>OU015462.1:44693139-45320639 GCA_907164805.1 Brachyptera putata | reverse complement strand
GTGTTGAGTGAACTGGATCGTGCAGACTTGATAATATTCTATGAGGAAGATCTTGGTGAGTTACTCGAACTGAAACTTGTGATGACGTGTAATAATAACTCCATCAACGTGACGTTAATCTGATATTATTCTTAGTCGTTTGAATTCATTAGATCCACAATTGAATTCGATTCAATTTCAATCCATTTTATCACATTTCACATTTCAACTAACATTTATGTATATATACAACAATCTATATTCATTAGGAACGCAACCTCGAAACAAGGCTCCATTGGAATATAATGATGATGATTATTGTTTGCTTAACAGCTAGCTTATACGGAGGTACGAATGAGCGTGTGATCATGAAACTATTAAGTGATAGTAAGTGAAAGGACGTTTACAAAGACCCATGCTTTATGCGGGACTCGAACCCACGCCAAGCGGTGCTTCAGTCCCTGAAGCGTGCCTCAACTGACTGAGCTAACGAGGGCGGCCATTGAAATATAGAAATAGGATCATTGATCCTATTCAATTCTTCAGTGAAATAGTCATAATGATATTCAAATTCATAATATTTTTTCAGTGAGCAAACAATAGGTGTTATCAAACTGTTACCATGGTAATTTTCATTGTACGCAATTGGATGCACAAGTTTATACAATTATCATTTTTCCATGACTTACAAATTATAATTGAACGTAGGCCTAATGTTTCGTAATTATTTCAATTTTTGATATTTTCACACACATCATTGTTCATTTCTGCTTCAAAGTCCTTTATCTTTCCTATGAGTGTTTTCGTTTATTATGATAGAGATATGACGTTTCTGTTATCAACAAACCCCTGGTGAGGCTCCGTGGAAGAGCGATTCAATTTTGGTCACCTGTAATTTTTCTATTTCTTATTTATCGATAGCAATTAATGATTAAAAGAAATGTTCTCGAGTTTAATACTCAAATGTCAAGAGGAAGCCGATACGCAAAAGACTCCATGTATCGTATCTAGACAGTACCAGGTGATAGGATGGTATGACAACATAAAATGACTTCCTGGTTAACCACCAGTCAGTTATTATAATACTATATGATATGAAACTGACTTTGTGGGATTTCAAGTCTCAAGATTTGTATCTGTACGAAAGATATCACAAATTAAAACTGTTCGAGAAGAGTTTTCTCGTATAATTGGAAGCGCGTCAGTCCGGCAATCTGGGACTCCGGGTTCGACTCCCGGGGGAGGTCACAATTTTTAAACAGTTTCATATCACATCATATCTATGGTCTGAAAACACCTTACACACATACACACACACACCCATATATTTATATATATATATATATATATATATATATATATATATATATATATATATATATATATATATATATATATATATATATATATATATATATATGAAATGATTTCAAAACTTTCACGATGTATATATTGAGGATAGTAATTATTTCGGGTGTAATCACATTTTAAGTATTAAAACGTCTTATTCAATTCAACACGATGATTATACCCGGAATAATAATTATCCTCAATATATATATATATATATATATATATATATATATATATATATATATATATGGGATATATTATATAGGCCTATATATAAATACATATAGATGAACAATCATTAGTGTCAGTTTTCTATGGTGAATTAAGAACCATGTTGTACGTAAAACATGTATTCAATTACTCGATGTTCCGCACTCAATTTCAATGAATGTTATTTTATTATATTTTAGAAAATAAAAGGCTGTACTTCCTATCAAAATATTCTAATAAAATGTAGAATGGATCTGAATGACGAATAAACGATATTTTATTATTATTATTATCATTATTATTAATAATATTAATAATTGTATTATTATTATCATTATTGAGGGCCAAATAAAACGAATTCAGTTATATTATATGGCGATCTTACAACCCGAAGCAATAATTATTACCATTGAAGCTGATTCAACGAACAATGAATGTAGAATACCATCACGATCTTGAATAACCCCTGTGTTGAGACCTAACATCATGTCGACAACATAAGGCGTTATTTTAAATGAGGAAATACAAAATATTCGTCAATCAAGTCACTGAACTATATTCATCATAATGCATAGCTTCCATTATCGTGACTACAAAACACGATCTGGAAAATGTTTCATCTCACATCCTAATCAATGAATGATTACCTGTTCAGTCATCAATCAAACGATTCAACGCCTTCTCAAATCTCAGTCAGACTTTTTTATTCCAGCTTGAACAAAAAAAACAACTAGAAAACCTATTTATATTTAGAAAGAAAAAAATCATTACAAACGTTCGTAGTGACATTTCATTATGTATAACGCGGGTAGATGCGAGTCACGCGAGTCACGTAGACATTTATTGTCCCTACTAACGCACGCACGCACTCACTCACGCACACGCACACTGCTACGTGGAAGTCTCACCAGAAGGCGACTATTAATATAGTATTATCACTTACATATTTATCGTTATATTACAGTAATTTATCGTTATATGATTCAAAATCGTGGATTATATTACTGTAGTCTGATAATTGAATGTGAGGCCAATTACTGTGAGCATGACGGTGTAATTTGAGCAATTAGGGCTTGTTTGAATTTAAGATGATAGCTGATAAGAGAGCAATATGTTCACAATATTATTCCGTTTCTCAACATATTATGAATATTTTTTTAATATAAAATGGAGATAAGCAAGTAAATATGGAACAAAGAAAAGATACACGTTATAAGAATGCATTCAAACGATTCTCTTTATTCGATGAATTAATTCATTGAATACTATCCAGAGTCGTTCTATTTCAAGTCGTTCTATTTATAAGTATCATACAATATGTTCAATCGATATAGGCCTATATTTAATATATTCGTATCATATATTCACTCAATATATATTTTATATATTTATATAATATATTCATCCTATGTATCAGTTCCATGCTATTTTCTCAGAAGAAGGCAAACTGGACTTGGCTGATGTCAGTCCTCAATTCATTATCTGCATGTGCTCTATTGTAGACAATTGTGAATTGAAAATATTTCCATTACAATTTTGGCGTGTTATATATAGCAGTATCTATTCATGTAATCGATGATATGTCAACATACCTGACCTCAAATAGAATCTTCATCTCTCGAGACTCGCAGTGATGAGATCACGTGATTACTTTTGCCTTCAAAGTTTTGGTGGAGGTGCCAAGTTCATGAAGATTATTGAAACTATTGAACCCACTTCTGCACAGCAATGAACAGAAATGATATTCCAAACACTGGACGATTGCATGAATCATTTTATTACTGAACAGATATCCAGTGATACCTTCTTATCTTGTAATTGTAATTAAGGCGTCCCCAGTCACCATGAGGGAAAAAATTTCCTATACCAGGGTGATTATTTCTGAAAATATTCTGAATGTTCATTATGGATCGACTGTATTTTAGGAGGTACTTCTCTGAATGGTGTGCAACAGTTTCCGTCTGTTCCGCAACAGATGGAAATCACTATGGGCTCTGGTATTATAGCTATATGTACACATTCATTAGTTTGGGCTGGATGTCTATTGTCACACATGAATAAAATTGAATAATATATGTACAAGCACGGGACAGTTAAAATGTTGTATTTTCTGAAGAGAGTGGAACAAGAGTCTTTATGAAAGATGTCAGCAGTGAGGTCGAGACTGGCTTGAGATAAGTAGCGTATAGCTCGTTTCTGCAAGATGAATACTTTATTTGCGAGTGGCGACTGTCATACTAGTTTATACATACTACTTTAATACATACTACTTCAATAATACATACCACTTTATTTCGCGTCATGTCAAGTGAAGTTCGTCTATCAACACGACAATCACCGTTATATCTGGGTGGTGAGGTCGCCCTTGTGGTGTCCGTTCAAACGATCCAATCTTTCATACATAGCCTTAATAGGGGAACAATGATTTTGTATCAAGTTTCGATGTTGAACAAAAAAAAATCTGAATAGATGTGGTGTTTTGAGAGTTACTTATGTTTCGAGACGAGATCCACGACTACAACTACATCTTTCAATACCATTTGATGTTCATATTTACACAGAGTCTCTCTATAATTACTGACGGTTTCATTTTTGTTCAGTTGGTAGTCGCCCTTCTCGTGCCGTGGACACGAATACACGAACAGGTGCTGCGTATGTTGCATTGAGTTGATATCATATTCCAGTAATTGTCAATGTAAATTCTCAGAATTCATTGACTTACCTGTAATTTTGTTACATACAATTTGTTCCTATTCACGTTCTCACAGACATTAGGTTGCTAAGGATTAAACCACATCTATGATGATAATAATATGGTTTAAGAGTGTGTGGGAGTCGACTGAGCGAAATACCAGTTTGTTGATTATAAAATCCCACTACCTACAGTATGAGGTATCGGTAATGTTATGGGGGAAATATAGATATTTTCAATACCTTCTAGATGATATGAGTATTAACTATTCAACTCATTTCTCATATAATCGTTCATCGAAGTGGCCAGCCTATGAAATAATAATTGGATGAGAGTAGCGAAGATTTTCATTTCATGTACCGGATTTTTTTTTGTGTGTGTGTAATTTTGTACGCAGCATACAGGTCAGAAAAAAAATGAATCAACTCGAAACTTTTTTTGCAAATTGGTGTTGTACCAGAATAGATTGTTTTTTCCGGGAAAAATTTGGAAAGTTCGGAAAATCCTTATAAGAATAACCCAGGGGGAAAATACTTCAAAACGGAATTTTGCAAAAGCTTCCAAATTCATACAGAATATGTAAACAACAGCTAGCCTATCATACACATTTTCAATAATCTGTGCAACAATCGGATGAGACATAACGAAGAAAACGCAATAAAAGTATACATTCCATAAGATATCAGTATCAAAACATGTAATGCAAAGTGTATATGCGACAGGTTGCTCTATAAATAGCAACAAGTTGCAGGTGAGGTTGTTCAGCGTTTGAAGTAGTCCAAGGTATGTAGATGTAGATTGAGCTGAAAGAGTATTTTTCAATTCCAGATTTCCATACTTCCACGCTCATCTCACAACGCACATTCTGTGTTTTCCTATAGTAGTATAAAATTTGTTGTTATATAAGCGTTTTCGATCAATCATTGATCACGTTTTCACTGGATATGGAGAAAAAATGGTTTTAGTTTCGATTTGGATGTTGAATATCACGATTGACATGTTACGCAGCTCGCATGATATTCGTAGCGAGTTGTACAATTTGAAATCTTCCACGAATAATCTAGCAAGTGATGCCAACACGCTAAACGATGATTATCAGAATTGTGGAAATTGAGCTGTACGAACTTTTCCGACAAAATAGGCAAAATAAAATGTTTTTTTTTCAAAATGTGATGAAAGGTTTTCAGTAGACCTAACTATATTCACTGCTCAAAGCCTGTCCAGTTATCCTTTGAACGTACGTTATATTCTATACTCGATTCCATTAAACAAGAAGGTTCCGAGTGACTGTTCCCCCTATCTTACAGCACTAGCGCGGGGGTGGTTCGAGTTTTCATCTCTCGTGTGTAATTTGTATTCACGAGATAATACCGAGCGACCGTCCCCCCTATATCACAATGATAGCGCACGGGTGGTTCGAACCTTCATGTCTGGTTCATTCACGTATATCAATATGTGACGGAGTGTATCACATTAAATTTCTTTTCAGGTAACACAATTTTCTGATATAATTTATATACATTATTGAAATTTTTTTGTGAAAATAATTCTTTCATCATATATCTGTCATCGCCTTGTGTTGTAATGAAATCGTGTGAACGAATTACTGTGAGTGTTCGAAGCGTCCTATTTCATGCTCCCTAGCTCCCTATAGTTCCCTAGTTTCACCTTGTTTCATTCTTCCGGCACAGATATAGCTCGTTGCTGCCATTCAAGATGATGGAATGAAATGTATATCTTCATGGATCCAGGAAATCTCCTGAATAGTTGAATTAGTGTTATTTTTATTTTGTGACAATATTTCAATTCTTTTCAATAATTATCAACAGCCGCCCTGATGGCTAAGTCAACTATCGCTAGCGGTAGTAACTGAAGACACCGTTGGGCATGAGTTTGAGTCCCGCATAAGGCATGTTTTTTTTGTGAACGTTCTTTCACCTATCATCACTCCATCGTTTCATTACCATCCGCTCATTCGTACCCCCGTATAACCCAGCTGTTGATGGGGTCGTTAAGCAACATAAAAAAATATATATATATATATATATATATATATATATATATATATCAACGAATATCACAACACTTGCGCGTAACGGTTTTAGTGTCACATCAACATATAAACGATCGTAGTATAGCTTTACATTCGAACATATTGTAGTGAATCTGGGTACCATTCAGAAAAGTATCTTACGAAATACTGTCGATCCCTAATAATTAACATTCACAATAGGATACGTGTTATTTATTTATATAACGGTACGCGGTGAGGTAAAAGTAGATGACATAAATATGGGGCTTTACTGTAATAGGCCTACATACATACAACTGATCTTTTCCCACTTTTTCATTTCGAAATTGACTCATCAGCATTCTCAACAGTTATTATCTGGCTCCCACGACATATTCATTCATTTTCTATTTTGCGCTGTTCATTCGTCATGATCATTCATACAGTTGAATTCTTCCGGCGGAAACGTTTTGCAATTTCAAGCTAGATTCGCGTTAAGAGTGAATGGGAGTCGTTTCAGTGAAATATCAGTATTTTCAAGATCATTTCTGGAGAATATCAGATATAAAAATCCTCATACGAAGAGAACACAGATATGTGTAGCCTGATACCTTCAATATGGGCCGTATTACGGCCCAGGCCCACAAGGACCGGGCCTTGGGGGTTTGGATTGAATCGGTTGGATCTTTTTTGAGAAAACCATCTCAAAATTTCTGAAAACCCCACAAGTTTAGGCTGGGCAAGAAAATTCGAAAAATAAAATCTCTTCAAAAATATTCAAATTTCACCTAAATGTGAACACAAAAATGATACACACTATTACAAATTTGTATTGAATTCGAACCAGCAGTTCTGAAGAGAATAATTCAATAAATGTTTTTTATTCATAAATAGATAAATATGTTAGCAGAATTATTTTTTTGCGAGATCCACGGCTTTACAGATTCGATATTTAACGAATGAAGTATATTTCATATGGGTCAAGGTGTGTAAATTTTTCGATTACACTCCATTCAGATATCTCGCTCATCTTACAACTCGTATTAAATTCTGCGTTTGCTTCGTCACCAAAATACTAATGTTCCGTCAAATCGACTTCCATGCACTCTTAACTGTATTCCTACATCTTGAGTGTCGTACGAAACCTAACGGAGACATCGTCTCATCTTATGTATATGTACTGTATGTGATATTAATCAGACTGCATGAGGTTGCCAAGACTTATACGTGACAAAACAGGAACAAGACAGAGACAAGAAATCGTGATAATCGTAGAGTTCACTTGATAACGGGGATATATGTCAGGCATGAGTTGATGCGCAATTCGGATTGGCCAAATGTTTTTTCTTATTAACTTCGAAATCTTAGTATACGTTATCATTGTTTCCCAAGTTAGATTAGGTCAGGTTATGTCAGTTCAAGTTGGATTATGTTGGGTTAGGTTCGGTATTTACAGATGAATCAGTAAGACCGTTCTGGAACGGCACTTGTTGGATATGATTCAAGACTTCGAGGCGGTCTTATCAACAAAATAAATAATTCTTCATTGAGTATTCTGAATGATAAACAATGTATTCTCAAAGTAGGACTGCAAAGCGTCATATGTGAGATTCGATAGAGAAAGGACGTATATAATTTGAAGTGAATTAGTACATAAATTGGAATGATATCCAATCATTAGTGTCGAGGAAGCGAATCGGATATCTGCTAACTGGTTTCTGTGTCGTCTTTCCCAACGAATCAATTATTCGTCTACCGGTGAAAATTAATCACAATCACATTCTTCATCCAACAAGTCCATGTTTGTGTTATCCATGACAGAATGCCGAATGCAATAGCAATATATATATATATATATATATATATATATATATATATATATGTGTGTGTATATATATGTGTCTATATATATATATATATATATATATATATATATATATATATATATATATATATATATATATATATATAAATATACGTGTGTGTGTTTGTATTCGGAAATATATCATTTTGAACCGATATATCGATCCTGATGAATGAAAAGTGTGAGTTCAAACAGGCAAGCATATATTATTAACCACACTAACTGTTCGATTAACGAATATTCATCATTTCCAAAACCATTTTCATTTTCCATAAAATTATATCTCAAAGGAAAGTAAAGTCTAGTTTCAATTCGCTTCCTTTGTACAATCTCATGAACCATGAACGTCTGCTGAAAGCCACTCAGTCAACTGTTCATCTGTAGGCGGCAACATTTGCGAGAGAGAGTAGGAGCGAGATAGAGAGAGAGAGAGAGAGAGAAAGAGAGTGAGGCTCTTCGAATCTAGGCGTCAACCCTTCTACAATCAGTTTATTATCACTGATTCACACTCGGCCATCTAATTAACCGAATTAATTGAATAACCTCTAAGAGGGTAACAGATATGACTTAATAATGACGCAGTAATTTAAAAGATGAAAGAAACCGAGAATGCCTCTTCTGATATTGGAGTCTTTGGGGGAGAATGTTGTACGGTTTCACATAAAAACCTTGCGGTGTTCTCCTACAGAGTAACTGTGTTGAATATGAAATTATAAAACGTTCGAGTTGCAATCAGTCTTTTGATAACATCATTGGCAGCAACATTCATTAATTCATTAGCAGCATGGAACACGATGCTGTTTTCAATTAGGCTCGTGAATTGCTTTTGTAAACTGAACACATTTTACTTTCAATTAAACGTGTTTTTCTCAAACAAATCATTCGTTTCAGTTCCTGTGAAAGATGAAATTCAAACTTATACAAATAATTCATGAAACACATGGAGGGAGTTTTTTTTTTAGTCATATCGAAACTTGATACAGAATCATTGTTACTCAATTATAGCTGGAAACAGAAACTGATCATATGGTTATGATTGAACTGAGCACGTACAAGAAAAAACACATATATATATATATATATATATATATATATATATATATATATTTATATATATATATATATTTATATATATATATATGAATATATATATATATATATATATATATATATATATATATACATATATAATATATATGTATAAATAATAATAATATATATATATATATATATATATATATATATATATATATATATATATATATATATATATATATATATATATATACATATATGTGTGTGTGTGTGTGTAAATATAATCACTAATTAGTATATAAATAATGAATCCTGTATAAGTTATACATACATACACATAAATATATATATATATATATATATATATATATATATATATATATATATATATATATATATATATATGTGCTGGTGAAGGTTTTGAGGGCCGATGGTTGATGGTAATGTCACACTTTGCGGATTGCTCTTTCTGGAAACAGTTGGCGGTTCTGAAAAGCACCTTGTCTCTCGACGTTTCGAACCCGAAACGAACGTCCCCGAAACGAAACGAAACGAACAAACGTCCCCGAAACGAACGAAACGAACCCCGAAACGTCGAGAGACAAGGTTCTTTTCAGAACCGCCAACTGTTTCCAGAAAGGGCAATCCGCAAAGTGTGACATTACCATATATATATATATATATATATATATATATATATATATATATATATATATTAATATATATATATATATTATATATATATATATATTAATATATATATATATAATATATATATATATATATATATATATATATATATATATATATATATATATATATATATATACATATATTATATATATATATTATATTATATATATATATATTATATATATATATATATATATATATATATATATATATATATATATATATATATATATATATATATAATATATATATATATATATATATTTATATATATATTATATATATATATATATATATATATATATATATATATATATATATATATATATATATATATATATACATATATATATATATATATATATATATATATATATATATATATATACATATATATATATATAAAAACTGTAATTCACATTAATTCATGTCCTGCTTTCAATGTCTGATCCTCAAAACCTTTCAATTATAAAAAGCTACTCTTAGTTTATGCATCATTCATTAACACATCTATTCTCTGGTCTGCTGTGATTGGAACAAGGGGTATTATCGGGACAATAGGATAGCGCTGTATAGGATCCCACGTGACATGTTTAGCAGGGAAAAAGAGTATTTCCTGGTCTTTTTACCGTGGTAATAGAAGTAAATGCTTAATGCCACAGTCGAGCATCCAATTGCACGAGCACGTAATGGGCAAAGAGCTTGCACCACGTAGAACATCCATTCTACTTAGATTTAAATGTTAACCAGAATTATACCGGTGCAAGAGAAACGTAATTCTATTAGGCCAAACTGTCAGTTAGAAGTGGATGGATTTATGTGCGAATCAGAGAATACAAATCATTGAATTTACGCGAATCAGAATACAAATCATTGAATTTATTCGATTCTGTTAGTTTAATGAACCTATATATAACTATTCTGTTCTGGGTACGAAAGCCGGTTGGTATTGTAAAACCTTCTCATAACACTTTGTCACGTTGTGGGAAGGTTTCCCTCGAACGATCAACAACATTTTTCTTTCATCCCAAAAATTGATCCATTTAGTCGCTATTTGAGATGCTGAAATCTTGATGTGGTATAGTTCTCACCAATACACTCTGTTACATACTCTAGCTTTGATGCACTATACATTATTGAATATTTGAAAAAAAAATGTTTTCAGGGATCACTGATTAGTGTTTAACAAATATTTTTTGTCATTCGATTTTGATATACTTTTCAATGAACAGGAATTTGTGTATTTCTGGATGAGCAGTAAGTAAATACTTTTCCGATGTTCAAACTGAAGAAATACTTGTAACAAACATTTGACTTACTTTCTGCGAGAGATGAGCTCTTGGATCCCGCCAAACACCACCAGATATCTCAAACATGTTGGAGCACGGAGATGTTTATCGAACTGAGTAAGAAATTGAATTATAAGTACATTTGTTGAGTTTTTATTTGAAAATGGTTTTGCAGATGTTTTGAAAAACTATTCAATCAGTCTAAGACCAACTCGATCCAAGTTATTGCATCGATGACATCACAGGTGGATTACAACTCGAAGATTAAGTTTTCAACAATTGAAACTGATGGACTTAAAAAACTGAAGTGATGCTTCATCCGTAATTGCATATTTCCCCAATCAATCTATCGATCAATCAATTAATCAATCAATCAATAGTCCTGACTTCGTATCCTTGTATCCACAAGAGCAGGTCATCTAACAATGGTAATGATCTCCGGTAATTAGAAGTGCTTGTTGTCAAACTTTGACGATCTAACGCTTATGAGACATGTAGTAGTGTTTCCAATCGTAAATCCCATTTGGCAGAATCTTGTTACTATGAAAATACCACTGATATAAGAACATACGCTGATATTTGTGTTTGTTATCTCTGTAGACGAATTTCTTCTTTCGTGAATACAAGTATATATGATATATAAGGATGCACTTTTCATTTTATCGGTAAGAAAATAATTTCATGTGGGTTTTCTACTTTTACTCAATTCGTGTTCGCTTAACTAGTTCAAATTATAATAATCATCTATCCCAGATTCCAAATTGATAGATCGGGGGGGTGGAATACATCCCACCAAATTACTAGGGCCTCGGATCTCCAGGAAACAAGCTGGCCAGGCCTGTTTCATCCTCTTCTTTTCCGTGTTTTCCTCTTTCCGCACCAACACCCTCCACCTTCATCTCTCTTCCCACAATCTTACTTCTACAACTGCATTCCACATTTCTTCTGTTGCAGCAACATCCTCCTTGAACAATCCACTCCACTTCTCTCTCGGCATTCCCTTGGCCTAACCAGTTCAAGCCAAGTTATATTATTAGGGGACATGGTTAATTGGAAGATGAATACATGAAGTTCAAAAAATACCCGAGTTAAAACCTCTTCATGCATAGCGATATCATATGATGTCACAACAAATTTGATTCTCTAGCGTCTATCCGTAGGCCTCAAGATGCATTGAGGGTTGCGTTGGTTCGCCGGCTTCAATACAAGCCGGCGAACCAACGCAACCCTCAATGCATCTTGGTAGGCCTATATTGTTTGTGACAGAAAGAATGCATGCGAGACACATTTGATGCCATTCGATAGTTTGCAATTACACCGGCAGGGACAGCATCTACTGGCATACAGGTTAAAAGACATAAAATTCCGCTAACAGCTGTAATATATCCGAACATTAATTAATTCATGTTAATTCATGTATGAAGAGGCTAATTAACGAAGCCTGCACAAAACCAACTGGACTGTCCGATTCCTCTCAGTTTTCAAAAGTTTCCATTATATAATAACTTCAGATAATTAGGTCAAAAGTGCGGATAGAATGTCAGATGTTCGATGCGAATGTGAAAGGTCAAATGACCAACGGCCGCGAGCCTGAAAGGCCAGCATTTGATATTCTCCGTGAAACAAATGACCGATCACAACTGAGTGATTCTAGGTCATGCAAGCCACTCGACCGAGGCTTCACGCCGGACCATCGCCTGTTCACTTGCACTCGTATCGACAACATTCAGGCGTCCCCAGTCTACATAGGGCAGAAAGTTCCCGCCAGTATGAATGATCATAACTGTAACAGTGCAAGATACAAAATTAAAAAATTCATTATCTCATGGAGAACACATTTTGTCGGAAATGATAATGAATTGAGTGTTATAATAACGAAAGTGAAAAGATCACTCGTTCGCAACTTTAATACTTGATATTATCCATCGATTATCACTTCACAGCGTACAGCGTCACGAAAAAGACGAACAGGTTTGTTGGATTTAGGCTCCAGTACAGTTGGTCGTTTTTTTTAAGTCAGTTGGTTCTAAGTGCAGTTGATTTTCAGTACATGATGAGCAATCTTTCTCTGTGACCATATATCTTCGTCAAAGATGACAGTTTCCGAATTGTCTCACAACACATTTATAGACATAAACTGGAACTATAGAAATGTGTTCAGGCCCTTCAAATATACTAGTACTGAGAGCTGAGTCAACACACGAATTCTGTTTCTTTCCATTCCACAACCTGATCAAAAATGAAATAATTTTTTTCCTCATCATTTCCAATAAAGTATTGAGACATTTGTACTCATACTCGACTTGTATTTCATGCTTCCAAAAAGTACAAAACTGCTATCGAAAAGTATTCATAATCAAAGTATACTCATCATTCCAATTCAAAGCCCCATGAAGATAAAGTAAAGTAAAGTTTAATTCAAGTTCTCCAAGTTTCAAGTTTGTAGAATATATAAATATTCTCCATCCCTGTTCTCTCCTCCCCTTCCGTTCCACTGTGACGCGCTCCCCAGAGGACGACCTTCCCATTATGCGCGCTCTTGCGTTATTTTCTTGTTACTCTAACAACACAGCCTCACTAACGTGTCCCCTTACGTTCACCAAACCGAATTACCCTTTCGCTGTCCCACCTTTAATGCAAGTGACCTCGTGGGCTTTGCCAGCCTTCCGCCGGTGGAACCGGATTTAATTTGATTTGCTCGGCGCTCGGCGATGTTTATTCGGGAAACGATGAGAGAACAATCTGTCGAGGTAGATCGTCGTCATTCCAAAAAGACTGAAAGTAGAAGGTAAAATCTGTGTCAAGTGAATTTATTTTTGTAAACGAGTTAAGGGTGGTACTTTACATGTTTTGCGAGATGACGTTAAATGAAAGTGCTGTTGTGTGTTTTCTGTTGGAAGGTTTTGGTTCTTTAGATTAGACTTCTTTGCTTTTTACGATAATTATGAACCGTTAGGGAAAAGCTACCAAAATTGCCTTGGAATCCCAGGAAAAGCATCATCTATTCAGTTGAGTGAAAGCTGAATATGGATAGAATACGAATGAAAAAATATTACATTTTCTAATTATTCAAAATTATTGTTCGAAATCTATATTTGATATTCTACTAATGATAATGCACATTCTATTAACTCAAGTGATCAATCTATCAAGCTTCCCACAAACATGCATGAGCGAGCCGAGTTGACCTAATCACAGATTTATGCGTAAAGTTCCAAGCTAACCTCGTTCCAACCGAATGTGTGGAAGTGCCAAGTTAACCTGAATGCGTGGAAGTGCCAAGTTCACCTGAATGTATGGAAGTGCCAAGTTTACATGAATGCGTGGAAGTACCAAGTTTACATGAATGCGTTGAAGTGCCAAGTTTACATGAATGCGTGGAAGTGCCAAGTTTACCTGAATGCGTGGAAGTGCCAAGTTTACATGAATGCGTGGAAGTACCAAGTTTACCTGAATGCGTGGTGGTGCCAAGTTTACCTGAATGCACGTGGAAGTTCCAAGTTCACCTGAATGTGTGGAAGCTTGCCTGTTTACCTCATCAACTACACGACTAGCTGTTGGTTTATTTCTTGAGATACAGCAGGGTCATTCCGACACTTTTTCAATGTTTTATTCGTACAGAAATTAAATCATCAATTTGAATGTCAAAACTTGAATTCGAGATTACTCGAATTCACAATTTAGAGTGATTTCAATTCAATTCATCTTGCTGAGTGAAGGTTCCAATGGATGTATTGACCTCAGCCAGAAACGGCGTGCAATACTTTGCAATTTTTTTTCTAAATACTTTTGAATTCTGGTGCGCTATATCTGCTTGTGCATTTAACCGTGATTCAGGAGACCGTGGTTCGATTCGCGCCATGGTCTACCATCCTGACAGAGATGCATCGTGGTTTCCTTCTGGACCCCTATTCCTGAGATAAATGAGATGTGAGAAAAATCAGTGAGAAAACTATCTCATATAATAATGACATATTTCATCTCATATTTTATGTGAGATATTCGTTTTCTCACTCACCCCTATTCCTGAGATAAATGAGATGTGAGAAAAATCAGTGAGAAAACTATCTCATATAATTATGACATATTTCATCTCATATTTTATGTGAGATACTCGTTTTCTCACTCATTTTTACTATTCTCACATCTCATTTATCTCAGGAATAGGGGTCCTGAGGTGGAAGTGAATTGTTGTATGGTTCCTCAACAAAATATCACGACCATTTCTTTCCCATCATCGAAAACACATGATGAAATATTCTTCCTGAAACATATTCTTCTCAACAAGTCAATCGTCGTCCCCCGACGCCAATGATTCTTATTCGTCGTTACAGAGTGCCGTCAAACCTAATAATAATCAACTCACTGCCCACCTCATTCATCTGTTGATGTTCCAATCGTTACACGAACTAATTGCAAATACCTTAATATTTAACTACGTTAATAGGGTCTTTAATAATATAATAGAGTCTTTGCTAATTGGTCCAATATGTAGATCATCTTTTGGAAGCTTCATAAAGCTCTTTAATCATCATGCCAAAATAATTTCCGATAGTTTTAATCTCCAGAATAACTCATGTGATTCAAGTAAAGTTCGGGAATATAATATATATAATATTATTAATATGCTCAAATTCAGTAGAAATTCTGATTCATTAGCAATACATATTTGTTCTATATTTTCCTCACTGGATTATTCTCGCAGTGATTTTCAAAACATCGTAAATATGTTTCTCGAGAGTGGTTCGACTTATTACGGCTCGAAACTCATCAGTATCGAGTAAGATCATGACTCTTTGTTTATGCCAAGTTTCATCAACATACTCTGAATGACCTGTGGAACATGATTTTTTTTAAATCGTTCTTTTCGATTATTGTAAAATTGAGTCGTCGCTTCGCTCATTCAACAATTAATGATGTAGGCCAACTCGACGTTTTTTTTTTTCAATTACATCGAAACTTGATACAAAATCATTGTTCCCCAATTAAGTCTGTGGATAAAAGTAGGATCGTTTGGACGGGGCACCACAAGGGCGATCTTACTACCCAATTTTATTATTATTTTAGATGAAATGCAATGAACTTTGACACCAGGTATACGCTGTCTGTGACCACACTTCTTCGCCGCAGATAAAAGTCGTCAGTTGCCGAAAGTCCGGAACACATTATAAGTATAAACCGTTTTTGCGATACATCCGGGCATTACCAACATTGGTATTAGGAAATCCAAACACACGAATGTTGATATCTTTCACTTTCACGTTATAAGTACTCGATTTTGTTCAACAGTTAACTTTCTAAAACAATGAGTCCATTAATTGGATTCATCTCGCACTCTAACCTTGGTGTCTGATTATAATTGAGCATATTACTTCCCAGTATTAATTGGTTGATTAGTAAGTTATATCTCATAGTTGCACTAATAGGCTTACAGATGGAATACGATAGGGAAATAAGTGAACCTTAATTAAACCTCTTAAACTGATGTGTACCCTACTTTGTATGGTGTTCTATCTGAATTGTGAATTGGATTATTGCGGATCGTAGTTCGACTCCAGGGACGATATCTAAGTAGTTGGTGCGTGAAGCTTGAATTTACCGCTAAGGGAAACTAGGGCTAGAATGTAAGCGGGTGTGTGTGTGTGTGAGTGTGCCGAGCGGGATGCCTATATAATTTCCCCTTCGGGAAGTCAGTGCCCCGTATAGTCTCGGAACTTTACCAAATGCTGTACGCTGGACACATGGAAATGTGAGCGGGAAGATTACCTTGCGTGGGTTGATGTTATCTGTGTGGAGGCGGGCGTTGACCGGAGTGGAATATATATAATTATACATCATTTATTGATAAAAAAAAAAGACTCTATCTTAGCAATGAAGGTTGCCTATCAGACAGAAAAATAAAATAAAGAATAACAATGAATATAACGAGTTACTGGATGGTACAAAAATAATAATAATATCGAGCTAAAGTCTGGAAAATTGAATTTTCTAGTTGAATACTTATTCAGAAGGAAGAATAGGACTGGAATCCACTCTTGTCCTGCCATATCTTAAGAGATTTTCAGAAACTTTGAGACGGTATTTCTAAAACATGGTCGTACCGATTGAGCCCGAAAACTATAAAGTTCCAAGTTTTATAAGTCTACGTGTACAGAAAAAGTTTCATGTCGATCAGTTGAACCGTGCGACCTGTGCAGTGCCCACAAATGAAAAAAAAAAGACAGAGCTCCATAAGAGTGTGATGGAATCCTTCGCTGATGCTAATCTGAATAGTATCACTGAATTCACCACGTTTTCCCTGGCCAGTGTCGCGCTACCGCATGACTAGGAACTGTAAATCGTATAAAAAGTAGAACATCGTAATTGTCCTACTTTTTTTTCAATTATTAACATATTCATGGGAACTGGCCCCGATCACGTGTAAAGACCTGAACTTTATTATAGCACGTTAATTATACTGACACTCATTTAGGAAGATAACAATCATAAAATTAGAATTAAAATAATCTATTCAATTCAATTCTATTCGATATACATTTAATTCACACATGGAACACAGAAACATAGTACAAAAATACAAAATGATAATGAACATTAAGATGTGCGTAAGGATAATATGCCCACCTTGAGTTCGGGCTAGCTAATAAACATTGAAAATAATAAATTCAGCCGACAAACGTGTACATATATACGAATAATAATAATAATAATAATAATGATAATAATATGAGTGGAGTATATTTATTTCCATAATAGAAAATCTATATAAACGATCATGTGATATACCAGTACTGTGAAAAATGAATGGATATAATAATAATAAACAAGAGCTTCAGTGTCAGTTTTAGTACAACTGTTTGTGACACTCGGTGAACGCCGTCAAAATAAAATCAGGTAGCGCTTACGTCACGAGGCAGAAAAAGGGGTGTGTCTTGAGTGGTAATTTTACGGACGAATGAAGTGGTTATAATTTCTCGGATTGAGATGATGATTCTTAGTTTTCTCTAAAATTGGGTAAAAACAGGGCGTCATCATTCATTGAAATCTATTTCCGGGGTTGTCTTGTCCTTTAAGAGTCTCGATTTAGTTAACTACATGTCATGCTTTTATCAGATTCCGAATCGTACAGTTATTCTGATAATCACATTTTATAGGAGAAATAAATATAATTGCTGTGATGTATTTATTTCTTTGTGGTGAAACTCATTGAGTTACGGTATAACATAACTATGTGAACTTTAATAATGTTTCAATTAAATCCTAGCTTCTTTGTTCTGCCGCGGGACTTACGCTGTGAAAAATGTTTGAAGTTATTGGCTTTGATTATTCATACTTATTGTGTTCAATGGAATCCGATGGAATACTTTTACTCCAATTCATATTTGGACGAATTTTAATGACAATTATAAGTTATATTATTTTGTTATTTTCGTTTCTAATTGTGGTGAGGGAAAAGTGGTTCGAATGAGCGGGTGATATCCATAAAGCGCATGCAGTATTCAGGACTAAAAGAGCACGCGCAGGACCTTTCATGATTGGTACGATCCATTACAAAAGATTGAAAATAAATTTTCTAGTCCGCCCTCGGTAGCTCAGTCAGCTGAGGCACGCTTCAGAAACTGAGGTCACCGTTGGGCGTGGGTTCGAGTCCCGCATAAGACATGGGTTTTTATAATTGTCCTACAGTAAATGTATTCAATACCTTCAAGATAGTGGAAGTGGAAAGAACTTATCTCATATTGTTGTCAAAGATATAAGCCTTGGTCTACAGCTGAGAAATGTGAACTAGGCAAGATAAGTTTTCACTTGGGCCCTATATCCTGTGGAGTTCTTGAAAATATCTATATTCCTCCACTATTAGAATCTCGATGGACAATACATAAGTTAGTAGGCCTACCAGAGAATGATATGTTTGCCAAATCTACGCACATGCACAAATCGAATATTATTTTTCAGGTATATTAGTTATACCTATCCTAGAGCAATAAACCGACCAAGTTGATGTTTTTTCAAAATCATCATCGAAACTTGAAAAACTTCTTTGTCCTCAATTTTTGCTAGAAATGGAAAGTTGGGATGGTTACTACAAGACACTACGAGGGTGACCTTACCACAGGAAAAAAAAATGTGATCTACAGGTATTAATTCAAGGGATAAAAACAATTCAAACATTGATATTAGGAAGATAGAATCCTGAATTTTCTCATTATCTAGATCTTTTTCTTCTCATCATTGAATTATTCCAATTCACCCCTCTTCTCAGATCTTGCAATACAATTTGTACAATACAATTCTTCCAATATTGATTATTTCTTCTTCGATTTTTTTTCATTCTTCATGAATCATTCATCCCAATCTGTTTAAATTAATCGGTTCATTCATCTGTTAAGAGTTCATTTACCATCCTAATCAAATACTGACATTTTCAAATTCTATTTTTTTGTTCTATACCATCCAATTAATTAATTCATCAAAGAACTGAAGTGCTTACATTATTTTGTGGGTAAGCTACCTTCTATTGCTGTGTACATAAAGCCTATAGTGAACGGAGTGATGATGTTTCGACTGTGCAATGAGAAGGATTTATCTCTGATTGTAGTTCTCGCCTCCGACCCCACCTCCACCCCCCGCCACCCCCGCGTCACGTGTGACATGGTTTGGGCCGGAGTGTTGGCAGCACACAGGCCTGATGCTATAGCTACATGCAAGCAGGCGGACCATATCTAGACCAAACGATTAATAGCGATATGTTGCTATTGGTTCATATTCGATATCGTAATCATTCATCCTTCTCCAACCACATTGGAGTAGATTACTTGACATTTCACGTATGATTATGTATATATATATATATATATATATATATATATATATATATATATATATATATATATATATATATATATATATATATATATATATATGTATATATATTATATATATATATATATATACTAACAGACTCGGCAAACGTTGTTCTGCCATCGGAGTGATTTGTAGTGAATGTTGAACGTACGAAAAAAGGTCCTGTGAATCGTTTGTGTTGAAAATGGAACGTTAACTGAACAGAATTAAAGTTGGCTTTATCGCAAAGTAGTGGATTGAAATGAAGAAAGTCAACAGTAAATTCGAAGACTAACCAAGTATGAATAACGATATGTCAGTGGCTCAAAAAATTTGAGCCTGATCGCTTTCATGGGCGGTGCTGGAACCTTTGAGAAGAACCCTTATAACTTTTGAACCAATAGTTCAAAATGCTTGCAGTTTACGGCACTAATTAGAACTAATTCAGCACTAAATATTTGCCAAATTTGAGCCCGATCGCTTTCATGAGCGGTGCTGGAACCTTTGAGAAGAACCCTTATAACTTTTGAACCAATAGTTCAAAATGCTTGCAGTTTACGGCACTAATTAGAACTAATTCAGCACTAAATATTTGCCAAATTTGAGCCCGATCGCTCTCATGGGCGGTGCTGGAGCCTCTGAGAAGAACCCTTATAACTTTTGAACCAATGGTCCAAAATGCATGCAGTTGACGGCACTAATTGGAACTAATTCAGTACTAAATATTTGCCAAATTTGAGCCTGATCGCTTTCATGGGCGGTGCTGGAACCTTTGAGAAGAACCCTTATAACTTTTGAACCAATGGTCCAAAATGCATATAGTTGACGGCACTGATTAAAACTAATTCAGCACTAAATATTTGCCAAATTTGAGCCCGATCGCTTTCATGGGCGGTGCTGGAACCTTTGAGCAGAACCCTCATAACTTTCGAACGGAAGCAGCACTAATTCCCGGATTTACGGTACTAATTAGAACTAATTCGGCACTAAATATTCGTGAAGTTTGAGCCCGATTGGTTCCATGGGCGGTGCTGCGTGAAGTTGGCACCGCCCACAGACAAACCCTCATAATTTCGGTTCTAATGCAGCACTAATTATGGGGTTTACGGCACTAATTAGAACTAATTCAGCACTAAATATTTGCCAAATTTGAACTTGATCGCTTCCATGGGCGGTGCCAACTTCACGCACCTCTATCAAATGGGTTGTCGAGTGAGGCCGACATTGAGTCAAGGTCGTCAATGTCAACATGAACTACATAATAACTGGTGGCGTCCTTGAAGTGCCAATTTTTGGATATTGCTCATAGAAGTAAGCTCGGCGGCAGATGTCATATACTTTAGGACCATCTACCACCCATATCGAATGTGTGTGAGGAATTTCACGGCACTCGGTCGAGCCGTCTCGGAGGAGTTCGTCCACTAACATATGACACGAGCTTTTTATATATAAGATAGACATGTTGTTTTGGATGTTCTCGCGGTCGAATATAGATGTTAAACTCTTTTCTCGGGACAACCACGTTTGCTCTTTTGGATACAGTTGTTGGATCTGAAGAGATCCATTGCTCTGACGTTTCGACGATATTGCACTTGTCATCGTCAGGCATCCGTGTTGGTCAGCAGGCTGCGTGAAACCCGAATTAGCAACGGATCCCTGAAGATGAAAAGTGCGATGTTGTCGAAACGTCGGAGCAACGGATCTTTTCAGATCCAACAACTGTATCCAAAAGAGCAAACGTGGTTGTTCAGAAAAAAGGGTTCAACATCTATATTTGACCGCGAGAATATCCGAAACAACATGTAAGTCTCTCTCTCTCTCTCTCTCTCTCTCTCTCTATATATATATATATATATATATATATATATATATATATATATATATATATATATATATATATATATCACAAATTGAAACTGTTGAAGACAATCTTCCCCTCTGACGGAATTGGTTACGCGTTATCCGGCAATATGAGGATCCGAGTTCGACCTCCGGGGGAAGCCGCAATTTTCAAACAGTTTTTAAAATCATATATTTACATACATGTCTCTCTCTCTCTCTCTCTCTTCATATATATATATATATATATATATATATATATATATACATAAAATGTGCATACACACATTGCTTGCATGAAATATTCAAATAACATTTGTCTACATTGTCTTCCATGTGTGCATACCATGTCATCCTTTGTGCATGACAACATATTGCCACACAATACATTATCTTACAGTTGAGGTGGAAGAGCTCACTCGATCAGCGTGAGTCCATCCTAATAAGTGTTTGTATGCAGACAAGAGTGCGGTCTCCCCACAAAGCTACAATTACCACGAATTAATTGCTTTTCGGTCTGCCTACTGGTACGTGCGACATGATCCAGATAGCCGCTGGTCAGCGCATTCTGGGCGGCGGTAAGTCACAACAGTTCACTTGGTTAGCGGAGAGCCCACCCCCTTCAATCAGTGTTAATTAACTGGGGCATTCAGACTGTGACTATCGCTAACCGTGAGCGTAGCCACATATACACACAGACACGGTTTATACGTGTCTGTGTGCAACATACCGTGTGCGCGGCACAAATTATCTCATCCTTTGATGAACCAGTACCAACAAAAAAATGTGAGGAGAGGTTATATTATATATATACTTTCATTTTTGAAATGTGAAGAGATTCAGTAATCTTCGTTGGGAATACAAAATAGATTCATTTGAAAACCCACAAAGAGTTTGTTTTATTTTTTTGAGTTAATTTGTTCTGTGGGTATATTCTACCGGGCCGGGAAAAGAGATTTAATTCAAGAACATTCAAGTGTTATTAATTGTGAATATACATACATTACTGTCCACATTTCGGTGTTAATCAGAATTTCCACCCTGGCGATCTATATTTGTACTGATGTTAATGACAATCCAACAACCATATCATGTTCCTCCATGATGATGAAACTGAAAGTGTTCTGGACTTTCGCATTTCATCGTGATCAAGGATTATTGGGTTGTATAGATTCATTCAATTACGAAAGAGTACGAAAGACTTCAACATCACAAATATGCGACTTGCATAAACTAAAATACCAATGATTAAAATAAATGCTCTTCATGCAATTCACGGCTCACCCTAACGAAAATGATACCAATAACGTGCAAACTTCTCCAAGTCCGCACACTTACTTGTGCGGCTTTCCCAAATATACTACGCCCGCGGAATACATCACGAGCTGAATTTTGCCCCTCGAGAAATTTTTCGAAATTTTGAGAAACTGTAAGTGATTTCAGAGATTTTTGAAACTTCCGATGATGCATGGAATATTATCCTGTTGTGATTGTTATAATCAACTGTTATGATTACTGTTTTGGGTTGGTGAGATCGCCCTTGTGGTGTCCCGTTCAAACTATCTAATTTTTCATCCATAGCCTCAATTGGGGAACGGTGATTTTGTATCAAGTTTCGATGTTATTAAAAAAAAGAAAAAAAAAGAGTGTTGGGAATAGGCCTGGGTTGATTCCATTAAGAGCCTCTCATTCATTCGAGTCGACTCCATTAAATATACACGTTCAAGAAAAATGACCTCGAATGAATTACATATCACGTTCTTGAAACGTTCGTTTTTTTTCATTCGGCGTATACAAAGTACCATAGTTGCCATAGTGGTTTCTCGTTCCTTCACCAAGCATCTCGCTTACTGATTATAAACAATTAAGTTCCATTGCTCGTAGGAAAGAATAGCGTCTCGCCTAGCGAACTTTGTTTTGTAGCTTCATCCCAAGAATTTGAATAGCAGAATGTTAGGACCATTATGCTAAAGAACACCAAGATAACCAAACGCGCAAAACGATTCGTTAAAATTGAAATTTTCTAGTCAACACACTTTCTTGAATGAAAAAAATAAACGTTTATTTCAACTTTCATGAAAATCTCTTCTGAAATTGTAGCCATGGAGACAATTTCCTCTCTCGCGCATTATCCCCTTCCGATCCCGTTGGCAAGAAACCCCTATTCGGCTTACATTGATGCGCACGTACAAAAGATTTGCGTTTATTCTTCTTAAAGGAATCTTATCTCGCATTAAGCTTTCTCCCACGCTCTTATGCGTAGATATTTTCCAATCACGGCTTCCGTGACTCTACCTTTCTTCCCCCACAACCTGCTGGTATTATGTTCTATACACGCTTGCAAACTACGTGGCACAAAACAAGATGTGTTTCTGAATGGCCGCTTAAGAAACCGCCGGTATTAGAATCTACAATCATTGAGAACTGCCAGAAGTGTTGGAAAAAAGTGTTTTAAAAATGAAAATAATAATTAATAATGATAATAATGTTTACTCAGCAATTATGCTATATCTTTCTTCACATGACATACATACATAAATTACACTACACTGCATTACTTCTCATTGCATATACATTCGGAATGAATTTACTCAAATTCACGTGATGCAAAAAAAAAGGTGATAACATATATGATGCAAATCGTAGAACAATTCAATGTACATGGACACAGAAACATACACTTTCACTCGAATATGGACCAATTTTTTTTTAATGAACGTGTTTTCAAATCTCTTGGAGAGAGTTTTAGGAAATACTGCTCGAAAGAAAGAGTTCTGATAATAATGTTGATATTTCCGTGAGTTTATTGTTGGTATCATCATAGGTTAGGCTAGTTTGGGTTATGTTAGGAAATTTATCTTACAAATTGGAATGTTCGGTAAAATATATTGACGCTAGCAATGTTTAGAAAATGTGATTAATAGTGGAGAATTTCCCCTGGCTCATAGGCTACCCGATATATAAAAATACAACATTTTTATTTGAAAAATTTGTTATGATAGTTTCATCCGTATACACTCTTGATGTAACAGTTAAGTAGCATCCCTTCGGATCCAGAATGAAGTGTGTGAAAGAGCGTGAAGGTCCAATCACAATACAACGCCAAGGCGTAAAACTAATGTGAGAAATGTTTGCCTTATCTACCTCCTCACATCCTCCTCATCCTTATCTATCTCGTCCTTGATTTTCTCACAACCACCACTAACCACAACACAAGCATGAAAGCTAGCAAGGCTCCCAGTTTTCATGTCGACGTTACTTGTAAAATACATAAGAATCAGCCAATAGAAATCAGCAATATCTGAACAATGAGACAATTGGGGGGTGCACTAACTAACTGACTAGAAATAAACTAACCAAACCAACTGGACTGGTTGTGCAGTGACAAGGACAATAACCCTGAATCCTGATCGACTGTCACTTCTGTGATTGAAGTCGGAATTATTTATTCGGTCATTCGTTTGGTGTGAGTGTTAACTGTTAAAGTCATTTAAAAGAAGCTGGCAGTCAGGTCGAGGTGTCCGTGAGCGAACTCGATTTGAGAATACCGCTCAACTAAAAGTCGGGACTTGGAAAAAAAGTGTAGTGTTGCATTAAAAGATTGGGCCTTCACGATATTTCCCGGAAGTCGAACCCGGAGCTCCAGAGTTGGTTGAACAGGAAACTATTGGAATCAAATATATGTAGCCTATATATATATAATATATATATATATATATATATATATATATATATATATATATATATATATATATATATAGGCCTATATGTGTATATATGTCTATATAGGCTATATATATATATATATATATATATATATATATATATATATATATATATATATATATATATATATATATATATATATATATATATATATATATATATATAGTTTATCACCATTGTTAAGCACATCACGATTCCTCACGATTCAAGTCTCACATGTACACATGTTCTCTTTCTCTTTACGTAGGTACTTAACTCTAAATTCAGTTCTTCAACTTCTTACATTCCCATCAACGTTTACATTAGAGGTGAAAGAATCAATCTGGGCCGAACGACGTCCTTAAGGGCGCCCCAAGACGTCACTTAGGCGTCGAGTAGGCCCCGTGGACGTCGCTCAAGCGTCGAGACGTTCGCCTGAAAGGATCTTTCGGCCATGTCTGACGTCATGGATTGAACTTGAACTTTTCGCGTAGTGTTTGGATACGATGGACGGTATTACGGGGGACGTGGAAACCGCTTTACTATAATGGAATTTCGTGAGAAAGCAGAAATGTAGGTCTCTCATTTTCTTTTGATGGTCAATATAACTGTCCACGGATTTTTTTTTACCTCTTATATACTTTGTAAAGAATCTTTTGTAGTATTTTCGTGACCGGAATGGCAAGATGAGATGAGGATAAAAGAGAGATCGGAACTGGGCAATAAGACTTAGCATAATCCACGGTATAACTTATACATGTTATTACGACGTTGGAAGATTTTTTGACTTCACCACAGTTTTTAGTCATAACTTGTTTCATACCATTTAGTCAAGGGTCTCATAATCATCATAAGTTAAGACATCTCAACAGTGATCTGAGTTCTGAATTTCACTGAAGAGACGCTGCAAATAAGCTGTAATCATAATTCAATGTAGTGGAACGCAATTGAGATGCAAAAAAAGATGGAGCGATTTTTATGTATACATATGATTCTACACACACACACATATATATATATATAAATATATATATATATATATATTTGGTGGATATATTAGTATCAGCATCACGTGCTATACGTTTCAACAGAGAGCCATGCACTCATATCATATATATATATATATATATATATATATATATATATATATATATATATATATATATAGGCCTAGGCCTATATATATATTTTTTTCTCATCATACATCTATTCTCCATAGGCCTAATTACAATGTTATTTCATCAAGATACTACATTAGATGATAGGCCTAGGATACCGTGCCTCTACAGCTGAAGATAGAATATTTGATTTCACATTATCCTAGCAAGCTTCCACAATTGCAGATTCTTGTTTACATATTTTCAAAAAAGATAAAATTATTCAAATTTGAAGGAGAGTCGATTTGTTATCATTCAATTTGCATGAACTGATTCAGTAAAATTATCGTTCATGTTTGTGCGTTTCTATTCATTCTATATTATTCAAGAGCCAATTATAGGGAGTCCATGCAGCGAAATAATAGGTGATAGTGATATTTTTCAAACGATATAGGCCTATGATGAATCAGATTTCCACCATGAGAAACCAATATAATGATCAATAACTCCAAAATGATGAAAAATGGAATTATTAACCAGAGATGTATACGTATGTATGTGCATTCGAAAAGTCACTGCGATTGTTTATATATTATGTTGACACTGAAAATGCTAAGTTGTTCCATTCAAAATGATAATGAACGATAATTGAGTATAGCATGATACAAATGAAGGGTACACGGGAATAACGATACAAGTCACATTTTGTAAAAAAGTAAGTTAGATACGCCATCTAGCAGTGTTTTTCGCGAGCTTTCTGGATATGCATCGAGATTTTAGATAACAATGATACAAGTCCACGAAAAATCGAGTTGGAATATCGACCTCTATAGAAAAACCCATGGTTTTGAACTTAGAATTGTATTTATCTCAGAACTCACAATGTGTGACTTGTATCATTATTCCCCTGTACCCTTCAAATGTTAATGAATGTAATGAAGTATTATTTAGAGGCGTATGCGTGTAAACGTGATGAGATGAAATGTTGTTTCTGAACGCTTCGTATTTCTGCTCGTCTCACAACAAAACATTATCTCTCTACAAGCGTACCAACCTGAACATCAGCTCAGCTCCTGAACAAGGCTCGCTGGAGAATTTCCTGCATGGTAATAATGTTTCACACACTTTCACTGGTTTTGTTCCTCATGGATGTTTCAATATGTGAATAGTTTGACTAAAGACGGTAAACACTCAAGAGACTGAGTGCACTGTAATCAGCAAGTATTACCTATTTGATGGAGAACTACATTTTCAACTAAATCTGACAAAATCTGAATTATTTATAGGCGTATATGATCTTTGTCCCATTCGAAGCTCATTTTCAGTGTCGACATAACATATTGTGGCGGTAGTAGTTACCTGTCTTGCCGACCACTCACGGCATTCTAGATAGTGCAAGTTGAGCTTTGTCAAGAGAAAACAATGAAGATGTTTTTAGCTTAGCAACGAGAGTATTGTTGTGTTTAGCAACTTGTTTAGGAACTAGTTTTCAATGGATTTCTGATAAAACGAACAGCTTTTCAAGCAACACTCGAAGTGTGATTATATCATTTCTTTCATTATTTCCTATATTATTTTCTTACCATCTCAACCTCCACAATATTAACGATCGAAGTGAGTTTCCGAATGGAATATATTGTATTGAAGTGCTTCACCCATTCTAGTATCTCAAGAAATAGTATGGATCCGGAATAAATATTTCCAATATTTTGTAATTATACTCAATTTAGATTTTCGTAACAACACGCGGTAAGGTGAAACTCGGTGCAAAAATATTGAGTGTGCCTATAGGCCTACTGTTACATAGAATGATTTTCCAATCACATTAATTTTTTCATTGAATCCGAGTGATTAGCGTTTTCATCCGGAAAATATTGTATGCTTCTTACGGTGTACTTATATGGTTTCATGTACGACCCTGTACATCATTGAATTGTATCTTGCAAGGTTCAACTTCCATGCTTATTTATATTTGTGAAATCACCATGGCGACACCTTTTTGTTGAGTGGAAACTGGGGACGTCTCAACGACCCCACCAACAGCTGCCTTATTCGGGATCTTTGCCCCATACCTTTGTTCAATCAATTAAGTTTCACCGAGTTTCACTTTTCAAGTGCACTTTTGACCCTGCAGAACCGGAAATAGAATGCATTTCACGATAGACCCACAGTATCTGAATTGATCACAAATCTTTTTGTAATATTCCAATGTGCATATTTTGAATTAAACTGAATCATGGAATAGGGACGCACCTCAAATAGCATTTATCAGCAATGAAAAAATTGGTAATCTCACATTTCGGTAATTTTTATTTTCAAAATTTCGATAATGAGTGGAAGCATACATGTCTGTGTATAGGCCTACTGGTTTTCCATAAACATAATCAAGGCGACCGGAATATATTCTTCAGTATGTCGTTCCACACACTCTCAGTCAATAATTATTAATTGGATAACTATTAATCAAGGTACGAAAATGTCATGCGTAACGTCGCATTGATGACAACTAGTTACTCTAATTACCGCTTCACTCATTGCTCATCAGTTGATAGAACTGGCTCTTATTAGCGATAATTATGTTGTCACGTTGATGGAGTATATCATACAAACACACAGAAATGGCCAGTTGAATAACTTGGAAATTACACATTTCAAAATTCTCTGATTTGTTGATCTAGATTGAATAGGCCGTTATATGTTTGCATGATACCTGCGCTGTCAAATTCTACGCAATATCACGGAGTCAACTAAATCGGCCAGGTAGAAAATATACTTTCACTCTGGGTATAAGCTTTAATAAATAAGGCAATGGAATCAATTCATGTGTTAAAAGTGTTCTTCGATTCATTTGGGTATAAATTGGTATTTCTTAATTTGAAAATTGACCAGAAATATTAGTCGCACTTAGACATTGGTTGTATCCACGTTTGTACGCTTAAAAACATTCACTTCTCAACTTAGTTTGCATTAATTTATTTGAGTTTAATATGCTTCTAAAACATCTGAAGTTGGTGTCTTTTTCTACTTTTAATTCAGTTTTAATTAATACCAGCAATTATAGAAACTGAAAGAGGGTTAAAGATGAAACTTGTAATACGAAACAAAGTTTAATGTAGATTATCATTACCTACTAGAGACAAGACAATTAATTATACATTCAGATCAAAAAAGTGACTTAAATTCCTAGATGTAACAAATAACGACTTTCTGAGATGGATCGTCATGAATGAAGCTATGTCCGCTATTTTTTGGCATTGGATGTGAAACCAATTGAATCAATGTAAATAGAGCATGAATGCATATTTTTGGAATATGATCATTCTCCTGAATTTATACGAAAACGTAAGGGAAGAAGCATATTTACATATTTTATTTGTTCATTACAAATTGTTCATGAGACAGGTGGTAATGGTTACTATACCTAATGAAATTACAATCAAACATACTCGATAAAATTATACTCCATTCTTTTCTTAGCCTTCTTCTTAAATCACCAATCTTCGTTATATTCTTGATATATTTTTCCAATTCATTCCATTCCCGCGTCGTTCTTTGTATGAATCCATATTTACCTACTTCTCTATCCACTTTTTCCACTTTCATTCTTACCCCTCCCCTCGTACTTAATTGTAATCCGTTTCCAATTCTATTGCTTAATTCATCCCATCCTGTATGTTCATTCTTGACTCTAACAAATGTTTATCAGGCTTCTATGACAACTTATAGAAAGTTCGGACCTAACCGAGTTGAATTGAAGTTGCGATTGAGGAATCTGATCGTTTGGGAAATTGTTGTTCGTTTATCGCAACTACAACTCACAACTGCAGCTCATTACGAATATACAACGCTTATTTCACTGATAATTCACTCGATAATCACTGCGAATGTGGCATAAACAATATTCTCAACAACAACAAATTAATTGTTTCTAGGAGAATGTGTTGACGAGCTCAAACTCAAGTTGGCGGCAGTGAAGAAATGAGATCTTTACACAAGTCATTAGTTGTAAATGTCGCTACTAGATGTCTCTGTCAATCGCGTTATTCAGGCATTGCTACAGCGCAGTTGGTAGCAAGGGTTACATTGGTCAGGGGGTTCTACAGTTCGAATCCCGGTGATAAACCTTTTCTTTAATGAAGGATTTTTGGAAATAGTGTTTTAAACCTGCAGTATAATGCGATGGGTTGTTTTTATTTTTTAATTTCTATCACTAACGAAATAATGAATTAATACATCTTGTAATCAGAACAGTCTAATTCGGCTCGAGCAGATGTTGTGTAGGTCTAAACACTCAAGCGACGACTAATTCAACTATGCCGATCCCCCACCATGTCTTCCGAATGTGAGACTCCAAGAAATATCCCACTGTGAATTGAGTGCGTGGGAGTCGATTTATGGGAATCTTTTATTTGTATTATACCTTTTGAGCGGTATGAGATCATTCTGAAACAGAAGGAGCACAGACTCCTTCAAAATCGTAAAAGGGATATTTTTTGTGATGTAATTGTCTTGTATCAAACTGAATTATGCAATTTTGATACCTACATTATCACACCTATACAGCTTGAAATGATTTTTTGAACTGTTCACCTGTCGAAATTATGCGATATCAGTCGAGTGGTATTCACTTATAGCAACCTGAAGGTATTAAAAATATCTATGTTTTTCCCCTATAAGACATTTTGATATCTCATACTGTTCAATAGTACCAATAACAAACTAATATTTCACCAAATCGATCCACGCTTGATTAATTCATTCAGTACATGTTACATAGATTGTATAACAGTTGATACGTTCGTTACATATGTCAAACTATGCGTAAATATTATTCATGTATGTGCCTTTGTCTACAAGAAGCTTGGAATATCTAGTAATATGATAATCTAACCTCTTTGGCGTCTCACAACCTATCAGCTGTCATGCGCATGTCCACACGTCTTGAACATCGCATTAACATGAACTAGTTCATACATCTAACACCCCCATACGATTAACATTTATCCATAACTTATAAGATTGAGATACCTCGAGGTTCATTGTTTATTACATGATTCATCTCCTCTTAATTATTCTTCGGGGTGGTGAGATCGCTCTTGTGGATCCTCTTCCGATCGACCGTATCTTTCATTCATTGTCCTAATTGGAAAAACATGATTTTGTATCAAGTTTCGATGTTGATGAGAAAAAATACCGTATGACTCATTATCTATATAAAAGGCTAAGCGTGTATGTCTGTCTGTAAGATGGTGGCGATCGCGGGGCAGGGTGGTGGGGGGGGGGGGAGGTGAGGGAGGCATGGATGTCGGGCGGAGAAGGGAGGGAGAGGAGGGAGGCGCACCGCCATGATCATTGTGATCATGATGAGTGTGATCATTGACACTTTGTTGACACTTTCACACTTCGCCATTCTGGAGGAGAACGGAAGGTGCGAATGAATTTACGCGTAATTGGGTTAGTGCGTAGTGATGCTGTGCGTTCAAGATATATGCAGTGCTACAGTTATAACAATAGTAGTGGGAAGTATAGTAACAACAGAGAGAGAGACCCCGCGTTTTAAACGCGGGGCTGAGGCTAGTTCTACTATGAATATGTTAGGAAAACGCATCGTTTGCGTTGTAAGATGATGATTTATAGAGAATGTATTAGAAATGTCGAGAAATGTATACACAATTTGATTCTGATGTTCACAGACATTCATATCATTCAACGCTCATAACTCATGGTCTTCGTTTTTCCATGCAACCTGTTGACTTCCATCTACACATTCTAGACTCAATATATGAAAAATGTCCGAAATAATAGTCAATTTCTAGATAACCTATTCGAATTTCTTCGAAGTTGATAGAAACATGTAGGCCTATTATTGATACATTTTCAATATTCTGTAATATTTCAATTACGACCGGTTTCCATTCACAGAATCAGAACTCAATATTCAACATTTATCTTGTATTACTTGGTAACTTGGTTACTTGGATTACTTGGTTTTCTGGTTAATTACTGAAAAACTACTAACTCATTCCTAATCTAATCAAACTGATTACCTGTTAGTTTCCTTCGACCCGTTTCACTGTGAATATATTGATAAATGTCTCGCTGTAGAGTGAGCTGTTTGAGTCGGATACCTAACTTACCCTTTCCCTTCCCCTCCCTTTGACTACCATCAACTACCATCTCGTCTACCCCTTCCTACCCCTTTCTACCGTCACAGTTTACAGTCTAACGTGAGAACAGACACGACTCTTCCGATATTTCAGTAACTTTCTGCATGACAAGTTGACGGAAAAGTTGGCCACACAAATAGTTTGAAACTTGTGTGAATTAATTGCTCATCAATTGCGCAAGAAGGCCTACGAGTAGGACAGAGTAATTTGTATTGTGTGAAGAGTATATCTGACAGGTGCATTTATTCACCTTGATATATCACACCAGAATATAGGCCAGTATATACTTGTGCCCACGAAAGGAGAATGCACAAGACACCCATGAGCTACTGGTGTGGGACCGAAGGGACCTAGAGGAACTCTCATCCCTCGTGGATGTCAGTATATAGATAGACGTGTACGTACCTAGGTTTAGTGCATGTATTGGGCATGAGGATTCAGCCCTACACCAGACCCTTCGCCTATCACCTTGGTTTAGATCACATTCGTACTTTACATTGTTGAACGGTCCTCCTTCTTTCCCACCCCCTCCCCAATGGATCATTCAGCTTAGACACTGCTCTAGAAACTGAGGTCAAGTCAGGTGTAGGTTCGAGTCCTGTTTGATTCATTGTTACACGGTTGCACGTTATTTTCCGACCCGGTGTAAGAGAATTTCTTTACTCCCCAGTTCCTTTACTCCCCAGTAAAAAGACACATAGTAAGTTTACTCCCCAGTGAAGAAATCACATAATAAGTTAACTCCCCCAGTAGAATGATAATATAATGCTATTACTCCCCTTGTAATACTTTGACTCCCTTGCAACCGTACATTTCATGGGGGAGTAAAATCGTTATATATAATACAACGACTCCCTAATTTAATAATAATACAGTTTGAGTCGATAACATCAGGTATAGGGTACCCAAAAATATCTGCAGATATAAGAGTACAAAAATTGTATATTTCAAATACAATATCAGATACTTATAATACCTATGAGGGAGTATCCAAATTATACCTAGCTATAATGCTATCACTCCCCAACAAAAATAGTGTATTTGATAGTATACACAGTATAAATAGTACCAGTATCATGTTACGTAACACAATATCAGATACTTATACTTATGGGGGAGTATCCAAATTATACCTAGCTATAATACTATTACTCCCCAACCAAAATAGCGTATTCAATTGTATACACATTATAAATAGTACCAGTATCATGTTACGTAACACAATATCAGATACTTATACCCATGAGGGAGTATCCAAATTATACCTGGCTATAATGCTATTACTCCCCAACCAAAATAGCATATTCAATTGTATACATATTATAAATAGTACCAGTATCATGTTACGTAACACAATATCAGATACCGGTACTTATAATTATGGGGGAGTATCCAAATTATACCCAGCTATAATACTATTACTCCCCAACAAAAATAGTGTATTTAATTATATACACATTATAAATAGTACCAGTATCATGTTACGTGACACAATATCAGATACTTATACTTATGGGGGAGTATCCAAATTATACCCAGCTATAATACTATTACTACCTTCTAAAAATAGTGTATTTATTTCTTACACATTATGTGATACTACTACCATCATGTACAATGAAACACTACTCTTATACTCATAGTTATTGGGGAGCATCCAAATTATACCTTGCTATAGTACTATTACTCCCTACCAAAAATATTGAATTTTATTGCATACTCTGCTATTATTCTATTTCTCTCTATCGAAAATAATGTACATTTCCGCAAACGCTTTTCATATCTTTATTTATATTATTTTATACGTACAACTTACAACCTGGTTTTGTTAAAGGCCAACTAACTGTTATTTTCATTTAATTTTCAGTTTCACATAATATTTTTGATATTGACATGTTAAGGACCTACGTAAGCGAGAGGTTTATCTTGACTTTGCTTATGTTTTAGCGAGTTATTGAGTTTCCAAAAATTTTATCCAGAAGTCAATTCATTCAACACATTATCACATGTCTTCAGTTAGTTACCATAATTCAATTTTTTATAGTCCAGTTTCTGAGCACAAACAAATTGATTATTTGCGAAAATTAGAATTTACTAATGCTTTACTATTTACAATGCTACTTGTCACTGTTTCTGTCTTATTTTTTTTTCATTTTCAAACTTCCAACTAGTATTTATGGAAAATAATCTTCAAAATTCTAGAATGACGGATATCAATCATGTTTTTCCAAAGACTGCCATAATATAATCATGCATCAAAATATTTTGTATATTAAAAACAAGAAAATAACTGCTTTTGGAAAAATGTAAAATATATAACTCGTGTACTAACTCATTTAATTCAGACGTTCCTTGAAGAAGCCTACCTATTTGCTTATTGATGGTCTTGAAGAGTACTGTATAGTGTATTATTGCATGGGCATGATAGTAGTTCTATTACATATTGCGTATGCAGAAAATACACTTTTTTTGATAGGGAGTAGTAGTATTATAGCTAGCTATAATTTGGATACTCCCCCATAACTATTAGTATATATGTATTGTGTTACGTAACATGAACATGATACTGGTACTATTTTTGATGTGTATACAATTTAATACACTATTTTTGGTAGGGAGTAATAGCATTATAGCTAGGTATAATTTGGATACTCCCCCATAACTATAAGTATAAGAGTAGTGCATTATTGGGCATGATAGTAGTTTTAATACATAATGCGTATACAAAAAATACACTTTTTTCGTAGGGAGTAGTAGTATTATAGCTAGGTATAATTTGGATACTCCCCCATAAGTATTCATATCTATGTTTTGTGTTATCTACCATGATGCTAGTACTATTTATCATGTGTATTCTTTCAAATGCACTATTTTTGTTGGGGAGTAAAGCATTATAGCTAGGTATAATTTGGATACTCCCCCATAAGTATACGTATCTGTGTATTGTTTCATTCAACATGATACTAGTACAATTCATAATTTGTATACAATTAAATACACTATTTTTGGTAGGGAGTAATAGTATTAAAGCTGGGTATAATTTGTATACTCCCCCATAACTATGAGTATGAGAGTAATGTATTATAGGGCATGATAGTAGTTTTATTACATAATGCGTATGCAAAAAAAAAAACTATTTTTGGTAGGGAGTGATAGTATTATAGCTAGCTATAATTTGGATACTCCTCCATAATTACACGTATCTGTGTGTTGTGTTATGTAACATGATGCTAGTACAATTCATAATGTGTATACAAAAAAATGAACTATCTTTGGTAGGGAGTAATAGTATTATAGCTAGCTATAATTTGGATACTCCCCCATAACTATAAGTATATGTGTATTGTGTTACGTAACATGATACTGGTACTATTTTCAATATGTATACAATTAAATACACTATTTTTGGGAGGGAGTAGAAGTATTATAGCTAGGTATAATTTGGATACTCCCCATAACTATAAGTATAAGAGTAGTGTATTATTGGGCATGATAGTAGTTTCATTACATAATGCGTATGCAAAAAATACACTATTTTTTGCAGGGAGTAATAGTATTATAGCTAGCTATAATTTGGATACTCCCCCATAATCACACGTATCTGTGTGTTGTGTTATGTAACATGCTAGTACAATTCATAATGTGTATACAATAAAATGAACTACCTTTGGTAGGGAGTAATAGTATTTTAGCTGGGTATAATCTGGATACTCCCCTATTTGAAATATTTCTGGGGATTTATGAAACACCCTATATCTACTCATAATTATCAGGTGAACATTAAAACTGCATACTTATACATTATAGTGTGTTTATCTGGGGGAGTAATATCATTATGAGCATAATAGTTTTACTCTCAACATTTTTCTTAACTTGTGAAGTGAGTAATAACATTATAGGGGGAATAAACTTATTTCATAATGGTTTTACTGGGGGAGTAGTTCTAATATATAATGCTTTTACTGGGGAGTCAACTTTCCGGGGAGTAAAAACATTCTGTTACACCGGCATGATAGTGAAGTAGGAAACAAATTTCAGGAAAGATTCTGGCTGGTTTCCATGATTTGTTGGTACGGAAAATACCGTGCAACCCTGCTACTATACATCAGGCTCAATGTACGGGTTTTTGTATACACTTCCGTCTGACATTCACTCATTCTTATACTCTCGAATACCTGGCTGTAAATATATGTGAGAGGTATTTATTGAGCAAACGATAAACTTACTTAGTCTACATCGGCATGCGTATTTAAAGGCCTGCAAATTAGGCCTACAAATTAGGCCTACGAACTTTGAGCCATACGTAAGACTTTCAAAACACTGATTTGACCTGCAGTAAAATTTGAATGGAAAGCTCATGGTTAGATTCTGAGGTTATGTGGACAAATTCTTCCAATGAAATATTGAAATTTTCTTGAAGTCTATACTCAAATCTTTCAGAATTTTCATTTAAAATTGATTCACTTGCATCGTGTTTGAATCAAACCAATTTGATCTTTCATTGATCATAGCTCAACTCTCAAATTCAAACTATTCATACAGATAACAGTTTGATTCATTCTATCATGTCTTCGTTCAAACTTTTCGATTATGAGTGTATATTCAAGAATTTTGTCAATTACAATATATCAGTGAGAAAATGATTGAATTCTAGTTTTCTCCGTCTTGCTTTCAACTCTATGATCAAGATGCATAACGCTCAAAAGAAACTTGTATACAAACACAGAACATAGAGATAGTTCCAAGAGCAAAGAGTACGTCCCAGATTTCATTCAACGTAAAAAATAACTACCTTTCCATCGCTCTCAATACATTATGTATACATACATGTTCAGTCTAGATATTGACTGATGTATATTATTACACCAAGTCGAAGTTTGCACTGGCATGATTGCATACAGTATCTGAATATATTGTACCCATTCACATTTGTTGCTATGCCAACCTCACGGGGTTTAAAATATGTATAGGCAATTTTCGTAAAAATGAGCTCCAGTCCGTCGGTGGCAGGTCAGCCAACGGAGCAGGGTGCGGTCATCTGTACTCATATGTATTTGGGAGACAGACCGTCAAGTTTCATAACGTATTATACACTCTGTCGTTCTCGACAATATTTTATTTATCTCATACGTCCTTTTCATCTGTGTTTTGTTGCGTTTGAAACTTTCATCAAAAATGTTTTGTAAAGTCATTAAAGATTTATGGACACTATCGGTCCAATTTGTGATCGCAATCTGGTACCTGATATAAAATGGTAGGAGAAAATGCAATATGTTTTGTTGAAACAATGTATTCACAATTTTTGTAGATAATTACTCTATAAATTTCGAACAATTCATCATTAGGTGTTATTACAATGGCAATTTATTCATAAAAACAGCAAGCACGGTTTCATTGATTATTAATTAGCGACGAGAAATCTATTTTCCGTGTTCAAACTCACATTACTCTTGTCGCGTATGTGTGAGAGTGAAACACACTTTTCACCTAACTGATATTTACAACTTTTAAGCCCGTCACATGAAGCTTCAGTTCGATATGGAGAAATATTTATATAGCTCACTCGATTTCAATTACAAATCGTATTATATTTCCGTCAATCAATCGTGATTAGATCGGAAACTAGTAATTAGTGCAGTAATTCTGGTTGGTATTCAATGGATATCCTATAGCGTAATACACGCAATACACGCCTAATTTGAGGATTAGTTGATGATATTGCGACTAGACTGGGCTGCCACATGGTACATTGGTTCCCCTCCGTTTACATCAACTAAAATATGATATGTTGGAAGTTGGGAAATGTATTCGATGGAAGAGGCTAACTGAGGTAATAGGCCCGTGAGATTCCCACGATCTCTCCCCAATATATTGACGAAACAAAGTTTAATTGAAAACATAAATAGATTAGTTTTGCTATCAGATATCAAGGTTGACTGGTTTCGGTGACAGGTGAATCATTTTCATCAAGCCATCACGAATAATGCTGTGTAATCTTATAGATACCGTATGCTGTAAAAATGAATGGATCTATTATTTGCAATATTTCTAGAGATACTGTTCACGACTTTATAATGATATGTTGCCGATGAGAATAAATCAGACTGTTCAGAAGCATATGGTTGGCTGTTGTCTTTTCTTCTTTCACAACATTACGATTCCAAATATTATTACAACAACGAATAAGGATAATGTTATTTCAGTTCGGGCCTATCGATGATCAATCACTACGTTTCAACAGTCATTTTTTTTTTTTTAACCTGTGATATTCGTTTTGAGGTTGAAAGCGAGTTGACAAAAACTAAAATGAGTCCATTTCCCCAGGACTGGATTCTGTAGAATATGCATTTTCCGGTATTGTTAACTATATGATAAGTGATAAATTAGTGATTCTATATTATACTATGAATAAGTGACTGATATATCAATATTTATCATTCATTCATGAATAAATAAATAATCACATAAGTTAAAATAAAAGATTTGATGGAGTTGACAAGCACTGAGAAGAACTTTCGACTTGTTACTCCTCAATTCTTTCAACATTTCTCACAACGAAACATGGAAAAAATGGTTTCATTAATTAGAATTATTCTTATATAAATACTAATATAAATACTTTTCTTTCATAAGACTCCATTCCCGAGTGGATAAATCATAGTATAACTGACATCCGAAGACATAAGGTCTAACGTGTTTTATCGTTTAATATATATTTACAACAATTGAAACATATCTGTGAGTGTGAATTGAACAAAATATGTACACTTGTTTCCAGAAGGTAAGAGGATGTTGGCCAACTAAATGATCGTAAATTCTTTGATAATAACATAATCTAGCTACAACTTTCAACACATAACACTTCTGAAAGATTTGATTGAGTCTCTTTTAATAAACCTCTGTCTCTTCAAATCACGATTCCCACGAAATATCACAACAATATACAAACCAAACACTGTAATTTCTGTTTGTTATGTTGGTAGATGATTCTCTACTTCCGTGAATCCAAGTATATACACATTTGTGAGTGTGTTCTACTACGGTATTCTATTTATTCCAACCCTAATATTATTTTTACCTCCATAACTTGATTTAGTATTCATTCAGTCCTGTATATATATATAATATGCATTATATATAATAACACAGTAAGAAGCGTCGGGCTGACTTGGGTACTGTCTAGTCGAGTTTGTGAAGGAGAAAACACGAGGCACAAAGCTCTTTAATATTCTAATGATACACATCCATCATACCCACCCCTCTTCCCTCCTCCTCTCCATGGTGTCACACAAGGGGTACGTTGTGACTCAGACTCGAGGGGGGTAGGTTCGGGGTTCTAAATATGAGTGTTTTGTTGTATAATGAGGTGTGCATGTTGGGGGGGGGGGGGGGGGGAGTTCTTCTGTATTGCTGTCGCTAATGGGGGAACAGGTGTTTCCCTCAAAGCGTATACCGGCGCGAATTATCTCGGTAATTTGAGCGACATTCACCCCTATGTACGTACGTGTCTCCTGACGGCCGATCGTGGGTTACACGTGGGTTAGAAAAGAGTCAATAAGATGGATGTATATACAATTGGATCGAACGAATTGATATTAGGCTTACTAATATTCAGTAATCTTTTGTTACGTTAATGTGATAGTTTCTACTTAAGAAGACAATCACAATAACTATCAGTTTAAAAACCGTTTACTGGAATATACGAGAATATCAGTGGCTAGTATGACGAACCGTCACTCAGGAGATCGGGGTTCAATTCCTGCCGTTCTGAAGTTAGGTTTTCGGAGGTTTTCCTGAAACATTATATTGAATACTGAAATGGTTCCTCAATATCTGGTCATCCTTTCCATTATTCCAACCAACTAGAGGCCTTATAGGCTGATGTATAGACAATTGCAACAGTAAGAAGTGATGGTAAACGACAATGAATGCATAAATGATGATGTTAGAAGACAGAGATTACATCCTCGATGGCTCGATCTGTATTTCAGATTCGAGAAGGATGCGAATCAACCAGAAGAGGTAAATCAAGATGATAAAAAACCCATTAGCCGATCATCACTTACTTCAAGAAGATGTATAACTTGAAGGAGATTGAGGTGATTAGACTGATTGTTGGTGCCCGAGGTACAGTTTCGAAGGTTTTTCAGTGATTTTTGTGAACTTTTTTGTTAGATAATTATTCGAAATGAGAGATTGGAGTATCCAGAAGTCATCCAAACTGCCGAAAATGTATGAGCAATTACTTGTATCCGTTCTATCTCACCAATTATTATTATAATCATCATTCTGTCATGTGATCTTTACCTATTACAATTCATTTCCCATTCCATCTCGTTTCTATATTCATTTACTTAATCACATGTTTCATTATATTTGCTAATATATTTTTCATCTTTCGTTATCCTGTTCACTTTTGCAGTCAGGGGCCACGAAGGTTTGAATGTCCATATATATATATATATATATATATATATATATATATATATATATATATATATATATATATATATATATATATATATATATATATATATATATATATATAAGATATATATATATAAAGATATATATATATATATATATATATATATATATATATATATATATATATATATATATATATATATATATTTCCCGGTCGAGACGTATCTATTACGACATGGCTAAAATATCCCACACATCTCGGTATTGGATCGTATCCAAGAAGTTTGATCCCATTATTCCTCATGCCTAGGTCAAGGTAGAAAAGAGTACACAAGGACCTGTGGTAGCGTGTAATCTTTACACCTTGGGTGAATCTAAGCCCTCTAAGGGGCTAGCCCCAGGAAGTGTCGTCACTCTAAGTATAGCCATGACATAAAAGTAATATCTCGGTAGCTCAGTGGGAGAGCAGCGGACCGACAATCTGAAGGTCCCGGGTTCGATTCCGGTCGAGACGTATCTTATACGACATAGCTAAAATATACCATGTATGTATATATATATACATATATATATATATATATATATTATCATAATGCTGAGTTATGATTTTTATGATGTTACAGTATACAGGTCGTATTGACGGGATGTCAATAAGATCGAATGATGTTTTGTCAATAGGATTAAACATCATTACTGCACACGACCGACGGATTTCTAGTGACATTTTGTTCAGTTGGTAATTACTAATTAGTTTGAGTGTAGCAGTCGAAGTGTCGTCGTTGACTCTTCTTCTCGCTCTATTGAACACACACATCAAGGTGGATTAGAACAAAATGTGTCCGTTATGAAATGTTTTCTATTGCATTTTTTCCCCAATGATAATTGACAGTTTTTCAATGGAATTGCGTCAATTATTGATTCAGCGAGGCCGAAAGTGGAAACATGTCGATCGAATTTTGAATGGATTGCGATTCGGAAATTCCCATCAAATGGATTTGTCGTATTACTTATCCCTGTCTTCGCTCTGACAGCTTCAAACCCACTATCTCATGTATTTTAGATATTCATATATTCATAGTTTTAGTTCATATATTTTAGATAGAAATTACGAATATTGATTTGTATTTTCAGAACATATTCTGTAATACTTAGTTAAGTGGAAGATGATTGTTAGCTTGACCGACCCCACCACCAGCTAGGCTATTTAGGGGTACGAATAAGTAGGTGATAATGAAGATATGAGGTGATGATAAGGGAAAGGTTGTCGTCAAATATGCATACCATGCGGGATTGAAGGTGACTTATGTTCATGAAGCGATGCCTTAGTTGACTGAGCTACGGAGGACGTGATTCCATCATGTATCACGTAAGCTATATCCTCTCGTATGTGTATACATATTATACACACATATATATATATATATATATATATATATATATATATATATATATATATATATATATATATATATATATATATATATATATTCGAATGATGAATTACGATGTAAAAGTTGGGTCAATTGATTACCACCGACAGACACAACGTACAAGAATAACTCTGGGCTCACAATAGCATACAATGGAAATATATAATGATATCATAATGTATTACGATGTGTAATGTACCATTCCAGTAGTTGATTCTTTTCTGTATAATTTAACGTTTGCCCGACTCAATAACACACAGGAGAGTCAACTGTTAACTGACGTTCGAGCTATTAAACAATCACATATTATAGTGCAGGTTTCCCGGACGCTTGGGATATTGTAGTATATAGTCTACGATTTGATTCATATCGCCGAAACTGGGGTAAAAATAATAATAACACAAAACTAAATACATTTCAACATGTTGCAAGTTCCACTAAAAGGATATTTATATAGAAAATAAAGCCAATATGCGGAAACTGATAAATATTCGAAACATTATATATAAATATACGTTATTTGGAACGTGTTTACTTAGCCAACTAATATGAAGTTATGAATATAACCAATATTCCGTGAATGAATGATTGAGTCCCCATCGATTAATTCCCCACAGATACACTAATGTATACACGTAGCAACTTTTCCCAGCTCAGTTTCCATACATACATTGATACACGTACACATATATATGTCTGTGTGTATGTACGTATAGGTGGATGTATGGAGCCACTCTTGCCGGTTGCCTATCCCATTATTTACGACGGGGTAGCACTAATTAAACGATGCCGTCCACGGATACTGATCTCATAGAACGAGCTCCATCCGTGCAATGTTCAACTTCGTGTAAGAGCGAGAGAGATAGGAAGAGAGTTGAGAGAGAGAGGGAGGGAGAAAGAGGGAGAGAGAGAGAGAAAAAATAAACTCTTCCTCCGGAAAAAACTACCCTCGGGATTGCTCATTGGTGCACATCTGACAAAAACCTTTTATGTGTGCATAGAACTTTAGATTAAGATTTGAACCCGAGTGAGGGCAATAATTACCCCGGGCTATTATATGATGTTCGCGTATCCAGCCTACATCTTAATTAACACAATCTATTCAAATATGAGAACAAAAAACACCTCTTTTTATATATTTTTTTTTTAATTTATGTTAATTAATATAACACATCTATAGAAAAAACATGGAAATCGCGATTTTTTCTGTGAGAAAAATCTTTCTCTCTAGTTACTCCAATATTGCGTTGCCTGTCGCAGGAATGAACTGTATAAGGTCTGATTTAGGCCTACATGACGATATTTCATTGGCACTGCTGTTATCGACTGTGCAGTGTTGCGTAAACACGTTGCAATCACTCGATGAGTGAGCAGTGTTTCTCTTTAACAAATGAAAACAAAGATAAACAAATTCTCATATACACATTTTGAAATCTAAACAATTGATTGCAGAAAAATGACATATATCAATTAATCGACGAGTTAGAAATGTATTATCACATGTCCTACATATTGCATTGATAGATTCAAATCACTGTATTGTATATTTTCATTCACAGCGGATATGTTCAAATTTATTAGATGAGCGATAGCAAAGACCTCCATCCCACTATTCTCGAGTTTCATATATATATACATATATATATATATATATATATATATATATATATATATATATATATATATATATATATATATATATATATATATATATTTATATATATATATATATATATATATATATATATATATTCATATATATATATATTTATTTATATACATATATATATATTCACCCACTGCACAGGTCGCAAGGTTCGATATATGGAACATTTTCTGTACACGCAGCCTCATCCAACTAAGATGTGTATAGTTTTTTCAGCCGAATAAGTCAACCGTTTTCGAGAAATACCAGCTCAAAGTTTCGAAGAGTTTCTATAACACTAGGAAAACGCCTTATATGCGTTGTGAGATGAGCTTAGAAGTATGGAAATGTAGAATTAAGAACATTTTGTCATCTCAATGTACATATACAGGCCATGGATCACTTCAAAGGTTTAAGAACCGCTGCTGTCTGTTGGTATATAAACCTTGGTTTCCAAACAATGGTACCAGTGCTTTCTTCATATCCATCACAGATTTTAAACGTTTCAATTTATTGGTGACACTTGTAGCTCACATTTAATAGTTCTTAATTGCTTTCTTAATTACTTTTATTGATGTGTAAAAAAGTACATTAAAAATGCGTTTTCTTCGTTATTCCACATCCGATTGTTCCATAAATCGCTTAAAATAGGTATGATAGATCTTTCCACATTCAGTATAAATTTGAGAGCTTTTGAAAAAAAAAATCCAAGTATTTTTTCCCTGGCCTATTCTTATGGGGAATTTCCATACTTCCCAATTTTTTTCCGGAAAAACCGTCCGAACGATTTTTTGGAAAAACAATCCCAACCTATTCTGGTATAAAACCAATCTGTAAAAATTTTCGAGTTGATTGAAACTTCTTCCTGACCTGTATGCCGCGTACAAAATTTCACACGAAAAAACAAACAAACATAAAAACCAAGCCCAAAATTCTTCGGTATATGGAATGAAAATCTTCGCTACGCTCATCTAATTAGGCAGGGCAAGAGAATGTGGAAATAAAATATCTCCCAGAAAAATCAAATTTTTCTTGAATGTGAACACGAAAATAATAAACACCATCACAAATTAGTACGCAATTCGGACCAGTCGTTTCGAAGAAAATGATGCACGCCCAATATCTATCATTGTGATACATTCTCCTTTCATCAAACTTAATAATATATATACATATATATATATATATATAGGCCTATATATATATATTTATATGTATATATATATATATATATATATATATATATATATATATATATATATATATATATATATATATATATATATATATATATATATATATATATATGTATGATATGTTCAACGAAAGAATGTTTAGAAATAATGGATATCATTGTATACGAGTTTTGAATGATTGAAGTTGTTTTATGAGTAGGCCTATAGAGAAATAATGTCACCATAAATGTGGAACATTCATAAACATCTGTCATTGTTATCCTTATATTATCACAAAATTGAATTGAAATGTATTGTTCTGACAGTTCATTTCACATCCGTATTTCGTGATATTCTTGTCATGGGTATTTTCAGAATCACAGGAAAAAAATCCCAGAATATGTGTGACCGATTTTCACCCAAAACAACACAGTTCCCAGTTAGAAAATAAGTATTGTCCAGAAAAATCACAATTCCTATTTTTTGTTGGGTTCTGCTCCACTAGGTGTGGATCATTCAACAATGAAGGATAAACACCAGCATCGAGTCGAACCAAGAGGATGTTTTCGTTACCGCCTATTTTATCATGAAAAATCTAGTGACCTTCTCTTCAATCCTGAAATAAATTGAATTTATTACACAATAAGAGCCTAATCTAGGACTGTACCTAACTACGATGGATACGCAACTGCGAGTGACGTTGTTCTGGATCTTTGAAATCGATTAAAATATAAGCCACCCAGATCAGGCATTCAGAGCCATGGACCCTTATACCTTATGAGCCACTAAAAATAACGTGCTAGGCCTAGCTAGCTCCAAGAGGCCAAGACTTCATTTGGTTAATAGTCACTAAACTAGGAAAACGCCATATGCGTTGTTAGACGAGCGGATAGTAATAGTATAGGTAGTAATGGTTAAGAGCTGCTTCGAGTGGTACCAATTTAGCACATTTTATTTTTTTTCTTCAAAATGGCTGACCTGATCAAGCTGAAAATTTTTAGAAATGTGTATCAAAATGTAATTCAACTTCACGCGAAATTTCATTTTTTTGGTAAAATAAAAAGAATTCCTTTTTTCCCGCCATGTTATTCTTATGGGTATTTTTGAGATTTCTAAAATTCATGAAAAAAAAGTTACCCCCCGATAATGCCACAAAACTATACAGATCTAAGTTAGATGAGGAACCATATTGAAAAAAAGTTTGAAGTTGATAGCTGTAGCCGTTTGACCTGTGGAGAACCGACAAAAAAACATGAAAAAAAAAAAAAAAAAAACATGTAAACGAACACAAATTTTCTCAGTATGTCAAATTGAATCCTCGCTAAAGCTCGTCTAAAAAGCTACCAACAATGACAATATATTGTAAAAACAAAGTCTCGGTCTCTTGGACTGCAATAGTTATTCACATTTTTCAGCACACCTCAAGATCAAGGCTAGGATTTTGTGCTAACCACAATGGAAATGTACACAGACTAGATATGTTTCACAGTTTCCATGACAGGTAACTTTTGTATTCGATATAAACCATTAAGCGGGCCTTACATGACGCGGGTTGTGTGTGGACCCGCAACCGTGAGCGGACGCGGAACGGCCATATTGTAATATTAGCCAATCTGATTGGCTGATATTCCAATGTGGCCGATCCTTGTCCGCTCGCGGTTGCGGATCCGCACACAATCCGCGTCATGTAAGGCCCGCTTAATCCTATAGCCTCTCAGAGCTGTAGCTAGCACTAGCACGAAATTTACTGTATAGCTATAGCTAATGTAGGCGATCTAGGCGGCGTCGAAGTTTCTTAGCACTGGAGAAGATCGTCAGCTGGGAGCAGATGTGAAAAGTCCAAGTTGCATATCCACCGTAGATAGCTATAGTCGTAGGCCTTATTACCCATTAATGATAGGCGTGATCTATTGATCGGTCATTGATCTATGCAGCTTGATCTATCTATCTATGCAACTTGATATACTCTGATTGGGTATTTCGAATTTTCTTCCTAATAAACAGCTCATTTGATTGGGTGCTATGTTTTGTGACCTCTATTAGACAATTAAACTATAGTCTACTATATATATAGTATACTATAATACTTTATCAAACATCTCTCATTCCAAAATTGCGCTAAATGACCTCGCTTTCGACCCTAAGCCCTGATCCTAACACTGACCAATTCTAGTTAATAGGGGCCGTGCTAGTCTACCTGATTTTGATCCTGAGTCCTAGTTCCCGCCAGAATAGGACTCGGACTCGTTGTAGCAATTTCAGATTCGATTTCCGAGTCCGTTCGAGTCTTTGAATCTGCCGCCGATTCCTGATATTAAATTCTCGATTTCTCGAAATATGAAACACCATATTCACCATATTTAAGTGTGGCCTAATTTTAACATTCAGGTACCGTAACAACAAAATCAAGTGAATTAAACATAAAGTAAATAAATTGGAAAAAAAATTAACTTGCCCTTCATTTTTTTTTTATGTATCCCTTGTATTCATTCCTTTCCTGAATTGATGACTTACTATACTGACTAGCGCATTATAATTATTTCAAATCGAAGTTTTGTATTGATAGTGCCTGAAATCGTCTTAATGATTATTTATATGTTCGAAAAGAGACTCGAGACTCGGCTCGGACTCGATAATTTTATGAATAATCGAACTCGAATCGGACTCGAGTTTGAAAACCTGAACTCGCACATCCCTACTAGTTCATAAACAAAAGTTTCCATTGATATTTTCTCTGTTTTCTGATCTCCTGTGAAACATCTCCTGGTGAATGGGTTCGTGATTCGAGATATTTATTTACTTCCCCTTCCAGTCAATCAACGCAGCCTGTTCCCTATATTAATGCGTTGTTAGTTGTTTCTTGAGAGCAATTCACTTACTCCTGAACACGCAACCACGGCCACGTTGTTTCCCTCCGCCATCAGACTTGCCCCTTAGACTTACCCCCAGACTTACCCCCCACCAGACTTACCCCCCAGACTCACCCCTCGGACTGTTGAACACTGATCTATGGTACAGTACATGCATGTTTGTTGATTACATGGAACAACCGATATTCATGCATTCATACCCACAGGCATTACAAAACGTTCATTCATTCTTTTTTACATAATTATATAATATTCTTGATTATGATTGAAAACTTGACAGGACTCATTGGTACTCATAGGGAGTATTATTAGGCTCTGTTTATAATGTCAAGTTGTTGGCATTTGTTATTAGATGAGCGTAGCGAAGATTTTCTTTTAATACTATACTTATTTTCTAACTGGGAACTGTGTTGTTTTGGGTGAAAATCGGTCACACATATTCTGGGATTTTTTTCCTGTGATTCTGAAAATACCCATGACAAGAATATCACGAAATACGGATGTGAAATGAATTGTCAGAACAATACATTTCAATTCAATTTTGTGATAATATAAGGATAACAATGACAGATGTTTATGAATGTTCCACATTTATGGTGACATTATTTCTCTATAGGCCTACTCATAAAACAACTTCAATCATTCAAAACTCGTATACAATGATATCCATCATTTCTAAACATTCTTTCGTTGAACATATCATACATATATATATATATATATATATATATATATATATATATATATATATATATATATATATATATATATATATATACATACATATAAATATATATATATAGGCCTATATATATATATATATATATATATATATATATATATATATATATATATATATATATATATATATATATATATATATATATTATTAAGTTTGATGAAAGAAGAATGTATCACAATGATAGATATTGGGCGTACATCATTTTCTTCGAAACGACTGGTCCGAATTGCGTACTAATTTGTGATGGTGTTTATTATTTTTGTGTTCACATTCAAGAAAAATTTGATTTTTCTGGGAGATATTTTATTTCCACATTCTCTTGCCCTGCCTAATTAGATGAGCGTAGCGAAGATTTTCATTCCATATACCGAAAAATTTTGGGCTTGGTTTTTATGTTTGTTTGTTTTTTTGTGTGTAATTTTGTACGCGGCATACAGGTCAGGAAAAAGTTTCAATCAACTCGAAACGTTTTTTACAAATTGGTGTTATACCAGAATAGGTTGGGATTGTTTTTCAGAAAAATCGGTCGAACGGATTTTCCGGAAAAAATCGAAAAGTATGGAAATTCCCCATAAGAAAAGGCCAGGGGAGAAATACTTGGAATTTTATTTTTTTCAAAAGCTCTCAAATTTATACTGAGTGTGGAAAGATCTATCATACCTATTTTAAGCGATTTATGGAACAATCGGATGTGAAATAACGAAGAAAACGCATTTTTAAGGTACTTTTTCACACATCAATAAAAGCAATTAAGAAAGCAATCAAGGAACTATTAAATATGAGCAACAAGTGTCACCAATAAATTAAAACGTTTAAAATCTATGATGTATATGAAGAAGGCACTGGTTTGATTGTTTGGAAACCAAGGTTTATATACCAACAGACGGCCGCGGTTTTTAAACCTTTGAAGTGATCCATGGCCTGTATATGTACATTGAGCTGACAAAATGTTCTTAATTCTACATTTCCATACTTCTAAGCTCATCTCACAACGCATATAAGGCGTTTTCCTAGTGTAATCATATATTATATGTATGTAGGCCCAAATATATTATATAGTACCAAAAGTGAATTCGATAACCATAGTCTATATCAATTCCCAAGTTAATTATCCATAGTCAATATTTGATCATGATACACTGAACTATACAAATTATGATAATTATTAGATCCTTTTTTCTGGTGATGGGATCGCCCTTTCAACATAGTTCTTTTGATGAGTGATGGGAGAGAAATGACCATGAGCCAAATTCGACTAGTCGGTGAATAAAAACATAATAGATGGTCTCTTCATATTATTTGTCAAGAATCTACTGGATATTGTACTCATTTTCATTCCAAGTCTGTGCTATGATTCGTTGAAAATGTAAAAAAAACTTTTCTCATCTTTCGAGAGAAACAAACAGAATGTGGGAGTTTTCATGCATTTTTTCCCGTCATCAGGCATTACAAAGAAAATGTGATTCGAAGTCGTAAATTGTATTCGTTTTTGTGTTCATACGTTGCCTATGTCGTACTGGGTAAACGACGCAGACAATTTCTTGGTTGCGTGGCAACTGCGAGAAATCGTGCGACTAACAGAGTGAATATTGACAAACTTGGAAGTAGGTAATAACTTTTAAATTAGTTATTGATATCTTGAGTGAAGTAAACAATTGTTTCGTAACTGGATCATGAATGAAAGACATAACCTATATCCGGTTTGCGAGAACTTTTCCGCAAGTCGTTTTTTAAATGGGACTAAAAGTGACCAATGGGAACGCTACGATTTGTGACGTCATGACTCAGTTGCTATGACGTGATAAAGTAGCGTTAGTCTATCATATGTGTTTGTGGTGCTACTAGTATGGTACAGATGTCTCACGTTTTGAAGGTCCATGGTTCGATTCCCGACGCTCTTACTTCTCTTTTTGTTTAGCAAAATAACTATCAAATGTTGACTTGAGAGCAAGATTAGTTTTTTTCTATTTGACCACAGAAACGAACGGAAGTATCTACACAAATGTTGTGATTTTCAACCGAGGGGTTACCAACTCCTGAAATCCGGTGTACACTTGCCATGGAATCCCATTAAAATCCCTTTGAAATCCCTGAAATCCCATTGAAATCCCCTTGAAATCCATATGAAATCTCTTGAAATTCCATGAAATCTCTTGCAATTTCTGGAATTACCTGAAATCAGGTGTAGGCCTACACCAAATCTGCGAGTTGTAAATCCCTCGTTTTCAACTACTGTTTTTAGTCCCATTCAAAAACCGACTTGCAGAAGACTTCTCACATCCGGTTTCCTGTATTTTAGGCTCTATAGTTCAGCATGTGTAGAATGGAATAATTGTTTCAATTGGTGTGAATGTTTTTTCGAAATTCAACTCGAACTTCGTAGGTCTGTGAGTCTGATTATTACTTCAAGCGCGTGAGGTCATCATTCCAGAAGAAAACTTTCAGTCACCTGTATTTTCTCATTCAAATGAACAATTATTATTCCAACCATATACATCAAGATGTCGGGGGTCTTCCTCTGTAGCTCATTCAGCTACGAGCCTACGGCATCACCTTAGAAACTGAAGTTATCGTCGGGAGCATAGGTTTGAGTCTCGCGTAAGGCATGGGTTTTCGTAAACGTCCTTTCACTTAGCATCACTTCATAGTTACAATATCATCTGCTCATTCGTACCCTCAAATATCCTAGCTCTTGCTGGGGTCGTCAGGCGAACAATAACCATCATCCTAATTCGTTGAAATCAGCAGAGCATCCTTCCCTCATCCTTCACTATACCCTTCGGGCAGGTTTATTGTTTCAGATTTCCTCCCTGAAATATCGTGACATGAACCCTTTCCCTCAGAAACCCTTCTCCTGTCTAACCTCATAACCTTTCCATAATATTCCATATATTCCACTCTATATCTTTCAAATTGTCATTTAAATTTGAATGCTCTCCAATTCAAATCCATGTCTATCTAATGCTGCCGAAGAATACTGAATGTCTTGATATCACGGAAATGAAATTCACGATCCTGTATAAAGATTGTTATTGAATCGACGGAACATATTTTTAATTTCCTTCTCAATATCCAAATATATGTTTAAAGCTACTGGAATGAGCTGATCGTCTAAATAGTGACGCAATATGTAAACCTAATAAGAATAAAAGTGGATATGCCAGGAATCAATACTCATCCAGCGTGTCACGTCAACACTGTCACAACTGTCACGCCGATAAACAAGCCATCTGTCATATCAAATACTAGTTGGAGAGAGATGAAAAGTTGTTGCATTTAAATTGTGATTGATTGCTTGGCAAGGAGACAGAATACATTATTCGTCCATTGCTCGATCAATTCGTCGTACAATTAATTTCAATAGATACATCCACGTCTATTTCGTCCTCACACGTGTTAGCGTGAAACATTCTTGTTTGTTTTTTTATTTTGTTTTATAGGAAAGTTCACACTGGTATACTTTTTCTCCGAGATGAATTGCCTAATCGCCACACCTCTCTTCCTGACGTGCACTTTTGTCTTCTCGCCATCCGTCTTCTCCAACTCAGTTCGTTCCAGTCTTTATTTCTTCCATGATGCTTTTGTGCGCTCCCTTTTCACCCTCACCTTTATCCGACATTCCTGGCGAAAATATACAATTCCTTTGGTCCTTTGTGAATTTTCAAGTATCTTATTTCGACATTGTCTCTTTATTATTTCTCATTTTTTTTCCTCTCTGTATTCTGATTACCTCTAATTTGGTTTCCTACTGGCAGTGATCGTCAAATCATTTGTTATCAGGTTGCAAGAGACGGTGTACCCCAAGAGGCCGAAGCGAAGGTTCGTGTGAAAAATATGTATCTTATGAAACTCTGGCGGCGCGCATCAAGACAAACACGATGAACTTTCAAAGTTATGATCACTTTCGTAACTTCCATTATTCAAAGTAAATATGATATTAAGTAAAACAAAATAGCTTGAGGCAAGTTTAAGAAGTGCAATATGTGTGAGATGAAGGAGGAGACGCGGAGGTGATTCAGGAGTCGGAATTTCAAGTGGAATAATAAATGAAAACATTTACAATAAACGTCAAGACAAACAAGGATATAGAGGTGCGCTCGACGAAGTTGCGTCTATTAGTCGATAAGATAAACAGCCTATATACACTTCTGGGCCCTTTCTCCATAACAGTAAACGAAATGATACAAGTTGCATTGAGGGTTGCGTTGGTTCCCCGTCTTGAGATAGTGTCTCATCTTCCTATCCCTCCCATGTTGAAAATATGTACCAATTTACCAACCGATTATGAACAACCGATTATGCGTAGTGATAGAAGGAACTGACTTTGCTTACAAATACACGCCAAATGACGTTTACGTTTGCTCAGTTGTCTTAAACAGTTCCTTATATGAAGTAAAACGGAGATAGAGACGTTAAAATGTGCATCATCTGAATTGTGAAGTAATTCATAATGGCGCAAGCTATATTGCAAGTAACTTACAGCTGGACGATTTATTAATGTAATTGAGAAGTCCACATGCCACAAACAAATAAGTAGTCACTTAATTAATCATCATTTTTTTTCAATCATCATAATGTTTATTTAATTATTGCATTACTAGCCTCTTTCACAAACCTAGCGCAGTTGTTTACTTCCACCGCATCTTGGATGGCAATATGAACTGCGTCCAAGATGGAAATATTTGAGGTACTATGAAGAATATATGACATCATGTTTCCACAAAACAAACCTAGTCAGAGAAGCAATAGGTTGTTCTAAGGAAAGAGCTCAGGAAATCGACCGAAATTCAGAATCGAGATGAGACACAATCTCAAGACGGCGAACCAACGCAAACTCCAATGCATCTTGAAATGAAAGCTTGTCGAAAGTGTCAGAGCCCACATGATACACAAGGTTAAAGTATACGGACTCGTCGGAACTAACGATGTGTGGCTTCCAATTCGTTGACGAGTTACAGAATATAACAGCCTCTGTACGGCTTCTGATGCTGCTCAATCTATAAGAGTTTTCCTATTCTCAACAAACGGGGGCGCAATGCACTCATATTTTCTAAGGTTATATGAAATCTCATTAGACGTTCCAGTACAAAGTCACTTTTATATCAAATGTACTTCTATTTTTTCTGAACTGCACTCTCATGTTTGAAGGAAACGTTTTCTCTCTAGTTAGATATAGTGATAAAACTCTTTATACTCTTTTCTGACGTTTGTTTCTTTTTCTAGCTGTGTCGTCTCACTTGACGCCGCCATCAGTAGCTCAGTGCAGTCTACTAATGGGCACCGCTTTCGGAACTGAAGTAATCATTGGGCCTGCTGGGTTTTAATTTCACACATGGCATGTGTTCTGATTGGAGTTTTTTCACTTATTATCACTTCATAGTTTCATCGTCACCTGCCCATTCGTAATCGTAATCATATAACCAAGCTGTTGATGGGGTCTTACGCAAACAGACAATAATCATATTCTCACTTTACAACTATACTTATTCATCCATTTATCCATTTCCTCTTTCAAGTTTCAACACAATGTCATGATTGTTAACACAATGTGCTCCATTTTTTGTTCTTCTAATTGCTTCACGATTCACGTATTCCAATTGATTCTAATTGAATGGTAGTTTAATGTATTGGTCAATACTAAACCTGATTATACTATTTACTAAATTACATACAGTAATGTATTGCATTCAAGCAGATTACGTAATGTATTTCAATCGATAGAAATGCAAGCAAATATTAATTTAAAATTGTTGAATAATTTGAACATCAAGTATTCTATATTTTTACTGTCGCTCTATTTATGCAATATAAATAAATAATATGAAAGCACTCATATCGACGAAGGAGAGGGAAATGGAGGTGTGCACTTGGATTAACTCCTGTTCACCAACTGCTGTAAGCCATTAACCAATGTTAGCAACGTAATATGAACGGAACGCAGTTAGTACTAACTGACATCAAACGTCATCACTTCGTTCTATAAACGCAGTTAGCGCTTGATGTCGGTTAGTACTAACAGCAGAATGAACATAGGTAAAAAAGTGAGCTGTCTTGCTAGGATATCTTTCGTCCCTTGTTCAATGCATGTTTGGGCGAATATATCGAATAATCATTTCTGAGAAACTGAACAAACGATTTGTCCTGATCTCAGCTTTCCAGAGGTAAACGTATTTCTAAGAAATGTAACGTTGATTCGTTTATTCGTTCGTGTTTGAATTGAGTGAGCTATTCTATTCTTCCCACACGGATCTCTATTATAGCTGGATTGTCACTAATATCATATTCCCCTACTGGGAAAATCTCCCCTCCTGAATACACTGGTCTTTCCGTTGTTTCCTCCAATCCCGAACTAATGCACGGCAATATACGCGCTTTTCGTTTCCGTATGCGTCTTCAAAGATGGATTGTTTCACTCTATATCCCACATTTGACATATCGTATCACTTATGGTGGTCTACAGGTATTCGATCTCTTCGAAGCACAGTTTGATTGGCATTGGATTTGTTTATGTACAGAGATGGGCAAAGATACAAAACGTATCCTATGGATACAAAATACAAGATGCTGTCCTGGACCTAGAAAAGATAGGATTACAAGATACATTTTCAGAAACTCGAAAGATACAAGAATACAAAATACTTTCAGTTGAGTATCTTAGGATAGAAGATACTTTTACAGTGACGTTTTTCCAGCTGCTGTTTTTTTTTCAAATTTAGCCCATAGTAAATCTGTTGGTGAGGGTTGCCGTTCAACTTGATACTTTCGATTGATTCGATTGATAATCCATACTAAAATATATAAATATTCAATCCATAATGACTGCTGTGGCTCTAAAGTTTTTAGAAAGTGAAAAAAAAAATCTGTAGATATTATCAATACGCCTATGACATAATTACCGAAAAATCTTTACTTTCTCCACAACAATGTATCTCTTATCTTGAATGATGTAAAATTATCGGAAAGATACAAGATACATGAATTCATAATATACTTCAAAAGATACATGTATCTAAGATACTGCCCATCTCTGTTTATGTAACAGAATGTGTAATGCACGTGTTGCCAAGTGTAATGTTTCCGGGTGATATGTGTGCTTCCTTATACCTATACCCACCTATTGGCCGCGAAACGAATCAAATCTCCGGCAACGTCGGAAACCTGTCGTAAATCCGGCGTGAGAATTACAAGTCGTTTTCTCGCGAGTTGTGCCTCATGAATCGAGCAGTTTCGACAGCCGATGGCTATCAGATCATACCAGAAACCCGGTCGGCCTGCTGAAAGACTTTGGGCCCTTCGAGCGAGGACCAATGTAGAGTACACCTGTTATTCAATACGTGCACCATTACAGAGCTTACACTGTGTAGGAGAACTTCACAGAATTCTATTTGAATATCTGTTTCGAATTCTATAAAAATGTGATGAGATTTTTATGTGTGCATGACTGACTATCAGAAGGGCTTGCCAGGGAGGAAGGAACGTACAGCCCCAAGGTGAAAATTGAAAATAATTTATCTTCCAATCGTATTTCTGAATTTACCATTGTCTTTATCAATCCAGTTGTATTTCGATGTTAACTAGGTCTACTGAAAACTTTTGCCAATGTTTTATTTTATTTTGATTGATCTATTTTTCAATACACGTGACAATTAAACAAAAGAAGCGCCCCTCGGGGGTTGGTGATTCTCATGACGTCACAAGCTAGCCATCGGGTGTCGGAACTACGTCACCCCGCGCCTTCAGACAGCCGACCGCAACACGCTCGCAGCGTTCTTCCTTGCGGGTATTCGAGGAAATAGATTCCTAATAGAAAGTAAAGAAGGCGGAGGCAATTTCGATCGACGGGGACATGATATTTCTCATCCAGTCTAATAATTGCATCGTATATCATCTCGCCGTGTTCCGTTTACCGCACAACCCTTTAGCGGTTACAAATTCAATCAATAAATCAGACGGAGATTTCATACTAAATAAGTTTTCTAATGATATGGAGGTCGTCAGGAATCTTTGCTTATCTATGTGTGTGCAGTGACTTGGAAGAGACACAGCATTCGAAGCCGTTATTCGGGAGAACAATTATTATCTATTTACACGATTTTCTTGGAGGTTGACTTGTCGTTTTAAGTGGAGCATGTGTTTTTTTGTTTTTTTGGCACATTTAAATTTTTTCTTTCGGAGGGATGAAGTATTCATCAACTAGAAAACAAAACTGAGACACAATCTAGACTCGTTTCACCCATACTACATTCCGCACAAATTATTTGATATGCGAAACATCATCAATAAAGTGCAACAAAAAATATCAACAATATTCTTTTATTTGTAAAAGATACAAAGCTAGATGTTATAAACGCGATACTTGAATACATTGAATATGAATATATATATATATATATATATATATATATATATATATATATATATATATATATATATATATATATATATATATATATATATATATCACTTTGGAGATGTGAGGTGTATACAAAATAGGAATACCAAGAATAGCTTATTTTTCGAATGACCTGAATCCGTTTCGAATGCCGACATCTTTTTCGGCGATTTTCAGGACCCCTTATCACTCTTCGCTTTCCGCGGCGAGTATTGTGGCGTTTGTCGCAAGTCGATCGACTCAGGAGTTGCTGAGATTTCGGTAGGCCATACGCATGAATACATAAATACATATATCAATGAATGTATATACATTCATATTTCTACTAATATATATATATATATATATATATATATATATATATATATATATATATATATATATATATATATAGATATATATATATATATAAAATCACACGGAGGATCAACTATGATCACGTAATATTATTTCATGAAACGTAAATATCAACACTCAACAAAACATTGACATAAAACCTGCTAGGGTATACGATGTTCCAGCCGACTATACAGAGAGTGAGTTGCCACAACGTCGTGTTTGTTCAGTAGATGATATATGCCGACTAGCCAGTTCCCACTTTACATTATGCACACTCGTATTCCCGAGCAATGAGGGCTCGAACCACCTGTGTTCTAGTGGTGTCGGCTATGAGAGGACGGTCGCTCGGAACCTCCACATTTCTCTTGTGATATTCGGCCATCACGCGTGTTTAACATGTATGCGACGTGCTATCTCTGCTGAACAGTGACAGGTAGAACAGCGACCTTTATTACCGGCCGTGAAACTGTTTGCACTGAGGGCGACGACTAAATCATGATATCGGCTGCGATTAGGATGTGATGTGTTCGAGGCACATGGGGTTTAATAAGGTGACCATCCAGTAGAGCGTAATGGAGAAATGTTTATATGTAGGCAAAATAATACATACATATATATATATATATATATATATATATATATATATATATATATATATATATATATATATATATATATATATATTTATATATAATGGATATATTTTTTTGAACATTGAGAGAATGAATGTGATAAAGAAAATGAAGTTGATACATCAGAATGAATAATTATTTCAATAAGTTTCCCAATTGTGTGAAGTTGGCAATCCAACACCAATATTGGGAAGATTTGAGCCCGATTCCTGTCCCACTTCACGCACCTCATTTTCCTATGATTTGATGTCGATTATGAATAGAACATTTCCATAAATTCAGATCGATAATCGATGTAAATTTCCGATGAGTTCGCAATCTGTTAGATGAGCGTAGTGGAGACTTCCATTTCACATACCGAGAAAAAATGGGGTTTTTCATTTTTTTTTGTAATTTTGTTCGCGGCAACCAGGTCGAAAACCAATCAACTCCAAACTTATTTTGAATATTGGTGTCGCACCATACTAGGTTCGGATTGTTTTTCAGATAAATCGGTTCAACAGTTCTACCAGAAAAAAATAGTTATTATGAAAAGAATAACCCTGAGGGAAAATACTGTGAAAACGAAATCTTTTCCAAAGTTTCCAAATACATAATATGAAAACAACTATCATACACATTTTCAATAATTTGTAGCAAAATTGTATGTGATAGGCCTATAATGAAGAGAACCTAATAAAGGTGTGCATTTCATCGAATACCAGTATCATCAGGTAGGTATTGCAAAGTGCATATGCGACAGGTTGCACTAAAAACATCAACAAGTTGCAGGTAAGGTTTTTGAACGTTCAAAATAACCCAAGGTTTGTAGATGTAAATTGAGCTGACAGAATATTTTTGAATCTCAGTTTTCCATACTTCTACGCTCATCTCACAACGCATGACTGCGTTTCCCCAGTATATTCAATTGCCAAAACAATACTCGCAATCCGTTCCAGGCTGGATCGATTCTGCCTAACCGTTATGACTCAGTAATAAACTCAGTGATAAAAACTCGTACTAATACTTGTTGACATAGTTATTGGATAACGGCGGCCATGTTCGTTGTTCATGCCGAGCTGATTGTTGTCAGGTGTTGGCCTACTGAAATTTCTTTCATATTCAGTGCCTGAATTACCAACGTGGGAGTAGCTGGAAAAACGAGCATGGCCGCTCCATGAATATCGGAGTAACCGGAAGTACGTGATCTGGTCATGAACATATATTACCTTAGCGAGATGAATTACTCAACATTGAGAAGGCGTACATATTTGTGTCTCGGCAGCAACTTCACACCGCTTTCCGCCATATTGGACAACTTGAACCAGAACCTGGCAACCACACGAATAGATGTGTGCTAGCACAAGCCCTTCTTCATTAATTCATGTTGTAATAATACAGAAGGCCTTGACTAGCAACACCTAGCCTCCAAAGCATTCTATAATACATTATAATATAGAAGGCCTTGCATTTTAACGTCCAATATGGCCGCCCGATCGGAACGAGCATGTTGCTAGCTGGCCGCATGAGTATAACATAATCTCGGTAATATAAATCTACGATCTGGTACACGGGTCGTCACTGAGATATACCTCCATGTATACAACTCAATGGTCATACTGTCACAGTGTCACAGTGTCACAGTGCATGGTTCATCGATTTCAATCATCTGCAAAACTAGAGCAGGGGTATCCAAACCTTTAAAAAGGGCACACTGATGCCTCGACTAAGTACCAAGGGCCGACAGTAGTACGCCATCTTTTGAGAAGCTACATTCAATCATAATTAAAATGTTCATTTTGATCATGTGAATTGGGCCGACCCATGTTTATCGCATATTGTGAATTTTTAGGATACATCCAATATGGGCAATAATTGATTACAGATAAAATGTTCAATTTCATATCTATTGTTATAACTGTGATACTAAACTACTTCTGTACTGTGTTCGGGAATTGAAGTCAATTGTTAGAACAAATCAGTCAAGAGTCAATTAGAGAAAGATTTTATTAAACAACCAAATACATACTCCTACATACGACTACGTCCTCGGAGCGCAGCTAGAGTGTAATTGTGTCGATCTTATGGAACATCGACACTTTATATACCCATAATTAAGGGCCAACACCCGACCTGAACCAAAACTGAAATTAAGACAATTTAGGTGATAATGAACATTCTGTCGCTTTGAACAGAATGTTGTTCAAAACAAAACAATTTAGTTATAATCAAGTTGAAAGTGAAATGAGTCCTAATAACACCCAATATCTGTTTTACGTGCATCGAGCTGATTCCGTATATAGATCAAATGGAACTCATTACACGGCAATTTTCCAATTACAGAGTTGAATGAGTGAAATAGACCTTTCATTTTAGGAACAGCAATTACATTGAATATATTATAGTGATGAGTATAAAGTAATGTGTCAGTACTATGCGGTTACAACACTATGTCAGTTATTGTGATCCTTAATTGGTCATCAAATGAAACAATTTGATTGACTGATTATTATTCTGTATGATTTACTCAATGTTTTACATATTTTACAATGAAATAAAAACAACTATGGCGTGCCGGATTGCTGGTACTCGCGAGCCGGTGTTGGCCCGCGGACCATTTTTTAGATACCCCTGAACTAGACTATCAATTGAAGTTGAATGTGTCTATTCGAGTGCTTTGCTATCCTCTTGAAAGTTCAGTCCATGTATTGCTATTTGTCATCACATGCTGGTGTTTCGTTGCGCTGGTCGAAGATATACTGTACACCATGTATGTAGCTATTTACCGACCAACACTTCATGAATCATGCTGTCACTCGTCTATAGCCACTCGTCTACAGCCACTTCATTACAGCCTCGTACTTATGTTTCGACAACACTGTGCTTGCCCTTGAAAGAGTCGAATGGGTTGCACGCACTGATCTCTAATTATCTATACGCATGGATAGCGTATAGTCGCGAACTGCCGGTAAGCGAGTGAAGCGGAGAGAAGGCCAATGGTGCTGGACGGTGGCTAATGGATCCCCGACTGATCTCTATACACATGGATAGCGTATGCAGTGAGAGAAGCCTGAAGCTAGAAGATGAGTGTACTAGGCCTAATATTTCGGCCAAAGATGTCTGCCACTGCCAGTTGAATATGGATCATGGGGTTGACGTGGCCCGAGATGACCACTGCGATCTCTTCTTGTCTACGGACACAGTAGTGATGAGCTTTGGTCAAAGATATTATGTTTGGCTTTGAGCGTGAACATCAGCACGCAAGTCTGTCTGATGCCAGATTGCCGTTGACATTCTACAGTAAAATCTGTAATGGGGCAAATATATTTTTTCTGATTATTTCTAGTGATCTAGTCATTATTTCTGGCCCCAGTAAACAATATCGGATTTATTCCCTGTTACAACTGAAGTAGCTTGAAAGAAACAATCCGCTCATTGGTTGGTAAACGGGTAGCGTAATAGCTGCAGGTTGGCTGCAGGTACAAGATGGCCAACTGGCTAGCTTCACTCTGGTGAGGTTTAACGGGTGGATCCATAAGCCACCGACCAGCGTCATTGGCCAAAGCTTTCCATATTATATAATATAGAAGGCTTCTTTTCTGCTTCTCTTGCTTACCGGCAGTTTGCTACTATACGCTATCCATGTGTATGAAGATCAGTGGTTGCAAGCGATAAAATGGGAACCTCTATAGCTAATAATAGTAGATAGATGGAAGATAGCTTGGTTGACAAATATCTACATGGCGTGTACATGTGGCCTAGCTTGGAGATATGAGGAATAATTGTCTGAAGCTGTATAAAGAGGAAATAAGAACCACAAACATGAAATATTAGGAGCGAATCATAGAAAACTACTACGACTTGTTACAATGGTTGAGAGAGGCGTAGCAGAGTGGAATAGCTTGCCAGAAATGTTTTTAAGGAGCCACTGCCATTTGTACATAGTTTAGGTCGCTGGAGAGGCAACCCTCACGAACGTTCGTTGGAATAGGTTCGGCTTTCTCAGTTCTCTCTGAAATTGGAAAAATAAATATCGTCTCAATTCGTTAAAATCTAGTTCCAGGGTTGTGATGTCCTTCAAATAACATCTTCTCTCAGCGTTTTCCTACCATGAAATACCTGGAATAATAATAACATAATTATTCGTGACGATCAAATGAGAATAACCAAACACGTCTGATGTTTGAGTAAATATAGACTACATATTTCCAATACAGAATACGATACTCTGCGCTCTGGTTTTCTCACAGTAACTAGAAGTTGAGAGCGTCAAATTACTGGACGTAATGATCAAAAGTAAAAAGCAATGTAGAGACATGACGTAATTCTAGAATCTTATGGATCGTATATGGAGTCATCTTTTCACCTCTCCTGTAATCATAGTCATGGGCAACTTGTAATTTCACTAGCAAATTGATACGAATACGGAATTTTGTTTCATTAATTTTCACTCCTAATCCATCTAAGACGATGTAGGCCTACATTAATGTACATAAGAACAGACTTTCTTCCCAACTCCATCTGTATTCGAAAAAAAAGAGAAACAAAGCCGTATAGTAAAGATTGTTACCTAAACTCCTAAGCGGATACATTAGATGGTGAGCACAGCACCAGGATGCTACTGGATCTGACTCTCTCTCTCTCTCTCTCTCTCTCTCTCTCTCTCTCGCTCTCTCTTGCTCTCTATCCCGATCGATCGGACATGCGACGCTGCGTGTCCCTATAACTAAACCCACGGGATCCTGTTAACCCAGTACTGGACGGACGGGAGATGGGATGCTGGAGCAGGATAAACTGATACACAAATTGGCTTCTAACGGGATAAAGTTTCCGTTAATAATAAAGGTCTGATAGTAATTTGTTTGAGAATCTGTTATAGTGGGATGAATGTAGTCGGTTCGGATCAGTTGAAGCGTAGTTTGAGGATGTGTTTCATTCAATTGATATCACACATTGTTGTCTTGAGTGGACAGTATAATGTCCCTCAAAACATGTTCACCAATCACAACCTCATGATATTCTGTTTGATCGCACCTAACGTATCTAGTTGCCATAGTAACTAGTTGGATTAAATGATATACTCATGTTCACGAAAGAAGATCCTTTGCCAATATAACAAACATAAACATTGTTCGTGCGTATAGCTTGAGAATATTGAGGATGTTGGGAAGGGTAACGATGTCACTCGTCACTCAATAGGGTTTGATTGTTCGAAATGGCAGCCATATTATTATGGTATTATGGTCCTTACAGTTATAAGGTTGGTTATTTTTCTTCATATTCAAATTGGGTTTGACAACGAATTGGAATGATACATTCAAACTATTGGCGTCGGGTGATGAGATGATGAGATAATGAGATAAATGTTCCAAGATGGTGGAAAGGATGAAGTCGTGGCCTATGTTGTAGGAACCATCCCAACATTAGCCTAGACTACAGAGGGAAACCACGGAAAATCCATGCACAAGTTTACGGTGGCGGCGTTCGAAACATGGCCCGATATACCTCTCACCTCCCGGATCTCATGGAGTGAGCGCGTTAGCAACTGAGATATTTGTGCCCGTTAGTCAGTTGGTAGACGATCTTCTTCAGTGTATACAAGTGTACCTCCCGTCGGTCTTTCTTATAGTGTCGTCACACGTTGTTGTAATATGTGATGGAAAATCTAGTTGTTGTTGACAATTAGGTTTTCAAATATGAAATAGTTTTGTGAATGACAACATTTCTTGTGTCTGACCTTCTGAGTGCTATGATTACCTGACACGCATGCTGTCTTCTGTTGGGTTGGCATGAGAATAGGGGAACGCTGTCAGCGATGTGCTAGGAGAGACGTAGATAGTACAAAAAAGAGTATTTATTTCTCTAAACAGCCAGAAGTGATTCAAACTGAAACTTCATTTTTATACCAGTATCACCCGGAATGTGAAAGTATACTTTAATATTTTAATTATAATCAAATGACCTTCTGCAACACACACGCAGCATATTATGCGTTGTGAAGTGAGCTAGATATTCATATGGAGAATATAATCGAAAACTACACATCTTGACTCGTTCTAGATACTTTGACGAGATGAAATAAAATTGGCATGCAGATTTCATATTTCATCAAGTCAGAATATTTTAGGCCTAGTCAAAATTACCGAACATTTAAAATATATTTTCGATATCCATCCACACATATGCATTCTTCCCTAATTGGGAGTGAATTTGTCAAACACTTGTTTTATACCAAAGTGTTTGAATAGCAAGAACTTGTCTTCCTGTTTTTACAAGTTTCGGTTTCTCGTGAGGATAAAATAAACTTTATTCGGCAACTATCGATTCTAGAGAGCCGTGAAAGCTGCGTTATGTTCTTCACGTTACTACAGTAACTAGACAAGTTGAATAGATACAAATTAAAACTGAAGCTGCGATCTGAAAACTCATTTTGGGTGAATTTTTTGGTTAGCTTGGGAGACTTTGTTGTGGAATTTTGAAGGAATAAGAGGCACTTCTCAAATCAATGCGTGACATTGGAGTCTATCAATTTATATCAGTAGATAATTGGGAATAATATTACTTCACCAATATTCTTACGAACTCCATACTATTGACATTATTGTTTGTTTAGGATTTTGAAAAACTAAGATTTCAGATTTGTAAGAGCATCATGTATTTGTAATATAATACTGATAAGCAAGCCAGAATGAAATAATCCAAAATAGAGATAAATATTGAATTGATCCAGCCAATATGATCGATATTGCTATGAGAGAGTGAATATACATCATAGTAATTATCTCAAATTAGGTCCAAGGTAAACAATTGGTGAACCAGATTTTATTCTATTAAAGCATCATTTATTCGCGTAATGCATGCAATCTCATCAAACTCTCGGTGTTTGCTAATATTTCTCGCAGAATTACACTTGTTTGCTCTCAGGATTTTTGCAATATTTTCTTGAATATAAATTGCCTCATTTCCTTCGTGCAGTTAGATAAAATCGATATTATTGAGAATTGGTGTATAAGCCACAGAAATGAACAACAGAAATCTATCATAAATTATCATGAATTGCAAACCTGATCAATTGATAGTCAGATATTTATCATCATTATGATAATTGAAATATTGAACCAGTGGGATTGAAAAATAATGAACATCTAACTTACTTTTGTCTACATCAGTATCTTGATACGCGATCGTCATTGTTTCTCAGTTGCGGCTGACGCCAGAGGGCCGTTTTGAAACGAAACCTTTATGTGGTTTCAAGACCACGAAGTGCGCTTTGTCACAAATATATATATATATATATATATATATATATATATATATATATATAAATATATATATATATCCGTGAGACAAGTTTCGCATTTAATCCAACTTTTGAGAAATGGTCATTTGTATATATGCCTATATATGTATATATATATATATATATATATATATATATATATATATATATATATATATATATATATATATATATATATATATATATATATATATATATATATATATATATATATATATATATATATCCATTAGAGGTAGCGTTAGAACTGAGCCATCATTAGTGAATAATTCTCTGATACCCTGGGTTACGTATGTTATTTCCGTACGTCAAGTAATGATCAAACGAATGATACTCAAATTATCAGTTGGTAAAACTAGTTACCAGTGTGAATATTCATTCTTTCTATGTGGTTCCATTTTATTATGGAGCACCTGCATCTCACTGCTGAGTATAGTATAGAATAGTTTGGTGGTATCATTTATTCTCATTCTGCATCGAGTCATTTGGGAAAAATTAGGGTTTTGTTCAGATTGTAAGACTATATTTGTTCATGAGTAACTCATGATAATATTATATTATAGTAATCATGGATCATTCTAGCACAATTGCGAACAAACAAAATGCATATTAAGTAACACAGTATACGTCATAGCTGTACCGGAAAAACAGAGAGTAATAATTTCAGAATGAATGTACCTTGAAAGAGAATATAATATGTTGAAAACTTCAGTGACATGCACTTAAGGTGGAAACACACTGTCACTGTTCACGTTTACTGAATAAAGTTATTTATACGTTGATGTTTCAGGTTACCATAGTGTTAACAGTTACCAACCTGAATCTTGTTACTCATCCACTCAATAGAGGGCAGGCTTGTAAACTTGCACGCTATGAAATCTCACGATATTTCTCTTTAAAATATGCAATCGGTATTGTTCGAATGAAGTAAAATGAAGAAATCAGCTGTAAAATAATACACATGAAAATAGAATATACTGAGACTGAGACTCCCGCGCGATAGACTACACGAAGTGCTTGGTTTAGTTTCGTTTGTCTGCTAGAGTCAATATCAGGAGTCCAGGAAGTTCTTTCCTGTACAATATGAGCCTAGTCTTCAGGGACATAACAACCCTGAAACTAGATTTAAATGAATAATGATGATATTCATTCCCCTAATTTTAGAGAAAACGAGAGATCATGATTCCAAATTCGGAAATTATAATTATTAATGATTTGGTCCACGAGTCATAACGTAGGCATTTCCAGTTCAGTATAGAAACATAAACAGAATCGAGTCATAACGTAGGCATTTCCAGTTCAGTATAGAAACATAAATAGAATGTTTACGTAACGACTCAGAAAATGGACCGGGTTTAGGGCCTATGTATATCATGTGACGACGAATGGATCAATCAACATTTCTGGAACTGAGTCGATGTTTTCTAGTTGTGATGAGGTGCCATGATAAGATGTCAGTGGAGGTGCCATGATGAGATATCAGTGGAAGTGTCATGATGAGATAGCAGTGGAGGTGCCATTATGAGATAACAGTGGAAGTACCATGATGAGATTGCAGTGGAGGTGCCATGATGAGCTTGCAGTGGAGGTACCATTATAATATTTCAGTGGTGGTTCCACGTTGATATGTCAGTGGATGCGCTATGATGAGCTAACAGTGGAGTCGTCATTATGATATTTCAGTGGAGGTGCCATGCCGACATGTCAGTGGAGGTGCCATGGTGAGATAGCAGTGGAGATGCCATGATGAGATAGCAGTGGAGGTGTCATGATCAGATAGCAGTGGAGGTGCCATGATGAGATAGCAGTGGGAGTGTTGTTTTCCACAGATATCGAGGATTTCACAGGCCTAATATTGAGTGCTTCACCTCATGCATCTAGATATTACTTTGATAATAATCCACCGCCCTCGTTATAGCTCAGCCATTGAGGCACGCTTCCTACACTGAAGCGAACCGTTGGGCGTAGGTTCGAGTCCCGCATAAGGCATGCATTTTTTAAACGTCCTTTCACCTATCATCACTTCATCGTTGCATTATCACCCGCTCATTCGTTCCTTAGTATAACCTAGCTGTTGGTGGAGTCGTTAAGCAGCATAAAAAAATCCCAGCCCCATGTATTTCTGCTGTTGATGTAGTCTTCCAACGACAATATCAGGCTCACTTTATATACCTGGAATATTCACTTTCATCGTGAACGTTCATTCGGTTGATACGGAAGAAGATGACGCCTTCCAGAGGCTTTATGAGGAACCTTCATTAGGCAGCTTCAACGCTCGCTTTCTATAAATAATTAACTTTCAAGAATTACTTTTACTTTTAATTAACGAACTTTCGCGGACTTGTCATTACCAAAATTATATTTTTATGAAGATTTCTCGGCTCCAAAGTTGGGATACTGAGAAATGAAGTAGAGTAAAATGACTAGATCAATAATTTCCGTGGATTGGTCAACCGTACTAAAAATAAACTGTATTAAAATCCGATTGACCTGAGAAATGAGAAACTGTACTAGAAACCAACAGTACTAAAAATCAACTGAACTGAACTGAACTGACCCATTCGTCTCTGGAACGATCTCCCCCAAGAAAAAATGGAAACCTTACCAAAATACTCTACTTTCGACACTATTCCATTAAATATCTAGACCCACACTCCAAAATGACACAACTACTTTTTGCTTCTTTTTTTACTTATTTCCATTTTTGCTCTACTCAAATTTCTATAAACTGTACACTTGAACTGGGAATTCGCCATTGTTGAGATAAGAAATAGTTATCAGATCAGAATAAACTGCCACCGGACCAATTTGGTACAAAGCTGTAATGAAATTAATGAATGAAGTCACATCTCTTGAGCAACCTCCACAGAAGTAGAATCGAGGAGTTTGTCTCCTTCCTTTCACAAATTATCACCACTTATTGAATGTTATAGGCTATTCAGTGAAAGTTAAGTTTAGGTGGGTAAGGTTTGTCTCAAATCAAATTTCTAAAGGAGAGGAGCCAAAACTCCCATTTCTACTTCTGTACAGGTCGTTTAGGTCAGTTGATATACGGGACAGTTGGTTTTCACAAAAGTCGGCACCTTCTCTTTCATAGAATAATTCTGTGAATGATAAAAGATGATGTGTGAGAAAATTAAGGATGATTTGTACTAAGTTTACAGAACTCATTACAGAAAAATGTGTTTGTGAGAATCTTTACTGTTTTTAATATATAGAAGTCGATTTTTATAGAACGTAGAATTCGATCAAATTGTATTCGAATGATTTTTAATAATGTGTACCAATCCATTGGGAAATTCGCTATAGATGTGAGATGAACAGAACATCGTATGAGACCAATCAGCCCGACTCATGGAATATATTATGCTAGAACCTATGTACCATAATAATTTGGATATTTTGTATAAATGTGTCGAAGATATTTTACAATAAGAGTAGTTTTATACGTTTTCAATGGTTGAAAATGATCACATTCATTGAAGTTAATCGTAATCCAATAAATAGGATTTTTATTGTGTATTTTTTATTTTTCGGGGAATCTTGGAATATTTTGGAATACACAAAAAAAAACGTGCTTTACGTGTGTCGTAATACGAAGGTATTGATAATTCCTATATGTGAGAGTTTATAAAAGTGATCTACGACATGTGATGTCAGAGTTGTGACCAGAACTTAGAATTTTCGTCAGGGGGCGGTGGGGCGGCGGGGGCGGCGAAGTTGGAAAATCGAAATCAACTGATTTTCATTTATAACTATATACCTGATCGAGTGACCATGATTTTCATGAATTGCGAAATTTCTCATGAAAACTCACTGGTTAACAAGCTGGCCCCGACTATCTTAGAAGCCAACTGTGAAGTACGTGTAGTGAGGTGCATCAACATGGCCCCCAAATATTTGAGATTATAGTTTTCATCAAGGCATTGAAATGTGCTCGTTTTATACTGAAATGTGCTCCAAACTGAAATTGTGCTGCCACCGGTATTCTGATTAATTCTGATCGGTAAGTTGTTCTCATTTCAATTTGGGGGGGGGGGGGAATTAATGCCAAGTAAATTACCAGACTCTCCAGATTTGAAATTCGATTATTTTCTGAAGTCATTGAAATGTTATCGATTTTTCTACAGAACATTTCATCACAAAACGAGCGCATTTCGAAAAGTCGATGCAAATTATACATTTCAATTTTGTTTCACATTTCAGCACAAAACGAGCACATTCCGATGCTATCAGAAGAAAAAAAAATCAAATGTGAGGCGGAGGTGAGGGGGACTGACCATTTACCTGGCAATAACTTGGCCCCCAGCAACATTGGAATGAGAATAACCAAAAAACGGTAGCAGCACAAAACGAATTTCTTGCAGCACATTTAAGCATACAATGAGCACATTTCAATGTCTTTGAAGAAAATTGGAATTTCGAATCCATGGGGGGTGGGGGGGGGGGGAGGTTAATGCACTAGTGTAGTGTACCCTGGACTTGCATGCTTTGACTTGCATTTTGTGTGTGTGTGTTTGTTTTTTAGTACTCTTTTTAAATCTCGGGAGCTTCTTGAATACTCAGAGTAACCGTGATCACCGTGATGTCGTAATAAGAGGGTATTCATATCATGAGAGAGTTTATAAAACTGATCTACGATGTATGATGTCAGAGTTATTACCAGAACCAAAAGTCGAAAATCGAAGCCGAACATTGATTTTCACATAATATAAGCCTACCTGAGTGAACATGATTTTCATAAATTACGGAATCTTTCATGAAAGCTCACGGGTTAACAAGCTGGCCCAACTATCTTATGAGCATATCCTGCTCACAGTACGTGTATATGCGCATGCGTATGACTTGCATGCGGCATGCAACGGAAGAGAAAATACCCTCCTCGAGATTGTTATCAGTTTTTATCTTGTTCCTGAAGAAGTAAATTGATTCTAAAATTACTCATGAATCACAAAATACGAGTAATTCACCGGCACATGTAGCGCAGTGGTAGCTTCGTGTGATCCGGGAGACGACGGGAATTTTGAACCCGGTTCGATTCCCGCACCCGTCCATCTCTACAGGTGTTTTTCGTGATTTCCTTCTGTAGTCTAGGCTAATGCTGGGATGGTTCCCACTATGCAGACTACGACCGCTTCATTCCCACTATCCTTCCCATTATCCAAAAAATCTTCATGTCATCATCCCATCACCTCATTATCTATCTGACGCCAATAGATCTTCGCTATCATTACCATGCGTCGTTAAACCCAATAGAAGAGTAACTCTTATCTAATGAAATACGATTTTATTTGACACCCCGACCTTTTTTTCTGAAGGGGGAGGGGGGGGGGGTGACATCGATAACGTGGTCATTTCATCACCCTTTTTTCGTTCTTCTACTTATACATTTTTTTAATGATATTTTAGAATCACAATTATCTATGAAAGCAATTAAATGATATTTCATCCACTAAATCGGTTGAATGCAGGAATTTGATTAGTTTATCAATCCGTTTTGAGTAATCTGACAATACCTTTCAAGGCTGTGTATTGAAGGTATTTGGTGCCACCGGAGAATGGCTAGAGGACACGCTGTTCTCGAGAATATTCTCCGAAAGATCATGCGCCTAGTTTTTCTAGGTATTCTCTACTTCCAATCTAGCAAATAATGACGAACGGTTCAAATTCAAAGAGTTTCCCGACAATATTATGAAGTTTCAGTGAATTCTATAGCCCAGTACTTTTGGACGCATGTCTTTTTTACCTGTTGTTGAGATGAACATTGAAGAAAATGAAGAAGGGCTTTTTCTGATAGAAATCAGTGGATCCAGTGATGAATGTGATGAAGTTACTCTTCTAAAAACTGTGATACGATTAAAGTGAAAATGACCGCGCGTGAAAACAAATATTATCGTTCGCATTGAAAAACCCAATAAGATACAGTTTTGTGAATTATCAATTGTGTACGGGAGGCGAATTAAATACAATTGTATCCACTCTTACCTGTATAGTTTTTCTAAATTTTTGATCACAATTTCTGTTTTCTGTCTGTATCCTAATTCTTTGAGTTTATTGATGGTCATATTACAGGATGAACTAACAATGCATTAACAAAACTTTAAGAACATGAAATATGATTTCACTCGTGGGAAATTACCAGTGAGTTGAATGCTTCATTCTGCAGAATATGCTCAGAGAATGCTCCAATAGGAGAGTATTCTCGGGAATATTCCCGAGAATTTGATTTACAGAATTTGTGAATAATTATACTTATTTCATTGTAACATCCTCAACTAACAATGAACAGTAAACCAAATCTTCAGTTAATATTTGAGGTGTTGTCAAATCATTCTTGTTTTCAGCCAAGAAATCAAAATGTACCCACGAATCTGACTTTACCTGTGCCCTACATGTGGGAAAATCGAGAGATTAGAGTCCATGGGAGTCGATTTAGTGGAATATTAGGTTTTTGGTGATTACTTTCGAACGGTATGAAATATCGGAATTATGATGAAAAGGAAACACAATATCATTAATACTTTCAAGACGGTGTGAGTAATAACTATTCACCTTGCATCACACAATATACGTATACGTAAGGCATATACGTGTGTAGAAAAGTATGTATTTTTTAGCGTATTTTAGCGACAGTCAAGCGATTAGAGATGAATAGTTATTACTTACACCATCTGAGAGGTATTGAAAATATCTATGTTTCCTCGTTATCAGAATTTCGATATCTCATACCGTTCAAAAGTTATCACCAGATATTCCGCTAAATCGACTCCCATCGCTTGCCATGGCTCATGGTGTTTTGCTTGGCAAAGGCAAAGATCATGGCAAAGCTCATTTTTTTTTTAATGTTGCTTAACGACCTCACCAAGAGCTAGGTTATACGGGGGTACAAATAAGCGGATAATAATGAACGATGAAGTGATGATAAGTGAAAGGACGTTCACAAAAACCCATGCCTTATGCGGGACTCGAACCCACGCCCAACGGTGACTTCAGTTACTACCTCTAGCGATAATTGACTTATAGCCACCGGGGTGGAGGCAAAGCTCAAGATTGTGCCGATGTTGTATAATGCTATTGTGCACTAATTCTGTTCCGTAGTATAATTGTTATTAATGACGTTTGAAAAACGTTGAAGAAAAACTTCATCTGTACGAGTGAAGTAAATGATTTATTCAAAAAATAGACATATATATGTGAAAAAAAAAAATCTGGTAACGTAATAGAGTATATATGCATAAAATTTCCGGTGCCTTTCATGGTTTTTGAAAGATTTCACAATGTTGAGGTATGTATCTAGCTAACAGTACCAAAACCACCGGTATACGCCCGGAAAATCTGACGATCTTTTACACTCATTTTTATATTATCCGAAAACAATATACCCACGAATAATTGCATTTAAAGTTTGGAATTTACACACTAAAAATTAGGCCTGAATACCCTCAAACTCAACTCACACCCAGCCATCTCAAACTTGCCACACGCAAGGTAACCGGAAGCGATATATTATGGTGTTTCACTTTTTTTCATTGTTGATGAAAAAATATTCAACATCTCATGTTCACGATAGTACCGATTACTTTGAAATCGAATCAATAGTTATTTCACAATTATTTATTTGAACGACCTTTGCGTGGAAAGTAAGTGAATTTTCTTGATAAATTGAGCTTGTTGAGATTGTTGAATTTACGTTCATATTTAACTTGAATTATCACGCAGATAACCATACATTTATGCATCTAATCTACCTTTTCTCAGGACTGGCTGGATAGAATAGTCTGTAAATTTCACAGTGATTTCAAAATTCAATTTCACAAAAATGCAAACATGCAAACAATTACAAAATATGTGAGAAACATTGAAATTGATTAATTTGTATCACATAATTTATTTTTTTCGGTACTAATTTCCAAATTTTTTATATTAACAAATTTCCAAACTATATGACTAAATTTGTTTTGCGCTGTATTTGTTTAGTACAGTGTCACACCAATTGAAGCAATACATATTATTGAGCTATCATTGCCTCTTCTTACAAGGTACACCAAAGTTGTCCAATTTAACATGGCTAGTATAGGCGCGCCCGGGTGCCCTTAAAAGATGGTATTTTCGAAGTGTGGAAGAAATGAGAAATCGATTTCTCAAACTAAAATCTATAGATCGGATTTTTTGTTCAATCTTTTAATCGGATTTTGTGTGTGATCGATTTAATCGATTTTGTGCCGATCCTTAATTCGAATATATTCGATTAGGTGATAAGATCGCCCTTGTGGTGCCACCGTCCAAAGTATCCTACTTCAATCATTAGCCTTGATAGGGGAACAATGATTTTGTATCAAGTTTTGATGTTATTGATGTTATATATATATATATATATATATATATATATATATATATATATATATATATATATATATATATATATATATATATATATATATATATATATATATATATATATATAATTCGATAGAGAATGATATTGGAAATATAACACATTTCAGCAAATTGTATCGAGTTGGCCATGACTAGAGAAAATTATTGCTAGTTTCCAGAGAAACTATTCTCATTGAATTCGCTCCTGAAAGTAAATATAGTTTCATGACTTATTAGGCATTTAGTGAAAATAAGAATAATGTTCAAGTCGTTTCAAGTTCTTTCCCCAAATTCGTGAAAATAAGAAATAAACATTCTGAGTCCATAAAAATGTTCGTGATCAACTGATATGAGTCACTTTGCTCGCTTCATTACCGTATCTTCTGATTTATATATCAACTTCTGAAAATCTATTAAAACTTGGCAATAATACGATTCCATCTCTGTATTGATTTATATTTCTGATTTTATTAGTTGGAATTGTGGTTAACCATTCGTTCGACTCATTATTCCGGTTGAAAATGAAAATTCCACTTCGTTTTTTGATATAAACAATATAATACATTTATCCTAGAAAAAGTCCACATCACAATTTCCTTTCAAGCAATAATCTAATCTGTTGTGCGAACACTTAACCACTCGTTATTGCGATTTAATGTTCTTTTTATCAATTTTTTCCAACCTGTAAACCTACCGGTTGATGTTATTAAACCTCGCGACCGGCGCCTCGGTGCGCACGCGTCGCGACGCTGGTCGATGCGCGCGCAGCCGGCTGTACGACGAGTGCGGACGTCGAGCGAAGCCGGCTCAGTCCGCCGAGTGGGTTCGCGCACGTCGAATAAACCGACGCCGTCAGAAACGACGCCAGTTGAACAGCTCTAGTGACAGTGTGCATGATTGATCCCCAAACAGTGCGGGAAATTGAAAACAAATGTACAATCATGTCCTGTTTTAATCCGTGTAATTGATCGAGTTGGTTAAGTTGATGAGGAAAACGAGTGTGCATAACACGGAATAAATATAATTGATCTGTGTTTACTGGTTTGTGCTCGTAATTGATACAGTTCAGTTGAAATAAAATTCCATCATGGGTTATTTACTCCATATAAATGTGATTTTAATTGATTATAACAAATTGGTGGACACTTTTGACATTGAATGTGTCACAGATTGATGGATATAATGGAATATTGAATACAAGTATCCAAATCACGTAGAATTTTAGTGAATACAATATAAAAAAAAACGAGAATCCGAAAAATGTATTTGGCGCCCAATTTATTGTAACCTGTTCCAAACTTTTCTCACTAAAATTATAAAATCGAATCGAGGAGTGAATTCGACGAGAATATATTCGCGATTTGTGTAACCGAAACGAGCGCACGTACGCGATCTCGAATAACTATTCTACATAATCTGAACGTTTTTGATCGAACTGTTGCGATTTTCGATTTTATCATCAAAAAATCCAACGCGAAACGAATAATCACATCTGTTATTTATTAATCGTGTTCTATTTGTATAAAAGTGATTTGTGTCCTTAACAGTTTACTTCTTGCGATTATAATATTCATTATGAAAGGAAATTGTCCGAGTGATCGTCGGGATGATCTTACAGCATCCCTACTGGAGCCGTTTCTCGCTCTCATCCTCATTCTTATTGGATCTGCTCACGCGGCAAAGGATAGTAAGTGAATTTCTTCGAACAATATTGCATATTTGAATATATTGGAAGTAGCATGCAAATACCTACATGTTCATTGGTATTATAGGTACAATATGTCTATATATTGCTATGGAACGATTTAATATGTTTTATATGATATCTTTCTTCGTTTATTTTTATTCATTCTATTTTACCCTCCTACGAAGGTATTGGAAACGTTCAAGCAGTTGAGTGCAACTGTGAATGAAGTGAACGCTTAAAATACAGGTGGAAATAAGTGGTAGATGAACTTTTACATCATTTACATATAGTAAGCAATGACTTGACATTAACATATATGGGTGAAACTGAGTAATTTCACTAAATTACAATTATTTTATTCAAATTGAGAAACGATTTCAATGTATGGATTTCTAACTATATGTCTTCATATCCAAAGGCCTATTCAATATAATTACGGTACATCGAAAATGTATTGATCATGTATAATATGGAAAAATTCAGATGAACTATATCCGCTTACATGAACGGGTAGTGAATATAGATCTTCTTGGAAGTAATTCGATCTTTTGGAATAAGAAATAGGAATGATTATTGTTGAATATACTGCAATGAGAGAAAATGTGCTAGACTTTATACCGTCGTTCCCACGCATTTCTAGGAGCTCGTAGCGAACTATCGACATTGTTTCATTGAATTTATTGTATACAATATCATATTTGGGCGCTGCGTTTGAACATTTCATTGCTATCCTATGAAGCGCTGATGTCTCAGATAGAACACTCTGACCTGTGGACCGCCGATGGCAAAATCGGAAATATTAACAAAATTAATTGAAATCCAGTACAAGTCCACTGCTTATACGATACCAAACCAAAATCATATTCATAAAACTTCTGTTTAAAGAATGCAGAAATGTACGAGTGAACACATTAATTTTCATCCAATATGTATCACATATGAAATCAATTTGCGTGCAAGAAAAAAATGATGTATATATTTGTTTTCAAATATGGGTAAGGCCTATATAGGCCCATATACTTATAGTTATATATATGATATATATATATCTATATCTATATCTATGTATATATATATATAAATATATATATATATATATATATATATATATATATATATATATATATATATATTTATATATATATATATGTGTTGACGGAGATTCTCGTGGCCGATGGTGCATGGTAAGATGTTTTCTTCGGTTGTGCCACGTCTTGCAGTTAGCGGGAAACGACGTTTCGATGAGATTTCACCCATCATCTTCAGGTCTTCTCGGTTTGTAGATCAGCGATCGATCGCTGATCTACAAACCGAGAAGACCTGAAGATGATGGGTGAAATTTCATCGAAACGTCGTTTCCCGCTAACTGCAAGACGTGACACAACCGAAGAAAACATCTCACCATATATATATATATATATATATATATATAGGCCTACATGTATATATATATATATATATAAATATATATTCATATAACTTATATATATATATATATATATATATATATATACTTGTGGGCCTATAGGCCTACATATAGTGTGTTTTACCACGTGTTGTCCATCTTCCACCTTGTTCGTATACATTTATCTATTCAACCGATAAAATGAATCATGTAAAATTGTGTTATGAAATTAACAATAAACCAGACAATATTCCGGACGCATTATCCACCACAGCCAGCACAGTATACATGTAAAGCTCTCACTTGTTTCAAACCAACAATACACGCTGCTCGGCAATAGGCATCACATAAAAACACTTGCATCATCCATTCACCTCTAATTGTATTCTACACGACAGGATAGCGCTGCACAAACAACAGTTTACGTGTCGTTTAATTAAATACATTGGAATATTTCAAACGGTCAAACCGTAGAACATACATTCTCGTAGCATTTAACCCCGTAACTATGGCGACCAAGGACTGACGAGAATGATTTATCAATGAATTAGAACTGTCTACGAATGAAACTTCTTCGCGGATAGAAAATACACACATTTATATACTTTATTTGTGTTGACTTGGTCGTTTTGTTGGCAGAACTCGTCGCTAACGGCGCTCCATGCCAAGTTCTGTGCGATGCGGCACTCCGGTCTAATTGCAGTGTTCATCTCCACTTACAATGATGACACTTACTGTTTTCACACAACTCCACACAATATATAGGCCCACACATATATGGCATTCACACATATGAAGGATAACTATTGGGGGTGATATTTATATATATATATATATATATATATATATATATATATATATATATATATATATATATATATATATATATATATATATATACAACTCAAAATAATTTTCCTAAAAAATTATATATCTCAAAAAGATTCTTAAACCTATATGATTATGAATTTCGTACCCCGAAGGTGATGATGATATATATATATATATATATATATATATATATATATATATATATATATATATATATATATATATATATATATATATATATATATATATAGGCCTATACATACATATATCTTCCACATTCGTTTCTATATAAGTGTACTTTATATCAATGTGTTTTCGCTTTTATCTGTCTTTCAAAAGCTTCAATATGGCACGTTCTTGTTCCGATTGGCGTAGGAAATGCTTCGGATTCCAAATATCTGAGAAAATCCTCTAACAACCATCGTTATGAGCGTTGAAATTCCTGGCTGCTAAGATTGTTTGTGATATGCCAGTGACAGGGAGAAGAGAAGAGACGAGACGAGGTAGCTATTCTGTGATCTTTCAATCAATAGCACGGCTTCTTCGCGAACAATAAATCCATTTCAATGGATCGAATGACATTATTGAGTTTTGTATCGCTGTGATTCGGTTGAAGAGAATCTTGGATATTGTCTGGCAGGTGGAAAGGAAAACTGTTTGGATTCCGACTCTATTCTGGTTATCACGCGTGGATTAATGGGTTTCAATCATAATGAATCCAACTGAAATTGATGGAAATATATGTTTGTATACTCAATTGTTCGATAGTTTATTCAAGTGATTGATTGAATTTCCTCTTAAGAGTCCATGTGAGTCGATTTAGCGAGATATCAGGTTCTTAGAGATAACTTTTGAATGGAATGGAAATCGACATTCTGGAGAGAAGACAATACAGAAACTGTGAATACCCTTAAGAGAGTATTAGCTATAATAATTCACCTCAACTCGCGTGATTGTAAAGGGTATATCGCTGAAATAACAGATCTTTCAGCCGTATATACATGACAATCATGCGACATGAGTTATATGATTAAATTTAATACCATCTTGAAGGTATTAAAAATAGCTATTTTTCCTCCGTAACAGAATTCTGATACCTCATATCATTCGAAAGCTATCACCAAAAACTTATATTTCAGCAAATCGACTCCCATGGACTCTTAACATCGTATATCGACTTTGATAGACAACAGAGTAACCTTTATCAACAGGTTGATGGAAACAGTCATTTTGAAAATTTACTTTTTCATGCTTGTTGAATACATTGTTGTCCGTCGTCGTGTTCTATATACATTCCTGATTGAAAATAATAATCCTTTCAGTATATTGAACTTTATATTATATTGAATTTGACGACACTATTGTCAGCGCTCTCTAACGGTTTCGCCGAGAGTGTGAGTGTGTGTGTGGGTTGTGTGTTTGTAAGCTATCTTTTCTGAGGACACGAGTATGGATATTCGACAGCAACTCGAGGACCTAAAATCATCCGAGGACTTGGTCAAGTCCTCGGATTAAAAAAGGCTATTTTCCAGTTCAGAATCATCTCAAGTTCAGTTTTTTACTTGATTTGTCAAAGTCCCCGAAAAGTCTTTATGTCAGTTTTTTTAGTTCATGCGTTTGACCGCCAGGGCTGCGCTTTAATCGGTCGGACACACACTGTATACACACATTCATAGTCGCAGGCAACATCGAGGACCGATCAGGAACCAATCAGAAGCCATTGTTTGAATATTCAAATATAACACACAATTCATATTAAGGTGTAAATGTCAGGACGTGATTCGATACGTGAGAAGCTGATTTCATGAGACGTCCATAGACATTGAGATAGATTAAAATATTAATATTTTCCTAATTAAACCAGCCTTGGTTTGTGCAGCCTTGTATTTGCTCAGTAAACAATCATCGTGACGTTTTGAAAGAAATTAAAGAGAATATTTAAAATATCCTCCAGAAAAAAACCTGGGTATGCTTTGGAACTTTCAATTTTTCTGTAGAGCTAGCCTATATATAAAAAAAAAAAAATATAGCTACATAAATTAAAATTGACCCGGAGGAATATATTCTGCTCCTAGTAGGCCTTCTAATGCTAGTGACATCGAATGATGCAATTGTGTGCATTTTCTGTGATTGTAGAAATACTTATTTCGTGGAGGAATAATTATTGCTACCGAATCAGGTGAAGAGCACGAGAGCTTGATTATGATATATAATACAAGTATACCGTACGTGAAAATACGGATGGGAGATATGACATACGGGTGTGCATTAGGTGGGGACTCTTTTGACACACTTACATGAAAACTTCCATATGGAGCATTTGAATTTAACTGAGGACTGTGACTTGATAAGATATGAGAGGACTCTTTTGACAAACCTATATGAACACTTCCATATGGAGCATTTGCATTCATGTGAGGACTGTAACTTGATAAGATATGAGAGGACTCTTTTGACACTCCCATATAGACATTCCCATATGGAGCATCTGCCTTTAACTGAGGACTGTGACTTGATAAGATATGAGAGGACTCTTTTGACAAACTTATATGAACACTCCCATATGGAGCATTTGCATTCATGTGAGGACTGTGATTTGATACCATATCAGAGGACTCTTTCGACACACTCATATGAACACTCCCATATGGAGTATTTGCATTTATGTGAGGACTGTGACTTGATAAGATATGAGAGGACTCTTTCGACACTCCCATATGAACACTCACATATGGAGCATTTGCATTCATGTGAGGACTGTGATTTGATACCATATCGGAGGACTCTTTCGACACACTTATATGAACACTCACATATGGAGCATCTGCATGTATGTGAGGACTGTGACTTGATAAGATATGAGAGGACTCTTTTGACACACTTATATGAACACTTCCATATGGAGCATTTACATTTATGAGGGGACTGTGATTTGATGCCATATTAGAGGACTCTTTGGACTCACCTATGTGAACACACCCACATCACCTCGCATCAACTCATCACCTCGTTATATTTTACCAAAAGTCCCCAGATGGCTCATTCAAATCATATTTCATATCATATTTCAAATATTGTTAGTAGAGTCCTCTCAAATCCCATCAAGTCACAGTCCTCATATGATTCATAATACGTCTGAAGTTTATTCGCACGTGTAAGAATTGTAGGCCTATACCTCCACTGAGTGATCGCCATCGGTCGTCACATATTGCATATAATGCCACAAGTTCGAATCAAGTCCTCTCATATACCCAAGAGTGATATTTCATGGACATTCATTATGAATTATTCTATTTCTATTTTTGGCAGACGATGAGACATGTGAATTGCTGAGAACAAGTTCACTATATGTGTAGGTAATTGCAATTATATCAAACGCAATAGTACAATAGAGACAATAGAAATATAATATTATTGAATGAGCGAAGCGAAGACTCAATTTCACTTGACTCGATTTTTTTTGCGCTCTACATGTCAAACGAAAACTCAAATTCAATTGAAACTTGGCATGACCACGTCTCATCATCTGATTCGAGTCCTATTGTTTTTGATGCGCAATCAGTGGCACCACTTCTGAGAAAACTAATTTTCGAGTTTCCCAAATCCCCAAACAATAAGTCGAAGAGGAATTTTCTTGAAAAAAATGTCCTTTGAAAAACTTCAAATTTCACCGAATTCCAATATAATAATGATACACATTATTCCAAACTTTCACTGAAATCCAATCAGTCGTTTTGATGTGGAAAAAAATATAATGACTTTTTCTACATCGCTCAAAGCTATTAAGGAAACCAATTAAATCCGAGCAACAAGTATCACCAATTGATGAAGAACGATTAAAACAGGGCCTCTTTCATTATCAAATGAATTATTGAGAATGAGAGAAAAAGGAGAGCAATGACGTAATTGTTCCGATCTCAAGGTGTATTATATATATTTATAGCTGTCATTACGTTTCATATTGTAGTCTAATATTACATATAATATTGAATCGCATCCAATAAAGTCTTCATCAGAATAGTCTACGAAATAAACCAATCGAATGGAAAGATTGATTTTAGCTTGAATGCTGTCAAAACATCAACTTGATATAACTTTTTGTAAAAATTCAATGTCATTCTTATTAGCTCATCCATCAACGCGGAAACACATAACGCGTTTTCCTAGTACCTCAACTCAACATAGCACTTGTAGAAGACAATAATCATTTGAACTATCAATATTGATCACACGAAGTTTTCATTCTCATCATCATATAAATCATAAACGACGCTCCTTTGCAAACATTATTGAAGCAAAACGATAGAAACTGAACCACAATATATGATCAGCGAGTTTCAGATGAATATAGAATTGTTATACAGAGGAACGAATAAACTTGCAAAGTCGTTTGGAAATAATCGTATGGAATTTCCTGAAGAATTCTGTAAAACACTGTATATGAATTAAATTAAAGGTAGAATAACTTTCAATCTCTTCGAAAACATTTGAATTATTACCAATTTTTAGAAAACCCAAGATGCACATAGATTCAGAATTGTCATTAGTCGTTCCTACTTTTCTCGTCCAATTGTATTAATCATTTTCTGATTTTCATCGCTTATATTACAATGCCTAAATTGCGTTTTTCGCGTTAACTTGATCAGATTATGAAATAGGCCTATGCACGCCGGATTTAAAATTTGCCGCCAGTTTGAATGGGAACTTTATTTACGTACATGGCCTGATAGAACCCTTGGGTTAAGAGAGCCATAGGTACTCGTATTGATATATATGCGATGCATGCGTGTGGAATGTTTGAATTTGAGTCGGTACATCCGATAGCAGAGATCCTTCTGGCTAGACTCGCGTCCTCGCTTTTACTCAATAACTCATCAATCTAGAGTCCTCGCATGTTCCCTGTGTTACTTTCATCGTGTAAGTATTCAGATGTGGATCCATACCAAGGGAAGTCGTGTAATATTAATGTAGTAACAGTCCTCGCTTTCTCCTAGTATTCCTTATTCTAAGTACATACGAGTGGGGAAGGAAAGTTCAATATATCAGCTATAAACGAGGACTCACAGGGTCGAGAGCAAACAATCGGCCTTTGAGTGGACTAGTCAGTGTGTGTGAGTGCGGATGAGAGTCGTATTGTACTCAGATCGAGTTCATTAGTCTGAAGTGATTCATATTTATAGATAAATTTTCTAGTCCTCCACTATGATCTGTGGAATTCACTTGCATAAATACCAGTATGCACAGGAATCGAACCGGTGGTAAGTGAGACCTTTATGCATTTTATAAGTAATAAGTGATCTCAATTGAACAGTCGAGTATGGAACCGACATCCAACATCAATATTCACATTGCTGCGAAAGAATCACACGACATGTTATTTGGGTTGACTTTATAACCGACATATAGGCCTTGCCCTTGAGGACATAATACATGATCCCTCTCTCATATCCAGCCTTATAGCATCAGCTCTTCGTTTTTTTTTCAACTCCTCAATTGTGTGAGTAGAGATTGTCATTTTCTTGGAATCCCATCAAGTCACAGTCCTCACATAATTTATGGAGAGTAACAAAGTGATTGCGTATTCAGTTATGTATGAGGAGTGTCCATTCCTTCACCGTTATTTCACAGTCCTCACATATTATGAATGCTCCATATGGGAGTGTTCATATGAGTGTGTCGAAAGAGTCCTCTGATATGGTATCAAGTCACAGTCCTCACATAAATGTAAATGCTCCATATGGGAGTGTTCATATAAGTGTGTCGAAAGAGTCCTCTAATATGGCATCAAATCACAGTCCTCACATGAATGCAGATGCTCCATATGTGAGTGTTCATATGGAAGTGTCGAAAGAGTCCTCTGATATGGTATCAAGTCACATTCCTCACATAAATGCAAATGCTCCATATGGGAGTGTTCATATAAGTGTGTCGAAAGAGTCCTCTAATATGGCATCAAATCACAGTCCTCACATGAATGCAAATGCTCCATATGAGAGTGTTCATATGGGAGTGTCGAAAGAGTCCTCTCATATCTTATCAAGTCACAGTCCTCACATGAATGCAAATGCTCCATATGGGAGTGTTCATATAAGTGTGTCGAAAGAGTCCTCTGATATGGTATCAAATCACAGTCCTCACATGAATGCAGATGCTCCATATGTGAGTGTTCATATGGGAGTGTCGAAAGAGTCCTCTCATATCTTATCAAGTCACAGTCCTCACATATTATGAATGCTCCATATGGGAGTGTTCATATGAGTGTGTTGAAAGAGTCCTCTGATATGGTATCAAATCACAGTCCTCACATGAATGCAAATGCTCCATATGGGAGTGTTCATATAAGTTTGTCAAAAGAGTCCTCTCTTATCTTATCAAGTCACAGTCCTCACATAAATGCAAATGCTCCATATGGAAGTGTTCATATAAGTTTGTCAAAAGAGTCCTCTCATATCTTATCAAGTCACAGTCCTCACATAAATGCAAATGTGTCATGTGAGTGTGTTCACATAGGTGAGTCGAAATAGTCCTCTAATATGGCATCAAATCACAGTCCTCACATAAATGCAAATGCTCCATATGGAAGTGTTCATATAAGTGTGTCAAAAGAGTCCTCTCATATCATATCAAGATATACGTGCGTACGATGCACACATTGTGCATGTTCTGAAGATACATCGACCTCATGAAACCTCAACCCAGAGTCCTTGGACATTTGAGCGTGTGTGAGTGTGATTAGTTCGCTCATGTCAGGCATGTGGAATGACTGGAATCACCCAGAGTCCTCGAGTGATTCACAGAGAACATATCTGAGTGTGTGAAGAGAGTCCTCACATACATCCACCCAAAGTCTTCAAATAATCATCAGGAAAATATTTGAGTGTTTTTAAAAATTATTTTGGAATACTACTTATAACGACCCCACAAACAGCTAGGTTACACGGAAGTTTGGATCAGCGATTAGTAATGGAACCCATGAACCCAAAACCCATACCTTGAGCCGGACTTGAACCCACGCCTGACTTGGTATAAAATTCTTTCATATTAATTGACCCAGAGTCCTCGCATGTTTCATATCATACGGAACGTGATTGATTGTATTTGTAACACCCACGAGATCGTAATCTCACGTGATTGTGTGAGAAGAGTCCTCTAATACACGATCACCCACAGTCCTCACAAGAACTACGTGTAATAACATATGAGTGTGTAACTGATTGTGTTATTAGAGGACTCTCACATACATACACCCGAAGTCCTCACATGATACATACGGAACACATTTGATTGTGTGAGAAGAGTCCTCTAATACACGATCACCCACAGTCCTCACGAGAACTACGTGTAATAACATATGAGTGTGTAACTGATTGTGTTATTAGAGGACTCTCATATACATACACCCGAAGTCCTCACATGATCCATACGGAACACATTTGATTGTGTGAGGAGAGTCCTCTAATAAACGATCACCCACAGTCCTCACAAGAACTACGTGTAATAACATATGAGTGTGTAACTGATTGTGTTATTAGAGGACTCTCGTATACATACACCCACAGTCCTCACATGATCCATATGGAACATAATCGAGTGCGTTCATTGGAGTGTGTTGGTAAAGTCCTCTCATATATTTATACACGCAATGTATCTCAATTGATTCATACGGAACATTTCAGCATATATTTGATTATGTGAGCAGTCTCATACATCTCAACTCAAGAGTCGTCGTATAGTTTCAAATGGTCCCATACTCATTTAAAAGACATAATTTCCATGGAACTTCTTATGTACAGTTTTCTTTTTCAGCAAGGAATGATTTCGAAATATATCTTCGATATATTGAAAATTTGATAACATTCATTCATATAATGTCGTGATTATATTTGATCTATTCGAGAAAAACATTGTGAATTGTTCGATAATGCTAGTATCTTCCTCATCCACGGAAGGCTACTATTGAGTTCATGTGTACTCATATTTTGTATCAAAAAATCTGGTGTACTCAAGTTCAGTTACTTGTACATCGTTCAACATTCGAATGTCCTCTATTTGAGCGTGAGAATAATTTGACAGTTATGTGTGATTCCTCAGATGGGCAATTATGATGCATCGTGTATAAGTCCTCCTTTAGTGCAGTATTTTGATAGTCCTCTCAACATATCTCGTACGAACATTTTTAATATCACGTTTGATCTTGATATAATTTGCGTATTTGGCAGAACTTTAGCATGACCTTCCCAACCTGATATTTGGTTATCATCTATCTGTTGTAGTATAGAAAACCTCGAACGGGTGCTTCTGTGCAAGGTCCTCAGAGAGTACTCCCTACAAAGAAGTGTGTGTGTGTGTGTGTGCACAGTAGATTTGATAATCGCGGGTTTCAGGCTGGTTGCTCACAAATTGCATATGGAGTCACAGTTCGTTAATGCTATTAAGAAATTAAAGAGTACCACTAACTGGCACGAGATAGCGCAGAAGCTGGTCGGTGTTCATATTTCTAGCTGACCGAGCGTGAAAGAACATTTGCCATTGTTTGGAAACACTTCATGTTTCGCGTAATGGTTTTGATGTTGTTCGTGAGTCTTTAGACGGGAATTGTATCATGTTGCACTTTGTGTGATGGACAATACTTGCATGGAACAATGATTGGATATCGAACTATGCCAATTGGTGACAATACCGTCCCTAAGTAATAAAACAACCATTAGGTGCCGCTTCTGAATAGTCTCAACTAACTCATCATTAGCCTCAATTGGGAAACGATGATCGTTCATCAAGATTTAGATGTTGATGTTTTAAATAATATATATTCAATTATGTTAGTTCTATCTGTCTGAGTATATAATCAAAGTATATACGGCTCCCTATTTGAAATCAATACATTTGAAGGAACTCAGTGTAAAAAATGGTTATAGGTACTTTCGCGATGAATGGTTTGTTACCTATAATATTTCACAGCCTGGTTAAAATCAAGTATTATGAATGAATAAATCAGTTCAATGGCGGTTATCAAACTTGATGATATTTTATAAATCAGTGGCGACCGTATTCCAGTTGGTTTTATTCGTTCTAGTTGATGGCGCGTAGGAGAGGAGATTTCGAAAGGGACAGTAGGTAGGTCGGTCCCGTTGAAAAGAACAGATACGTTACCATGAAATCATGTACGTAGCTCAGACTAGGGCTTGTTCAGGTTTTCATGGCTGATGTTGAACACGATTACACTTGTGTCTGATATAAATTGTAGGGAATATCATTCATAATGTGTGTGATTTTTTCGTGTATTGAACCGAACAATTTTGAGTGAATCCAGGCTTACATCTGGAGGAAATTCACACTATTTTTCTAGCGAGTTGTTGGTACACCTGGATAATCAACCCGTGTGATTATTGGAGTTGTTTATTTGATAATATTATAACTGAAGATTCACTGTATTACTAGTTTCCTGAAAGACTCATTGGTCGAAAACGATCGCTATAAAATATTCCTTCATAGAATTTATTGATCATAGATGTAAAAAAAACTAGCATCTTATCAAATTGTGCCCCTGAATCTTTTTACAACAACATAAATTAATATAATATCATTGTTTCCCAATTGAGGCTACGGATAAAATTGATGATATCATTCGAACGGTCCACCACAAGGGCGATCTCACCACCCCATAAATCATGATATGGAATGGAATCTTCTTGACCAATCATTCTTGTCCTTGAACAAACGAGATAACATCTCAGGTATTTCCATCGTTCAGTTGGCAGCGTAAAAAGTAATTTCGAAACTATTTTACATTTAGGACATTTCATTCATATTTTATCACAACTCATTCTTGAATAGAAATTGCTTCAGGAATCCTCCAAGATGTATTCTTCTGATGTTTTGAAATGAGTGTAAGAAGTGTACTATTATGACTCTTCCATATAGTTTTCTTCCAAATAATGTATTCTCCATTAAACCAGTTAGGTGATTGAATATTATCATGTTCAGGCCTAGTATTTTCCGTAAGTCTCGAAAAATCAATGAAAAATCATGTCATTTGGTGGTTCCATGTTCTTAAAAGAAGTTTTCTGTTCTTAAAAGAACAGAAAAATTCATAATTCTAATCAATATATCTAAAAATTCAGCCCGACTAGCATATCATAAGTTTTGAAATTATTACGACTACGTTTTCACCTACACAATGAGAATGTTTAGTGATAAGGTAGTCATAAAGAATTCTTGAGTTTATTACAGATATCATGGCATATCGTGACAATAATATTATCCAGAATATCGCAAGAAATCAACTGAGAAAGACTCCCAATACCTCATTCCGACTAGCTCATACCGGAAATACTTGATGAAATCCAAACATGAAATACAGAGATTGCACTACTTTATGAACAGGTTCCGATGCTATCCCGTGTATTTTCATCAAGTCAGTCACAATGACATGCCAGTGGGTTCAGGTTTACTTGATAGCTCTCGTGTCTGTCGACATTAGCGGTAACCCAGTCACAACGTCGACAACGGTTATACGGGAGACGCCGCGGAAATCAGGGAACACAATACACAGACAGAAATAGATATTATATTATGGTATATCAGCTGATTTTATAATTTATAGTTATACTTTATTCGTAATAAATTGGGGTAATAGACTCGCTTCGGGATTGGTTATAAAATAAGACTGTTGAATTTACGAAATAACAAGAAAGAGAATATTCTATTAATTATTTTTATAAAATTGCATTGCTAGGAGAACAGTGGATTTCTGTCAAGTTTCAGTTGTTAGAAATAATGATGATACCAATATGTCTGTGCATTATTCCATGATTAAACTTGATAGAAGAATATTATTCCAAGTATTCCTACAGTAATTGACTTATTATGTGTTACATTTGAATGTTTATAATTATAGCTTATTTGGAAATAGCCAAGTCAACAGGTAGTTCAAATAATATATAATTTCAATGTATATTATCAAGTTCAAAATCATCTTGTCCAATAGAAAATTGTCAGAATCAAGTCTGGTAATTGAGTCGAACACGAAACTATCAAATAATAGACCTATTAAAAGTAGTAATTACCCTAATTGAAGCCACGCGATCTTCCCAGATACTTCTTCATTTCTCTGGCAGAATAAAGCTCCGGTTAGTTTTCCCAATACCCTCACTGTCTAGCCTCTTACTATTATTAAATCACTGTATAACAGAGTATCGTATTCTATGACATGGATACGAGTCCGCTCTTCTATAGAATCACGGTCGTATATATGATACGGTTTAGAGGAACATTTTAATTAATATGTGGTAATTATGAATAATAATTACACTTTTTGAGGTTTCATCTGTTTTGCACAATATCGTTCAAACACAGAAAGGAGATATTTTGTTAGTCTACTATCAGTTCATGTGATTCATGTGATTCAGATTCATGTAGATTCGAGTACCCTACTAATGCTGTACGGAGGGTTGAAGCCTTCAAAGTGTGTGAGTAATGGTAATGGTGTGGGCTTTTGTCATAATGATGAACCATTCCGTTATTACTTCTTCTTCTTCCACACGATTCGAAGGGAAACCTCCAGTCTGACGGAGGTCGATCATGACGGGAATCGAACCCCGATTCTCTAATTGCAAAGTGAATATACCAATAGATTTTAATTACTCGAATATATATTGATTGATTTATTCGAATACAAACGTTCGTTTTAAATTTCTCACAACAATATGCGTACCGATGTGGAATACTCCGGAAAGAGACTAAATATCATTTAGAAAAAGTGAACAAAAAATATGATAGAGGAGAATGAGCATGAATGATTGTTGTGGATGAATAGGACTAGTGGTATATCTCTATTCATGCGTCAAAATCTATCTTTTTACGAACTTTGCACATAAGAATTTTGCGGTGTAAGTTATCCTGTAATGAGATTTCAAGAGATAATTGATATAGGCTTATTCTCTTTCAACTTCAATTGTGAATTCAAATTGTGTAATTTCAGTAATTCATATGATGTGCAAAGTCAAATTGGGAGATTATAATAATTCATATGGTGTGCAAAGTCAAATTTGACTCTGAAAATCACAGCTTTTTTATATATGGATGTATAAATATGACACTTTCAGAAACTCTATAACATTGATGATATATCCAAGTTTTCTACTGCTTTTGATGTGATATGTTCTAACATATCACTTCTTCCATCACGTTTGTCTATCATAAACTCCACTCAATTTCTTTGCGAGAAGATCATAAATCTCACAGTTCTTTATATAAATAATTTTCCCTCCATTATCGGTTTACAATCTTCAATCGGAGACCAAAGGAAATAGCACTTGTACATATCTCACGAGTCAAGCTCATGAATGTGCTTCTATGGAGTATAGCGTCTCAAGCCGATCAGATTACACTGAATTATAGCTAATAGAAAACTGAGTTAAGCTTATTTATTTTCTTGGCAAATTATCTTTATGGTAGGGTACGTTTTTATTCGAGACCTGATCTACTTTTTCAGATCGTTGCATGCGTGAACCTTATCGTCGGGAAAACGTGAGCGTGTTTCAGGAAATTCGGTTGACCTTTTTTTTTAAAGAAAACCTATAAGATTTATAATTGAGATTAGAAAGCAAAATGCTTTTCGTCGTTCCACGTTTTTCGAGTAGAATAATTTCAATCTGCGTGAAAGAAAGTGAAGGTTTTGTGCGGAGTGTACGGACGCTTAATTAACAGAAATAATTAGTAAAAGCGTAGCGGGAAAATCTTTTGATTAAATACTTGAAACATTTTGCCATTTTGTTTTCGTAGTTATTTTCGCTTCTCGTGGATCGAAGGGATCGACTTGAATGAACGGAATTGCGAGCTACGCGTGTATGCTTCAAGGGGATATTGACAGTCGTATAACGACAATGTTTAATTGGCACCTCGCCGGTACCTGTTTCTCACAAACCATAGAAGATACATGCACGAAACTTTCACAGTAGTTACTTGAGACCTTTGTACACTTGTGCTGGAAAATGAAAAAAAAAATGTTCATTTTTTTTATATAAAGTGTTCAAAAAACATACATTTTTGAGCATATAACAATTTTTATGTCCGATGATATTGTGAGTAGACAATGAAAAAGCTCTACACAAGTATGAAAGAGTTGTACCTACATGTGGTAAACATATGGAGTAATTATCTCCAACAGTTTCAGAGATCAAGGTATCGGCGTTTGAAAAAACAATACTCTGAAATAAACGCATTTGAACAAAATGTGTCCCTTTACTCACTCTCACTACTTCAGTAGGTTGCAATGCAATTTGAGAAGTAGGCATAGAAAGTGCTGAGTGAAAAAATATACAATTAGAACCACTTCGAACAATTTGGTGAGTCTTGCAGTATATAATTAGTGAAACATTATATTATCAATCTAGCGCAATCTCCAATGATGATTACATCAAACTCTTCATCACATCGAAATCTGTAAATACAATGTTGGTTTCCAAATGAGGCTTGCGCTAAATAATTCGTGTCATTTTTAAAAAACGGCAGTTGTTTCAGGGTTCTAGGTGGTCTTGTACTGCACAGTGATAATGTCGTATATTGTTCGCTCAACAGCCCCAACAACAGCCAGGTTATGTGGGGGTATGAATGATTCTATGATAGACGAGTAATTTTCACAAAGACACATACTTAATGAGGAACTCGACACTTTTTGTTCAACTTGACTTTATTAAAGCTGAAGCTATGTCTCAGCGGAATTAGCCACGAGGGTGGAGGGGGGCATTGCCAATGTTGACTCTATAATATGTTCGATCTATCAACACAACATCAATTATCTCGAACCAATCGTGGCGGAAACGACTGTTATTAATTAATACCACATCAACACCTCAAGTTGATCGATCGGGAGATGTGATTGTTCCTTGCCACAGCTCCGTCGAAACACGAGACTCGTATTCTGAATTTATAGAAACTACAAAAAGTGTTTTCCTTTTCTTGTTGACTTACTAAGATTCGATAAAATAATCGTGTTATGAAATGAAATCAATCAAATTATAGAATGACATATATAATAGAAAATAAATTGTAAAATTTTGGGATATACTTGAGAATATAGGAAATTGACAAAGATCGGATCACATTACCAGAAGATTTCCTGGAATATTACATGATATTCAACATCACCTACAAAAAAAAAGATTAAATTGAACAGTATAAATCTTAGCTCGTCACTTAATCTGTGATTGACTGAGTTTGTTCGGTTTGTTTGGCTTTGTGCGACCGAGCCGGCGATGTCTGTCGCCCCACCTCATAGTCAACAACACGCACGCTGTCTGGTGACAGTGTAACGCAAACACTCGGATCCGTTGATCCGCGTTACTATGTGCTCTCTTGGAGAAATGTCAACACCAGCCGGAGTGAACGGCGGAAAACCGTGGGCTTATCCTGTTTTCGGGAACAACGAGGAAAAGGGGAAGACAGGAACAAGATGGAATGTCTTGTTTAAACTATCTGCTTTCAACTGTGGCTTGTTTGATTGGTGAGAAGAAGAAGTGTTGCAATTAAAATGTTTTATGGTGTGTCTTTGGATTGACGAGTTTCTATTTGTAGATAAGATATCAGTGAGATTTGAAGTTAGGACTAAACAAATACATCTTCTGTGTTCCAATTAAATTTGTCCGGAATTTAGTTCAGGTCTACGTACTATGATGGATTATATTCTCCGTTATTCATGTTTTTTGGTTCTTCATATTATTAGGTTGAGTAAATTTTTATGAGTTCAATACTCATAATCATGTTTGAAAGCAGATTTTGATGATTATCAACCAAACATTACCGAGGCTAGCGTTTCTCCGAAGAACATAATACGTTTTTTAGTCAGGTCACTAGTACCTCTGAACGCCTGGAGATCTGAGATCTGGTAGATTTCGTATTGTTATCCCTCAGGAGTTATTACATCAACTGTGCTCCATGACATCACCGGAAACTAGGATATTTGGGGCAAAGGGGGTACGAATGACCTTCTGATAGTCTAAGAAGAAGTTATTAATCCATGGAAACTTATGCTTCACTTATGCCTTGGATCCCTGATCCGTCGTTTCGATAGAACGGCCTCTCAGATGTCGTTTACATAAGCTTATGCATTCAAAACGCTTTCAAAATTACGATATTGATAAGTTTGAAGAAAAAAAATAGCAGTCTTATACTTGAAAGAGTAACGAGACGGTTGCACCAGCGACTAGCATGCCTAAGTGTTATCCAGGAGACCGGGGTTCGATTCCTGTCATGGTCGACCATCCTGACAGGGGTTTCACGTGGTTTTCCTCTGTGGTTCCTTAACAACAGTCCATGACCGACTCCTTCATACTAGGCATAAAAAAATGTAATAACTGTTAATCTCATTATCACATTCGTCATTCACCGAGGCCAATACATCCAAGTCATCCACATATTATAATGAGTCGTTGAACTCAATATGAGAAACTAGGGACTAAACCATTCCTTGGGTTGCAGAAAGTATTCGTGAAACTCATATAAAACAACTGTTTAGCAGAGCAACACCAATATCATTTTCTGGTTCCATCTTCCTTATGATGAATACTGGGAAAACACAACACATGCGTTGTGGGATGAGCAATACAGGCCCATTTATACGAGGTGATATGGAAAGTCATACACACCTCGATTTTCAAACCATAATTTCAAGACATTTCTGTTTCAAGTGTCTATTATTCTTCTGGTTGTTTGACGATCTTATTACTTTCACTTTCCCATTTTCACAATAGCTTCATAATTGATCCCTTTAAAACTCCACCATAATCATTTTCTCAGGAAATTCAGTACCGGTAATGACTCTTTCGTTAATTTGCCTTTATGTTTCCGAAAATTGATTACAGAAATCTCTCAGAACCTCTGACGATTTCTAAGACATCATAAATCGGATTCGAATCGAGTCTGTCATACCTTTCATCAATTGATAGAAGGCGTGAACCCCTTTCATTGCTCTGAATAATTTAAACGATAATTCAAGGCGTTTATCTGTCAATCAATTATTGGCTCGAAAGTCACATCATTATGTGAGTAAATGCTCTTCAATGAGAGATAAAAGTTTTACCGGCTCCTTGCCGTCTATTTAGAAGAGTGTTCAAGTCTTCAATGATTTTAATGACATTCGGTTCGAACTCAATAAAACTTGAAGATCGGAGGGAAATACGCTGTCTGTCTGGCAGGATAATGGCATGAAAAACATCAGTCAATATCCAGATTATTCTTATTGCTTGGTAACTCATCCTAACAACAAATCATAGTCGTCAGTTTGAGAAGCAATTGAGAATTGGTAAGTTTGAAGATTGGAATTTCCGGTACATATGATTGGTTCAAAATGCTTTATTCAATTGACATCGGAAACTTGAGATGGAGTAATTGAGGTCATAGATGAAAAGACAGAATGTTTTCGAAGTCATCGCAAAAATGATCTTGTCACCAAGATGGGAATGATGTATTATTGGAATGTGGTTCAGCTAACAAAGAATACGTGATGAAGTGATATAGGTTCGGTAAAGTTGGGAAGCGTGTGTTTTGGGAAAAAAGCATATAGTTTAGGACAATGTTCGTAACTCAATTTTATGTCTGAGTTTGATAGTTGAAATCATTTGATATTGAAATGGGTATTTCCCCTTATTTCAAATCAATTCAATTCGTATTGTGACCACAAGAAGTCCATATTCATTGTTAGAATATGTAGGACTAACACTATAAAGTAATTCCACCGGCAACGTTCAACCTTATTTATAAGTTCTGAAACCGTTTTCTTTTCTGAATGACTTTTGTAAAATTACATGTAGGCCTATATTTTCCGTGACGCGAAAATTATTCGAAATCCTTACATTTATTTCATGCACATTCTCTCGAATAGTCTGCAGATGTCAAACCAGTCGATAAAATTTGAGTGATTCATTCTATCGTTGCTTTTTTCTTTCATTCTCACAAACTTTTTGAATTTTCCAGTAAAAATGATGAGATCTTCAATTTTATTCGAAGCATGAAAGGATCAAAACGAGAGAAAAACAAATGTATTATCGGTATTATTTTCAAATTGATGGAAAAGATTACCATGTGGTATTACACGAGGTTTATAGGAATCAAATATTCGTTATAAAACGTTATGTCAATAGATAGTTTTCCGGATCAACTGATCATTAAAGTAATTTCAATTAATTTCTCATGTTTACTAGATCAGTGGTGATGCTGATGAAATTTGAGAATAATTATGCATATCTTTCGAACAAATATGTGTCTAGCGCTCCATATCCATCTATAATAATCTTCTCTCCAATTTGAAAGTAAAAAATACCTCGCATAGCAATTGTATGTTTTACATATTGAAGAAGACTCCGAGGAATGGAACATATTAGTTGAGGTGCAGGCGGAATAGTGATAATCTCCACTCATTGGTGGAACATCCAAGGCTTTCTATCTCTCTCTCTCTCTCTCTCTCTCTCTCTCTCTCTCTCTCTCTCTCTCTCTCTCTCTCTCTCTCTCTTTCTATCCACTCACAATCTCTCCCTCTCTCTCACTCTCCATCTCTCCCTCTCTCTCTCACTCTCCATCTCTTCCTCTATCTATCTTTCCCTCTCTATCTCTCTCTCTCTGTATATATATCTCGCTTTTCGAACAAAAGCAAGCAGCGAGAAACTGAAATTTATTCAACTGTTCTACAACACCGACTAAACCACCTCATGGATTGAACGTTTAAAAACTTTTTTAAAAAATGACAAAATACAAGAAGAAGAGTAGAAAAAAGTACGCTGAATAAAGTATACCCTATAGGTTTGTAACAAAAGCAGTAGATAACGGTTTTTATAAAATACATTATTCCTTTCTACCCGACGCGGCGCTACCACAAAAGTGATGACTTAGTACAGAAACCTCTCTTGTTGCGACGAGAAAACTTCCAATTGCCCGGGGCGACGTGTCATCGACATTTCGAGTAAATTGAAGTTCAGCGGCAGGCGTCTATTCCTTCAGGGAATCGGCGAACGTCCAGAAGTTCTTCTTTTTATTCCCTGAAAAGTGCACTAAATCAAATATTATTGAGTTGCCATTCACGTCAAGCGTACATTCAATGAAGGTTATTTCTTAAGATATCCATTTATATCCACGCGTCATTCATGTATGGCCATCTACAGGACTCCTTTGTTTTGGTTTGTCCCGAGGGAAAACACCTGGGATGGACACTTCCCCCCTATTTCTCGTCTCGTTAACTACACACACCTTGAGGGAAATCCAGCTTGTGCAGAATATACGACGACCCTTAAGTGGATTGTCGTGTTTTCAATGGTTTAGTGATTGACAGAGGTCACTCTTGCTCTGATAGTCAAGTCACTTAAAGTTCACTCCTGCCCCCCACCTGCCCCCCACCACACCCTTATCGCGGGGGGCGGGCTCCAACAAAGCCAGATTGATCAGAGTTGATGCCAAACGTCGCTTTGATTATTCGAGCACTTTGATGGTGTCTATATAGTGCATTAAGGTCTCGTCTCGTTGTGATATTGATTTATCAGCTTTTGTCGTCAATTCTTTTTTATCTCTTGACTTTTAGAAATGTAGATTATAATAGATATTCCGAAACATTATTACAGTTTTATCTTTTATTTCTGTTATAAAAGAAGCTGTGCTATTCAATTTCAATGCATGTTTCACTGAAATAAAAGAGGCATCTGTTTTTAATCAGTCACGTATTCCACGGGACGGTGATCATTGTTGTAGATCGCATGCTTTGTACATGTTATATATCTGATTCAAGCGTCAGCCCGTAATTAGGGTGAGTATTCAATGGGAGTATTAGTCGCATTTGTAGTGCCCCGTCCGAACGATCCTAACATTCATCCATAGCCTCATTCGAGGAATAATGATTTGGTGTCAAATTTGAAGTCGGAGATAAAATTGATAAGGCAGAGTCAATCAGAAGCACATGAACATGTATTTGATCCACGCAACTTTCATTACACCTTGACCGTAACCTAGAGTCATCATGTTTTAGATGAGATGCCGTAACTTGATCTTGCATTTTGAGAGAAAGAAACGTGTCCGTATTTGGTTCTAAGATGTGAACAATCAATCTTATAAAATAGCTCAGAAACAATCAACTCTATTTCTATGAAGCGTGTTTGATCTGAATCTGAAAAGATCTAAATCTAAATGTATCATCTAAAAGTGACATATTATACCCTCGCATAAGTCATAACAACACAATATATGGTAGATATATGCTCCATCAGTAGAATAGAAGCTTATCTGTAAATAATTACTATTGCTATTACATCCATATTCAATCTCTCTCGTGATGTCTCATCCGAACGATCCTACCCTACCACACTGGGACTGCACGAGATAACAAAAAATTATTTGATACAAATTATTTCGTGTCACATATATACTGAGTTAAGCAAAAATTCAATGCGAAGTTATCTTTGTTTCAATTAAAAAAGTTCGTGGATCTCTAAGGTTCTATGCAAGTTCCGCCTTGCAGGTGCGAGTGCAGGGAGGAGAGCGGGGAGGGGGGGAGAGGTGTAGATAGGGTGTAGGTATACGCTCAACACAGGTCTATACTTTACCAGGAGTTTCCCGGCGAGGAAATTGCGTGTCTCGGCCCGTCGCAAATGAGATCGACGTGCAAAACGTTTCGCTTCTCAGACTTGCGAAACGTCGGATTATGAAAATAGAATGCCGAGGGAAATAAAGAAATTAGAAACAGACAGAAAGGAAATGAGATATGTTGAGAGTTTTTATTTTTTAAGCACGACAAGATTTAATGAGAAAGTAAAAACGAATAAAGTGATATTACGAAATACGCGGCTGAGAACGCAACGGGGCTTGATATTTCTGAAACAACAAATTGAAAACAAGATTCGTAGACGAACAATCACGATATTAAATTCCGATTATTTTCAATATTCAAATATGTTCTTATATAACTTCTAAATATAACTTCTTAGCATAAGAATATCTTGTTTCATCAATACTGAAATAAGGACATTTGCCACCTGTATTCAATTACAAATTGCAGGTTAGAATAAATGAAATGAATGTAGATAAGCAACTTCGATCATAATTCTCTACTCGAATGTAATCAAGTCCTTGAAATGCCCCATCGAAACGATCCTACCTTATCATTCACAGCCTCATTCAGGGAGCGATGGTATTGCCACAGAAAGAGTGATCATTTCAGAACACTGACCTCGAATTATCTTTTCCTTCCCACAATCAACGGAAAAACTTGTATTCATGTCAAGTTTCATCATTGATATGGAATGAGAATATCAACTTGGAATCTTGGAACTTTTCTTGAAATCATCTTAGAAACTGGATATATATATATATATATATATATATATATATATATATATATATATTATATATATATATAATTTATATACATATAATATAGAAAATTGTAGCTAACATTCACTTGAAACAATCTCAGTCCCATATGGCTAGTTGTAAGGAAGATCATTTGCCCGGACTAATATAATAGATACGACTGTACAGTGTTTGTGTTGCATGATCATGAGAGGGTTGCTGCTCAGCTGAAAATAGAGCCAGTCATTGGCTCGTGTTAAAACTGTGATTACACTCACTTGGCCGTTATCTCGTACCCACACACTTATCTTCGCGTGGATTCAGGTCAGAGTACGAAATGGATTCGCTAATGCAATATTGCACTCAAAGTACAGTTACTTGTTCGAATTAAGTTTTTCATGTAGAATAATAGTAGTAATAGTGAAGTCATTATACAGTTTGTTATTGTCACGCTATAACTTTTCTTAAATTTATCAGAGAGTAGTATACGAAGTTAACAGAGTTAAAACTGGTTGAAATGCACGGTTTATGTAGGAGGTAATAATGAATTATATTAAACCAGTGAAACGTTGCAACTTGCATCCACAGTATAGAATCTGATCTATAAAATATGTGATACTCTTGTCATTATTGCCAGAATAAAACTATATAGTTCACAGCGGTTTATACTCTTTTCCTGCCCCAATACAAACCATTGAGTGCACTTATTCCTCTCTATTAACAGTTCATCTGAATAAATTATATGACAACCGATTTTGTTGTTGTTGTTGTTTTGAGTTAGCTGCCCTTGTGGTCCACATTCCAACAAATCTACTTTTCGTCATTCTTAGCTTTGGTGACTTTGTATCAATTCGAAGATGTTGATGAAAATTTATCAAAAGATGTAATATTTTTTTGTTGGTTCATTCTGATCAGAATAATGTATTTTAAATGCTTGATTGCATTGAAAATGTTCGTTATAGGCCTGATAGCGTTTATTAACGGTGATGTGTATAATGTATAAGAGTCATAAGGAAACGTGATGTATTGCTCAAAATAATGAAAGGAATGGAAAAATTCTATTCTATCATTCTGGAGAAGTTTTGGCGAATCTAAACATATGTACTTTTTTCTCTTAAATGACATCGAAACTCGAAACATTTTTTTCCTCATTCGAGGCTATGGATGGAGAATAGAATCGTTCGAACGGGGCACCACAAGGGCGATCTTACCATCCCAAATAGTAATCATGAATGAGATAACTCATCACATAGATGATGAATAATCTCAGGGTTGGAAAACAGTTCAAACATTCTCAGTGGTGAGAAAAAACTCGAATGTTCTTACTGTATTGACCTTCCTCTTCTCAAATTCTCATCTATTGTAGCCAATTCCGTTGTCATTATGGGGATAAACACTAGACACTATCACTATTCTAAACTGGCAACAAGCTGAAATAGTAAGGTGGATGGAAACGGTCAGATCCAAGTCTGATTCACGGGCCTCCGAACATGGATGCTCTCGTGAGGAATAACCTTATATCATGCTATGTATTCAAAGGATTATGTGATCAAGCACAAGGAATTAGTTTTGACTAATAACGTTTTATGAAATTGTTTGAGCAGCGCTTGGTGGGGGAAGGGACGAAGGGATGAGGAGGGATGGGATGAAGTGAGGGAGATTTCCATTACATTAAATTTTCGTCACTGTTAAGATAATATTTGCTTAATTATTACGTCATATATAACAGGATTGTTAAGGAATAACTTCTCACGACCTTGGAATGGAAATTAGTTCTCGCCAAACTGAGTTGAGTTTGTAATTTAAGCTGAAATATGACAGCTTACCCACCTTCAGATACAGTTCAATTTCCGCGCTTCCACATACATTTCCGTTATTTCACATTTCCGCATTAGAAAATGTGAAAATTGCCTTTTTTTTTCGCGTACGAAGAGTTGCGTACATCGGAGCAGAGGGAATATGCAGAGAGGGATGTTTGTCGGATATTGAAAAGATTATGCCGCCCTCCGCGGCTCAGTTGCTCAGGGCAACGGTTTGGAAACTGACGTTACATGCGTGGGTCGTGGGTTCGAGTCCTGCATGAAGCATGTGCTTTTGCTATTGTCATTTAATTTGATATAGCTTCATAGTCTCATTATCATTAAATCCGCATACAAATATATACTTCATCTTATACGTACTCATTCGGAATAAGCGATTCCTCTTTTTCCATCCACTCGACGCCAATACATCCTGGTTATCATTACAATGCGTCGATAAACTCAATATGTATAAATAAAGTATTCTCCAATTTTATTTTTTCCAGGTTCAGTACGTTGCAGAATATGGCTAAAGTTCCGATCTCATTGATAAATTAAATTGATATGAAAAACTTTGCTGTTTCATTTGTTTAATTCAACTTGTATAGAGAATGAATTCATTTACTTTTTAAAGTTGGCATCATGATTAAATAAGATGTCATGAAATACACATTTTTCCTAATATTTCATCATTATCAACCAGATCATTCATTCTCTTCTAAATCTCATTTTTGTTGATATACATTATTGTGAGTATGTCTCCACTAGTACTGTCTACAATTACTGAGCAATTCTCGCTTCCATCTCAGCTTTTCTACCGAGTGTGTTCAGTTAATCCGATCATCACCTGTGTGAATGTCAACACAACAGTTTCCAGTTCCTTCGAAAACAATCCGCTACGTCACAGCGTGTGCATAGCGGCTTGTTTTCTTGCCCCTGGATGAGAAATAGCTTCTGAGTGTTGACACTAGGGCCTAAAGCTACGTCTTAGAAATAACAAACATTAAATACGGGGTAACAACAAAATGCCTCCAAAAGCTCGACAAACATATAGTCAACGATATTCCCCTTATATATTCCCCCTCGTATTTCCCACGCTCCCTTCTAGCATGTAGATACAACATGAGCCCTCTAATTATCTCGATGCTTTTTCTTTAAATATTGTAATACGTAGGTAGGTAGATTCACACAAAGGATTTCCATTCTCGCTGGAGACAGCTCTTATTTTCACATTACCGTACAGCGGAAAGTATTATTATAAATTACTATGGAAAATTCCGTGCCGATTACGTATCGCGTGGAAAATTACTTGTTTCGGAGCGTGGATTTACTTATCAGAGTAGATTGTGGTGAAAGTACGTGCTGGAATTAAAGTCATCATTGTTCGTGGGTTCAGTGAATGTGTTGAGTTGAATCAAGAGAAGAGATCTCATTCTTGTGAAACACTTATTAATTTTACAATAAGAGAATGGAATTGTTCTATATTCAACTAACTATTCACACATTGGGTTTACCGACGCACTGGACTGATGATTGAGATGTATTGGCGTTGGTGGATAATATATGAGATGATGGATGGAAGGGCATTTTATTAGGTGTTTTTTGGTAGTGGGAAGGAGTCGGTCGTGACATGCTGTCGAGGGACTATATCAGTGTTTACCACAATGACAGAGGAAAACCACGATCAGAAAACCCTGTCAAGATGGTCGACCATGGCGCGAATCGAACTCCGGTCTCCTGAACGACGGTTCAGTCTGCTAGTAGCTCAACCACTCGATAATTCACATCAAAAATAATACATGATTCTCATTTACGGTCATGTTTTTTGTAGTATGAATGTTCTATGTTGATTTTAAGATTCGTCTCTACCATATATACAATTAAACGTTCATACTTGGATTTGTGACTCTCCATTTTCGTTCCGATAACAAATAATATGTTATGATCGGTCTCATCCACAATTCGAAACTGCCTTCCGTTCCCAGTGATTGCATGATGTGAATATTGAGTTATATTTTTGTGAAGAAATATCAAGACTGACTTCATGCTTCATCTGAAATTAATATTCAATCAGAGTTGCTCATTTCATTCCTCATTTCTCATTATTTTCGAAATAATGCCACGAATTCGTACAAAATATTCGTGTTTTATCAATGTTAATTACCATTGTTGGATAATCTTCAATAAATGAACTGATTCAGAATCATTATAGTAAACCCAACAATAATGAATAATCTGGGATCGTGAAAGTGGATCATATTTAAAGGAAGTTACTCTCACTACACAAGCAAGTGTCTTGCCCGAAATAAAATCCGAATAATTCGGAAATCTAATGTGTTCTTTGAATACTCCTAGAAGGAAGAATCTAATGAAGATACGCACGGAAGATATCCCGCGCATTTCATCATCTTCCGAAAGCATCGACTCAAACTAAACTAATTGATTCTCTCAGAACATCTAAAGATTACACGTAATGCCGTCAGAATTAACATAAACCACGGAGCTTACACTCAGTTAATATCCAACAACATTATGTTTCTAGAACACTGCATTTATCGACCGACACAAAGCAAGCGAAATGACTTGATGCATTCCCTTCTGTGTGTGAACACTTGATGTTCCCCTTGATTACACACGCACACCCTCCTCATCACCCCGGACCACCCCTAATACTGGAACAAGGGGAGATACGAATATTTTACTGTCACCTCCTTCTCTCTCTCTCCCTCTCTTTCTCTCTCTCTCTTTCTCTCTCTTCATCTCTATCTCTCTCTCTCTCTCTTTCCATTTCTCTTTCTCTCTCTCTTTCTCTCTCGCATTCTCTCTCGCATTCTCCTCTTTCTCCCTCCCTCCCTCTCTCTCTCTCTCTCTTTCTCTCTCTCTCTCTCTTTCTCCCTCTCTTCCTCTCTTTCTCTCTTTTCTTTCTCTCTCGCATTCTATTTCTCTTTCTTTCTCTTGCTCTCTCCCACACATGCTCACCAATCTGTATCACATTACGGCTATATATATATATATATATATATATATATATATATATATATATATATATATATATATATATATATATATATATATATATATATACTGAATCTAATTCTTTCGAAAACAATGGAACCAAGTCAAGCTTTCTGTTCTTGCTTGATTCCTATACCTCAGAACTTTTGAGTCAAATTCGATTCCATTCTGAAAGCTTTTTGTTGTGGATACCAAATCTAGGGTGATGTACGGAAGTAAGACGCAGTAAGAATGGAATGCAGTTTCAACTCCCGAGACTCAGTTATTATGTATTTAATTTCATCTCGAAATGTGAGTAGCAATTTATGGATATGTGATCCAACAAACCTCTTCATTATTAGGAGTTTATTGTTTGCTTCGTTTACTGCAAGAAGGATAGGACAAATACATTCCTGGAGATTACACAGCCTAATAAATACAGTTGGGAGCTGATCGAAAAATATTCAGGTCAAGTATTATGGAATAATGGATAGATGCCGATAAGAAGTGATTTAACGTAGGCTATAAAATCCGGTATCAGTGTATTTTTTAAAAATTCCATTCCAATAAACCAGCTGTTCGGATTTAGGGATTCTTGGACCATCATGCTGCTGCTCAACGACCCCACCAACAGCTAGGTTATACGGAGGACCATCATGTGCTCAGCTGGTTACCGTCAATTGACTTTTATTATCACCAGGATCACCAATAATATGTTGAGAGGTGATTGAAAATGATGTAGATACAAGTTTTGTGACGTGATAGATATGGACAGCAATGATTATGGGAAGATGGAATGTTTGTCAGTTTATGATAACTGCAATGGAGTTGAGATTAAACAGACTTGTTTCTGTTGTGATTAGACAACACATTTATTAAGGTTTTTCTTGACTACAATATGTGACATCACGAGGGAGAAGGTCATAGGCTAGTTTTATTGGTTTGACTTCCAGTTATCTTCGGATTTTACAATCCAAACCAGTTAATCGAGATTCAAGATATTTATGAAAACCGCCATCATTGCATGATTTATCTATTCTCAGTTATAACTTATATACATTATTCCACTGTGAACTCTTTCAAGATAATATTATTAATTCGCTTCTATCCGAAAAATTATTATATTGATGCTGATTATACAATCATATGTATTCTACAATTTTGAGTTCACTTGGGAACTGCGATTTACAGCAGCATTTTCAGTTATTTACATAAAATTTCCTTATTCGTCATGTAACTGAATTGTTCAACCAACCATTTGAGATATGCGAGATGAAAGTGATATGTCAATACATGACGTTCATTTTCTCGTCACTCCCGGCTCGAACTTGGCACCTGATGAATATGCAACCACACATTACATCTCATCGCACGCTGTCACCATAGTAACGATAAGAAAGTCATTTTCCCGCTGTCACTTGTCGACGTCACGTGGTATCAACGTGACATACGCACGTGCGTGCACCACACACGCATTATCACTCGTGAGGAACTTTATTCGATCCTATTTCTCTTCAAACTTCCAATAGAAACTGCTAGTTGAGCCTTTGATACAAATGCGCTCTGATCCCGGCCTATCTACATAAACTCCAGCGGAAAGCATTCTCGGCTATTTGTTGGAGATTTATTGGGTGTAGACGATTTCTTCGTTTTTATGTCAACTCGTAAAATGCGTGTGTATGAAGAAAAGGCAACTTTACGGCACGTAAATTTCTTTAAAAAAATACCTTATTCGTGTTTTCAAGTTCTTGAGTTCAATTCCCGGTGGATGTACGACGGTTTTATGTGGCATTTGAGGCGCAAATAGATTTATCTTTCAATCAAAATTGTTTCTATAAGGAATATTTTCATCTTGAATATTAGGAAAAATGATATATTTTTTCACATGCTTATACACAAACGGAGATGGTGAATGCCTTATATTCATAAGAATATGTGTACTTGTATCAAGGAGAGTTAGATGTTTGAACCACCCGTGCGCTAGTGGAGTGGGATATGGGGCGGTCGGTCTGAATCGTCATATTTCGTGGATAGGAGTAAATTCCAGCTCCAATATTTCAGAATATGTTCTCGAATATGCGAAAGAATGTTTCAGAATTTTAATGACTAGAGACTGATCATCAACATTTCCGCAATTATCGATACATCTATAAACCATTTTTCTCAATTATCTCTTTCTGTCCAATTGATTTAATTTTCAGCTCCGAGCTTTAATATTTCCTACACTCTCATCATGAGAAAATTTGTGGAATGATAAATGGAAAAATCGAAGATATAAGAACCTCTCGTGGAGCTTCCATATAAGAATATTGATTCCAATAGTTACTCTAAATGAATATTTTCATCCTTGCTGTGCTTTTAAGCTGTCCGCTGAAGCAATTTACTCGCATCAATGTGCGATCTAGCAGATAAAACTCAACAGTCACGCATTCGGGATTTATTTCTAATCCACATCAAAGTGAAACGAGTTACCTTTTCAACAGATTTATTTATTTGCTTCCAAAAAACAACAAATAATCAGCAATGCGATTCAAATTAAAATGAGCACACACGTGAATCATACTGAATATGTTGATTCGTTCACAGCACTTGCTTTTGAAAGTACTCTCATGAGTCTCATAACGACATGGTACGGTCGATGGTGCAAGTGCTGACCATCGACCCAGTTGGATCTTTCCTGAAAATGGCGGAGCAAATTTCGCCGAAACCTCGACATGGAGAGTCTGAACACCGTGGTATTACCTACTAATTTGAATTGCCAACTACCATAGGTCACGAGAACCTACGTAAGCACACACATATATATATATATATATATATACATATATATATATATATATATATATATATATATATATATATATATATATATATATATATATATATATATATATATATATATATATAATAGATGTTTATATATTGAGCCTGAAGAAGCACTGTTGTGATAACGCAGATTTGAATAAATGGCGTCGGATGGATGATTAATGAGATGATGGGATGATGAGATGAAGGTTCCTGGGTAATGGGAAGGATAGTGGGAAGGAAGCGGTCATGGCCGACTTATTGTAGGAACCATTTTAGCATCAGCCTAGAATACGGAGGGAAACCATGAAAACCCCCAGTAAAGATGGTCGGCGGCGGGGATCGAAGTGGGTTCGGAATTTCCCTCGCCTCCCGGATCACATGAAGCGAGCGCGTTAACCACTGCTCTGCATGTGCCGGTGTGATTCAACTGCCTGCTGTCAATCTGACAGTGCTTTCAATATAAGCATTTACTTTCATCTGATATACATAATATATTGGTCATTATGATTCTTGACCAGACATGATCATAGTGTAATCTATACCGATTGTGAAAGTCTTGGATGTAGAATAAATGAGATGTAGTGGAACAGTGATACTCTCCTGTATTATAATGTAATATGGCTCAGTTTGCTATTCCATGCTGAATTGATCTATGTCCATGTAGTGAGCCTATCTTGAATAATGGTATGGACTTTTAGTTTTCAGAGAAAATTCAAAGAATGAACTGATCCTACGATCCTCCTGATTATCATAAAAAGTAATGAAATATTCTATGGATATTTGCTATTGTTTCTGTATTGTTCGAGCTGTTAACACACCGGCTGTTGTTATAGCTACATGTCCGCTGTTGACCAATAGGCTATCACGAGTCGTTGTCACTGTGTTTATTATCCTCTTGCAGTGGACAGCGGGGCGATTATCACAGCGAGAAATATGCAAATGCGAATTCACAAACTAAAAGTTTCAGCTACGCTCATAAGCACGGAATTGAAAATTATTGTGATTGTAATTGTAGTGATTGCAATTGTAATATATTTGCCAAAGTGATCACATATGATATTTGACTCATCAATTCTCGAGTGTATGAAAACATGAATACAAATTCACATTGTAGAATCAGATGGAAACAATACTTGATGACAGTGACGCAATTGAGGGGGTTAGAAGCCAGAGGGTGTGAATGACAAATCAACTTTTCTGAGATAATTGGAAGTCATGGAACAATATAAAACTGTTGGAAAGGAATTAAGTTATAATGATTTGCTACTAGGTTCAAATGATATCAATTATTTTATTCAATTTGAAAACTCGTTGGAAACCTACATTGTTATATAGTTTCTCAACTATTCTCAACCAAAGTTAGGTTGTGTTTGATATTTTCCATTAAAAATCCTCACTCCAGATCAAAAATACCGAATCGTTCATCTACTTCAACAATACCGAACATATTCATCATACAATATCATCATTGTTAATACTCTTTGGGATCTGACCCCCTCAATATGGAGTCCCAGGAGAGAATCTTCAATAATATTGAATGCATATTCAAGAAGGCGTTTTTTTTTCATATCGTTATATTTGACTTCAAACTTGCCTACAGAACATTTCTCATGTAATTCTGTAATGGTCAAGCATAGCAAAACGTCATTCACATCCTTCGACTTCTGTCAAAATGTTGATTTTCTGTTCATCACGTTGAAAGAAATTCACCTTCATGTCGTTTGAAATACCACTTAGATCTCCTGGCATCTGAATCTTGAATAAATTAGCTATCGTACCCAGTCTGTGTTTTCAATTTATTAGAAAAAGTCAATTACACCCTCCGGTTTCTATGACCACTGCAATTGAGTGTTCCGGAAGAAAATCTTTCACAATATTGAATGCATATAAAAAAAAGAATTACTGTATTCAGAATATATCTCATTTTACTGTAGTCTCTCAATGATGTCATCTCATCGGCAAAATACTTACACAATCTCAAGTCTTCATAATATGCACTTTTTCCAAAGTGTTTGAGTGGCGATAGTGAAGCATGAAATGTATTTCCTTCATGCTCACTTCAGATTAGAAGAGTAAGCTTTGATTGTTGGTTTCAACGTCAATGATAATATAATCAATCCCTGTTTATTCAACGGTATTCAAGTTAGGAGATGATTGCCATAAAACTCATGGGCAAAACACCCGAGATGTTTTGTGCTCACCATGCACAATACCCCTCACCATTTTCCAATATGAATAATACATTGAATAGGTGTTCACAATCACTGTCCACTATTAGGCTTATTCACATGACGTATTTGATTTGTGTGATTCATTTTACAGTCATAAACGAGGTTCCTCCAACTATACTGAATGAATAATATATTCTTAGGATTGATATTCACTAATGGTGGCAAGATCACCCTCTTGTGTAGTCCGTATACGAACGATCCATCTTTTGACATTCTTAATTCGCTTTTCATATGGTGAAGTCTCTAGTGTTATTAGCGGAAAGAAAAATAAACCCACATGTATTACTAATATTTACTTGTGAGGTGCCTGCGTTACGTATGTATGTTTCATTATGTCGTTCTTATACTACTTAGTAATTAGACGAGCTTTAGCGAGGATTGAATTTGCCATACTGAAAAAAAATAGTGTTCGTTTTTATGTTTTTTTTTCTTGTTTTTTTCTTATGTTTTTTTGTCGGTTCTCCACAGGTCAAACAGCTACAGCTATCAACTTCAAACCTTTTTTCAATATGGTTCCTCATCTAACTTAGATCTGTATAGTTTTGTGGCATTATCAGGGAGTAACTTTTTTTTTAATGAATTTTAGAAATTTCAAAAATACCCGTTAGAATAACATGACGGAGAAAAAAAAAATATTATCATTTCGAAAAAAAAACATGAAATGTGCTAAATTGGTACCACTCGAAGCAGTTTTTACCCATTTTTACCCATACTATTACTATCCGCTCGTCTTACAACGCATATATGGCGTTTTCCTAGTATAGGAAATGAGTCATAGAGATTGTATATTAAAATGTTGATATTCGGATAGAAATTAATTCATATACCAGCTCTTTTCCTCTACTCTTACATCGTATCTCTCTCTCTCTCTGTCTTTCTTTGTTCTCTCGGTTAAAATGCGAGTGTGATGACAGTTCGTTTTTGGCCGCGCAAATTGCGGCTTCCAGCTCATTCCAGTGGAAATGAAAACATATCTTGCGAGTTTCGTATGATTCTCAATTCTATTCGTAACATAGGATGACGACGTCAGAGGCGAGGTTCATTTCGGCGGAGAAACAAAGGACGTTCTCGGAACACCGCAAAGTAAACAAGGAATATTCTTTTGTCAAATATAATAATAAAAAAAATGTGAGTTGTGTTATTTAGCTTTTACTCTCGATGGTCTTGGAAAAGTTTTTTTCTTGGATTCTCATATTGCGTTTGAAAGTATAACATAATATGTGAACAGAAATAACGGCGAGAGAAGTTTTCAAATACATGTGGAGCTATAGGTGTGAATGAGAATGCACTTTATACCGGAAGCATAACAATATATTCTTGATACAAGTTCTTTGTACAATGTATATCTTTGTTCAGAGTGCTCCTTATGACGGCAACAAAACAATATCTTCCTGGTACACGATCTTTGTACAAGGTACAGTATTGTTTAGAGTGCACTTCATTTCAGCAACAAAACATTATCTTCCTGGTACAAGATCTTTGTATATGTTTCAGTGTTGTTACGAATGCAAATAACGCAGATATGAATTCAGACGTCGGAAACCGAATTTAAAACCTGGCACTCCCACCAGTTTTTAAATCCGGCACCTCCACCAATAAAACCCGGCACCTCCACCACCATGAGGGAATCAGGTGCCTCCACCAATATGATACTGATTGATTGCGTGGTGAAAACGTTACTGAATAATGAGTTTGAAAGCAATATTTTACTATAGTAATATGATCCGTAGTAAATGTACGGTCAAACAATGGAGCTAAAAGAAAAATCTCCATATTACATTTCCATCATTCGTGATTTGATTTGATATGATTCGGACGAGTTATCTTGAAGCCGGTAAAATGTTTAAAACATTGCACATAAAAGTTGTCATATGTGTCTGCTAACTGTGTGATAAATGCCACACATTATGGTCGATATCATCATCAACTTGTCAGTTCGAAACTGCCGAGCGTTCGAGCCGTTGACTAGGTGGGACCATCGTTCGAAGCCGGCAAAAGACTCGACTTGTCGGTGTTTGATACGCGGCCGTCGCTTCCTACAGGGCCGGTTTAACATGCAGATTTAGATTTTAATGTGATGTATTCCATTAGGGCAATTACCAACTCAATTAGACTGATGTGTTGAAAATACCATTTCGTAACAACTTTTATATTTCACCAAATTTATAACCTCGCTGTTATCCGCTTTCAAATGAGGTAGCATTAAAAAAACATTACTGCCGGTGAGTGAAGTTAACAACGCGCTCGCGTTGATCACTTATAGTCACATCGACTTCACTACCAACATTTATGTTTCGTTTTGTTATTTTCATTTGAATCTATGTTATGTTTTTGCTGAATAATGAACTGCAGCAGAATTACTTTAGATAGAAATCTTTGCACTTCACTTGTAATCAATTCATTGAAAGGCACCCCACGTATTCAATAAATACGACACCATAGTTATTGTCATTTTGATCGAATTTTCATCACATTTCTTATATAATTTCAATAAACGGGTGATTGAATCAATATATCAGCATACAGATCTCAAACTTTCAACTTATTGAATGTAGATTTATTATAGTCAAAGCAATACAATAGCATATTTCTGAGTTGGCCGTTGTTTCGGGGGTTTGTAAAGTAATGGGAAGGGCAAGAAGAGGGTAATTTCAAGTTTGCCAACTTTTATATGTAGAAGAATGAAAAAGTTTAAAACTGGAAATGGTTTATGTTCTTTATTTAGCTCCAGTACTCAATGAAATCAGATCGTAAATCTTCAAACATGTCAGAAAGTGTGAGAAATATGGAATTATTGTAGTTATTTCATGGGATGAGAAATACAGATGTTGAATGTTTTTAACTATAAATGTATCTCATTTCGTTAAGAGCCTTTTTTATAGGACTACACCGAAATATATATTTCTTATACCACTCTCAATTCATCATTATCTTCGAATTCAATTTCAAGGAAGATTTCGGAAGATAATTTCACTCTATGTTTTTAGTTACTTTCTCTAAACCCGGTGTTTCAGAATTTGTTGTTTCATGCATTCAGATTCTTGGTACGCATTTAGCTAGTTTCCAATTTCTGGCTTCAGTTCGCTCCGAAGTCTCGTTGCGCACTCGAACACTAGATGTCGTTAGTGTTGCCTATTAACGCACCTGAGTGTAGGATGTCATCATGTCTCAGAAAACATCAGACAAGCGTCTGTTAATGACATTCCAAGTCGGTGTTTACAGGCGACATCAAAGACGATATTAAGAGAGACAGTACCTCCTACAGGCGTATCACATATCTCAAATCTTTGAGTGCATATGACATGTTCGCTGGGGAAACGCTACAGTTCAAATATATATATATATATATATATATATATATATATATATATATATATATATATATATATATATATATATATATATACATATATATATATATATATATATAGTATGAATTAATTCTTTTGAGAAATGAATTATGTACTGATTTACAAATATTTAAACTCAATGTGATTACCATACCTGTGATCAAGAAAGCAACAAGCTTCCGAAACGTTGGGTATGAATGGATATACACATAGTTATTGTATACTGTATAGGCTTTAGTTGTTTCTATAATTCGTTGAGTTTAAATATTTGTATTGCAGTAAACATTTCATTCCTCGAAAGAATGGATCCATATAATAACTGTGAAAGTTTGAAAGATCTAATATATAGGCCTATATGGACCATTGTATTCTGTGATGACTATCACAATATTTCATAGAAGATCTATGGATATATGCAGATCTGCGAAGAGTGCTATAGTGTATTGATGATAATATTGCATTAAACGACGGATAACTCTACCGGAAGTGAGAAGTAACTGACATAATTACGAGTCAATGACTTGCTATCAACCCTTGATTGCTTGTTCATAATCACAGCTGCTGCCCAGGAAATAGCGCTAAAATCAAGCGCGATAAACAACGATCAATATGCATTCAGGTTTCATACTCGATCTTCATGAAATATGTTACACATATCTGACATTAGACCATTGTACTTCGGACATGGAAGAAACACTTTTTGCATGATGACAGTATTTTCACTCTTCGACATTTTTTTTGTATTGATGTTTCACAAACTTCAAATTTCGGAATTCTCTGAATGTAGACTCTACCGATTGTTACCGAAACATATTATGTATTATATTTATGTTATGTAACACAAATTATTCCATAATTGAGTTTTATGTGTATTGTTCCGCCTTGCGACCTGTGGAGTGAAAACAATTGAGTGCCAATGAACTAGTGAAGACGACATTCAGACAGAACGGACATCTACCAGATATATTATTGCCCGTGAACAAATAATCATGGTACCGGTAGTTACTTACATTCAATTGGGAAAACAATCTTCTGATTTACATCTGAAATTTGTAAGTGTTCATACACATCAAAAAAATGTTGATTTTATATTTGTGAAATCCTAAAAATTCATTACTCATGCAAATATATATATATATATATATATATATATATATATATATATATATATATATATATATATATATATATATATATATATATATATATATATATATATATATATATATATAATATGTGCCCACGTGCCCACGTATATCTTTGGTTGCCGAATGGCATAGGATATTGACAAAATCAGGAATAACGAATGGATGGAGGGATCGAGAATAAATATGATAACCATTGACCAACACATTCATCAAAGATGAAGGAACGATCAATAATTCTGCTTCAACTCACTTTGTTGTTAACTTATTCTGTGCATTGTTTTTGAAATACCCAAGTAGCTGTAATCTATAACGTTTCTAATTCATCCAATATCTGAAATCGAATTCGAATAATGATATCAACATCCATCGATTTCATCACCCCGGATCCAACAGTTATCTCTACTATTAACTGTTCACTGTAATAACAATAATCATATCCTAGCTTAGCATGCTTGTTGTACGGCGCAATTGGTTCACTAATCACACAATTTTAAGCCGGTCGGACATCATCAGCAAGCAGGTCAACAAACAAAGCTTACTGAAAGCTGAAACAAAATCCAGTCAAGGATTGTGATGACGATTCTGATTGATTGATTGATTGATAATGGTAAATGTGAGTTTTTAGCTACCAGCAAGTCAACTGCATGACAGTCAGCTTATTGGTGACGTTTCAACAGTTTGATGGCAGTTAAATGGAGACGAACACACTAACTATTACAGGTTTCATTCATCAATGTCGAGACTTGACGTGTAATCATTGTTTCTCAATGAAGGCAGAGGATCGAAGTTTGGAACGGGGCACCACAAGGGCGATATGACAAACTCGAAAGATAGTTGAATGTAATAATGGTTCGATCACATTTTTTGAAGAACCTGTTATCAAGGCTCGTATATTCCAATCTGTTTTACATGTAATGTCTTGGGTCACGTACATATACCTGATGTGGGATAGTCGTATTCAGGACCGGATACCATAGCATGATATTGTTCTATTGTATATACAGGATTGGGCAAGTGTATAAATTGAACGTTTTTCAGGGGAATATCTATATAATTTCCATATACAGGTCCTAACAGCCCTATGAGTCATATATATATATATATATATATTTGAACATATATATATATATATATATATATATATATATATATATATATATATATATATATATATATATTCATATATGTGTGTATATCTGTCTCTTGATACATAGACCATTATTGCTTGCACTTGTGTAAGTTTTATCTGTTGTTTTTCATGCGCTCCAATTCATTTTAATTTCGAGATTGTTTATACTCTTTCTCTCAGCGCTCAGAAAGTTCATCGCAACGATCAATTTTTATCAATTTAATGTTGCCTAATGACCACATCAACAGCTAGGTTTGTACCGAATGGCACGCCTTTGGTGAGTGTGAGTAGTCCGTAAACGATGGTATTCGCGGAAGGATACAATATAATTTCTTTCTATTGAGGTGAGAAGGGTACGAGAGACCAGTCTGTATGTGAGAGAGGTCGAGGGATGCCGCCCTTGGCCGGCAACATGTATCGCTATATTACTACAATAAACCACTGTACGTGAGAATAGTGTCCAAGATATTACAAACCTACTCCTAATCATCTCTCCCAGTATCCCAGAGTCCACCTTAACGTTACAGGTTATATGGAGGTCCGAAACAACCAATAGTGTTAACTGTAAGACAACGAAAACACAAGCGATAGACTCTCGTAGATGAACTTGTGTGGGCACTTCGTGACATCAACCAAAATCACGTGGTAATCTGAGGTAACCGTCTGGCTAGGACAAGAGAGATTAGGCCTGAGAAACTTGAAGTCTAGTCTTGCGTGGGATCGAGTCCCGGATACGATATTCGTAGCTCTATAATTTATCCCTCATTCGCTCATGCTTTTGTAAGCACATTCCATTCCTCATTCACTAATTCTGTCCCATCCACAAATAACCAATTGTGCACTTCTCGAGCCATTTTGAAATGATGACGATCAACTTCATTGATTCGTGCCCTCTTGACTCCACCATTTCCGAGTATTGTCCGATCACAATTCACACACTAATCCGTGATCTGGAACATTTTTGTTATTCCAGTGTTGTGGACAAAAAATTAATCTTTCCTCATATATATTATATTTTCTCAACTCAATTTTATTGGATTGTTTCTAGATATATTTACCGGGCACAATACCTCTTGTAAACGTTATATACGGAGGAAAAATGTCCAATCCTGCTACTCGACATTTTGACGGCTGAGGGAATAAAACATATAGGACCTGTAACTTATCCTTCTCCGACTGTTTGTCGTATCTTTTCCTATTTCTTTTCACGGCTGAAAAGCCTCGAGTCCACCGCGATACCGTCTCCCGGGTGGCTGCCCCCCCCTACCCCCCCCCCCCAACACAGCAGCGCGCACTAAGCCTACTGCTAGACAAGACCCGACCAACCGGCTTGTCTCTAAGACAAAGACGAGAGAAGATACTTCGTCTCTCTAATGTAATATAGAGTAAGAATAATAGTCAGGTTGTCAAGGAGACTGACGTGCAATCTTACAGTTCAGATCAATTCTCCACCACCAAGATGCTTCATCAGACTCTTATTACATATTTTTCATAATATAACTGTGAATAGATACATTCATTATGTATATATATATATATATATATATATATATATATATATATATATATATATATATATATATATATATATATATATATATATATATATATATATATATATATATAAATATATATAGGCCTATATAGGGTCTATATTTATATATATATGGACATATTATATACTCTTAGGGGCGAAGACATTTTTCATATCAGCTTTCTTTTCACTGGCCATCTGTGCAGCTCTAGGCACAAAGCAGATGATTCACATGGTATAAGGCGAGAAGGTGGTGGAGAGAGAGAGAGAGAGAGAGAGAGAGAGAGAGAGAGAGAGAGAGAGAGAGAGAGAGAGAGAGAGAGAGAGAGAGAGAGAGAGAGAGAGAGGTGAAGAGAGAGAGAGGCAGAATAAGAGAATTCAGGATCGCATATATCTATATATAAATATATATATGCGTCCTGTTCAGGAATTCGTAAATAATTCTCCAGGGGAAAGACAAGGGTTAAAGTAAGATAAGGGTAGAAGTCCTGAAGAGCGGATGGACGGCCAGAGGTCGCTAGAGACGTGAATATTTAATACATTCTTTAAAATAACGTCGTGTATCTCTATCTGGATGTCAAGCGAGGAGCAGCGTTATGTAAAATATTTACTTCCAGTTGAATTCTTCCTGTTTATTCGATCTGGGCTTTTTCGAACTTCATTTTTGTAATCCCAGAAAAAAGGCGAAATATTTTGTTACGTATGATTATAAAACAGCTGTTGGACATAATTTATATTCATAATCTGTTCACGTTGGAGAATTCATCGTATGAATATGACTTATAGAATTTCTTCAGTCGATATACAGAATCTCCTGAATCAGATTCGGTCGTGTGTGAGTTGTGTCATCTCGATATTGTGGACTGATATGCCAAGAAAATCATCAGTTATTTGTTTACAGTTGTCTGGTTTCTGTTTGTGCGGTGAACACAGAGCTGTGTTCACGGACCTCCGGCCAGGACGGTTATTCTGTGAGTTTAATGGCCATTTAAGGTTCCTGTCAAATACGATGATCATTGTTGACATCACACAGATCGTAGCGAGTTTGAAAATAGAACGAGGGAACACAATGGCGGGTTACTTGCAGACCAGTATGCACGTGACAGGGGGTAACCGGGCGTACCAACCCCAGGACAGAGCAAAAGAAAATGTCTCTCTCTTTCTAGAACTGTAAAGTCCGGTCCACGCTGATCTTGTCAGTACCAACATTCCCAAGAGGAACTGATCACGAATTCCAGACGTTCTTTTTGATCTTAAAGTCAGAAGACAAGGCAGTAACTGTTCGTATCAGAAAACATGAGACATACCATTCCATTTTATATGAGAGTGAAATAACAATGAAAGGGCGAAGGCTTTTTGTTATGACCTTTGTATGTTTCTTGGACAGTATTAAATAGCCGTTGACATACTTCATTGCTGTGACATTTTTCCCCGCGAAAACTAAATAGATCTGCTTACCTTCATGGATCGCACCTGTTTAGTTGGAAGCACTTATCCAGAATCATCATCATCATAAATCACGTTAAGAGAATAATCGATCAATATTGTTCCAGGAGAACATTACATTTCCCATAATTTATAGGAAGTCTTCATTGAACTGTTCGAACTTGTTGTTTCTATACTTTTTTATATCTTCATTTTGTCCAACTAGTTGTTTTCATTCTTCATACATCCATCTACAACACACATCTTTTGAAATATTCCAGAACACGTGTGAATTTAGTGGATTTTGTATTCGCTTCAAAAGTTTCTTATAGAGGTCCATTATGTCGGCATTTCACTTACAAAATAATAAAACGTGGATCAATATGCAAATTTATCTGGGACATAATAATATAATTTCTGATGACGCAGGTTTGATGAGCTCCCATACATACCAGGTTTATATTAGAACATTACTACTAATTATCACATCACTTGTTCATCACAATTCAGAGCAATAAAAAGTAAATAACATTCAGTTCCGTCTAAATACCAAGTGGCATTCATTGGAGGACTGCCACTAACAAACTCTACACATACTAATCTTAGAAGATAATCCAAAAATACTCGCAACAAAAATTCTAATATTCTTTTCAAGCACTTTGCAAACAATAACTACCTGTCCTTTTATTTCAAAGAGTAGTGACAGGATCGTCAGTCGGTTACGATTGTGCGCAACCCAGATACAATTAAATTTCGTGCATGAAAGAAGAGACAGAATTTACATTCAAAAAGGGATTTAAAAATAGATTTCTTTTGTGTTCGTTCGGTCGTTCGTTTGATCAGAGTAAGAGGACTTTGTTGTGCGAAAGTAGAGCGCGTTATGACAAGTGACGTGCCCGGTGTTTGATGTTTTCTTCAAGGGAAAAACAATGCCACTTATGATGAGTTATTTTCATCTCGACGATGTCTGTTTTAATAGAAGTTTGCATCAGAATATTCGCCTGGAAGAAGTTAATAATGAAGTGAGAGTTTTTTTTCACAGCTGTACAGTGTTAATGTAACAACACTGAATAGGCTGTAAGAGCCCCAGTTGTATCAGATGATATGAATTCAGCAGAAATCATCGAAATAACTCTCCAACCACTTTTGTTACTCTCGCTCTGAATATACCTTAACTGATAATTAACTAATCTATACTCAATTATGAGTTGGTACAGCTACTCTAGGGTGAAAAAATCAGCGTTCTCGGTATAAACGTTGGATAGCTGGAAAATGGAGTCAGTTTGTCCCGGATTTGAAATTAAACGGATGAACACGCTGAATATTTGCCTCGAGAAATAAAATTCAAACATATTATATTATCCATTCTCAAAAACGCAAAACGAACAAAATTCTAGGTTTCCAAAGATGTCATTGGAACAAATAAAAATAAATGGTCATATTACATTCAATTCTCTCTTGAAATTCAGACGTTCGATACTGAAATAATTCAAATTCAGTACCGTTTCTGGACCATCCTCTGAACACTGAGTACAAATTCATTATTTGAGGTTAGCGATCAAACACGACACGAAATTTAAACACGTATATTTATGAAGGAAATCACTGCACGTTTGTATTGTCTTGCTTCGTGTGAAGCATTCACTTCATTTCAGTTGACATATGAGTGCATACTTATCAGTCCGCGAATTGTTTTCATCAAAATCACTCCATCCTGAATAACAATTGAATCAAGCATTTATATATATTATATATATATATAGGCCTATATATATATATATATATATACATATAGGGTGAACGACGCACTGTTATGATAGTGCAGATCTATTGGCGTCGGATGGATGATTAATGAGATGATGAGATGAATGGATGAAGTTTCTTGGGTAATGGGAAGGATAGTGGAAAGGAAGCGGTCATGTCCGACTTATTGTAGGGACCATCCCGGCTTTAGCCTAGAATACAAAGGGAAACCATGAAAAACTCACGTAAAGATGATCGGCGGCGAGGATCCAACTGGGATCGTAATTCCCTTCGTCTCCCGGATCACATGAAGCGAGCACGTTAACCACTGCGCTGCATGTGCCGATGGAATTTAGTTAATATGAAACGAGTAGACCTGCTCACAATAGATATCTACTGAAGTAGTAGTTTCTTTTATAATGATGTATCAATTATGTAGTTCTACTTCTTACAAACCAAAACTATTATTCCGAACGTTTCCATTACATTCTTTGATGTGGAGTGGTCGTTATGTTCGCTGTGACATACTTTACATCACGTGGCTGCAAATGCAATTCATATCCACGCAATAATGACGTCAGGCGACTTCCCACCAGTCACCTACACACTATCATTTCCATTCAAACACTATGACAACAAACAAACAAGCAACACACTTCTTCAATGAATGTACTTGTAGACAATTCTGTATATACGTCATAATATTGTTATATTATTATTATATCATCATATGTTTTTGCCGATTTGCCATATCATTTGTCGCATCAATTATGTCACATAGTCATTTGGTATTCATCTGACAACCAGGTAAACTAGTATAAAATATTCATATATTTTAGTGGAACCGAAAACCCTACACACCTTGATTCTATAACATATTATACTTGACTTGACAACTAGTCTAGAAAGCAATGAATCTCGGCAATATGGTTCTGCTAATATTTCTACCCATTTTATGAATGAAAAACATTCACTGGATCATTTTCTTCGAAACGGCTGATCTGATTTGCATGTACATCTATACAAATATGTATCTTCCATATGTTCACATTCAGTCGAGTTTTGATTTTTTTGTGTGAGGGGGGGGGGGGAGGGGGAAAATATTTCAGGATTCGATTTTTTACACCCAGCCTAATCTCATAGGCTTCTTTGAGAAACTATTTTATGATGTTCTTGATTTATGATGTATGATGTGCACCGATTGGAAGCCAAAACTTATTACGTTCTACAATTTAGAAAGGCTTAAGTGTTTGTAAGAAGTTCCATGCTGATCAGTAAAACCGTGCGACCTGTGCATAGCTTACAAACGAAAAACACACAAACAAAACGAGTAAAATGAAAGTCTTCGCTATCGCTCATCCGACAATACTGAATATTTGTCATGAGAAACATAATATCGTTCACTATAGATTGACAGTCGACGAGAGTTTTTCAATACCAATTCTCGTCAACGTTGAAAAGTCGAATAAGAAAATCTCAGTTTCCTCCTTACTCGTTCTAAGAAGTATATATAGTATTCATAAAGGGAAAAGTCCACTTAACTGAAGATGGTATGGCCCACTTGGCGATGCGAAACGCTCCGTCGTATCTTCAGGCAATATAACATCAAGTAATGGAAAACATGTCCTGTAGGCTATGCTCCCTACACAGCCAGCTTACCAACATTCTATAATAGCTTTGAACGAGCGGAATTGACACATTTACCTTGATGTTCGGGCTAGGCCCTACTGGAAACTGAAAAGAACGAATGCTGTTTGAGAAATCTTATAAACTTTTTGAAGGAAGTTTTTCGTCTCCGTATACGTTTAACTGTTGAACGGATGTATGTATATGTATTCGTAAAGCTTTGACTCATTTTTTCGCTCAAACTTGCGCCGAAGCTTTGACGTTGGTATGTATATACAGGGTACGAGTTTCGGGTTTTTGTTACATGTTTGCTCCGCACAAGTCGAATGATCTATATATACGAGATACGAGCTCGCACACAGATTCTGGCTCGTTTCCACATGGAAAATATTACACTTAATGGCTTTTTTTAACTGCAAGACTTTTTTGTGATTCTCCGCTTTTTTATCTCTTGGTTAATTCTTCAATTAGATTTTAGACAAATGTTACACTTTTTACTCTCACCTGTTAGTTACGACTTGATGTTAGAATTTGCTTGAGTGAAACAGAGCAATTCCTTATAACTCCTCCTAGAGGTCCTTTATAACTTGTTTGCTAAGCTTATGATGAAGAGAGAGTACAAACTGATCTGATTATGAGAACAGAGTTCAAATTGAGCTCATGATGAGAAGAGAGAGTACAAATTGAGATGATGATGGAAAGAGAGTACAAATTGGTATGATGATGCGAACAGAGTACACATTGAGCTGATGATGAGACAAGAGTACAAATTGAGCTCATGATGAATACAGAATACAAATTGCATTCGTCGTATCAGTCTTTTACTCATTTTCATGACAGAAGGAGACTGAATATATTTGAAAACTCCGATAATTACGGACCCTCGCTGCAATCTACCACGAAATCTACCCAGAACCACCTTCGAAAGACGCAGTGATGTTTTTAATCTTAAACCTCGTCCTGAAGTAGCATAATGCCTCAAAAATTGATAAACTTACATAAAAGTGATTGTATTCATAATATGATGTTGGAACAAGACCGTCTTCCGTATATGTACAAGTATGAATTAGCATGTGAGTGCTAGAGTCATATAACATATATGGGATAATAAATTATGTATGCGTTTGTATAATTCACCTACATGTATTCATATTTCAATGTATATGTAACTTATAATCGATTAATCTACATCCGTTGATTATTCAATAGTGTTTACATACCGTAATTATAATCTTTTTTACGTTCATTAGTACTTTGTACCAGATTACTATCACGAAGCACAAAGTGGCAGGACCTAAAGTACGTCATCAGATGGATTGGCCAATCCCGACCAACTTGACTGACAACAAGTTAGCACAGTGGAACAATCATGAAAACTGACTCATAATCACAGCCAAAAGAGGAAGTTCAGATAATGAAATTACAATTTGATTCTAGTTCACGCTAAATAGTGATTGAATTGGAATTCATTCGACTACAAACTATAAATTATGGTTGAATGATGATGAATATGTGTGAACATATGAATATACATTAAATACATATACACATATACGTATGTTTGCGCTAGACCGAAATCTAACAGAAAAAGGGAGTGGACTGTATTTTGAAATAGTTTGAATAGAAAAATAATGAAAAGAGTGACTTACAATTTGAAGCGCTGCGATGTCACTCAAACGAAATGTAGGATGATAATCGAGAGCATAAGAACGGAAGAACGGAAAGCTGAGGTCTAAATAGAGAAGGAGAAGGTAGGAAAACTGAAGGAATACTCAAGAAGAAAAGAACAGACGAACGTCCGTCCGAACTAGCAAAATGCCTAGACGACCAAAACTAGATAATAACGTAGCGAAACTTGAACGATGCGTACTACACGAAGGAATACCTGTAACAAACTAACTTATCATTGCGACATGCAATGGGGAAGGGGTGAAAACCAGTTAGGCTGGTCGTACACAAACTAAACAGAAGGGGAAACACATAGTTGAAACCACGAACGTGAATTTCGTCGGGAGAAAAGAAATAAAGCAATAATGGCACGAGCACGTAAATATATATATAAATATATATATATATATATATATATATATATATATATATATATATATATATATATATATACATATTATGGGTAATTGAATAGTGAACTATGAGAAAAATGATTATAATTCGCTTTCAATACATGCATGTCTGAACGGACACCGATGGCAGTCAAGAATATGTTTATGCTGTCACAGGAACCTATACGTGTAAATTAGTTCATCAATTTTTCTTATCTCGCTCGTTTGAGACGATTCATTTCCCCAATCCCAGAAGCGGTTGTACTAGATCGTGAATGAATAACCATTTATCAGTTATTAGTCGAGTTTCGAACATAACAAGGGTATAACCAAGTAGGACAACGAGTTAACTCGCCAATTATTGCTTGATTCATATTCATCAGTTGTCACAACCTGCTCTTGATGAATATGATGAATAGCAGGTGATGCAGGGAAGATTTTGTTTTCTTTGTTGGTTAAACGCCTATAATACCTGTTTGACGTCATGGAATGGTATCACGTACAAAGCTGTGTGCTCTGAGATATATGTATATATATATATATATATATATATATATATATATATATATATATATATGTATATATATATATATATATTTATATATATATATATATATATATATATATATATATATATATATATATATATATATATATACATATACATATACATATATATATATATATATATATATATATATATATATATATATATATATATATATATATATACATATACATATATATATATATATATATATATATATATATATATATATATATATATATATATATATATATGTAGAGAGAGCGAGAGCGAGAGATAGTCCCATGTGTGGCCCGGCTGTGAGTAAGTGCGAAGGGAGATCTCGTTGGGGCCGGAGCGACATGTTTCTTCACACAAGCCTCAAGTCCCAAGACACCTGCCTTACACGCGCACACAACTTCCACGCCACCAACTTAACAACATTAATCACGTGCCCAATCGCTGCTACCCTCAAACCTGGTCGCACAGACTCTCGGTCTAACATTAATTATCCAACTATTAGTTACGGTACAACATACGTAACCAAGGGGGATAACAAGTGAATACGCCATCATTTCATAGAACCATGTATCACAATCATGTTTATTCATAGGAACAACTAGACACTTCTGTCACATAGACACAATTGAAGTTGTAATTCGGTTTTGTGTTCATTTTATTTCAATGATGATTGTTTTAATTGATCTGGTGACGAGACCGCCTCGGAGTCTTCGAACAATCATCTCTCCTGAATTTTCGAACCATCGCTCTCGTCAATTCAGTTCATTGTGATTTTATATCCCCCCACGCATGATATTTGTCGCATAATTTTTTTTGCCCTCTTTAATCGAATTTTAATATATGTAACATAATATTATTATCACTATTGTTTGAATACCACATCACTACTAGTTATTCTTTATCTCTCCTAGAAGTTTGTTGTACAGCAAAGCACTAGCATATGAAGTGCTTCTGTTCTGTTGTACTCGGATTGTGGAGAACTTCTCGATATTGAATATCAGATAATGGAGTTGTACATACAGTACTGATGTACTTGTAGTACTGATGTACTGAAGGTATAATTCTGACTCAAAAACTCACTTGTTGAAAATCTCTCCAATAGCATTTAAATTTTCCTAAAATGCAAACAAAATAATGATACGAATTACTGAAAATTTGTATGCAATTTGTAGAAGCCGTTTTGAACATAATTGATGTGATGAATGTTTTTTATCCATCTAATGAATATATGAATGATAGCGGGAAAATGTTGCAGTGAAAGATTCACGGCTCCCAGGATTCGTTGGTATTGAATGAAGTATAATCTATATGCGTCAAGGCATGTAGAGTTCTCGATTATAATTTATAGACATCTCTCTCATCTCACAACGCATAATTCTGCGTTTGCCTAGTATGTGACAATGAAGGAGGCCATGCAGAATTATACCAACGTGGGAAAAGCTTCAACTGGCAGTTGGAGAACGAACATGGAGGCCGTTTCCAGGTATATCGCAGTAACTGGAAGTACGCGATCTGGTACACGCTCATCGCTGAGATGGACCTCGATTATATAATTATAACTTCATGACCAGAAATTATACCAGAGTTGCTTACTCGACACATATGATAGAGATTGAGATGTGCTACAGCAGACCTGTGAAATTGGTGAATATGAGGCTGGTTTGTTGATCAAAATTCATAATCATCCGACAATTTTCGGAGAATTTTCCTGTGAATTTTCCTGTGAAAATGTTCAATTTTCTTGTGGTTCTGGCAAAATGCATCAGTTGAATAGGTCATAGCAGATTTTTTCGGAGACGATTCTCTCTCAGACATTCTGGAACGAAGAAATCCCCAAGAATTATGATCAATCAAATCTCGAAAAATTCAACTAGGCCTACGTATCAATATTTGCACTTATGAAAAGTGAACCGTTGAATTTCAATTCAATTCTCAATCAATGCATTTTTTCTTCTTATCACAAGGCATAATGATGCGACTTTTCTTACACGGGCTTTGAAGTTAACATTTTTTTTTTCAATGAGTATACTATTACTTCTTATTGATCAAACTAATCTTCAATCTAGTAGTTTTTTCATGTAAGTTTTCAAAATGCAGTACTGATTAGAAAAGATTTCAGAGTTTTTGAAAAAAGATGTATTTTATGTTATCATTATTATTTCCTATGTTGTATGTTACATTGTTAATATATATGGTAATGTGGAATGAAAATGAAATGAAATGAATGAAAATGGAAGTTAATCAATTATCAATAATCATTGGATTAGTGATATGATAATGATAGTATGGAGCGCATGAGAATGATAGTCAACTGGGCTGATATAATTCCTTATATGTTACTGCTATTAACTGAATTACAATTTCCCATTGAACTTCACTTCAAGGAGGAGTAGTATTCCGAATCAATTAACCATCAATAAGATCAATTACCATCTCTGAAAGTTCATGCCCCAATAGAGGGAGTTGAGTTGTTCTGAGATAAAAACAGCATTAATGCTATATTAAATGTATTCTGCTTCCATTGCGACTACTAGTTCTAGTTTCCAACTTCTATATGGCTGCTTGCCATTGATTCACGTTGTTGACAATAACATCCACTAAATGCTTCAAACTTTACTAATAGCACCACGTAGATGACATAGTTGCAATAAGTAACGACTGGTTTCATTATATACGTATGAATATATATTTATATATATATATATATATATATATATATATATATATATATATATATATATATAAATATATATATATATATATATATATTTATATATATATATATATATATATATATATATATATAACAAATTGATTCATAATTTTCAGATTAAACTTGTGTGAAGATGTATCAATTTTCATATAACGACGTTTCGAACGAATTACATCGTTTATTTTCAAGTTGAATACAAATTGATACATCATCACACGAGTTTCATCTGAAAATAAGGAATCAATTTGAAAATAATACTTGTGAAAGCTCACACAAAACACACACAAAACAATATATATATATATATATATATATATATATATATATATATTTACACATTGCTCCAGGGTTTTAACGCGTATCATGGAAACAAGGACAAATTCAAATATAAAATGGATTTATCAAGTGAAAATGCCTAACGTTTCCGGAGCTATATTGCTCCCTTCATCAGAGGACGAATGAGGATGAAAGAATAATACGCGTTAAAACCCTGGAGCAATGTGTAATTATAATATTGAACGCGAAAGTTTAAAGAACCTGATATATATATATATATATATATATATATATATATATATATATATATATATATATATATATATATATATATATATATATATATATATATATATATATATATATATATATATATATATATATTTATATATATATATATATATATTTAGGGCTACCGTATGTATATAAAATTAGGCTCATATATATATATTGATGCGAGCCAATTACCGTTGAGAAGCAGTGATGTTGTTGCCTTCTTGGAGTGTTCTTATTTTCTCTTTTAACACACAGACTTATAGGATTTATACGTTCTGATCCCGGATCATCTGTCAGCTTTTTCCTAGTTCAATTCAATACTTTTGTGTTTTTTTTTAATGAAGATGAAATTGTCAAAAGAAAATCAGCCAAAGTGTCAGAGAGTGCTTTCCGAATTGAATTGGAAATATAAATAAAACGCTACATGTCAGAAAGACGCCAATCTCTAGAAGCAAGCTACTTTATAGCGCTTGATCTCGACGATCCGAACACTGCGTTTCGAATGGAATGATGCACAGTTACTACAATGTTGAGGAAATTTCAATGACTCATACTAAAAGTCGAGCAGTTTTTTTCTGTTTGCTTCCGCGCTCTCACTCGATAACATACTTCGTGTTTTCCTTGAATGAGATATTGAATGCAATACATGAAAAATCATTCAAGATAAAAAAACGATCATTTTGTTTGATTCACTTGGTAAAAATGTATATTTCAATAAGATGATAAATCTGATATATGATTACTTCCTTCCTCTGTCTTCATGGGGAAACGTTGAATTTGAATCAAGTTTTTGATGTTGTTAGAGAAGGTTTAATTCTAGATTATCAAGTAATTCCTAATTCTCAAAGAGTTACAGAAAAATGAAATGAATTTCTTCAGGAACACAGTGTATATTCATGAAGAATTTTCCTACGTTATTGTTGGTCCAACTACTATCACAACTGGATTTTTCCGATAGTTTATGGTAATATCATAATTCCAATGATAACAACTAATACCATAGGCCTACACGTTCTGTAGAAACTCATACTATATCATTTTATTGAAGAATTTGTAGTTGAAATCAGAATACTATCCACTTGGAACGTTATCCTAGTGGGAGGTGTTCGTAAAATGTCTTCAGCAATCTCTGCTTATGATTTACTTACTCGAAATGCAATAAACTTGGTCCTCGTCTCCCCTCCCTCTTCCTCATCCTCCTTCTCACACAAACCTAAAACCCTTTATGCATCACCATATTTCTCTCGTCGGTCCCCGAATGACCCCGAATCCTGGCTGTAGCAAGGCCGTCGCGACGCTGGCAGGCGTCCAATAACACACACACACACACGCTGACAGTGTTGTGTGCAGAGCTTGGCTATTGCATTAGAGCACCACACCAGAGCGTCGCCCCGTAGCTCAAAACACACCAACACCAACACCAACACCAACACACACGCGTGGGGTACTCTTACACGACGCGAATTCTGTGCGGATACGAGACCGTGGAACTTCAACAAATGAAGTTTATGTACTAGGAAGTATGTTTAACAGGTTACCGATGTCATTGAAGCGACATGAATGCAATTCCTCGAAAATTGAATTGGAATCGTATTCAATTAACTACAGTTATTACTCCATACAAGACTTTTTAACCTATTTTTAGTAATGACTTCATGATAATTACTCTTTGAAAATGAGTATTTGCCATTTCTTCCATTCGTTTTTGAACACGCTATCGCTAATTATATACCATCTATCATTCAATATTCATTTATGAACTGGATTATTAATTGTTACGTTTTTGTGTTTTCTGAGACAATATGGAGTACAATTTGAGTATAGTACCACTATACACAGCACTTCAGAGAGATTATAAAAAATATACTCCGTGAACATTCCGCTCATGTGAAGCCTGCTGTCGAGTTCATCCAGCAGAGCTCATCCAGCAGAGCTCATCCAGCAGAGCTTATTCAGCAGAGCTCAGTCTCTCTTCTGCGTTACTGATTAGCACATCTTCACTGATGAAACATAAATTGTGAACAATACACATGCTGCATTCTGTCCAACAATTTCAGGAAACTGAATATATGACTCAATCAAAGTATGTAAATACATTCTTAAATACATACATTACTATAATACATACATATATAAAATACACACATATGTAAAATACATACAGATACTGGTAAAACATTTCTATGAATTGCATAGATCTTGTTTCCAATTACATCCGAGGAAAATATACTTTCTTCGCATCGGTTCACAATATGTGATTGACGAAAGGAAAACTCATTACAAAAAAACATCCGATATGTATAAAGTAAATGAACATGATCGAAACAATGGGAAGAAGTTGAGACAAATCGTTCAGAATAATAATAGAAACAAATACTTGGGAAAATAATTCGGCATGTAGCTGGAACACGAACAAAGTTCCTTTATAGTAATTATTTTAAATTTAATTATTCAACCACGCATTCAAGGAATCCGTTTAACCAACATAATTGTATGATCCTAATTTTAATTTGATTCTCTTTCTATCTACTATGGTATATCTACTTCATTCCTTTAAAAACTCACATGACAATGCGATATCAGAAATCCAGAGAATAAGTTCAATTCGTAAGAGTTGGTGGAGATGACTGTGGAAGTTCTGGAAGTGCTGGAAGTGCAATCAATGTGAATGGTAAGCTCGTTTCCTGATATTGCCCTGGTATGAGAAGAGTGTAATCAGAATGAAGTTGGAACGTGGTAAAGGGTACAAGATGTTCAGTAAACCCTAATAGTACATAGTTCCGACATCCGATGGTATCAAAGAGGCGGAGGGGGAAACAATCGAACAGCTATCAAGCCATGACCTAGCTCCATTGTTGGGGGAAACTGTTTAAAATGCTAATTTGATTGAGCTTGGTAGTATTCTAGAACTAGGCCACGGTTTCATGCGAGATTACTTGTTTTACATCAAAATAATTACATATATGTAATAATGTGTGACGTAATGTCATTGGGAAGTTGGAAAACTTTTCATTCGGATACGTACATGGAATATCATGTTTATCATATTTGCTAGGTGGACACATAATTGTATGAACATGATCAGAATTTTAATGACATTGTATAAATATTTCAACAGATTATCCAGAATAGATTTTTGTCCATTGCCATCGAAACTTGATACAAAATCACTATTCATAATTGAGATACAGGATAGAAGGTGGGATCAGCAGTCGAAGATATGTTATATGAAATCAAAAATATAAAAATCTATACGATATCTGATATAATAGATGTCAGTAATATGTACGGAAATAGCATTCATTGATAATGATAATGTGTTTTTTTATATGAAATATTTTCGATCAAATTGAAGTTGAAGAATATTCTGTGTCCACATGGCAGCTTGGAAGGCAGCTGAATCTTCATCTGATGACAGAAAAAAAGTTTCATCTCAACCATCTCAGATCAGTTTAGCTCCATGTACATAACAACAACACGATAACAACGGAAGATTATTTCAATTGAATGATTGATATTATATTGAGTAAGTTAGTTGTATGACAATTGCTACTGAATAAAAATATATAATTTTGAATAAAAGAGTCGTGTGATCAGATGAACCTAAATGATCACACAATTATCAGGTATTCGCTCAACCTTTCCATCAGGATCATGGCCTGAGAGATAAAGGCACGAAACACCCGTGCGCTAATGGTGTGGGACGGGACCACGGTCGCTTGAAACCGTCATCTCAGAACAATAAAATCATATCCATTCCAAAACTGTCGTTCATATTTCAAATTATGTAACAATGTTTCGCATTGACTTGACCTAGATTCAGCGGATATTCTTCTTACGATCATATTTCCTACTCTCGAGTCAGGTGACACCCAATACAAATATATCAATACGGTATAGTGATAAACTGTGAACTATTAAAGTTCCTATTTGCACGAGTATTTTAATGGAATAAGTATTGATTTCGTGTCGAGTGCATGCTCGGAACAATGAAGACTGTTCGCACGAACTTGAGATGACATGGATCTGATTGCAGGCAATACGTGCGGTTAGTGCAGTCGTATTGAGCAGGAAACGAATGTGTATTTGGAGTGAACAGAAAGTGGTGGAGGTGCCAGGATTATTAGAATGGATATTTGTCGATAATGAGCGGAATTCGAGAGTGCAAATGAGAATCGTTTAGGCAGATTATCGGTTTTTTGATGATGCATTTCTATCGGTATGAGATATGAAATTATCGACGGAAGGAACGCAGATATTCGTAATCCCTACAAGATGATATGTGTGAATAATATTGTCAAACCTATACATCTATAAAACGGTTTCAGTTATGCTATTTTAACACTTTTTACGATGTGAGTTCATTAGATGTGACTTATACCATCTTGAGGGTATTAGAGATATCCGTTTCTCTTCCTTACGATAATTCTAATTTCTTATACCGTTTGAAAGTTATCAGAAAAATCTGATATTTCACTGAATCGACTCCCATGCACTCTTGAAATGTGAATGAATAAATATACAGATGCAAATTCTCAAAAATCTGCATTATCATTTCAAATAACTATCATAAACAATATCTATTAGATGATCGAACAATTCCGATAGATCATTGAATCCAATATCACACGGTGTAGGCTGTATTGTTTTGATAACAAATGTATTGTTGAAATTCCATTGAATGAATGATATTTTATACTGTCACGCGTAATACGCGAGTGTTGGAAAGACCTTCAGAAATGTTCGAATAATTAGGTTGGAAAACGTTGAAAGAAAGGAAAAGAGGAACAATTGATAGACTCTGTAAGTTTTATAGAGCTTGGCAAGGTAAAGGTGAGTGGAGAGAAATAAATAGTAGATTAGTTAAAGACGAAACACGTTACAATTACAGAACACCGCATAGCAATAGAGTGAGAGTTGAGATTGTAAAAAGGAATGTAGGCAAGTTCGCATTATTAAACAGAACCGGAAGGGAGTGGAACATTTGGATGAACAAATATTCCATAAAAATGGAAAAGAGGTAAAATTGAGTGAGTTTAGAGAAAAGTTAGTGGAAAGGATTGAAGATTGGTGAGCATAATACTAGGAGATTCACAGTTATCATTCTATTTCAATTTCATTATTCTGATCTATTAATATTTGATTAGTTCTATTTAGTTTCAAGTTCTGAATACATATTAAATTATCAATTTACCACCTGTTACAAACTACTTGTGAAAACAAATAAATGAATAAATAACTACCTGAAATATAATGAATCTTGATATTCGTTGATCTGTATGATGTAATCAAGATGGTGATGCCGACTTCATTTTCTGAATTAAACATTCGTGATCATCAGACATCTGTCTTCTATGTAACTCGACTGATGGATTCTTAGGTATTGGTTCATATCATACTTTCTAATCAATTATATGTAATATGTATATCATTTCATGAAAATAACTGAAACATTTATCTATACATCCGAGGAAAAATCTAGCGGAAAAAAAACAAAGACAGCTAGACATGCATACGAATTCAAATATCCGAATTTATGATTAATACATCTTGCTTATATAATACTCACCTCACCATATACTCAATCGTTCCCAATCATGCTACAAATAGCATGATTTCGTGATAAAACCACAAAAAAACTTATTCAAGTCAAAAAATAAATATGAAAATATGATACCTATCCATTAAATTTCCAACACAAACCGTTTCCACATCATTTTCACCTTAATCTTCATTCAAATTGAACAATGTTCCTCAACGCATCGAACAAAATCCATATCCTCACACCACCGATGTTAAAATCGAATCTCCTCGGTAAGGATTTGTTTTCGGGAGGCTGAGATAATCTCCCATGAAGAGCTATGGAAATGGAGCAGATGCTATTGGGTGAGCGAAGGTACGGGGCTGGTGTTTGAAGACGATTTCTATCCCCAGTCACGTGCCTAGCTGCCACATCCTTTCCACTTCTCATCTTCCTCTTGCTCGTACAATCTGTGCGGGGATACGATAAACCATAATGATAACACACTTTATAACACACGCTAACTAAACATCTCTGATATATTGTCTATAAACTATAATAAGAGATTCTCAAGTTAACAATAACAATAACATTTATTAATTATCTCTTTTCATTATATTGTCCCTGTATGGAACTGTGGTAGTTGTTTGATATTATTTATACTGTGATAACTTTTCGTTGTTCTTTTGGCTGTTCTTTGTAGTTGTTTTTCTCTCTGGCATACTTTTTACCTTGACTGTGATATCGTGACTGGTTAATCCTTTCCCACACTTTACGCCGTACTCTGAAACAATGATCTACTCCTATGAGTGTATAGTGGAGGGGGGGGGGGGCTGTGGAGGTTGAGAGGGAAAGAGGGGTAAGCTTTCTCGTCGAGATGAATCTAGAAAGCCCTTCTAGCCACATTTCATTCGATATTTATAGCTGCAGAATGGCCAACTTATCAACAAGAAATTCCGATAGACCGATATGAAAACTCAGCTAGTTCTCTAACAATTCGACGTATGAACATTTTGTACTTTCATCAAAAATGAAGCTTCATTCATAGTGGAACAATGATTATATTATTTTCATGGAGATAATGTTTGTTTGAGCTTGGATAAGCCAGTGAGATGAGAACTAGTATCGGTGGAGGAGCCGAGTTTAATAAAACTGCATTCGTTGATATACGTGAATATTAGGAATCATATTTTAATTCGCAATATTTTCAGTATATTTCTTCATTACCCCGAAGTTCTAAAACAATCCAGAGATGCCGCTCCTGAACGGTCTTACTGATTCATCCTTTGCCTCGATTGGGAAACAGTTGGTGTAGGCTATATCATTTTTCGATGTTATTGATAATCAAGTGATGAATAATAAGTGTCACTATAGATGATATTTGATGAAGTTTTATGGAATCAAAAGAATTTTACCAGGTGTACAAAACTTCAGTTAAATGTTTGTTATCTTGAAGAAGTGTAAACGTATGTTGAATGTTGGTATTGAGTAGCTCGTTCGTGATCTTTTTACTACTTCACTTCGATATAGCTGTATAACTTATAGGACCATGAAAATTACATCAATAGGAAATACTCTGCTGAGCTCGAACTTGTTAATTAAGAAACTAATAGCATGTAGATTAATCGTTAAAAACTTGAGTTCGTCAATAATTCACACTCTCTCTGGGAGAATGTCATTAAAAGCAGAACATCCAACTTTTATTGAATTACACCAGGATATATAAAACAAACCATGGTTGGAATATAAAGGAGGAATATGCTAAGGTATACTCACATCCGGGAAATGAGAAGGTCGTCTACCAACGAAATAAAAAAAATCGATAGTTGAATTATCTCGTTGCAACGGCGTGACAGTGAACTGTGAACTGTGAAAAGTTACAGCTTCGAAATATACAGTCGAGTTTCTTATAGTATATATTTGTACTGACAAATGATAAAACAGTGAATATTCCACAAGCACACATAATATAACAGGAGATATTCTTGTTCGTTTTGATAGTAAACAATTTTTTTCTTGTGAACACAACTGCAGGGGCGTCGAAACATTCTCAAAGTTGGGGGGGGGGGGGTTTAGCTCAATAATTGTGACCAAAATGACAGCTAATTTCAACAAAGTGGGTTCCAACAGGAAACAACAAACAAATTGAGTCTTGCAAGACCTTTTTGGCCCCCCCTTGCCACCAGACGAAAAGTTGGGGGGACAATATATTTCCGTACTATATACACATAGACCATTACCTAGTACACGGCCCCCTGAACGATATGACTAGAGGTCACATTACTTTGTCATCTTAGAAGGCCATGCCTCGTGTATATTCATGCTTCACTCTAGAACAAGTTCATTGTCTGCTTTAAACGCATAGTAATTAATTATTATTATCGTAATCTTCGGTCGTTATTACTAAAGACAGGCTGGCTTTACTGATTAGACGCCATTTTGTGTCGTGACGTAGGCCTAATAGTATCCAAGTTTCCGCCAGGGGCGCCGGGTGTATTTAATAGGCTGGACCTCCTCGCATGGCAGCTGTGAGGAGGAAGGGGGAGGGGGTCGTTAAGAGGGGGGAGGTTCAACAATCAGTCACGTTGTACTGCATGCTCTCAATCATTCACCGTGCAACTAAATCAAAAATCATTTAATAATTGAAACGAGTATTTAAACGGCGTGCGACCGTGACGCGCCCTTTCCTCGGGTGTTGGAAACGAGTAACAAATTGACTTAATTAAATAAGTTTGTCTCGTTATACTAAAATGCGTTGCGTATTAATATTCCCGTATTTTCCTAATCACGCGTCTTTCAGCGCTAGGAGCGCTCTCTCGGATTGTTCGGATGTACTAGGCGAATATCTACAGGAAACCGGTGTTGTAAGGAGCATGCATAAAAGGAATCTCATTTGGTATTTAACACAGGATTCTGGTAGAAATTCGAGTCATGACGTAAACCTGATTAACAATAACTAAGCCAACATTTGACTTTACGCAGTTGGGTTTTAATCAAATTAGAGTTCATTAAAATTCATATTTTAATTGTTACTTTCTACCGGAATAAAGTAGCCGTAATAAAAACAAAATGTACTGTTGAGATAAGAGTCAAGTTGAGGAGAGGTTTATTTATCTTGAACACCAGATAGCAGCAGCATCGTCAAAAGCTTCAGCGAAATAATATATATATATATATATATATATATATATATATATATATATATATATATATATATATATATATATATATATATATATGAATAGGAATAAATTTACCGTCCTACATTTGCATAGGCAAATTGTGTGCTCAGTGATGCGGTATATAACAGTGCTTAAACGACCCCACCAACAGCTGAGTTGTATGGGGATGTGGTATTATTAACAAAGGGCAACTGAGGCTAGTATCGGAGAATTCTCTCTCTTAACATTCATGAGAGATTGATATTATTTTATCCCATAAGTCATTTGATAGTTCGTCATTAGTTCGGCAAATCATCATGAAAGATCAATAACAAGACCCATTATATAGTATATTGAAATTAAGTGTTTCTGCTAACATAGTCAACCAACGCGAACGATGGCAACCCTTTGTCGACATGTTCGATCTACACACACACATATATATGTATATATATAGGTCTATATAAGTTATTATGTGCCAATTATAAGCTACTAATTATCGAATTTACGTAAAATATGCCTATTTGTTCCAATGTGGATGTGCAGTAACGAACTTTGAAATATTCATTTCCTTGCCCTTAACGTATATAGATCAATCATTTTTCATTACCTTGCTAATGAGTAGGATTTTACTCAAACTTGTAACTGAAGATACTTTGTATTCATTTATAAATATAGGCCTACTGTACATATGTTCTTTGCATTGCAAACTGACATCATTAAATGAATAGATGTGGAAAGTTGCTTCAAGAATGATCCTTGTTCGCGAGGTGGTCGTTATTTCTCCACTCGAATCGGTACAAGCTTTCCTATCATACTACATAATTATGGAATAAGTTAGATTACTGTCTTCAATTCACTTCCCAGTGCCACAGCTATCATTCTTATTCACCATGATGAGTGTTTGTGAATTTGTGTAGATCATCATGTTCCATGTGTAGTATTTTCTGTATGGGTCCGTACCTTATGAATGAAATTCATGACTATTCAATCAGCTAGATTTTCAATGAACCGTCTTCCTTTCATTCAAATGGTAAACACATTTTTGCCAATTCGAATTGAACCTATACACATTCAAGTTCACTGCATTTGCTGTGTTCATTCAAGCGTTGAGAAATGCCGATTATTCCATTACTATATCGTGCCGTCTATTTGTGACCGTTAATATGTGCGGCGGTGTATGCATATATGTGACCCACCGATAGCTCGGAAACGCGACAACCGATCGCCGTGAGACAAACGCCAGAATGCTCGTAGCAAGATGGAGAGGAATTGATGAAGTCTCGATCATCCCTCAAAAACGGTCGGCATCCGATCACCGTGAGATAAACGCCAGAATACACATAGCAAGATGGAAAGGAATTGGTGAGGTCTCAAAAATCGCTGAGAAACATAGCAATCGAATTCAGTTCACCGGGAAGGTAGGCTTATGTCGCAAATACGGAGAAACCCGGAACCAAGCTGTTGATGGACCTGTTCACGCCAACGAGTCGTGAGCCAGATCTGGCAAAAGACTCGAAGGCAATCTCAAATGTAACCAATTCCCATATCACGATGAATGTCATCCAACGTATTCACATTATCATAGCGAATATCTATTATTCAAACTACAAAGTGGTGAGAAGATATGGAGGTGTGAGAAGATTGGAATAAGGATATGTTTGGGATGGCGTTCTGGGGATCTCACTCCACCTGCAGATCTATTCTCGACGTCTGACTTTTTTAATCCTTCACTTGTTGATTTGAAAACTAATATTTGTTGAAAGTCATTGTAGACAACTTGGAAAGTCGAAAGTTATCGCTAAAAAACATACTGGAAACTTTACAAATAAATTGTTAGATTGGGAATCATGTAAGGAATTCGTATTTTATATTCGTTTATTCTGATTTGAATTTTATTTGATATTATTAATTAAATTGTACTGTCATAATTTTCGCTATTGTGTTGGTGGCGAGGCACATGTTGTTACTGGGCTTCCACTATATTCTTGCTACCTGTATACGTGTTTCGACTGTATAAAAATCATCATAAATGAATAAATAAAAACTATTTATTCATGTATGTATTATTATTATTATTATTGTTTATAGGCCTATACAGAGTAATACACTGTATACGGGAAGTGAGAATAGAGCAGGAGCCCCGCAACAACATGTGCCTCACTACCTGCATAGTAATATCAACTATACAATTATAAATCACGAATAAGATCAGTGAGGAAATTAATAATAGCAAATGAATTGAAAATTGAAATAACTAAATATGAAATACAAATGCCAGAGAAATATATACAGTTTATAGTATCTAATTGAGTAGAAATGTTCTTAATTGTCAATACGAAATGCACTCACATCATGTAATAAAAACTAAAACGAATAAATTAATTAATAATCACATTGGAATGGCGTATATACTTAATGAAACAGACATAATTCGGAGTGGAATATTCTAGATAAGTTGATGTTGGATGCAATTAAGCATCTCGGATATGCAGATTAGCCTTCGTGGCAGTATGCACGGTGTTGAGGTTATGTGTGTACGTACAACCATATAACTCACTTCCCGCCTAGCGTATGTTCTCGGCTCTCTTGAATTAATGTTGTGCTTGATTGCATTCCATACACGACGTTTCGTTTAATTAAGGAGAGAGCTCCACACACACACATACGTTATATTAATAACGCCTACTCATCTCAGATGGCGGTGCAGTCGGATAATTAAATGATGGCAAAATACTACGTTTTAACAAGGAATTTAATCCGAATTTCAAATACTGTTGGATTTATAAGTTAATATCTAACGAGATTTATGTATTCCTATGAATGTAGGAATAATATTCGGAAATATTCGGTACGCTGAGGAGTGGAATATTTTCGAATGCTGAGGGGAATTCATCAAATGTTGTTATAATTAACTCATTTCAGTGTCCATCACAAGTTTATATATTGAAAAAGTATTATGAATGAAATATTTTAATTTTGAAAAGACTTGAAATGAACGAAATAAATTTCTTGAATTGATTTGTTCAGTGACTATCACGTGTATATTTGACGAAATAACGAAAAGTATAAACCATGTTTCGATTCGAATCAGAATCACTGTCACATGTGTAATATGTGTAATTAGCAGAGTGATAAGCAAATGTTCGACAATGAATAGAATGTTATTTTGTCAAATCGCTGAGAACTAATAACTGGTCACATTTCACTGATAAACGTATTCAAAATGAGTGATCATCTTGAATACGTTTATGTTCATCAACTCGATATCGAGTTATTGTTACCGGCACATGCAGCGCAGTTGCTAACGCGCTCGCTTCATGAGATACGGGAAACGAGAGGAATTTCAGACCTGGTTCGATCCCCGCCGCCGTCCATCTTCACAGTTTTTTCGTGGTTTCCCTTTGTTGTCCAGGCTAATTCCAGGATGGTTCCCCAATATAGACCACGACGCATATCCTCCCAATTATCCAAGAAACCCTGATCTCATCATCCCATCATCGCATTAATCATCCATCCGACGCCAATATATATGAGCTATCATCATAGTGCGTCGCTTAACCCAATATGAAGGAAGTGATTGTTATCGATTGAAGGCTAAGGATGAGAAGGTAGGATCTTTCAGAACGGACACGACAAAAGCCATCTCATCACCCCCAGGTAAAATACAGATTCGAATGTAACACTCATCCATTTTTGGAAATAGTTTTAGTTCGTACATAAAGCTGATCAAATCATCTCTCACACTCGTTGGAGTTTCACTTCATGTAGTATGTTCATTTCGTCGATAATTTACCCGCGGCAATTCGCTTCATGAACTTTGCAACAATTCCAACCGACCTATGTTATAGGGCGCTGAAGAGAATCTATTCGAACCGACCTACAGTATAGGGCACTGTGAAGAATCTATTCCACAACTGATAATTCCTCAGAAATTTCATACACCATTCACTTCTATATGGGTAGATTATTGTACTTTCTTGAATTCATCATTGTCTCCTCTGAAGTCAATTGTGAACTGAAATGCGAGAGTTGAAAGTGAAAACAATGTCTATGCTGTAGACAAATCTGTGCTGAATGGAATATGATTCTGAAGTACCTTAATAAATCAAAACAATATGTGCGTAGAAGGAAACGTAATCCGCATGAACTAAACAACAAAAGAGACACACTGTTTCTTCCAGAGTTGATTCTGAAACTTTGACAGGAATCTTTTTTTTCTTATGTTGCTTAACAACGCCACCAACAGCTAGGTTATACGGGGGTACGAATGAGCGGATGATAATAAAACTATGAAGTGATAAGTGAAAGGATGTTCACAGAAACCGAGGCCTCATGCGGAACTCAAACCCACGCACAACGGTGACTTCAGTTTCTACCGCTAGCGATAGTTGACTCAGCCACCGGGGTGGCCTCATTTTTTCCATTCTTCCGTTATTCAACGAACCCAGCCCACCAACAGCTAGTTCGTGTGGGGATACGAATGATAAGATGATCATGAACCAATAATGTGATGGTAGTTGCATAGGAAGTTATGCATTCGGTGATACAAACCCGGGGACATTCGGTTTCAACTTTCAAAGCAGAAATGTCAATTTGTATAGTTCGAAGTTTTCCTCGATGTAATTCTACCTCCATGATTGGTCGATTGTTAATCTCCTGAGCATTACGTCTAACAATGTCATTGGTCGACAGGAATATACATAAATTCACCTTCTCTTATAAATTGAACTCCGAGTTTAACCAATTAGGAACAATTAGTCGCCCATGGTAACCATTCTATAATTACAGCATTGAATTACCTCGTTATTTGAGTCAACGACAGTGTGATAATCAGCTGTGAAAGATATAATAATGGTATATACACAAGTCGGGCCTATTTCATCCTTGACTTGAGACACACCTTTGTGTCAAGTACATGACACTTTAAGAGTGCATGGAGTGGATTGGGCGAAATTTGCGAAATACAGAGCTTCTTTTCCATTTTATTTTTTAGTTTGGTTTAACGACGCACTCTTATGATAGCGCAGATTTAATGTCGTCGGATGGATGATTATTTAGAAAATGGGATGATGAGATAAAGGTTTTTGGGTAATGGGAAGGATAGTAGGAAAGCGTAGAAGGAAGCGGTCATTTTCGACTTATTGTAGGAACCATCCTGGCATTAGCCTAGACTACAGAGGGAAACCATGAAAAACCCCTGTAAAGATTGTCGGCGGCGGGGATCGAACCGGGTTCGTAATTCCCCTCGTCTCCAAGATCACATGGAGCTAGCGCGTTAATCACTGCGCTGCATGTGCCGATTCGGGGCATCATGTCCTATTTATAAATTTGGAATGAATGGAAAAAAACTACACCGTCTTATCTGATTTGCATCCCATTTCATCATGTATGTAAAATTATGTTGATTGAAAGAAACGATAATAAAATGATTCAGAAATGAAATAGAATGAATCTATTTTGTATGAGAACCACTGAACGGAGTGAGATGAAAATTCTTCTAGCCTATAGGAAAAACCATGTTATTTCTAATAACTCCTAGAAAGTATTCATGCAATCTATTCTAGTTAAATTGGTCCTATTTTCATTGTTATGCGGATTATTCTGTTCTCAGAATGTATACCTGTGAAAGTGAATGTTGGAATCTCAGACCTATAATAATTTCATTCACCATGTTTTGAAAGAATCAGAAATATCAGTTTTCGATTCCGTATTGAGATTTTGATAACTCATCCTGTTCGAAAGTTATCATCAAGAAGACTCCCATGTCTTTGAATCGACTCCCATGCACCCTTAAGGACCAACACCCCCCTCCCTCCTCACACACCGTCACCCACACCTCGTCCTTAAACACACCAGGATAATGGGAGCTATACCTCTATCACATATCCCCTGAGGGCCTCTCTGTTGACCCTGTCGAGGCTGTGGTTTCACGTGCACGGTTCCGATAGACCGTCCATCCTATCTCATAACAATATCGCACGGTTGGTTCGAGACCTCATCTTTCCCGGAGACGAGAACGTACATTCAGTTGTTGATTGTGGCATCGACAGAGTGAAGTTTTCGAGTTTCGAGTTTGTGTCATTATCGCCGTGGGCGAGCGCATAGGGTACAGCGCATAGAGTACTGCGCATAGGGTGCTGCGAATAGGGTACTGTACACAGGGTACGCAGAAACGGCCCAGGCCGTACCTAATACTTAACAAGGAAGGGTATATGCTTCATGCCATACAGTGATTATTGCATACTTGATAATATTTGGCCATTATTACAAAATATAAATTCTCTCACTAATGTATCGAACCATCTTATGAAATGATTTATTTACTTGAACGTGAATGTATTCAATATTATGTATAGAGTTCACATTTTCAAAAATGTTTCAACTTATGGGATGACATATAATAATTTGTATTCTGCACATACACACACACACACATATACATATATATATATATATTGGGGACCGTGATTCAATATAGGCCTATCGTAATACCCTGTTTACACTATGTTCACTAACTGCTGTTAGTACTAACCGAGATCAAGCGCTAACTGCGTTTCAGAACAAAGTTATAGTATTTGATGTCAGTTGGTACTAACTGCGTCCGTTCACACCACGTTGCTAACATCAGTTAGGGGCCTAACAGCAGCTCGCGATCATAGTGTGAACGGAGTATAACGGCCCGTACCAAATATAATCGTCATGTGCACGCATGTGCATATCAAGTTCTAAGCCTACAGCTCGTGGTCTGTTGCATCAGACTCGCCTGAAATGAGCGAGGTGACATTCTCAATGCGCTCCCGAAAGTTTCGTTTTAGTTCAGTTGTTTGGACGTTTGGATGTTTGAATGTTTTTCTAGGTCAATTCTGAATAAACTACATTGACTATATCAGCAAGAGATTCAATAATTGTGCTTTCAGTTTCCTCTTTTGTGCCAATTTACGAACATTTCCAATATTCATAATTGGTTTTTATGATTCTATACACACAACTACTATATTAACACATAGGCCTATATATGTATGAAATGGGAAACGTATTCTGGATTTGGATTCAGGTTGTATTTAAGCATACGGACGGAGTGGGATGGAGAGAGCTAGATAAGTGAGATAAGATTATACAAAATTATACAAAATGAAATGAAAATGAAAGAAAACGATAGATGAAGAGAAGAGAAAAGAACAAGAGCAACAAGAAAACGAAATAAAATGAAGATACAAACGCAAGGTTCAGTACTCGGCTCCACTCCGGTCACCAAAAGGCCGTCTAGGTCGAGTGGAAACTCGACCTAGACGGTCCGAACTTGGTCTGGGCCCTCACCCCAAACCTTATCGCCAGTGTAACCCATTTGGGAGCAAATAAATTGCTCCCGGCTACAGCTCTGGAGATCATGGTATCACGTAACCCCCACACCACGTCAAGGTGTCCGGATCCTTCGAGGGGAAATGAGAATGTTGGGGATATCTAGTAATGTTTGTTTATTATTAGTCAAATACACTGATGAAGAAATAAAATCACAATGAGAAACATCCACAAAGCACTCTGAAATTGCATGACTGTAGGTTGAAATAGTGAATGAGTACAAATTCGAATCTAGACGTATTTCACATACATGAAAATTAACACAGTAGTTGAAGTGAATGGAAGAACAGAACATTGAAAAAATGTATATTCTACTCAAAAAATTGAAGAATTATTGAAAAAATTAATTCAAGGCAATTTAGGTACATCAAGTGGCGAGAATAAGTGGAAAGTAGACAGTTGTACAAAATTGTGAAAAATACATAAGTCACCACATGGTGTTGAAACATTCATATTCAAAAATTATTTTGGCCAAAAGACACATTGTATAAAATTATTTTCAGAATTTGGAAAGTCATGATAATATTGATGATATCAATAGTTGGCCTACATACTGATTGATGCAGAATGGATAAACTGGGTATTGACACATTTTCCATTTCAACAATTCATACTGCAAGGCACTGCCTTGCAGTATGAAAAGGCACACAAATTAATGATAGTGGAAAATAGTAATGTAAGAAAATTTTAAGTAATCATAATCTGGACGCCGAGAATAATTGTCCGGATGTAAATTTCCTGAATCCTATTGAAATAATGTAATGCTGATAAATAAGATTAGATTTGAATTTAATCACATTCAAATATTTACCAATCACCAGCTCAGTTATTCTACCTATTTCTGTTTTCTGATAACCACACTTCAATTTCACGTTGAACATTTTCATATACATTTATAATTTTTCAAAATGTAATTCCAAACGATTAAAATTATATGATACTGAATATTCCAGTCTTATTCAGCCATGTTTGGGATTGAATTATAGTAGTTTCAATTTTTCTTGCATCTGAATTTTATAGTATTTATGAAATGTTCCATTAGGTATTTTATAGTGGTCATTGAAATAATATTTCAATTGAAATACAAATTTCCCAACAAAAAACACGCGAACTTTTGATGAACTTTCCATGCAACTAATCGTTGTAGTATTTTAAAAATCTACCGACTCGTTTACGTTAAACGATATGTAAATGATTGTACTCTGCTTTCCATAACGTGAGACTCCGACGAACCCTAATCCGTGGCTGTCGGGTTAAGAGGTTCCCATCGCCTTGCTGTGCTATCGAATAGTCATTTGGCTCAACCTTCACTGCATGGTTTACTGCACTGGACTACGAACAAGAATCTCATATGATTTTATGCTCGGGATATCTTTCCTCAAAAATAAACGGATTTCTTATTTTAAAGAAGAAAAATCCCAGTAAATTGTGTTCGTGCTCGATACCGGTCTGTTTTAAATCTTAGGTTTTCCCGGCGTAGATAGATATTCCATTTTCATTTTAACTTTCACCTCATCTTTTAGGAAACACATTCTCTCCGATTTTTTGTCTCGAAAAATTCCTCGCAAAATTTGATTTCGGTCGCCAGTCACCGATCCACTGTTCTCGTGAAAAATGCAATTTCGTATCAACTCGGGTGTGAATAAAAAAAACGATGGAAATTTAGAAATAATACTTCGAAAGTGGGTAAGTTAGATGGACGCGTTCCCGAGTCGAATGGAAACAAGGAAAAGTATGGAAATTGAATAAAATATGTGAATTGATTGATGTAACCGACGAGATCGATCTGAAACAATATGTGTGCGAAGTATATCGGGTATCGTTGCTGATGTGTGAGTGGGATGTGAAGATGATACTTTAAATGCAATAATATATTAAAATATTGTGAACCTGCCAAAGTATATAGAAACTTCATTATATCTGAAGCGTTTGTGATGTAGGCCTATACTTCAATGTAATGCAATTCAACCCATTTTATTCACATTTTGGTTTTCAATAACTCACATGTATTTTCAAATGGATATCTAGCTTTTCAAAACATAACCTCGAAATGAGAGCTGAACTCATCATAAAAATAAAACTATAAATGTCATTTTTGAGAACAAGCGTTCATACAGAAAATACAAACATAAATACATTCATACATACGTATATATTTATAATATGAAGACATTATAGGACCTACATAAACATGCATACATATATTCACACAGTATAGCAGGATTATATAATAGGATGAACAATCGGAAAATGTAACTTTCGCATTTGCAACGAAATATTAGGACGTGAGGAATAGAAAATAATAATGTTATGCCCCCGTAAGAAGAGGAGTTCTTGTGTCCGGGCTGACTGACATTCGATTACACAGAATGTGAATACGGTTTCAATAAAAGCGAACGAATTATGTAATGCATAGAACATCAGTGAGTATAGAAGGTCTTGTACCAACATAGCAACCGTAGTATTTTTATTTCCTCGATATTTTTGGGGGTATCAAGATTTTTTTTATAACTTAGTGCACATTAGGATCTTCATAAAACGCAGAATTTTCAAAGATGAGAAGAGATTATTACATAATGAAATAATTCGATTTCATTCAGCGGGTATTATAGGCCTATACGACCCTTTTCCCTCGTTGATACGAGTAGGCCCTACACGATTCCAGTCAATTACATATCCAAGAACTCAGAATCAGTAAACACTCTTCATCTCTATTTTTCAATTTCCTCACCAAAAAATATATAAGGGATATCACCTCCATTTTTTTATGTACGTACATTAGGGACGAGCTAATATAGCTGTACTCGAACATCTCTAAACATGTGTTGAAACATTATTCTCAGAGTTTACCAAATCTAAATCATGATCACAACGAGCTGAACCTATTAACCATTATCTCACAGCCTCACGTAGAAAAAAATCCATTGAATAAATACCCCCAACCCCCCTACTATCACCCCTTGCTCTCTCAGCTACTCTACCCTAATCCTCGTCGTAATACCTTGGGGAAACAGTAACGCCCCTTCAATACGCTCTCACCGCGGCAGTCAAAACGAGCACACATGGAAACATACGCCCTCACACGCGACCATTACCCCCCCCCCCCTCCCCCAATCTCTACATTCGATCACACCGGCATCGGTAATATACCTCATAACTCTTGGAGGGGGTAAACGGGGTAAAGGTGAGGCTAGGGGATGTTGCCTGGGGTAGGGGGGGGGGGGGGGGTGCCGTAGAGATTCAATTCCGACCCTCACTAAGTAAAACCAATTTGTGTGTAGAAGGACAAGTTTGTTAGCGGGCCGGGGTTCGTCTCCGAATACCGGGGCTGATATCGATTAAATGTAGGTTGGTGTATATTAGTGTTTAAGATAAGAGATGTTAGAATTATCTGTTGGCTTTTAACATTCGTCGTGCACTGATTTGGTTTATGAGCTGGTTAACCTTAACTAGTTAACTTCAAGTTTATAATATGGAGTAATCGTTTAAGCTCTTTGAATGTTGGTTGGGAATCACAGCATTCCTGTTCGTGATTCACTTTACAGTTGGTTTCGACATCAACTTTCAGTTATATTCGCCGTCAACACTTGATTCGTTGACGCACTCTACATGAGCTGGTGCGTTAGTCGAGTTAGCAAACTGTATTCTGTGTCGTGGTATTTGACACTCTCCTAGCTCATATCACCGAGTTGTATGTAATTATACCCATCCCTCACACCCTGCGATACGCCATTATCACCCTTATTTTACATATAGGCTAGGAACTTGGGCACACGGAGCATCTTCAGCTAACGAAAATATTCGGAAAAGTTGTTGCTGTGATGTTTTTAAATGACATTTGATATATAAGATACTTGGTTGGACGAGCTTCAGCGAGGATTCAATTTGACATACTGAACAAAATTGGTGTTCGTTTTTATGTTTTTGTTTGTTTGTTTGTTTGTTTGTTTGTTTGTTTGTTTCTATGTTTTTTTGTCGGTTCTCCACAGGTCAAACGGCTACAGCTATCAACTTCAAACTTTTTTAAATATGGTTCCTCATCTAACTTAGATCTGTATAGTTTTTTTATGATTTTTTTATCTCATGAATTTTAGAAATTTCAAAACTACCCATTAGAATAACATGGCGGAAAAAAAAGAAAGTATTTTTATTTTCAAAAAAAAATGAAATTTTGCGTGAAGTTGAATTACATTTTGATACACATTTATAAGAAGTTTCAGCTTGATCGGGTCGACCATTTTGAAGAAAAACCATAAAATGTGCCTAATTGGTACCACTCGAAGCAGTTTTCAACTTTTCACCCATTTTCACCCATACCATTACTATTCACTCGTCTAACAAGGCATATATGGCGTTTTCCTAGTATTCTACAATGGAGACAACAACGCCTATTTGGATGTGACCATGGCATCAATATAATGAATCAAACAAACGTGGACACAAAACCAAATGTAAAAATATAATTTTGATACTATTACAAAGGGCACATACAAATTACGTACAAAAAATGACTCAATAGTAATAATCATGATTATAGTTTGATAATATCATCAGGAACAGCCCCAAAATACACAGTACATAGAATTGGGACAGTCCAGTTTGAGTACAGTCAACCAATCCTCGTGAGATTTGACTTGAACCTGATCTAGCCGTGTTCTTGTATGTGCGAATAGAACCGTCGAGCGTGTTTTGGTATCGAGTGTATCCTAAAAGCTGTGACGATGTTTCAGCCTTCAGAAGGCGTATGGAAGAGAGCCAAAGACCTTAATGGACTTTTCTGCACAATAGGTTGATAATAGCTATATAAGAATATATACTGCACTCTCAGAAAACGTCATGTTTTTCCGCCTTTCACAGATTATACTCAAATCATCGTGGTTAATTGCATTTTCTTCAAACCTGTCGTTTTATTGTCCAATCTATATATAACAAACATTCATACATTCTCTTTAGATATTTGAGTGCGTATATATAGGCCCTACCTATATATATATATATATATATATATATATATATATATATATATATATATATATATATATATATATATATATATATATATATATATATATATATATATATATATATATATATATGGGCCACATCATATGTATTCAATCAAAATAACGACTCCACCATTAGCTATAGGTTATACGGGGGTACGAATGAGCGAGTGATGATGAAACGATGAAGTGAAAATAGGTGAGAGGACGTTTAGAAAAACCCACGCCTTAAGAGACTCGAACCCACGACTGCCTTGACTTCATTTTCCACCGATAGCGATAGTAGACTGAGCCACGAGGGCGGTGAATCATTGATAAAAAAATTAGGGTGGTGTAAGTAATAACCATGCTTATCATATCGTATAATTTGCAAGTGTATACGATTAAAAAATGTGTATATTTCACCGTATACGCCTGATAATCAGGTGATTTGAGATAAATAGTTATTACTTATATGATTATAATATATGATATATTATGTTGTATTATCTTGAAGGTATTGAGAATATCTGTGTTTTCTTGTTTTCAAAATGCCGATATCTCTTACCATTCAAAAGTTATGACCCAAAAACTGAGATTCAGCTAAATCGACTCCCATGGATTCTCAACCATGAATTTATTATTCATAGAAAAGTGTATGATCATCAAGTTCATTTTATTGTTGCGAAATAAACAGACTTCAATCGCGGTACGTAATTTCACGGCTGGATCGAAGTTTGTATTGTTATTCGCCCTACAGCCGGGACACGTGTGCACGGCGACCGGGGGTGCCGGATGCCTCGGAGTCTACACGCGGAAAACTCAATTCCGTTAATTGAGTTGGTCCTGTGGGCTCATGTGTTGTGCGGAATACAGTATTCAAGCACAAACAGAACTTGATTAGGCTTAAACTCGTTAATAATTCAAACTTTACACAAAGTTTATTCGATTTGTTCAAAATTGGTGTACAATATTATTTACACGGGCCAAACTGGAAAACAAAATAATGTGTGTGAATTTCGCCTCGAAATAACAAAATGTGTTTACTTTGTATTTGAAAAAAGGAATTAATTCTTCATAATTAAGGCATGCTCATTGCTGTAAACAACACATTGATTATAAAGAGGTTAGAGGCTATATTCTCTCGTGAAATCGAACAACTGTTGTTCTTCTAATGTTATTTTGGATTTGTATTTTTTTTTTTTTTACTTTTTTCGAAGAAATGAGCTACATGATGTTGATCAGATACACTCATCATGAACTCGCATGTGATTGGATGTCAGCTTCTTCACAACGATGATTGAAATTAAGACGTTACCTGCAGTCCGCATAGGGACATAAGTGCTCGTCAGGGGGGATTCTATCGATATGAATGATGAAGAAACTTGAACTGTGCAGGATACAAAAAAAGCATCATCTGATGCAGACGATATTGGACGACAATTCTAATGAGTCAGATTGTATAATGACAAAGGTAGAAACCGGCACATGCAGCGCAGTGGTTAACGCGCTCGCTTCATGAGATCCTGCAGGCGATGGGAATTTCGAACCCAGTTCAATCCCCGCCGCAGACCATCTTCACAGAGGTTTTTCATGGTTTCCCTCTTCAGTCTAGGCTAATGCCGGGATGGTTCCCACAATAAGTCGGTCATGACCGCTTCCTTCCCACTATCCTTCCCATTACCCAAGAACCTTCATCTCATCATCCCATCATCGCATTAATCATCCATCCGACGCCATTTGATCTGTGCTGTCATAACAGTGCGTCGTTAAACCCAATAAAAAAAGAGGTGGAAGGGTTGCTCTTATGTGTAATAGTAATAGGCCTACTCGATATGTTTTTTGCGTAGCGTAACATTAACATATAAATAGTACGTAACATATTGTTAATGTTTATTACAGGGATCGACAGCATTTTAGAAGATTCTTCTCTGCATGGTGTGAAGCAGTTTCACTACAATATGTTCAGGCGAATAAGTCACCGCGATCGTCGATTTGTTAGGTTGACACTGTAAATGTTGTGCTGGGGGTAGGTTTTCAAAGTTCCTATGTGAAGTGAACTTATATCCTCTACAAGAAGTTGTATATTGAGACGAAGCTTTATTTCAATGAGGGGAAATATTTGAATATTTTCATCAATTATTGTTAATTCATCATTCAGTTTCTCGTCATGTAGTCCGTATGTTGGTCTCGATGGGAATGTAATATATTTCAACAATAGTGAGCTGATGCATCCATGGACTTCTTTTTTTCTCCTCACTTTTTCATCATTGCTCATTTGTTTTTCACTTTAACAAAAATCTTAAGTTCAAATACATTCAAACTTTGAAAGTTAAATATTCCATGATGATTAGTAATTCACGAGTCTCTAGGTGGTTTTCAGAATTGTTAAATCGTTATACGGTCGCGATCAAACTTCCACTTGGGTATATATCTTAAACGAAATTCAATACTCGAATTGTTTACAGACAATTTATCATTTTCAGTCGCGGTTCACTTCGTCATGCTGTCTGACTCCTGAAACTTCCACACAATGGGTTTACTTTGGGATTTAAAATCTGCATTTTAGTATACAGTCGTTGGAATTGTTGGATGAACCGAATAAATTTAACGAAAAATCCCCCCCCCCCCTGAAGTAAATGAAGTCTCTCTTGAATGTACTTTATTTCGTTGTAGTTTATTTTCTGTTTTCACTGATCGACACGGCGAAGCACTGATCTGATTATAACGATGAGGAATTGATCTTGAAACTTGATACAATACTCGCGACACTTGATCTTTTGCATGACTTGAAGATAGAATTTGCCACAACTTATGATTAGTATTGTTCCTCAAATTTCAAACTCTGGTAGCCGAAAGTTTTAATATGAATATATATATATATATATATATATATATATATATATATATATTCGAAACGTCGCGATATTATAAGGTCCACTGAACCACATATATAGTAAAAGAGGCAAATTTACCGTGAAAGACATAATTACATATATATATATATATATATATATATATATATATATATATATATATATATATATATATATATATATATATATATATTCGAAACGTCGCGATATTATAAGGTCCACTGAACCACATATATAGAAGAGGAGGCAACTTTACCGTGAAAGACATAATTACACACACACATATATATATATATATATATATATATATATATATATATATATATACATATATGAATATATATATATATATATATATATATATATAAGTTACATATACGTATATACATACAGACCTGAATATTAAGAGTAGACCTAGACTCATCTATTCTATATACCATGCATGTGGATACTATTCTAAGTGCTATTATATCCGGACAGAACAGTTTTCCCAGCATGAAGAATTCGCGCGTCATGTTTCTTTTGATCTCGTGTTCATCCCACACACAAATGGCCAGCTTTCAACTTGAATTGATTACGAAGCGAATCAGTGCGAATAGATTCGATATCAATTAACCCAACTTTCAGATCCCATTATTAGTTCGTAGATCATGTTCATGTTTTTGTAACGCACAATGTCGGCGATGATGAACGATATAGATGCGGCTGGAAACGAGAATATGCCGGGTCAATTTGTGTGAGTTGGGGGTTGTGGGCAGAGAGGGGGAGAGGGGTGATATGTTTTTGTTACAACATCACACACTCAGTGCCTATCATATCGAACACAACGGCCAGACGAGTAGCTGTAATAATAAGTCGAGGTCCTCTCGTGAAAAGGACCATCCTGAGGGTACCATAGTTTTTCCCGTTCTTCATCGTAAGCCCAACGACGGTACACGGGTACTGGCCACGTTCCGCTCTCTCCGATCTTTCCGAGCTGATATCCTCTTTTTTATTAGATTTCCACATCCTTCTTGCTCTCATCTTATATCCTTGTTTATCTACCCGTTCCATCTAATCCTCTTCCTCTCTTGGGTAAACCGTCTAACCTTTGTATTGTGTTGCACGATGTTCAGAGAGAGAGAGAGAGAGAGAGAGAGAGAGAGAGAGAGAGAGAGAGAGAGAGAGTGATATATAATATATATATATATATATATATATATATATATATATATATATATATATATATATATATATATATATATATATATATATATATATATGTATGTATGTAGAGAGAGAGAGAGAGGGAGAGATGGTATTCCTCTCTTAACGGAATTCTCGTCTGAATTGCGTTTGAGAGTCGACTGGCCGGCATCTTTTCTTGCGTCACGGTGAACAACGAGGATTCATTAATTGTCAGCAGTGACCACAAGAGAGCAAAAACAAGCTGCAAGAGATGAGACGCCATGTTGGTTCAGGATATCGTGATACGCGTGTCCGAGTCCGATCGACCGTCTTTCCGCTAACACACCACTAGCGCGCGGTTGGTTCGAGCCCCCATCTCTCGTGGATACAACTATGGCAACTTCTCTTCTTCATTCATATATCCAAGCAGTATATTGCCGGTATACCAGTGCCGATATATTAGGTGACGGAAATCGAACCGAGGGTCGCTCTACACACATCTCCCGGTCACAAGGTATATACAACCTCCTTACCACTGAGGTACCAGTGCTGGTTTATTAATCGGGAACAGGAACTTATAACTTTCGTCTAATAAACAAGCGGTATGTCCAATCATGCGTTATGATATCAAAACTTTGTTTTTAAACTTTTTTCAGACTTCATCCCCTGACGTAGGTCTATTCTACACGCTTTACAGAAGGACGCTTTCTAGATGACTTCAAGCCTCCAGTGGATATTTATAAATTGTTTATGAGTTAAGTTTCTGAAAGTTTTTACTTCGATACGGTTATGTGTATATACGGGACCCGGTGTATATAGCATTATCATTTTGGAAGCACTGTCCTTCGACACCGCAATATTATTCATGTATTCTGGGTGGAGATTTTTCACCTGGTGAAAAATGAAAATAGAGACCCTCCCACATGAAAAGCGTTTTATCGAAGTTAAGTCACAGGTTACTACCGCTTTTATTTGGTGAATAGAATCAACTTAAATTCATAATTATGCATAGACTGCATTGATGCAAGGACAGTTCACCCAACGTTCAATTAAGATTCCTCCTCACTCCTTTGTTCCTACCCTCCCCACACCCCTTATCATAGTACCGGCAATCACCGCTAAGAGTGTTCAGAATTGTTACGGCGATTGTGCTTCAGTCTAAGGTCAGATGGATGCCTGCCTGGCTTGTCTGCCAAGTCTTCAACTTGACTGCTAGTAGCGCTCTAGGAATGTGTAGCGATCATTGGAGTAACTTCAGGTAAAAATGAAAGGGTTTCGAATCTAGCGAATTAAATCGCATGGGACGTCTTGAGTATCTTTTCAGTCAATGAATTAGGTAATTATTTATGGGGTTCAAAATCCAATGTGATCATGCGTATCATTCCTTAGATTACAGCTGAATGAATACGCTTCTCATGCTTGTTCCCAACCCAGACTATTTCCAGATCTAAGAAACCTGGAGGTGAACTGTTGGATCTTCCAGTTCCACATGGTGACTGAAGTTCGATTCATATTGTGATCCTCGACGGTTATTTGATGAAGTAGTGTAAGGTTTTGTCCCGAATTGTGCTATAGATATCTCCTACATGAGTAACTTTAATGTAGACGAAAGAAATTCAACGCGGAAAAATAATGTGAACATGTATTCTTGCTGTTCTATTTTCATACATGTTCATGCATTGTTTTTTCTTCCAAATGTATATAATTATACAATCGCAACTGAACGTTGGACGCGTAGTGCAGTATATAAGGAACTGTAATTTTCATTTTGGTTTCGATGGCTGGTTGCACAGCTCTGAAACGCTGTTGTCTATCCATCGCTCCGATAGCTGTAATCCGTGATCATAATTATATATAGGTCTACTGAAAGTTCGTATCTGCACTGTAAATCGTAAGGTTCTTTAGGGTTAGAAAAAGAGTGAAGTATGGTGAAATAGGGTGTTATAGGAGTACAATATTAACCCTCACAAAAAAGGGTAACCAAGGGTTTGAAATTTCGATAATGGTTGATATAACATTTTAACCCATACTCGAAAGTGTAGAATTGAGAACCAGAAGGGTTACAATTAATAACGTAAATGTGTCAAATTTGAATCTTTCGGAAAGGTGATAGTTATAGTATTAGTGATAGTTATACATGTATAACTAACACTATTGAATGATTCATCGAGGTACAGTTGGTTCGGGAAAAATTGTTGAGGAACAGTGTCAATGTGGTCAGCTCCGGTTCGGGTTCGAGTCCCGCGGAGGTACGATTCGTGTTAACTGTCATGACGTCATCATTTACCATCACACGACCATGGTTACTACCGTACAACCCGTTGAACACCAATCAAAATAATCAGTGATGTGCAGGTCTGATGATATATTGTAACCGGCACATGCAGCGCAGTGGTTAACGCGCCCGCTTCGTGTGATCCGGGAGACGAGGGGGATTTCGGACGCCGTTCGATCCCCGCCGCCGTCCATCTTTACATGGTTTTGTCGTTGTTTCCCTCTGTAATCCAGGCAAATGCCGGGATGGTTCCCGAATTGAAGGCCACGACCGCTTCCTCCCCACTATCCTTCCCACTACCCAAGAAACCTTCATCTAATAATCCCATCATCGCATCAATCATCCATCCGACGCCAGTAGATCTGAGTTATCATACAGTGCGTCGTATATGTAAATATATATATATATATATATATATATATATATATATATATATATATATATATATATATATATATATATATATATATATATATATATATATATATATATATATATATATATATATATAGATATCTATATATATATATAGGGCCTATATAGACCTAGATTGGACTGTGCTCATATGCCAGGAATACTTCTCTGTGACACAGCACAATATTCATTATTATACTTTCTTTTGAATGTAGTATAATATTCTAACATCACTTACCGAACTTCATTCGAAATGCAGCATTTTATTTGTAGAAAAAAAACCAATTCTTTTCAGCTTATTCACAAACCATTCCAGTGCCAAGAATAAGTCGACAATTTTTACAAATCTAAATAAATGTGAATTGCATTCGAATAGGTTTTGTTATGTTTGACAGCATGAGTTCTCCGGACCCAATGCGGCGTGAAGGGCGCGTGAAGCTGACTTCAATAGATGATGGACCCGAAACATCACAACTTATATCTGCATTGCAGTCCCAGTCTGCCAACCCAACGAACATTAACTGCTTCTTCCAGCTATTATTCTGCATAACGAAGTATGCATCGATGTAAATAATGTTCGGCGAAGATGTCTGCTGCTAAGTAGATCTAATTGAAATCTTGAAAATTATCAAGTCATCAATTTGAACTGTTCAGAAAGTTGAGCGTGAAAGCAAAACAACAAGAACTCATCGAGCGTAATAACTTCTTTATTATTGGCATGAAAAGTTTAAGTTGAGCTTCATTCTATTATGTTTGAATAGGAGTTCCAATTCTGAGCTTATAAAATCTATGCACTCGCAAAGTTTGAAGAATTATCTTATGTAAATTATACCACGTATCCCATTTCTTCATCAAATAATAATTACACAACCAACGCTGTTGAAGATAATTTTTAATTGCATTTTCTTTCGATTCAGTTTATCGATCGAAGTCTTTGGAACATACAGATTTCTTTGTATTGGTTTCTCAGCAGAAGTCTTCATTGAAAAATGTTGAATTCAACAAAGACTTTTACATCAAAGTAATGAGTTACTTTCAAGTTCTTATGTACAAAGTATCACAATATACAGTTGCCATATCTTATTGATGTTAACGTTCACTTTTCAGAACGAAACATTTTTCATTGTCTGTTTTATTTATTGGAATAGAATCGTTCCGAATTGAAATGACCTAATTATTCATCCCTTGAGGAATAGATTGGAAATATCGCAGGTAACCCGAGGGTTATCACCAAACCAAGCATAAATTATCACTTATCTCGCTAATTTATTATTCTTGAAACCAGAATTGAACGAAATTGAATTTGATGAAGTGTAAGTAAGACCATGTGACAAGTTGAAAGGTGGAATTCTCAACGTTTGTTACTATGGAGATGAAATATGTACATATTTATATAGTCTATCTATTATTTATATATATATATATATATATATATATATATATATATATATTGGAGTTATTAAATCCATATCGGAAAATCTGGGCCAAAATTGTTTTGACCTGTACTAATAATAGTGTCTTGATAAAAGTGAACTCCTTGATGCAATTGAGGACGGTTTACAGGTCTCGTGGAGAGGCGTCGTCGATGTTTGCTCTTGCCCGTGACTGACAGCAGCATCGAGCGTCGCGACGCTTGTAGACGACCGGATTACACGCGTGGATGACTTTCAATAAATCATTTTTCTACCCTTAAAATGTTCACAGTTATTTCCCTTAAAATGTGTCACAGGCGGGGCTAAGTTTCAGCAATTTGTCACGGGTGAAGAGATGGGCCTATGCTCTCTCTCTCTCTCTCTCTCTCTCTCTCTCTCTCTCTCTCTCTCTCTATATATATATATATATATATATATATATATATATATATATACATATCTTATATATATATAAATATAAATATATATATATATATATATATATATATATATATATATATATAAATATATATATATATATATATATATATATATATATATATATATATATATATATATATATATATATATATATATATATATATATTTCTTCATACATGCAAACCGCTTGATTCGCTCTGCTGTATCCTGGGAATAAGATTTACCTAAACTAAATACGGATCGTTTATTTACTTGTGATAATATGTTCATGACTGAGAATGGTGGTTCAGACTCTAGGATGGTGAGCTGTCATCCGGTGGACCGGGTTTCGTTGAATGATCTCGTCGACATCAGGACTGAGTTTCATTCGCTGTTGACTGTCCTCTTACATCTTTCCAACACGCTCAATCAAGATTTCAGTGAAAATATCAGCCGTACGCCACCCTCCCAACTACATGTATTATCCCATTGACTGGTTCAGTTCAATAACTCATTCCTTCACAGTTGGTATTATTATCTCATTCGGTTGAGGTTCCAATTTCTAATTATATAACTTATGTATTGATATATGTATGTACAGGAGGGCATAACTTGGTGTTCATAGAGTCAATCAAGGTGGTATACGTACGCCTATTATGTACAGGTAGGCATGAATCTCAGCAGTAACACTGAGTATGAAATAGAATTCGTGAAATGTAATAGTACTCAGTATATACGTACAGGAACAATTTGACCCTGATTCTCGTGAAACTTATTATGACCCTGGAAAAAAAAGGTTTCATGTATTATTGTTATTACGCGTGTGGCACCAATTATTGCCAAGTACTCGACTAGCGGAACGAACCCTATTATTATTCTGTGTGTCGTTGAGCTTATTCGAAAAAAGAACGTGTGAATATATTTATTGTTCGGTTTATGAACCGGTACAATAAACATATGTTGTGGGTATAGTAAAATATTCCACATGATATGATAAAATAGAAATGTAATCACCATTATTTTATATTTATATCAACAAGAGAAGAAATTCGTCTACCAACTTGTTGATACTAACAATATGAGAAATTTTGGAGAACTTGACTGTTTTGTAATATATTCATTCTCTGAAAGATGTTGTTGTGTATTTATATTCCATGTCACCCCGGAATTCCAGCACACCATAACAGTTATGTTTATATATTGATGATATTATATCTTTCGTGATGATTATTTCTTGGTTGAAGACCCCACTCTCATCCATGTCATTTGGGGATTCGAATGAATGCAAGACGATTGGATCACGTTTCCAAAGTTATGTGCTTTTTGAAAGCATCAAACTGATGCACGTCTTGACATTGCAGTTGTTAAACGGTATCATATATATTATATACATATATATATATATATATATATATATATATATATATATATATATATATATATATATATATATATATATATATATATATATATATATATATATATATATATATATATATATATATATATATATATATATCAAACTCGAAATATAGAAATACAGAGATGAATCAGAATTGCTATTATGAACAATTGTTGTTTCCCAATTGATGCAAATGATGAATTAGTAACAACGTTTTGTAGTGACACCTCTCGGTTGTTGTATTATCATGACAAAATATTCCTACAGATGGAGATGTATATTGATGAGAACAATAATGTGATTCGATGTCACGTGTTCTCTGTTGAAGCAGAGACCGGGCCGAGTCACGTGAGCAGGTCCGAAGCTCTAACTTCACCTAATGGGTCACGAGGGACGTCAATTGTAACGCGCTTTCCTCCTCAATCGATACGTAATACGCTCACTAAATAGATTTCAGCCAATAAAATACACTTGTCACACACGCATAACAAATGCAAGTACATTCAGCAGAGTGGAAACATAGACACCGATTGATTTCCTTCCATTTGGTTCAGTTTGTGAATTCGAAGTGGCTATTCGTCGGAATGGAAGTATAGGTTTTGGATTGCTTTTAGTTGAGATTAGATCAGATCAGGATGTTGGTTCGGATCGGTTAGTTTTTTGAGGTTAGTAAAAGTTGGGTTGTGTTGATCAAGTGTTGTGGATTGAGTTATTCAGGTTGGTTCAGGCTGCGCAACAACAACAACAACAACGCGCGCATCTGCCTGGTGGTTTAAAGTCTATTGTCCGATGATTAGCGGCTGAATTTGTGAATTTGTGGTTTCACCTTCTTTAATTGTCTCGAATCATTTCAGTACATCTATAAGTGGTTCAACCAACTGTTGATTGAGTTTTTCTCAGATGTTGACTATATCTCGTCTGGACTTCAGTAAAACTCAGTATCGCTTATAAACAATGTTTATTGAATATTATTTCAGAAAAATATATAATTATAACACTCAAAATATGAGTGTGTTTCTATATACTTCATCTCAATCTTGAACTATACAATCATTGTTTTCCAATTGAGGCTGAGGATGAGTCAGTGAGACGGTTTAGGAGCGGCACCTCTTAGTTGTTTAAGGACTTCGAGGCGGTCTTGTGAACAACCTAAATGAATATATTATAACTAGACTGCATAGAATTACAGCAATGAACTTTGACACCAGTACTGCGCTATCTGAACCCTAATTCTTCCACATACAAATAATAAAAGTCTCTCAGTTTTAATAAAACTCATTTCAGTAATCTTGAAACAATTCCAACTCTGTTCTAGTTTCCATATTTTTCAAGCTGGTCGTAATGTTTGTTTTACCTATCGTGTATGTATGCCGAGAGTCAAGTCACCTATTGCTGGTGTTAGTGAAATTGTCGTTGGTTATGACTCGTCCGTGCCTGACTTCCAAACTACGAGCGGCTAATTTAATTTGCCCCCGACTCTCTCGGCACGTGCTGGGGTGTGATGGATTTCTGAGGGGCGGTAATGCAAGGGGGGAAAGGGAGAGGGGAATAAACCTATTTGATATTCCAAAAGCAACTTACAGAACTATGAAGCCAAGGCTTCGTCTCCTTATGTTTCTCCTGGATATACAGGAAGGATGAGGCTGTTTCTGGAAGTTGGTACCGCGTGTTTGGGATCTGGAGGGAAGAAAAGCTGGAAAACTTTCACAACATGAGGGTTTCTGTGAATTGAGTTGGTCAGGAACTTTGTATATTTGAATATATGTTTCTAAAAATCTGTACAGATCTAAAAATAGAGCGTATCTATGAATCGCATCGAGAAGAATTTTGAGTAACAGTTTTACGAATCTCAGCTTAGTAGTAATTCGCTAACCATTAATTGAGATACAAAAATGACATTAATCATCAAGGGTGATAACAAGTTGATTCGCTAACGATTGCTCACTCCATTACCAATCAATTCTTGAAAATGGGTCAGAATACATATACCGGTACTTATATACTAAATAGATGTGATAGGGAAAATGTGAGTATTCAATGAATATGTTTCAAATCCCCTCTAGGGAAGGCAGGAGATCGATTACAACCTATAATGAAGAAACAACGTGAAATTGTTCTCGAGTCTTGTTATCAATTTCAAGATGCAGTTGTTTTCCCAAGTTTTGGTGGAAGGGCCGGGTTGGTCTCTTGGTATTTTCAAATAATTGATCACAAAATGAACTATCTTCTCTCAAGTTCGAATTGTTATGTTTGGATTTATCAAATCAATTGTCTCAGTTGTAGATTTTATCCACAATGATAACATTATAACTTTATCAAAACAATAATTCACAAGTAGGCCTATACACAACGCCGAATTGGATCGTCTGTAGATTGACAAGTAGATAATTATAACACAATTAACTAATCGGATCGAGCAGAATGCCAGGTACTAGAAACATTTGGTAGAAAATAACACCAATATTGGGTGATGATTGGTCAATAGGTCAATAAATGATCGATTGGCCTATTATTGAAGCTATTTTTCATTCCCATTCATTATACCATCTTTGATCACTATGGGATCGACTAGCTGAATATTATTGCTGTTATCCGAGTGTCGATAGCTATAATCACCGTCAGTCGCCTCGACGGCACCATGAGCCTGGAACTATACATGCATTTCCGTTTCAGATTTATGCATTCAATTATTGAGACAAAATGTAGGAAGAAAATTTATGTTGATACTCAATGATCTTCTCCAAAAATGGAATATCTGTTAGGTGAAGTAGGTGCTCATACAATCTTGTCTATTACTTTTAGACATCGTGCTAGAACACTATCAACAAATGGAGTTATTTATGGAGTGAAAGACCATTTCGAAATCAATCTTGTGTAACATTTTGCTCTGGTTTTTCTTTATATACGGTAATGACAAGATTTTTGTAGATGTTCAATTATTCAAGTTATTAATAATTATTGTGACATTGGTTTTAATGACCACCTGTACTACATACATTGTACAATGGAATGTATAAAAACCAATTGAAAGTTGGAACTAAACTAAACTGAAACTGAATATCATAACTTCTCACTCACTAGTTTGTGAACTGGATCACTTATCTCTGAATCTATTTTGATTCATTGCAGTTCATCCAATCTAATTATGTTAATTGTATGAGATTCATCCCTCGTAACGACTCTTTACATATTATCATCATTTTCTCAGTGGATCGTTATTTCGTTCATTCAGAATTCCCGCTGATTGTTTGCTATATTCATCATCTATTCTCACGGATCAAATTGCTATACATTTTCAAATTATTCCATTTTCATCTTATTCCATCTCGGTGTTCTACTCTGCAGATGCATTTTGTTTCATCATCATTTGCACAATATTCTTCTTATTATTATTGCGTTCAGATAATTGAATACTCCACAGGCGAGCACTGTCACGGCTTTGTGGACATCAAGTGACCAATATTTGATAGTTTGTATATATTATATTACGTATTTTCTTTAATAACAAACATCATAAACATAAGAGTAACGATCCTGGAATGACAATACAAAGGAATTTGTTTTTGAAATTAGTTCAAACGGTTTTGGCACTGGCAACAATACAGTCTATTACCTCGAACTACTGCACTATGAAGTGATAAGCAACAAAGGCATAATAGTTGACATTTGGTCGCGGCATTTCATCTGACCGGGACTGAGAAATACTAAATAGAGCGGAAGAGCGTCGTAATCGTCGAGAACGACGCTCTCCAGCGGGAAAAAACGACGCCTGTGAAGAGAGTTTAGTGAATTACAAATCTGTTCATTCAGCCAAGAAAGTTGAAAAGTTGAGTTGAAGACTGTAAAGCCTATATAAGTTAGTACTAAGAAAAACACTTAAGAGCTAGATTCTATAAACTTGATGAAGAAAAAAGAAGAATTATAACGGCTGTTTATGGAATTGCGAGTTTTCGTCAGTGATAAATAGCTGGTCGCGTCATCGTTTGTAGCTGCAATAAAAAGGAGCGGGTTTTTTGTGCTGGAAATGTGGCCAAATGGCTTGCACTTCATATGAGAGAGGCTTTCGACAAATCACACAATTCGAGATGCTTTAAAAATGCTTATCACAAATGCGTGGTTTCGAGAAAAGGAAGCTATTTCCTTATTGGGAAACTGTAGTGCGTTTCACAATAAATATAGCAGCGAATACCAAAGTTGAGAAACGTAGAATATATAAAGATGGGTTTCTATGAAGAGACATTTGATTTCATATTAAATCAAGAATAACAACTATAAAGGATGTAATTTTTCTTGCTCGATTTTCGTTCATTCTATTTCCACTATTATTGTTATTATCATTATTTTTAGCACCATTAACATTATCATCATTATTTCCCTCATTATATTTCATTGAAAATGAGGAGATAAACTGTTGTATAACATAATTGGACGAATAAATTGATGTTATACAGTATTGAACGGTAAGAACCCCCTCTTCGTCTTCAGGAAACCTCGTTTCGAATACCCGCCCTTCCGACAAAACTCCATCGCAAGTAATATATACGAGGTAATGAATGAATGTACACGTACCATTATGTATAATTATTATCAAGATATGATGATGATTATATAAATTAATGTTCAGTTCAGTCATGTTTGATAATCTGACACTCCTATCATATTCTGGGAAGTCTATCCATGAACACAATTTAAAATGATAGTTATTCAAACACTGTATAAACATGGATTGAATTAGATGAGTATATTTTTCTCTCTGTTCTCCATTCATATTGTTGATGATTTCACTGCAATTAACTTCGCTAATTGATGGAGGTACTTGAGCGATGTGATGGCAATATGCTAATTATATCCTTATTGAATGACCTGCATGAAATGCAGAGATGAATTAGTACAAATCATTCGTCGATGAAAAAGTTTATATTCCTCAATTCAGTTTTATTCTTCACTAATTTCAGCCGCCCTCGGTAGCTCAGTCAGCTGAGGCACGCATCCGACACTGAAAGTGTCGACTGAAGTCACCGTTGGGCGTGGGTTCGAGTCCCGCATAAGGCATGGGTTTTTGTAAACGTCCTCTCATTTATCATCACTTCATAGTTTCATAATCATGCTCATTCGTACCCCCGTATAACCTAGCTGTTGGTGGAGTCGTTACGCAAACAATAATCACCATCATCTTCACTTATTCCGTAGAATATATTATTCTACGGGTGATTTACATTTCTGACGGCTCGATTTTCTGATACTGCCTGTGTACTAGCTCTACATATAGTCATTTCCTTCAGAATTATGCTACATTAGTGAGTAAGAGAAAAACACACTACACTGTTAGCTAGTGTCACGAGCTGACAAAATCACCCAGTTCACTGACAATTAAATGACATTGAAATTATTTGGTGCTCCTTTATGTTGTTGTCTCAAATCTGTATATTATTTATACCTTGAATTATAGCTTAGATATAGCATCACTCACAAATCTACTCCCCTAAGTGTTGAATTATCAACGTGGGAGTAGCTGTAACTGGCGGTTTGAAGTTGTTATCACCATAGTCACCCATGTCATTTGTTTTCATCAAATCTCAGATAATGCTAACTGGACGTGGTAATACTGAGCCTGAAAAACTAGCGTGATCGGTATGACGCAACAGCACATTTTCTGTTTTCATTACGTTTGGTTACACAGCTCTGGAACGCTGATGCATATCATGTACGATAGGTATTTATCATAGCTATTCATTATCAATTTTGATAAAGCTGTATTATGAGTTATTTAATAGACCTTTTTCAGAGTTCCATGCGCAGGCGCTTTGCCTTCTAACGGCCAAGATCGCGTTGCATTCTGGGTGTTTTAATATTGTTGGAAATATCATCCCGCTTATCCACATGGTTGAAGGCAAAACAACGAGATATATAACTTACATTATCTCTCGTTTTACTCACTCTGACAGTGTGTGAATCTCTTAGAATATAGTAAACATAGTGATGTAACTACTATCATCTTATACATGAAAAACTTGTGTCACATGTTAGAGGATGAACTCCTCCAAAAGGCTCGACCGAGTGGCGTGAAATTCCTCACGCACATTCGATAGGGGTGATGGAAGGTTCGAAAGATCTTCCGCCAAGTTTTCTCCTATGAACAATATCCCAAAAATTGGCACTTCAAGGACAACACCAGTAATGGCATTGTTCACTGACATTGACAGCGTTGCTCAATGTTACTCAACGTTACTCACCATTTGCGAGACTACACGCTAGGTAGCGTAGCAATCAACATTCACTACAAATCACTTCGATGGCAGAACAACGTTTGCCGAGTCAGCTAGTATTATAAATAAATACGTTCACTGTAATACTAAATAGCATTGGCAGCATAGGACTTTCAACCACGCATACCAACATCCCGCTTTAGTTCAAACGTTACCGTTAGATGGCTCTCTCATTTCGAAAAGGGTCCATTATAGATATAGCTATTCATAATAATTCATGACGTTGACAGACAACTGTTTTACCATCGTAGAGACAAATGCAATGCTTTCAATCAAATCGTATTGATAGAATAAATATAATTGTTTCGGCCTCACAGCCCCCCGTGGATTTAGCGTTGCATTAGCGTGCTTCATATTCCGTGTTCTTGGCTAGGAGTTACTGCGACGTTTAAAGCTGGCGTTAGACGGACATCGCGTGCACTGGTGCCGTCAGCACGGCGTCGATAAGCTCTGGTCAGTCGACTATCCAAGTGGCAGTGGTTGAGGTTGCCACCCTCACAACAATACGTGCTGCCAACGATTACCTTCGACAAATAGCCAACGGTACAACGTATGGCATTAGATTAATTATATTGTATTTTCCCTCATATGAACTGGCTGTTGGTGAGATCGTTAGGCATACAATAATATTAGGTTTGAGATAGAAAATTTAGCAGTTTTACTTTTATGAGAAAATTGAAAATTGGTTGGATTGGCTAGACAGTCAGCTGTTTTTGGTTTCCTGATGGTTGCCATAGTGCGTGAACGAATAGTCATCTGAAATGTGGAAGGCATCACAACCCTGAGGTTAGTTTTCATTGAATGATGATAACATATCTCTCTCATTCTTAAAGGTAGCTGAGAATCGTCGTCTTAGATTCAGAATTTATTATGAATTCATTTGTCCTCATGGACCCGCTCTTTTTCCGAGTATTGAACGTATATGCATCACTCGATTTTCAGGTGAGCGTCAGCGAAGATTTCCACCCAACTCTTACGGAGCTTCGACTGTTTTTTTTTCATTGCTTTACGATCATCTAATTATTAAACTCTCGCTAGCGAACTGCCCGTTCGACACATTATTCTAGTCATTTGTACACGCTAACAAAACTAACACAAAGCACTATATACGTCATCATTCTCTCAACGTCCATACATATTATCCCAGAACCAAGCAAACCATCCAGAAAGCCTCAACAATATACCAGTTTACCATGCAATTTCATGAGATATTCGCCTGGAATTCATCTCGGCTCCCATGAAAGTAGAAGAGGACACCGAATTTTAATTTCGTCTAGGGCTCCCAAAACGGTCAATATGGCTCGCAGCACTCGAGTATAACTTTATCTCACAACGGAAGAGTAATAAAAGAACGCATATTTGTGTATAGTCGTATAGCTGTTCCCATAATGATTACCTATGACAACAATAACATATTCAAGCCAATGAAAATGTACAGTATGAAAATCAACGCACTGGCACATGCAGCATAGTTTTCTTCATGTGATCCGGGAGAAAGGGGTTTCTGACCCAGTTCGATCTCCGCCGTCGTCCATCACTACAGGGTTTTTTCGTGGCTTCCCTCTGTAGTGTAGGCTGATGCCGGGATGGTTTCCACAACCGCTTCCTTCCCACCATCCTTCCCATCACTCAAGAAACCCTAATCTCATCATACCATCATCGCATTAATCATCCATCCGGTGCCAATAGATCTGCGCTATCATAACAGTGCATCGTTACCCAATATAAAAAATCTAAGCAAATCTGAAACGAGCGTGATGTGGAATATATCTCAATGACTTCGATTGAAAAGGAAGCGTACTGTCGTATATGCACCCGGCACTTGTCGAAGATTGAAATGGAAGTAATATCCTAGCCACGGTTCACTCTTTCTTTCATCAGTTAACTACTTGACAACGGGTTACATTTTTACAGTTACTACCTGATAAAAATATACTTGTTACATTATACATCCTCTCTTTTGAAAGAAATTAACATCTAGAACTTGACACGAAGCCATTGTTCCCAGATTAAGGATAGGCCTATGGATGGAAGTTTGAAATCGTTTAGACGGGGAACCACGAGGGCAGAATCATCAAAAATATGTGTATTACTTTTGAATGATATGAAATAATAACTACTCCCACGTTGATAATCCCAGATTCCCAGCACTCATTCATGCGTGTATCGCAATACAGATAGCTTGATAACAACAAAACATGTATAACGGTAGAAGAATACAATCATAGTATTATCTAGCGTAGTTTTCTTAATTAAGCGTACCAAATAATCAAGGCCCATTCACAATGCGACGCTAACTTGAATTTCTAACGTAAGCCTTAACTCATAAAATGTTTGGCTTAGGGAAAGTGACTTGCCTATCCACAATGCATGTCGCTAACTTATTATCGTAAGCCGTTAACTTGTAAACTACCAAGGTCCATGCTTTCGCGTTTCAAGTTAACGTTCAACGTTAGAAACAACAAATCAGAAAGCCAAATTTATCGACCTAGAAATAGGGCGCGGCAACTGGAGACACCGACAACAGAACAGAAATTGTGACTGGTTGAAATTCGAAATTGTGGTTGGTTGGTTTTTCGCGTAAACGGTTACTTGCTGGTCTATTGTGAATAGAAACTTCAAATATTACGATAGCTACTTCATAGATAACGATTACTTATACGTATAGGTTTAAGTTAGCGTCGCATTGTGAATGGGCTTTTACTATTTCGCCGGATTACGTGAACCGATACTGGCAACTGGTTGAACTGGTTACCATGACTATGCAATGTGATTAGGTTTTACATCGGCTTGGTGTGAAAGTTCTCGACTTTCAGACTGAAAAAAACCACCCCCTCGCTAATACGACATCGTAGACAGGATTTACAGAGGCTCAAACCCGAGACCTCGGAATGGGGTATCACATAGCAGTCAGTGGATATCTAATGACCTGAGGAGCGTGACGTCACCGCGGGAAATGAACCGACAAATTGATGTGACTCTCATGGCCTTGGCCCTTGACCCGTGCGTTCATACTTGTTGAATATCTACACTTCCTCCGTTTTCTCTGTGTTAATGTCCTCAGGATTTGACGACAGTATTCATCGTGAGTTCATCAGGAAAGTGCTTTAGTACGTGTTAATAAAATCACATTTCTTGATCAAAAATTACATATTTTGGGACATGACGAACAGTAAGAGAGAGAGAAAGAGAGAAAGAGATTGAGAGAGAGAGAGAGAGAAAACAGACAAAAATTGGCCAGTAAAGGTTACATGCACGCTGTTGGTGGTAAACTGATGCACTATGTAGCAAAGTATGTACTATATAGTAGTAGCAAAGAAATGCGCGCAAATTGCAACAATGTCAATTTAAAAAAACAAAAACATTGCTGACAGGCTTTGTTACTACATGTTGCCAGCCATACTGAATTTTTCAGTAGGGTATTGTCTTGTTACTTTCATAGATGTGTTCGTCTGGAATAATGAAATATCTGAATAAAACCAGTCATCGATTAGATGGATTGTCTCGTTGATGTTGAATGGTGTAGGCCTATTTAAACGAAGTGAACTCGAACTCACTGTGACCAACCATTCAAATCAGCAAAACAAGTCGCAGAACAGTGTTCAGATACTCACAATAAGCCATTAGCCCGATACTGCGGACCCCAGCTGACGTCACGCAGGCTCGGAAACGCTCGGACTTACGGAATGTCCCGAACATCTGACGAGATTACACCTACACACTGATAAATCTAATCACGTTTTATTTTGTCCATAATGATTATTTTCCCATGTTTCTCAGATGTGTGGGTGAACGTGAGTTTATGTGGTACACACCGTAGTTCTATTTGGGATATGAGATGAAACGAGTAGGCGTATTTCATCAAGTGGGAACCAGCCTCGGTGGCTTAGTCAGTAACGGCATTGATTGGGAAACTGAAGTCAAGTCGGACGTGGGTTTTGGAACACCCCCACCCCCTTGTCACCCACTTTTAGACATCAAACATTCGACTTCCGCTCATTCGCAGCGCAAGTAACACAACTGTCGGTGGAATTGTTAGGGACAGAATATAGTTATCCCGTGGGATGAAACGGGAAAAAGACACTCGCTAGCTGATCAGTTTGAGGCTAGGATGTTTATGCAATATCATATTTTTTGTTTTACCCTTCATCACATGCTCATTAATGAATATAGGCCTATATGGTTTAGGCGTCACTGGTTCTGAGAATGCACATTTTATTTCGCATGCAACTGCATATTTGGAACATGTTTGGTATGAATGCATATTTATGCTTTTTAAGTGCTTATTTAATCATACTCAAGCACTCATCATTTTTATTATTTTTTTCACAATATTATGAAGTAAATTTCAATTTTTTTTGTCGTGGTAGACGTCAACATACGCTAGATACTATCATATGCATTATTAATTTTATTAAAATGAACTTCTTTAGATGAAATGAACTGTTCATTTTTGATGATCGAATTTCATGATATAGCTATGTCTATAGGTCCTATATATATATATATATATATATATATATATATATATATATATATATATATATATATATATTCACTATTGGCATTTTCATCATAGTTTTTTACCTGTAATTGGAAGCATATTGTTAAGTAATCACCAGATAGACCTATCATACAGTTTTAAGTGTATATTAAGAATGTGAAAATTTGCGCTTGAAATTCATTAAGTGCATAAGTTCATGCATAATCGAAGTTATTTCAATGCATACATCCTAGCCTTACATCACTGTCCGGTTTCTCTCCACATGAATCCTGAATCCGGCAGACTAGGTTCATTCCATAACCCAACTTTCGCCGTGGGCTTGCTGATTCTCAAAAATTCCAAATTAACATGCTATATAGAATTACATTATCAAAGTACAGAATGGTTATGTAGGTGGAAACTTTTGCAGGATGATGTAGAGTGAACACACTTGAGAAATTATTCATGAATTCTGGGTAAATTTATTATAGGTTATTATGATATTATGTAATTTGTTCTGGTCTCGGAATAGAATTTTTGGAATATAATCATCACTTTTCATAACTCACTATACATATTTCTGAATACTTTTTACCAAAATCTACATTATTAATGAAGAAAAACCATAACTTCTACAGAAAGAAATATCCCAGAAGATGAAAGAATAACACATACAATGAACAATGATGTTTTCATTCCGGTGATCATTTCATTGACTGAAATTTTTAGCCACAGTGATTTTCTTTTAGCCTACCTATTTTCTATTCCATTCAATCTGGTGGTTTCTTCACGATGATTTCATCTAATTCTGTTGAATTTTCTCATCTTATTCATTTGATTTTGTATTTGATTTTTGTTTAGTCCGACACATTTTTTGAAAATGTATTATATTTGTATTATTATACATAATCCATTTTTGATACAAACTTGAAATTATTCGAATATGAGAGCCTATTATTGTGTACATGATACCATGTGTTGACATACATGGCTAATTATGAGGTTAGGATTCGGAAAATTAACTCACCGTTCTTGCCAGACGATTAACTGCTGATATATATTCTTGTGTAAGATCTTGAATATAAGTAATGCGTTGTGGATATTTTAAGTATATGCAGTCCAGGGTACAGGTATACGTGCCAAGCCTACGAGAAATTATCATGGTTTTTCGTACTTGGAATCCGAATGAAAGTTTCAATTTTTCCTCTTCCAATCGTATACAAGCTATGTATGATGCAATCAATTGGACAGAAGGTTTTGACTTTTGATATTGACACACACAATATAGCCTTTCTTTCAATGATTTTGATGATTTTATCAGAACATATACTATGATTTATTTAAAGCGCAAGTCAGCTATTGTTGTTCGTACTATGGTTCTTGGTTTGTGTTTGTTGTTTTTCAGTGTTGAACAATATGTTTGGAATAGCTTAATAACCAATACAAATCCAATACATGGATACAATCAATAATCATATAATGAAGAAAGTCTAGAAGCAAGATACGATTCTTCATTATATTTTAATAACTATCTCTTCAGATAATTTGATTGTTTTTATAAATCTATTTCATCGAGATTCATAAACTCCAAGTAGGTAATATTGTCAAGACAGCATCACCGATAGCGTATACGTGTCCTTTATCGATGTTCATCCGAAGTTTCATAATGCGATATTACATCGCACGCTAACTTAGATCTCACAAAACATCTCCGGCACACACAATCTCTATGCCAGTAATTAGATTAATTATGATAATGGAACATTGAAGAGGATGTCATTAATTAACAATCCATGCAGATTAAGTTCAAACTAGTACGAGTTCCGAAGTCTTAAGACGCCATTTAATTGGACCTCATCTTTGCCGGGGAGACTGTACTTTATGCAAACTATGAATAATTAAATAGAAAAACTGGTGCATACAAGTTGAAGATGGAATCTCGAGGGAGAGAAAAATAATCCAGAACGATTTTATCTAACAGTGTAGTGTATTCGCTTACTCCGAATTAGTACTTTCGAAAAATGATCGGATATTGAAAATCAACGGAGTATTATGTTCTAGTGAAGTGAAATCTTTCATTTCATTCATCAACATTCCTATATATATATATATATATATATATATATATATATATATATATATATATATATATATATATATATATATATATATATATATATATATATATATATATATATATATATATATATATATATATATATATATATATATATATATATATATATATATATATATATATATATATATATATATATATATATATATATATATATATATATATATATATATATATATATATATATATATATATATATATATATATATATATATATATATATATATATATATATATATATATATATATATATCGTGATGCATTACAATTTTGAATCTCAAGAGAGAATCACAGAAGCTTGAGATGTCTCCATTTTTAATTATGTTTTCAAAAAGTGTGTGTATTATATATTCTTGAGCTGGAACTACACGGCTCAAGTAGGCCACTGGACGGAGTCATTGAAACTTGAGCGAATCCTCACTGAGACAGCTTAGTACAGTGTCAGGATGTATATTGAGAGTGGCGTTTGTTTGCCAGTCTAGCTCGATATATCTCGAGGACACGAGCGGGTCGGTTTCCAGGGTTCGGCTCCTCCGGATTCATTCGGGAGGCTGTGCGTTTCATCATACAAGAATAATTACAATATCGGTTGAAAAAAATCTTCTCGACCCATAACCTTCGATCAAAAGCATTCATATGATATTCACAGAGTAATAAAAAAAAAGAAAGGTGGGAGTACCGAACCTCGATCGCCAGCTTTCAAGGCAGGTCGGGCTTGGACCAAGGAGCCGATCACTCCCGAACCCCCCTGAATGAATCCGGCTGGGTGGAAAACGACAAGCTTGTTTGAGGACTGCAAATGATTGTGGTTGCTGGCAATGCATGCTTGGAAATCGAGACGGCGGTGACTTAAGATCAACTTGTGAAGTGAGGTTATATTCACTGATGTTCACTCGAGCACTTAATAATCCGTTTGAGTTTCTAGTTAGTTATAACTACTGCAGTAATTCATTTTGTCACGTTAATTGTTGTGGTAGTCACTGCTGATCACGTGGCAAATTTCTGTGTACTGATTGGTTAATTTTCCCCCAAGCTTTAGCGAAAGTAGGACATGTTCTTAATGGAAAACATTGAACTCAAGAAAGAACCGAGCCCATCTGTTCAACTATTTCGCTTCAAATTTTGCATATTCATATTTGAGTTCAAGAAAACTTGATCTGTGGAAATACAACTTTGATCACAAGCTATATTTGATGAAGTAGAAACGGAAAGACCAATTTCATATTCTCGCGTCTCTCTCTCTCTCTCTCTCTCTCTCTCTCTCTCTCTCTCTCTCTCTCTCTCTATCTCGCGATGGACTTGTGGCTAAGGCTGCGCTGTTTGGGCGCGTCTGTTCTCACTGCTCGATTTGAATAATGGCTAGAAATAATGTGTGTGTGTGAGAGATTAAACTCTATGTAAGACATTTGTTCTTGTCGGATGATATTTCTCGCAGCCACGTATCTGATGGTCTTAAAGATGATCGCTGTGTTCATTTCTTGTTGAGTGGAAAACAGTATGAAATGTTCTTGGCAATAATAATGTGTTGATGCAGAGAGTATATCAAGCTTTTCAAATGCTTTTTGTTCGTGTGAAAGCTCGACTTTTGTTATTTGAAATGTCATATTTCTTCCAATAGCTGACGATTTGAGTGTTCAATCTTGTTTCATCATAATATTACCTTCCATTCTCATTTTTCATTTCATATCCAATGCAAATATATAATTCAATATGTACTGAAAATGAAATGAATATTGAAAATGAAACGGTACATAATAATGAGAATGAATCTATCATTTTCTTCACACCGAAACTTGCTACAAAATCATTGTTACATAAAATTGTACGTCACCAAAGAACAGAAAAAAATTTATAATATGCAATGAGTTATTCAGATATGCCATACGTTTGCAAATAATATCCGCTTATATATATATGTATATATATATATATATATATATATATATATATATATATATATATATATATATATATATATATATATATATATAATTATTATTATATTCAAAAGATCTTTGCTATACTTTACAAATCTTATCCCTACATAACACAGACAAAGATATCATTCTAGATTTTTAAAACTTCTACGTTTAAGTGTAGGTATGGAATGAATGTAGTCTTCGTATAATATGCCAATGCAAGTTTGTATTTCCAACTGTAGGCCACCAACCAAGGTTGGTCTGGGGCTACCAACCAAGTGCAGAGAATTTTCACATTTCCCGTTTGCAGTATATGATGACGAGGTGGTCACAGTATAAGAACACGATATATCGCACACATTTTTATATTAATCAATGTTTAACTGAATTAATTGAAACTCTCTAGCATTTCATTCATTATTTGAGTTATTTCAGAGTGTAGGGTAACTGTAATCCGGGTCATGAAAGTACTCCATTATCCTCGAAGGCTTGAATACTAGAACAATAGCTTTGTGGGTATATATGTGTGTGTACATTCCTTTGTGTTTCCAGTTTTTAAAGCTTCTCTATAAAACATTCCCAACTCCTATAATAAAAGGATGTATATAAAGAGCTTTACTGAATAAAGGTGTTCATTATGCAATTAACTTTCGGCGAGTGTTGTGTGTATAAAAGTCTCAGAAGTTACGTCATCACATTAGGTACGACTACATTCAAGTTAAATTCGTTACACTCAAAGCAATTGCGAGTACATCGAGAGTAGAAAGGGACAAGCCACGCGTAAGAAGTTTCGTATGTCCGATTGAGAGTTTCCAATGGTTTTGGTGAGGAACTTTTAGGTTCATTGCCTGAAGCTTTGTGCTCGACTTCTACTACGATCTCACATAATAGCTCGTACTGAGCTGGTTCAGAGATGTTAGAAAGTACAGAAGTAAAGACCTCTTCGGGGACTCATACCCGAGCTAGAGGGAGACAGACGAAATGAGATCTATATTTAGACGGAAAGAGAGAGAACGAGTTGAAAAGATTTCAGAGCTATTTCGTTTTCGAGGAAAGGTGAGAAAGAGAGAGAGAGAGTCGTGGGCTTCTGCGCCAAAAAAAAATAGTAAATTTTAACCGCTCCGCTTTGTCCTTATAGTCCTATAAAAAGTGTCCTGAACGTAACTGGATTTTCAAATTTAACTGAAGTTGTAGCGAGCTGCGTTGAACCAGAGCGATGCTGGAGAGAGATGGGAGATATACGTAACACAATGAATCTGATGAATGCGTCGGAGTTTTGGGCCAGACATGAAATGGGTTGATCGAAAGTTCACGGCATACGAAAAGTTGGTTTTCTACCAACCTTACCAAAGTTTAAAACTCGAGATCTTATTTCCATACGGGGCTTATATAGATATTCTCTAATCTACAAATAGAGTTTCCTTTTCAATTGAACTCGACGATTCCGTCTTGTCGAATGTTTTTTCTCGTTCGTCTTGCAGTTCTCGGCGATATTTTGTTGTGAGCCGTTATAAGATCTGACGAGTGGATGCAGGAGCTTTGCAGGACTACACAGAAGAGATGAAACGATCCTGGACGGCTAACTGGTATAAGCTGGGAGATAGAAAAAAAAATAACTCATAGATAAACTAAGATGAAACTCAAGATATGGTTTCATTTAAGAATGGTGAGGTTGAAAAGAAACAAATTGTGGGTCATATAATTAAATAGTGGGACTAGAATAGAAGTGATATAATAGAAACCAGAACCTCATTATCCAAATACTGTGTATGAGAGAATCTTTGTATCAATGAAGTGAGATGAAAGTTGAAAGCTTTTCTCCGTTATTATTATCATCCTTTATTCATCAAATAGCTTGGAAGCCAGTCTTTTTGTACATTAACAATGAATGAAATATTGTAAAATGTCACACACATAAAAAACGCAATGACAAAATCACAAAATCAACAAGATAAAAGTCAAACGGGTGATAAATCAAATAATCATTGATTATATTTTTTTTAAATCCTAAAAAAAAATCCCAAACATTTTCAGAAAATGTCAATGTTTGAGGCAAAAAATTAGTTGTTCAAGGCTTTCGCGACGCGAATATGAGGTATCAGATACTGGGACGCGACGAAACAACCCATTGATCTAATACCTCATTTTCAGACTTCCTCACTTCACTTTTGTCCACTTTTTTCCTCCAATTCTCACATTTCTGATGTTTTTGAAACATCTATTTCTCTGGTTTATTCCCTTATTCAGTTCAGATTATTTGACAATTGTGAAACAGAACGTCGGGCTGGCTATGTGAATAATGGAAGACTGTGCATACTTTGTGGAAGTCGAATGAATAATGTGAGATGATTGAACGTGAATTGAAAGTTTGAGTGACTTGATGAAAGCGTGCTGTTAGACTCGTAGCTAGACAAAGCGATATTGAAATACTTCAGCTCTTGAAATATCGCCTAATAAGAGATATACGACATCTTGTGTTGCCTATCTTGTTCTAGAAATGTAGGCTTCTAGCACAGTTCTTATTTGAAGGTATACATAGGGTGGGAAGAGAATAAATCATGTTCTGACTATATATATATATATATATATATATATATATATATATATATATATATATATATATATATATATATATATATATATATATATATATATATATATATATATATATATATATATATATATATTATATATATATATATATATATATATATATATATATATATATATAGAGAGAGAGAGAGAGATTCAACATATATTTTCTGATGTACATTAGCTAGAGACTTGAACTTTCTTCCGACTCATATCTATACACATGCTGGAAGAATATATATTATACACACATATATTCAACTAACCACCATATACACGGTTATATGATCGAACTTATTATAGTTACGATCCAATATCGAGATATTTTCAATGTTTTAGACATATTATAACAGATACGCCTCAACCGGGAGTCGGACCCAGGACCTTCTGATTGCTCATCAGGTGCTCTTTCGAATCAGTTACCGGCTGAATCACTCTTGATACATCATTATAGATCCTACTTAGAGTGACGATCCACTTCATGGGGCTAGCTCTAGGCTGAGATTCATCTAAGTTAAACGATGCGTATCTTTTATGACATGAATATAACATCCCAAATATAATTGTTATTCATATGGATATATATATATATATATATATATATATATATATATATATATATATATATATATATATATATATATATGATATGATTACTCGATTCTATTCTGACACTTCACTTCTCCTTTTTCCCCAAGAATTCATGCATTACATCGAGAGCCCACGTCCATTGTTTCGCGTCTTCAATGTGTTTGGCACAAAGTGAAAGTATACCCTGAGTGGAGATGATAGAATGGGCCAGCGAGTAGTGGACGGGGGGGATAAGGAGGGGGGAATGGTTCCAGGAAGGAAGTAGCGGAGGGCAATTTGTCTGCTGGAATAACCGTAAAAGGTCTACAATTCTGTTTGTGGAAATGCGAGAAAATTAAGAGATCGCTCTCGACGACTCCGCGTCTTGCAGCACGCTCTGGCGGTCGCTGAGGGAACGATAATTGTTTCCGGCGAACAAACCGTCGTTAGAATAGGCTTGAATAAGATGAAGAAAGTGCTCTTCTGCATAGCTTATTGTGGTATAGGGGAATTATGTTTGGATATAATGGAAAACAAAAGTAATATGAAAGAATAAATTATATCATCGATTCATATCGTGCACTATTCATCATTATCTCATTCCAACAAAACTCTATTAAAATGTGTATTCTCAAGATGACGGATTATAATTATATAGGCCTATATATATATATATATATATATATATATATATATATATAGCACTGTCAGTGATTACACTTTTTGTCACGGACAGAAATCTCTAAGCCCTCAAGAGAGTGCAAATCATGAGTTACACCATCATGAAATCCAAAATCATGGGATGTGATCTCTGATACTTGAAACAAATCGAAATGAGACTGAAATGTACACCCTCGTTCTAAAGGCTCCATGCTAACATTTTCAGTTGAATAATCTGATAAAATCAATCTCGAAGAATTGATAACTATAGTTCAAAATTCTCGAAATATCTATATGGCATAATGTGATACTTGATACAATATATTTCAAATTATCGAACAAATATATTGATCGTGTATACTGTTTCCCTTCATTTTCTATCTGGACGATTTGACTTGACTATTAACTGAAAATACTGTCATAATTAGACGAGCTCTAGCGAGGATTCAATTTGATACATACTGAAAAAAATTGGTGTTCGTTTTTATGTTTTTTTTATGTTTTTTTGTCAATTCTATACAGGTCAAACGGCTACTTCAAACTTTTTTTCAATATGGTTCCTCATCTAACTTAGATCTGTATAGTTTTGTGGCATCATCGAGCGGTAACTTTTGTTTTTATGAATTTCAGAAATTTCAAAAATACTCATTAGAATAACATGGCGAGAAAAAAAGAAAATATTTTTATTTTCCCAAAGAAATGAAATTTTGCGTGAAGTTGAATTACATTTTGATACACATTTCTGAAAAATTTCAGCTCAATCGGGTCAGCCATTTCGAAGAAAAAACATAAAATGTGCTAAATTGGTACCACTCGAAGCAGTTTTTACCCATTTTCACCCATAATATTACTATTCGCTCGTCTAACAACGCATATATGGCGTTTTCCTAGTTATATGAACGTAATATTATATTATTATATAATATTATATTATATTATATAATATTATTATTTCTGGTTATAACATCAATCACTCTCAAAGACCACGTTTTTTCATTGTGTCACCACGATGTGGTAAGCGACTGATATGTACGACTGTTCTGATGAATACGATGAACTCGACCCGTGAACGACGAGACAGTTAGACCATAAAGCGGACATCTTAAGTGAAATCCTACCCCCAAGAAGTCCTCTTTGCCCGTATCTTGGTCCTTGTTTAGTGACTGAACCGTGGCGTGTAAGGGTTGCTTCAGATATTTCGGCTTGTTATCTCACATCTCCCTCACTCTTGATGCACTCACTATCTTTTATCCCCTATCACAACCTCAAGCCATTTTATAGCTGTTATATTTTTGTGTGAGCGAGTGAGAGGAGACGATTTTCTTGAGGGGATGCGCGCACGGTGCTTATAAGACTTGAGAAATTAATACCCACTCTTTTGTTCCATTTTGACGAACCAGTGTCAATGGATAGAGGAGTTTATCAACTCTTGGGTAATTGTATGCTCTCCAATTATTATGACATTGTATTTGTGTTTAATGAAATCAGTTTCGAAATTATACGCCAATGGATACAAGATGTGATGAAATTCATATACATATCATCTTGAATATAGACTATCATACTGTATGAACCGTTCCTGCATTAGCTCAGACCACAGAGGGGAACCATGTAAAACCCCTGTAAAGATGGTCGGTGGCGGGGATTGAACTGGGTTCGGAATTCTCCTCGCCTCCCGGATCACATGAAGCGAGCGCGTCAACCACTGCGCTGCATGTGCCGGTGGGATATATTAATTGGAAAATAAGTGGTTATGGAGGAATAAAATCTTATATGTACGAATACAACAATGTGAATACAATCCATGTGTGGTGAAACATGATTTCTGATTTTGTGACATATTTTCTGAAAACCAATACTCAATCTGTTTGCAGTTTTCGAGTTATTGACGAAATAACCTGGCACCTCCACCGAATACATGGACGATGTGACTAGAATAATATTCTCTTCAAAGTGGTGAACAGAAAAGATTGATGGCAACGATCCTAGGCCATGGTGATGTGTTCAACCATATATATATATATATATATATATATATATATATATATATATATATATATGTGTGTATATATATATATATATATATATATATATATATATATATATATATATATATATAAATTTATATATATTTATATACATATATATATATATATATATATATATATATATAGAGAGGGAGAGAGAGAGAGAGAGAGAGAGAGAGAGAGGGAGAGAGAATATATAAGGATATGATTATTACCTTCTATTGAACCGTATATCACATAATATACCGTACCGTACGTCACATGATTCGTTGAGAGTACACAGCTTCATAAGGTCCTCTATTTGCTCTTCCTAGAACACAGGCTAATGACGTTTTGTGCTCACATCTTGCGAAGGTTACTAATGTATCTATAAGCTCTAGATGAGGTGTATTCAGAATTAACAGCATATTATTATATTATTAATCTCACTGAAACTCTGATATCATATTCAAATTCTACCAAAGAAACTGCATGGATGGATGTATGGAGGGGATTCGAAGGAGGGTGCCTCAATATATATATATATATATATAAATATATGAATATATATATATATATATATATATATATATATATATATATATATATATATATATATATATGAGAAAATGATTATATTTAGAGGTATTTTGGTCGTTTAATATGTATCTATTATTTTATCAGAAGCTCAATATTTCGGCTGAACTATGCCAGCCTTTGTCAAGAGCAAAAATTTTTTATTTTTTTTTGCTCTTGACAAAGGCTGGCATAGTTCAGCCGGAATATTGAGCTTCTAATAAAATAATAAATACATATAAAACGACTAAAATACCTCTAAATTTAATCATTTTCTCATAATATGAGTCGTTCAAGCCTACGTGAAACCATATATATATATATATATATATATATATATATATATATATATATATATATATATATATATATATATATATATATATATATATATATATATATATATATAAATATATATATATATAGCTTTTAATTCAATAACTCAATTAATTCGAACAGTTTGCGTAGCTCCTGTTTGAATGCCTGTGAGCATAAGTCGCCTGCTATCAGGCCCTTCCAGGCTCCGGTGTATTGTTAACAAGTCCTTAATCTCGTCAGTTTACCGCTATACAGTAAGCCGTGATAAAAAGGGACGAGTTGCACTGGCTCAGTTGCACTCGTCGCCGCAAAACCCCGGTCCTCTTGACGTGTATTAAACACCGGTGTACATGCGATCTAATTGCCTGATACCTTCACTTGGTTATTATTGAATTGTTGAAGTGACTTGTATTGGTATTTGATTATGTAAGCTGTTAGTTGGTAAGTTATTCCTCTTATTCACAGATTGTTCTCAAAAATGATTACTATAATGAAATTACAATCAAACATACTCAATAGAATTATACTCTGTTATTTTTTCTTAGCTCTCTCCTTGAATCATCGATTTTTGTTATATTCTTCATATACTCTTTCAATTCATTCCATTCCAATCCATCGTTAAATGACTTTGGAATCAATTTTACAAACTCTTAGTTCCGGAATTACCAGAGTGGTTACCTCCATGGTTACCTGTCCATGCTTCTTGTTTATACTAAACTGTCAGATAAAGACCAACTGGACTCGATAATACCGTGCCTCAGTTCAGTATTCATTCACTAACTTTCGATTAAGATACGACAATGGCATGCGTCAGTGAAACTGGAACACAGTATTTTTAAGAACAACTGCTGCGTAATGGATAGCTGAGGTATATTGTCCAGCAAATACGAAAACTCTGATACCAGAAAAGTAGTAGTTATAAGATGGCACATACACGGTGCTGGACAATCGATCTTCACTATTTTTTTCTATGCGTACGAACCAGTGTGATTGGATAAAAAGTATGCCCAGAATAATGGTATGCCCTATAATAATATCACATCTATTTTCAGTGAGTTAATTCAGTTTTAGAATGATGTGTAATTCCATTCTTTAATATTCTTGATTTTCATCGACGTATTATTTCAAAACTGATTGAATTCATTCAAGTATGTATTATTCGGAAAGCATAACATTATGATGGGGCTGATATACTTGTTATCTTATCACAGTGTTCCGTGAACATAGAAAAAATAGTAGAGGTGAATAACTCTTTTTGTATAATAACCGTGTATGCACCCCTTTAAGAGCAAATTTGTAGTCAATGTAGGAAAATATAAGCTTTGTTTTGATCACTCTCGAGGGTATGAGATATCAAAATTCTCATTCGGAAGAAACACTGATATTTGTGATACCTTCAAAATAGTATAAGTGGTAATTATTTCCCTTATATCGCCTAATTGTCAAACGTATACACCTTATAGCTGTTTACGCTTGACAATTATGTGATATAATTCATATAGTTCCATATTATGCCGTCTCGAAATTAAGCAGAATGTCTGTGTTTTCCCCCCACTTCAATTGTGATATTTCATCCCGTTCTTAGGTTATGACCAAAACGCTGACATTTCGCTAAATCGACTCCCATGAGCTCTCAAGTAATAATCAACTAATTAATATTCAATCACCACTTGATACAACCAGCTCTAACGTTACGCCATCTTCATTAACGGGTCAGAATCTATTAATCGACAATAACATGAGACGATGAGTACCCTTCAGGCTGTGATGACTTGATGACCGAATAACAACAACAACAACACTGTTTCAGTCACGTGCTGACAGGAGGTGAAACGACAATATGCCACATAACGGCCCATAAGATTAGATTATAGCTATTAGAACACCCATCTGGCTGTGATGCTGTACGGTATAGGCCATTGTTGTTCCTAACTACCCTATTATACATTGTGATTTAGATTTTATAATATTATAAATATGACTATTATTAATATGTGAAGTATTTATGTGGTTATTACGCAGCTGTGTTCAGGATCGTTTATATTTTATCAAAAGTTATATCAAAAGTAATTGATATTAGAATTTCATACATTGCTGAAAATATATTTAACTGTATAGATGACGAGAGTTCATTTGAGCTCGGGTAAAACTTTTGTATATAATTGAAAGGACAAAGTTTTTCTATTTGGGAATGAATGTGTGGTTTCAATGATCACATGTAGCTGAGAAGTGTAGCAGTACACTTTGCAGTGGAGTACCAATCATAAAGTCACCCAGTACATAATTGTCTTCAGGGATAAAGTCCACACATTTTTTTCAGAAGTGATGCATTTGAAATGTTCGAAAACATCGCAGTCTACAGTTGACCAAGTAATTCATTCTATGTTAAGAGGGCATTGTCGATACGACGGAATATCATTATCACTTTTGAACAGTGATCAAAATTGAAATTCTACTCATTTGCCACTTGAATGCATCTAATTTCAAGTTTTCTATTTTATCATCCAAATTCAATGACTCATTTTCACTTTCCGCAATTATAATTCTGGATTTATAGTCAGCTGTACATTCATGATAATTCACTGTCAAGATTAACACCCATCATGAATGGACGATCCTCGTCTCTTCTATATCTAACTATTCCTACATGGTGATATAAAATCGCCCTTGTGGTGCCCCGTTCAAAATAGCACATCTCCTCAATAGTCACCTTGAAATGAAAACAGATCACCTGGGGTCAAGTTCAAAAAAAAATAACGAAAACAAAAAACGAAAACAATTAGAACGTTTTTTCCTTTCTCCCCTGACATTTTCCCTAGCATCATTGAATTGTTTTTTTCGTCAGGCCAAACACACGCTACACGTAGTAGAACCAACACGACATTGTTTTTTCCGTGACAAGATAAAAACAAGTCGGGGCAACTGTCGAGAGAGCTCGCTCGTAAAACCGAACTCATCTCGTAGTAAAAAAGAAAGGTATGTGCGCGCCAAGTGAAATACGTAACATTATGTTCACCACTATAAAGGTGACATTCATGGCAGTCAACAAGAGTGATGGCGGTTTCAGTGCAAGAGGTCATTTCTACCGTTGTCTTCCACCTCCTATAGGTATACACACAGTGAGCTCTCCTGTCGGGAGAAAGGAGGATTATTCAGGATTATAGATACCTTTACTCTTTCTTTTGGTCTCGTTTTAATGGTTTGACAACTTAGCAGTCTTCTCGTGAATCAATACGTTGGTATCCCTGTAGCTACGACAGGAAAAAGTCGTCACGTCTACCAACCAAATAAGTGTATAGAAGGGATCTTTATAATATCGTCCAACTTGTAGGATTCAACGTATTTGAAATATGAAGTTGCGGTTTTTGTTGTGAAACTCGTACTGAAATATTGTGACACCGTAAAAATGTCACACTTAGAGCCGGTTGTACCAAGTGATGATTAGTGAATTAAGCATAAATTAGCAAATCAACTTGTTATCACCCTTGGTTACCTATGTCATTTTTGTACCTTAATTAATGATTCACTAATTGATATTTAGTCATCTGTTGGTACAATCGGCTCTTATACCAATACGGTGGATTTTACCCTCGCCCGGCTGTAATTGATAAAGGCCTTGAAGTTTTTTTTTCTAATGTATTCATATCGGATTAACCGACACACTACGTACTGATGACTACGATCCATTGGCGTCGGGAATGATATATGAGATGATTATTTTAGGATTATTCAATCAGGTGTTTTTGGATAGTAGGAAGGAGTCGGTCGTGGCCTGTTGTTAGGGAACCATCCCAGTATTGACCTGAAAGACGAGGAAACCACGAAAACCCCTGTCAGGATGGTCGACCATGGCGGGAAAAGTTCCCTAAAAAACTGATATTCCGCTAAATCGACTGCCATGGACTCTTCAATATCATTTACCTGAGTGCCTTAAAGCATGCACTCTGCTGATTCCAGCCAATGCAGTGTGTCCGAACAATGTGATGATTCTCGTTTGTGTTTGGCATTGTTGCAGTCCCAGTGTCGCACATGCAGGCGGTGGCCGGCGACGCAGTGTACATGCCCTGCGACATCTCCACCACGGACTACGGGGATGCTGTGCTCCTGGTGCTCTGGTACAGGGAGGACCTCGGCACGCCCATATACAGGTAAGCAAAACTATCAGGAGGACAGGAAGCGATGGATGGATGGGAATTATTGAAGCGAATGTGTTCATTTCTTGTTTCTCCATTTCTTCAATGAAATACGCATTGATATTAGATCTTCAGAAACTACAACTATATTTATACTTGAGGCTATACGAATATGGGTCGACATTCCGTTCTTCCTTAAGTTAACACGCACACACACACCAACACACACTCACACACATATATATAATATATATATATAGAATATATATATATATATATATATATATATATATATATATATATATATATATATATATATATATATATATTTATACATTTTTGCTTCTTGATTATAATTCAATTGTGATAATGTTCATGCACTCTGTTCAATTTCTCGTCACAAAACCCATATACCAACAATCATCTATTGTTTCAACCATCGATTAAATTCAATAATGTTATCTGATTCTGGTCAGCCCGCATACAGGAATCTTTCTTATTCGGGCTTCTGAATTACACTTTTATCGCTCTGAAAGCATACTTCTCCTTTCTGATCAAATTAATCTTCAAACTAGTAGTTTTTTCTCTTTTATGTAGTTTTTCAACTACATTCTTGATTACAGAACATTTCAGAGGTTCTGAAAAACATGTATTTCACGTTGTTTATTATTTATTATGGTGTATGTTACACTGTTTATCTATCAATGGTAATGTTTAATAATATGAAATGTTAAAAGTGTGGAGTCAACAGAGTGTGGTATATGATACGGGATGCTATTCATGACGAGCACAGCATCCCATCGAGAGTGATTTGTCCTAGATTTTCATAGTTATCTATCATCAAACCGACAGTGAACAATTGAGAAAATATGCGGATAGATTACATCTTAATTTCACGAGCTCTGTTGACTCGATTGAGCCTTCGAGAACAAAAAGTATTGGAAATGTAAAATAGCCATATCCAACGTGATCTTATAATAGTGCTGTGTTATTCTTCTGGTCTCCTTTCTGATCAAGCGATGTCAAACCTTATGGAAAATTAAATGCTAATCATATTGCGTTTCCAAAACACTACTTTATATAGTGTTAGTTTATTCTCGTCCAAACTCTTCAGTTGGCATAGTTACCAGACATAAATGCTATTCCAATGTCTCTATCAGAATCTCTATATGATTTATCTCAAACGTAGTGTCATGTCTAAAACATATCTTCAACTCTCATCTGATCCGGGATTCAGGCTGACGAAACTTGTGATCTTGTGAATATTATTTGCGAATTTCAACTCGAATTATTCCCGTGTAGTTATATCCAACCCTTGAGGGCTTCAATGTTGCCATTTCAATAAAACCCGAATATCGTTTCTTGATAGATAGGAAATACTTTTCAAAATGACATACGCGTCTGTTTTATCGACATTGCATTATACGCTGAAATGATTCTCAAATTTCGAGCAATACTCTCTTTCCCTGCCCTTCCCCACTCCCCCTCTCCTTCCCCCTGAATCCGCTAGCAACTGTTTTTTTCCTCCATCCCTTTTTCAGTCGAGACGCCTTGTGTAGGTACACTTGCGGTCACATAAAATTTGGTGGATCATGTAATACTGATAAAATTAGAATTATTTTATCAATTATGTCTACACTCTCCAGTGTGGATATAATGCTTATAAATTTAATTTAATTTTTCATTCTATTTATTTATTTATTGACCATTGATTATTCACAATAGTATAGTCAATGTCATAATCCCAAGGAAAAAACATTACAAGCCATTACAGAATAAAATGAAACGTTTCTTCATTCGAGTCGGATATTTTTAGGAATGTTTAAATTTTAGATGATAATTTCAGGCGATCCTATAGATATAGGTTCATTCAGTTGATTATCATAGTATTATTATCGAAACATGTGAGAATATGTAACTTACCCAATGCAATACACAGTTGTTGACTATCTTCCTTCCGGGCTCATCGGTACTTTGACAGTTCGGCACGAGGGCCGCCCGGTCTCCATGGTTACATTATCACAGTTATATCACATGACTTTAATACCAATCAAGTCATTTTGTCTTGGTTTTATAACTGTCTCAGTGCAGCAGAATAAGGAGTGAGAATGACCACGAGGCTAAATACCGCCAAATAAAGTCATAATTTCAAATCAGATTGCATCAGGGTGCATTCATGTACAGGATAAACCAAGGCCTTCTATATTAAGGCTTGGATAAACCCATTATTTACTTGAATCTGGAGTTCAAGATTGCTGTGTATGATCTGTTGATAAACGATAATATCGAATTTATTTAGTTTTCTGGTATTGTCTTCATTGAAATCAGATTGAATCGTACAGAAAATATACGCCCCCAGAAAATGTACTGACATCATGTGCAATTATTGAACCATCAGAAATATACGGCTTGAACCGAAAAGAAAATGTTCTTTTCTACTCGTCTGAACTGCAATCAGTACTGTCACAATGCACGTAATTTGACAGGTATCGGACAGTGATAAAACGGACATTCACTTTTCACCTTCACCTTCCCCTCCCCTCTCCCATCAATGACCTTCATTTAACATATATACTCCAGTTGCACTCTGTATAGAAAAGGATGAAAAGCCTTCCTCCGAGGATCAGTCAACTAAGACACTGCATTAGAGACTGAAGTCACCGTTGGGCATGGGTGCGAGTCCCGCATAAAGCATGGTATTTTGTGAACGTTCTCTCACCTATCATTACTTCATAGTTTCGTTATCATCTGCTCATTATTCAAGTATAACCTAGCTAATCATCATCATCAAAATCATTGAAAGAGTAGTAGATTTTTTTTATATATTGGGTTTAACGACGAACTGTTATCATAGCGCAGATATAATGGCGTCGGATGGATGATTAATGAGATTATGGGAATATAACATGAAGGTTCTTGGGTAATGGGAAGGATATGGGAAGGAAGCGGTCATGGCCGAATTATTGTAAGAACCATCCCGGCATTTTAGCCTAGAGTGCAGAGGGAAACCATGAAAATCCCCTGTAAAGATGGTCGGCGGGGATCGAACCGGGTCCAAAAACCCCTCGTCTCCCGGATCACATGAAGCGAGCGCGTTATAACCACTGCGCTTCATGTGCCGGTGATTTTATTTTGATTCGATTTCACGAAACGAACTTTTCTTATGTCTGCAAGTGTACTTGTATATGCGCATGACCTTCCCGATCACCGTGGTTCAGCCTTTATCCTCCTCCACACTGAGCCTTTCTTTTTCTCTGGTCCAGATTGACAAGTGCTCCAGCATCTTGCATGATCCCTTTCATCTGTCTCTCCAGCCTCCAGCCTCAGATGTTCTTGTTATCTCTACGAGACGTGTTTGCCACGTTGCTTGTCACTCGGGCGCAAAGAAAAAACTACACGCTTTATCTTCGAGCAGATTTTTCAATCGCTTTTGGTTAGAATGATGGCGATAGATTTCACTAGTGTATATTCGGTTGCGATGACTTTTATGGTACTTTTTTTCCGCGCTGAGAGATTGTTCTATTCTTCGCTTTTCTTCGAGTACAATGATGTGGGATTACTTTTATATCGGAAGTATTATAGCTTGCGAAATTCTTCTAACCAAGTTTTCGAAGACTGGCAAATTCTGAATTCTGTTCAGTTTGAAATATAATAGTTCACGATGATGATAATTTCGCATGGAAGTCGATTCAGCAAAATATATTTTTCTGGTCATAACTTTTGAACGCTATAAGTTATAACAATTTCAATAATTATTAATAATTTTGGATAACTTCAGAATGACGCGACGTAGAATGATGAATTCAAACATCTGTTTCCTCATACCAGAATTTTCAATTTTCAGAAGAATATTCAGAATTTTGCACATGTAGCGTATAGTGGTTAAAGCTCTCGCTTTGTGTGAACTGGGAGGTGCAATGAATATCAGACTCGGTTCTATCCCCGTCACCATCAATCTTCACCGGAGTTTCTCATGATTTCTCTTTATTGTCTAGGCTAATGCCGGGATGATTCCCACAATGAATCGGCCATGACCGCGTCTTTCCCATTATTACATGCATGGCACTTGTCTTACCTTGGTCCCGTTGTTCATGAATACGGAATAGGCCTAAATAAAAACATGTCTCATGTCGTACAAAACTCAAAAGTTATCACACAAAATCTTATACATCGTTAGATCGACTGCCTTGAACACTCAATATCAAAGTCGATCCAATGTTATTCATTTCAGATAATACAACATTTTAACACGCTCGCTTCATGTGATCCGGAAGGCAAGGGGGAATTTCATCAGGATAGAGATTCTCAATGCATGGGTTCGAGTCCCGCATAAGGCACGTGTTTCTGTGAGCATCGTGCATCAGTCACCACACATTCGAATCCACAAACATCCTTCAACTATTATTCATTTATTTTCATATTGGGTTTAACGACGCACTGTAATGATAGCGCAGATCTAATGGCGTCGGATGGATGATTAATGAGATGATGGGATGATGGGATGAAGGTTCTTGGATAGTGGGAAGGAAGTGGTCATGGCCGACTTATGTATCACCCCGGCATTAGCCTAGATTACAGAGGGAAACCATGAAAAACCTCTGTAAAGATGGTTGGCGGCGGGGATCGAACTGGGATCGAAATTCCCGTCGCCTCCCAGATCATATGAAGCGAGCGCGTTAACCACTGCGCTGCATGTGCCGGTTCCTTCAACTATTGTTGGAGTTGTACTAGTGAACCACTCAAGAGAGATGTAAAATTTGAACAATACCGTTCTATTGAAACCGATACAGGTGGTCGAGTGGCTAGCGCACTGACGGTATCAAGGCGACTGAGATTCGATAGTGACATTGTGACAGGGTTCATTCGAGGTTTCCATCTGTCCTCCACGTGGTTACTAGGATAGTTACAAGAAAGACCTACACTAGGAAACGTATTATTTAGGCAACCGCTATTCATCGGACCATCGGTCTATGTCACCGCATGCGGACGTTGTTGCTGATGTTGTTGTTTACAGTCTGAATAACCTGAATGACCTCATCTGACTGATTCGAAGAACGTCATCTACCCAAACTAACATGAATTAACTAACCTAACCGAACAAATATCCCGAATTGGTTTAATCTGAACTAGAACCGATTGAAAACCTATTTATGTCGAGTCGAAGAGCTGATTCTTACCATTCATATGTTGGAAATAGTCAAGCTTCGTGTTAATTTATTGAGAATATGAATTCACATGTTACGTTTGATAAATTTTCTCATATTCAATATTCAAAAGAACGATTCCATCTTACTCCGTAGTTGTATTTTCCATTTTGATGAATAACTAGAATGAGTTGGATCTAGTATGAAAACAAAACATTTTATGATGGAAATTGAGGTAGTAAATCACCCTTCTGATGCCCGGTCCGAACGATTCCACTCTTAATACACAGTCTCAATTGGTAAACAGTGGTTTCTCATCAAGTTTCAATGTAAATCTTGGAAAATTCAGAAAATAGGGAGAATTATTCTTTTTTAAAAAATGTACTAAAACACAAGTGTTCAGCTTATCTGAATGATTTTCTTTGCACATTCAGTTTTATCTTGTTCGCTTGGAGCTTAAAAAAACTGTGGAAAACTTTCCATAACATGTGAAGTTTTCCACTTTCCATTCAACCGTAAGTGAAAAATCCCTCATCAGTTTGGTAAATGCGATGTTCATCTAATTAGTTTGTTGAAACTGTCTTATCGACATTCAGGTCACGTGTGAGCCGACTGAGGCGTCGTGATGCGGCGTAATGTTGACTTGGTGACGTCATTGCACACGCCAGGTGAGGAATTGACTTGTTGGTCCATACTGGGAATGTTTCTCAACAACAGCCACAACCGATTCATTCCCACTATCCGACACCACCAGTGCCGTACTGGGGCCACCGGGCAATGCCCGGTTGGCCGCTGGCAGAATGAATAACAAAATGGGCCGGTCACTCACGAATATGTTCTGCTACATTCAAAATGTTAAGGAAACGTAAAGAAATACGCATAAACAATTATGATTGTTCAAAAAATTGTCTGCGGGGCACGGAGGTGTCACAGAATCACATAACTCGATCGCAAAGACATTACTTGCGAAGTTTGGGTGCCCCCTCCCCTCGCTCCCCCCCCCCCCTCCTGGACGCTTATTCAATTTTTGCCCCAGCCATTTTAGAGTGCTAGTCCGGCACTGGACACCACCCAATAAAATATACTTCCATTTCATCTCTCAACTAATCTCACTCATTCAGACTAGAGATGACGCAACATGCGTTCTAAGCGCATTATGTGATACAAACACATGTTTTTTCTCTATAGAAATATCTTCGTTTTTTGGTCAGGGGGTGGCCACAATGTTAACCCATGACATTTTATAGAAAAACTCATAACATTTAGAGATTGAGTGGCAATTATACTCCGATTCTCTTATATTTGATAGGTCATCATTCATCATCCATAAGTCGGATTCATATTGTATCTTTGTATTCATTTATATTTCCATTGATATGGAAAACTTGATACGGAGCCATTGTTTACAAAGATATCAAGGATGAAAGTTCAGGATCGTTTGAACGGGGCACCACAAGGGTGATCTTACCACTCCGATCTCCACTGCCAATTTTTTTCGCATTATCGTTGGTATATACAGAAGGCAATAATCGTTTTATAGGGGGAAATGTTGCTGAAACATTTGAATGTTTTCTCATGTATATCGTGTTTTTGTCATACCGGTATTTTTACAATTTTCAGATGTGTATTCCAACCTATTTATTCTATATACCAGTAATACCAACTTGGAAATGAAATAATGGAGATGTCTCAGCAAATAACATTCTAAATGAGTATTAACATTTCTATATATCTCTGTAAATGGCGTGTTGGAATCAAAATAATGCTAGTGAAAACATTAATGATCGTCACATGGCTCTTACGGCCACAATATGAATTATTTCATCACAAATATTTTCCAATGAGAACAAGGAATGGTAATTGTGAGTACTCAACCAAATGTGAACTTCATATTCCGTTCAAACTGTTTTTCAACATATTTCTCAAGATGAACAAAATATATAATGGAATAATGATATCCCTCTAGGTTATACTTTCCATTTGTACTTCCATTCGACAATATTATTATAACTTACCATCTTGAATGGAGGAGCACACAACGAAATACCTCACAAAAAGTTAACGAAATTCTTCAGCGTATATCTTTTCTTCAACTGTTATTATTCTAGGCATATCGCAACGGAATACCACAATATACCTTCTAAATTGGCTTTTTTCGTTTTGAAAATGTGTTTTTTTCTCAAGTTATGTTTCGCGTATTTGCAACGACGAAATAGTCTGCAAAACTCTCTCTAATGTTCCACATGTTTTGTATTCTACATATCTCTTTCTCTTGCCCTTTCTCTCTCTCTCTCTCTCTCTCTCTCTCTCTCTCTCTCTCTCTCTCTCTCTCTCTCTCTCTCTCTCTCTCTCCCTCTCTCTCTCTCTCTCTCTCTCTCTCTCTCTCTATATATATATATATATATATATATATATATATATATATATATATATATATATATATATACACATATATGCGTATCACTTCCCCCCCTCCCACCACCCATATCATGTGGAATGGAGTATTATATATTGATGTAGTGTGCATCGCTGAGCTCTGGATACGCTATAGGATAGGCTCACACACGACTTGCTCGGGCCCACTGTGGAAGAGGTGGGGAGGGGGGAGAGGGAGGGCAGGGTCAATGGATTGCGATACCTTTCGATCGTATACTTACAACAGATTAATTTGAGGGTAAACAAATTCGAATTGATGGTAATACAGAGAATTTGTATCATTTTCTTGTTAATTGATATTCCATCACCAATACCCTATTGAATACAACTTTGGTATCACACACACATGTATGTATATATATATATATATATATGTATATATATATATATATATATATATATATATTGTACGATTCGACTTTTTGCATAAGAACCAATATTGGGATATTCCGGATGAATTAATAGGATCATGACAGTTTCTTTTCCTTCGCCAAAATATCAGCTTGGTCCCTCTCATTTGCCGTATGATTACTCTCACAGAAATTATCCGGCATTCAGAAGGTCCCGGATTCGAGTCCCGGTTTAGGCGTATCTTCTATGACATATCTGAAACATCCTGAATATCTCGATGTTGGAGCGTATTCAAGGAATTCGATTATATATATATATATGTGATCACTTAAACATCTTGGATACGATCCAATATCTTGAGATGGGGGATGTTAAGCCATGTCATAAGGTATACGTCTCGACCGGAACGTATCCTTCATGACATGGCTAAGACATCCCATATATATATATATATATATATATATATATATATATATATATATACAAACGGTAATAGGTTATATTAATTGTTGAAAGATTATGGCTTGAACCACCCGCGCGCTAACAGTGTAGGTTTAGAGAACGGTCGATCGGAACCTTCTCATCTCGCAGATACAAACACACAACAGAACTATGATTTCCTATACATTATCACGATTTAAGTCTACATTCGAAATTTACATTTTCTCCGAGAGCTCGATTTACAATTCTAATTGTAAATCCAGTCCGTGGTGTCGCGTTAGTCATTCACACCGCCGTGTCTGTACATTATGATCTCAGTGGCCGTGTCTTGAGTCATGTTTTACATTAAAATCTGTGTGTGCAACTATCACTTGGGATATCCACTAGCTGTGAATAGATAGTTCCATCTGGATGATTCTTTGTAGAACTGGAAGACGCGTCTCACACAATGGCTGAGTTTTGGTTTCATGTATATTTGTGATTCAAATATTTGAATTATACTCTTCTGTAGCTCTGTGTTTTGGGAGGAGATGGATAAGTCGGATTCATAGTGTTCAGTTTATGAGAATGTATATATATATTTATATATATATATATATATATATATATATATATATATATATATATATATATATATATATATATATATATATATATATATATATATATATATATATATATATATATATACATATATTTATATATATATATATATATATATATATATATATATATATATATATATATATATATATATATATATATAGGCCTATATATGTTGTATAGCGTAGACATTGAGGGCCGGAGGAAGATGATAAAAAGTCGCTCTTCGGAAATTTTCCCTTCCTCGAAACAACTGGGTGCTTTAAAAAGTGCCTGGGGTTCCTACTTTTCGGCAGAAAACGTTCAGCTATCTTCAAGAGTCGTTGTAGGTGTGGTAGCCGGCAATCGTGCTATAAAAGCTATACCTATATAATATATATTTATTCATATAATAACCTAGATAAAATCATTTTGCGAATTCGGCTCAAGGTAAAATTACAGAGAATAGAATGAAACTCTATCGAAGAATTAAGAAATAGGAATATTATAATTTTCACGAATATTGTAAATCAGGTGGTATTAATGTTTCGCTGTGAATATCTGGCACAGTGTTGTCATAACATGTCTCGCAGGCAGAAGAGTTATTGCATTAGGATGGAAAATCTCTTCATCGGCGATTCAAGCATGCGGTTCTCTAAGCCAATATTGACGTAAAGATTTACTAGAACCAGGCTATATATTATTCATCCCCGAGTCATTTTACCGATACCTTCGAGAGAAATGCTCAAGACAAAAAACAAACAGAGGTAGAATGGCCGAGAATGGATTCTCATTCAAGTTTGCTTTGTAGAGATAATGGTGGTACGAGGAAAACTGTTTGAAAACGATCCCCGCAAATATCTGATTATTTTGGGATCAAAATACCCGTACATGAATGGGATTCAAACCCTTGCCAGAAATAATTTTAGTTAGCAAGGAAGTGCTTTCAATGATGACCGGAACAAGAAACTCCCATATATGTTGGTTTGCAGATTTCGTTATTCAACGATTTGAACACATAATTTTTCAATAAATACTAGTTCAACTAGACAAAAGCGAGAAACAAAAAGAGGTAGAATGGCCGAGAATGGATTTTCATTCAAGTTTGCTTTGTGGAGATAATGGCAGTGCGAGGAATACTGTTTGAAAACGATCCCCACGAATATCTGATTATTTTGGGATCAAAATACCCGTACATGAATGGGATTCAAACCCCTGCTAAAATAATTTGCCAGATATGAAATGAAATGGAACGAAATTTCAGTTAGCTAGGCAATTTGCCTTCAATGCTGACCGAAACAAGAAACTCCCATACATGTTAGTTCGCAGATTTCGTTATTCGTGGATCTGAACACATAATCACTCAATGAACACTAGTTCAACCAGACAAAAGCAGTGGCTAGTACGCTAAGCCGACATTCAGGGCACCGGTTTTTTTTTGTAACGTTTCGTCGGCCATATTGTATTTGGAAGCGCGTTCTGCTGTTACTTTTCGCGCCGAATGTAGGACCACTTTGTATGGACATAACATGCACTATGAGAATGTCAATATTAACTTTGCCAAGTTCACCCGGTGAAGTAAAACTGATTCATATAGGTCAGGGGAATCCACTCACAGAAAGTATAAATTTTTATTATTCATTGATGTAGGCCTATAGTAATGGTGAAATAGTACATTAAAAATTCAGAATTGGAAAGAAAGTTGAGAACTCCGAGAAAATTTAGAAAAACTAGTTGAAAAAAATTGAGTCATCACATATAACAAAACCAATAGATTGACATGAAGATGACTTGATACTGTGATTGAGTGAACCTCCCTCTATCGAATGAAGGGAATTTCATCATCATACCTCTAATCGTTTTGATACGATAAATAGTTTCTGTTTCCTTGATTTAGAACAGAAAATGTATCGAATTTACCTGGTCTTGTATGTCAAGCGCATTTGGTTGAACTGTTTATTTTTAGTTCAACCCCGAGGAAGTATTTTTACAAACACATCGATACCACACACGATTGAAATATCCCAACGAGTAATCAAATCATATAAAACGAGATGCATGTACCGTGACATTTTATTTGTCAACTATATAGAGCAACGGTCGTAGTCCCTTTACGGATGACCTTATTGTTGTGAAACTGCTTCACACTGTGCAGAAAAGTACCTACCAGAATACTGTCGATCCATAATGAACATTCACAATATGTTCACAAATACTCACCCTGGACCCCTATTCCTGAGATAAATGATATGTGAGATAGTAAAAATGAGTGAGAAAACGAGTATCTCACATAAAATATGAGATGAAATATGTCATTATTATATGAGATAGTTTTCTCACTGATTTTTCTCACATCTCATTTATCTCAGGAATAGGGGTCCTGGTGGGAACTTTTTTCCCTATGAAGACCAGGACAACTCCATATAATATCTGTCGACCAAATTATATTGTTATATCATGACAATATATATATAGGTCATAGTTAGTTTATTGCCAACCGCAGTGAGATAAAAATATCAGCTATCATGTTCCGAAAATGTTTATCAAAATGACTGACAGCTTTTCATCTAATTGTTGCGTCGAACACGCAATAATAGCGTGTACTAGTGGTGATATTGTTCGGCTGCATTGTGTGATCCAGTGATTGATGCTGCGACGAATCACGCGCCAGATCTGTGTGACGTCATGATCCTCTGACAATCAGCGCTCTGATTGGAGCGATAGCAGGCTGAACGTCACTGATATGACGAGCCAACGACGAGCTGTCGTAACCGTGACAAGTAAGTTGTTTCGCTGATTTACCGTGATCACAGACAAAAACAGCCGAGAAACGTGATCCACTCATACAGCATGATGTTTTCAGTGTCAACGTAACATATAAATGATCGTGCTAAGTAGGCCCTATCTTATAGAATACTTCCGAGCCGTAGTATACATTTGCAATATGTTACGTATTATTTGTATGCAATGGTATAGGCCTACGTTGTGAGGTGAAAATCGAAAGTAAATTTATTGAGCAAGAAATATGAATAATATTATTGTAATATATATGTATATATATATATATATATATATATATATATATATATATATATATATATATATATATATATATATATATATATATATATATATATATATATATATATATATATATATATATATATATATATATATATATATATATATATATATATTTCAATAGTATCAATATTGAATCGAAAGCAGAAATATTGAAAATACTGTTTTAACTGATCTATCCACTTTTGTCATCATGAAATTTGACTCATTGGCATTTTTGATAGATGTTGAGGAAAATTGAGTCGGATCGATGCTGTCTGCTTACTGTGATTATATCTGTTGATTATTCGTCTTGAGCTGCTGTTTTTTGATCATTCATATTATCAGTGGAAGCATCCTGGCGTGACCTTTTTGCTCTATGGAGACTGGGAACGCTTCAATGTAGAACTCAATTGTGAACAATGTTTATATATCTTATGTTCCGATCAGACTTCCGATTTGAGTTCACTCTACCAACGTATGATTGATCATATTGATAAATTTGGATTTTAAGAAAGGGATGCAACTGAGTGACCTATAGATTGAATTGTGATCACAAATATCACAATACCTATCGATACTACTATACCAATACCAAATAAGTTGAACTGTTTCTCATTAATCTTTGGAATTATTCAACAGAATAATAATGTTTCTCAATTATTTCATTGGATAAACATAAGTAAAAACTTAATTTCATCAATTTCCCATTTTTTCGTAATCTAAATGTCATTCAGAGAAATATATAGATGTGCAACTAGACCCCACCTAATGTCGTTAACTTTAGGGCTATAATCTTTCAGCAAAATTTTGGGGAAAATTTTGGGTAAATTTTTGATGAAATTTTTGGCAAAATCTATTACACTACTTTTGAGCACAAATCATAACGACATTCATCAAAAAACCTCATCAGAATAACCCGTTCAGGACCAATAATGAAAAAAAAAAATATTCTAAAACATCATCACTTTCACCGAATTCAAAATGAAAACACATCAATGCTTTGCCATGCATACGTAACAACCGTATTATATCAGCGGGACTTGCGTATGACAAGGCTGTCATGCTCAATAGTCAAAAACCACGGCAATAGATTCAAAACTCGTCCTCCTGTGGTGATGACGCCAAGTATAAATAATACGAAACGAAAAAAAAAAAAAATACAAACGTAATAATGTGTTTGTAGTTTTCGTTTGAGAGAGCACGAAGCTAGCCACACACCACTGCGTTCCATGTGTCTGGTGTGCTGCTGGTTGCAGTCCGGTAGGCGCAGATTAGACGCTTGCGCACGACGAAACTTTCCGACGCTTGGAATTAAAAATACGGAATTTATTCTTGGGAGTGTGAAATACGAGTACCGGTAGATTAATGAAATGGCACTGAAGTGTGAGTTTTCTATTTGGTTTATTACTATTATTTAAGGTTTATCTTCACTACGTTGAATGTTAATTTTTATTTTATTCGTTTTCATGTTTTTATTTTTTATGGTTTCGGATAGTTTCACAGCAAGTTTTATCATCTTCTTTCATTCTTAGTAACGGATATATCAAAATATAAAACTTTATTATGTGTCACATTTTTATTCATTAATTTCACATCGTTTCAATTTCTTTCAGTTGGATGATTTTCCATAAAGAAACGCGGAGAGAAAATATTTATTCCGTTGAAAGCGAGCAGGCAAACAGATGTATTGCAATCGTTCTCTTGTGGTCAAATCGAGAGTACATTTGACTACTGTATTTATAATTCCATCAATATAATCTGTGATAGCATGAACAACTGAAACAAAATCCTGTATAATTAGACGAGCTTTAGCGAGGATTCAAGTCAACATACTGAAAAAAATTGGTGTTCGTTTTCATATTTTTTTTTATGTTTTTTGTCGGTTCTCCACAGGTCAAGGGGCTACAGCTATCAACTTCAAACTTTTTTTCAATATGGATCCTCATTTAACCTAGTTCTGTATAGTTTTCTGGCATTAACGGGTGGTAACTATTTCTTTATGAATTTTTAGAAATTTCAAAAATACGCATTAAAATAACACGACGGAAAAAGAAAATATTTTTATTTTCCCAAAAAATTAAATTTTTTGTGCAGTTGGATTACATTTTGATACATATTTCTAAACATTTTCATCTTGATCGGGTCAGTCATTTTGAAGAAAAAACATAAAATGTGCTAAATTGGTACCACTCGAAGCAGGTTTTACCCATTTTTTCGCATACTATCACTATTCGCTCGTCCAACAACGCATATATGGCGTTTTCCTAGTATTTCGAGAATTAAAGACTTGAAAAGTCGAGGCATGTGATCTTTTTCGTTGTTCAACTCTCTTGACGGACGTGGTCTATGGAATACGCATAATATATTCGTTGTATTCTGTATTTCAAAGAAAAATGTAGGTTCAAGGCAATGATAAATACGTGATTTCCACTTGCTGTCACATGAAGTGGTCGATTGTGCCACATTAAGCCTAGTTAATAATTGAAATATGAATAAGTCATTATGGAATTGTGATTATGTTACGGTGTCATAATGACATAGGTGAGCCACAACAGTCTGTTATTTATACTGTAGTTCGGCAATAATTCACCGGAAGATCCGGTTCACCGCCAACCTAAATCATCATATTTCCTTGATCGGTTCGAGTAACAGTGGCAGTGGCCACACCTGTCAGAAGACATTTATACATTAAGTTTCTTGAGAGGGTCTGATTTGACTAGGCCCTATCAAAATAAAATATCCGAAATACATGAAAGGTAGCCACTTGACCACAGTAACATCATCTAATTGTTCATATTTTTTTGTCATAGAGGTTTTCAGGAAAAGCCATAAGAAATGGATTTATTTCATTTGTTATAGGCCTACCAAGTAACATATCAATATAACACAGTTTCTCTTTTTTTTATTTTTTAATAACATCGAAACTTGATACAAAATCATTATTCCCCAATTGAGGCTATGGATGAAAGATTAGATCGTTTGAACGGGGCACCACAAGGGCGATATTACCATTTTTTACGATCTTGTCTCATTGTGGACATTTACATGGAAACGCCATCATCCATTTCGCAATTATACACTATACCGTGATGGATAATTCATATACTTCAATTGTGGACCAGGCCTTGAAAAACATCCTGAACAGAACATGAAATATAGTCCATAGACACAAAAATGTCATACATTCGAATAAATATAACCGCACTCCATGCTGTTTTTTTCAATATCGGGTTCAACGACGCACTGTGATGATAGCGGAGATCTATTGGCGTCGGATGAATGATTAATGTGATGATGGGGGTTTCGTGGATAATGGAAAGGATAGTGGGAAGATAGCGGTCGTGGCCTATATTGTGGGAACCATCGCGGCATTAGCCTAGACTAGAGAGGGAAACCAACGTCGTCGGCGGGGATCGAACCGGGTTCGAATTCCACTCGCCTCCCGGATCACATGAAGCGAGCGCGTTAACCACTGCGCTACATGTGCCGGAATAACATCAACATTCAGGTAGAAAACTGTACATACTCGACGGTCTCGACGTGTGAATATCACAAATTTCCCTTCCAATCAATTCAAGTCCCCACTCAAAGCACATTTTACAATTAAAAGATTTTATACTGCTCAAGAGTTTCTAGATACGGGTTTCAAGTAGATGAAATTGTGGAGATAAATTCATGATATCCAACTTTGCTCTCCCCATACCTTTTAATTCGTTTTCGATCCACTCTGAATGTACCATCAAATAGATTCAGGTACTTATAGGTAATCTTCATTTATTCAGATAATTCCATTCTGAAGGACTTTATTTTATCTAGGTGAAGGTTATAATTATGTTTGGGTTTCAACTTTCAACTGTGATGCAGAACTTACCATATAACTCGAACTACTGTATAATGATTACTACAGATTATATTGATAATTTCTCTGTTATATCAGCTATATTCTATCAAACCAGCTTGAAGAAAGTATCTGTGTTTCCTCGTTTTTAGAGTACCGATATCTCATACCGTTCAAAAGTTGTCACCAAAAAACTGATATTCCGCTAAATCGACCTTGCGCGCACCTCTGATGATTTGTCCGAATCACACTGTGATGAGTTCTACTTTCAAATCCATCTCAGCCAATCAGCATGAAGAGGACATGACGAACAATATCTTGAAGAGTTCTCTGTTACCTTATCTGTCACCGTGTCTCGTGCTATAGCGGTAGTGACGTAATACGGGGGAGAAAATGTGGTGGGCGAGGGGGAAGGGGGAACGGGGGGACTAGTCGTTCAAACAAAGCGAGAGGCTCAAAGTTGGTGAATTGAAAACGACGACTTTTCTTTTGAAAACATAGAAACCCAAGAGAGGAAGAAATACTAAGTTCCGTTAAATCTTCTTTATTGTATTATAATAATATTACTTTCTAAAACATGTCCCGCGGTTTGTCTATTATGCCGTGAAATTGATAAGAAAATCTATCGAGCATTTCTTAACAATAGAATTCAATTGTAATGTAGGCCTATGTCTATTATTTGCTCGAATCTTTCACTTGAACGCTAGGCTTTTGTTTCACTGCTCTTTGGATTTCGTAGTACCACTACAAATTCACAGAAATACAGATTGGGTGATTGAAAGTACAATACTTGTTAATTCATGAGAGTTGGTAATGCTTGACCTCGTTGGAAAAGAGAGGGAATTCATTTCGCATAATTATCAAATGCGAATACTTCAAGAAATACCGAGTGAATGAAATAGTGGAATATTATATCATTCAGCTATAAAAGGGAGTAAATAGAAGAGTTTATTCTCAAACCCAGAAACTAGATTTCAATGAGTGATAACAAATTCTATTCCTTCAATTTCGGAGAAATCATCTCAATTTTATAAATAGGACCCATTGAATTTGTTCTGGAGGATAGGCCCGTTTTCCTAATAGTGATGTGGACATTACTCGATTCTATTCATGTTTCTATACAGGATCAGTTAAGCCTCATACATCATGACTCTTGGTAACTGGAGGACCAGAAAATATATATAATTCTCAAAATTGAGTTGATGATTTCTGGTTCCTCTAAAATTAGGGGAATTGATAATATCGTTATTATTCTTCAAAATGTAGTTTCAGGGTTATAATCTCTTTTGCACGATTAGGCTTCTTCACATTTTATTTCTATGATTGTTTTCCTATAAGCCTGTGCTACTTGAAAAAAGCTATTGTCCCGCAATCAGAAGCAAAGATGCAATCCGTTCGTTCGCTCTTTTCACCAGGAAATATAGATAGAATAGGAGATAGAATTGCAGTCCCATTCGGGACCTTGTCCCCTACTCCAACGTGAAGGCATGATGTGAACTGCCATCATCAGGGATTCTTCTCAGCAGCTCGGCGGAAGGAGGTCGAATGTTTTCCTCGAAAGCTCGATTCCTCGAAAGCTCAAAAACATTCGAGTCCATATTGGCCCACATATTTCCTGAAAAAATCAAACAAATCGTAAAATTATTTCAACCTGTAGCCGATTTCGCAGGTGACAATGGAAGGAGGATTAGGAGGAGGAGAAGGAGGAGGAGAAGGAGAAGAAAACGAGAAAGTACACTTTTCGCAGTGCTATAACTTCCAGACGTTTGGTCCAATATAGCTTCATATCTTTTTAGATGATGAAATAAAATTGCCATGCACATTTCATTTCACCGTGTCAAAAGCTATTAGCCCACTTATAATGACCCAACGTTTGCATATCGATAATATCTATCCACACATATGCATTTCCACTCTCTCATAGAGAATTAACTTGACCAACACTTTTTATATCACTACTTTTGAATGCCAAAGATTTGAAATAGCAAGGCTTGGCTTCCTGTTTTTACAAGTTTTTGTTCTTGGTGGGATGAAAATAATTTCAATATGTGTTCGTATTTATACGGTTGGTAGTTCTTCTGTTAATATAAGTATAGCACCACTCTACCATGCAGACAGCTTCTTGAGTATGGTCTTGTGAGAAATTTACCCGATGTTTTTAATGTAGTCTCGTGTGAAATATAACCACCAGCTAAATATGTCACCTCCATCCTCCAAGTGACGTGGTACAAGACAGGTACTGGCCACTCATGCAATATTCAGTGTACACCGCGCACTGGAAGCATGCAACCTCGGTGTCCAACAACCGAGACGGGCGGTGCAAGCTCGATGTATCAACAATCGAGACGGGCGGTGCAAGCTCGATGTATCAATACTCGAGACGGGCGGTGTATCAACAATCGAGACGGGTGGAATATGAGATCTGAATGGGAAATTAATCGCGTGCAAGTAGATTCCGATGTATGAGGCTATACGTATCGCTGGTGATTAAGAGTGCATGGGAGTCGATTTAGTGAATTATCAGTTTGTTGTTGATTACTTATACGAACCGTATGTGATATCAAAATTCTGATAGAGAGGTACAGATACATTCAATATTTTCAGGACGTTATCAAATACAATTATATAACTCATATCGCACATTGTCAAGCGTATATACGGTTTAAATATATGTATATTTAGCTGTATACGCTAAACAATTATGCGATATGAGATAGTAATAACTTATACCATCTTGAAGGTACTAGAAGTAAATGAGAATTTTGATATCTCATACCTTTCATAAGTTATCACACAATGAAATGATATTTCGCTTGAGCGACTCCCGTAGACTCTTAAGTGAGCGTTGTACAGTGTGCGCGGGATGCCGTGATTAAGTGACAATGCAATCTGGCAAGTGTTACCTGTTCGTAATGTAGCTGACATATTCCAACCGGCGGACGATGATGGGAATATTGATGACAGTGATAGCAGGTAGTCTGATTGAATGTGATGGTACGTCATTGGGAACAGAGGAATAATGGATAGTTATAATGAGTTTTAGGACAATGTATTGATAATAGGTCATCATTTAAAAGAGTTCATGGGAGTCGATTTTGCGGAATATCAGTTTTTTGCTAATAACATTTGAATGAATTTTGAAAACAAGGAAACACAGATTCTGTACACCTTCAGGATGGTGTGAGTAATAACTATTAATCTCGAAGCGCCCAATTGTCAGGCGTACGGTTGAAAGTACATGTTTTTTCACCGTACGCGCCCGACAGTTGGGCGATGAAAGATGAATAGTTAACAGTTACATTATCTGGAAGATATTACAAATATCTGTGTTTCATTGTTTTCAGAATTTTGATGACTTGTATGATTCGAAAGTTATTAGCAATGAAGTGATATTTCGCTAAATCGACTGCCATGGAGTCTTAAGTGCAATATTCTCACAAACCATCATACATGGCAATACACATATATGATAGTATTACAATCAGTAGACAGAAATTGTAGAATCAAAAACAGGACAGGGATTGATAAGAGTCAAGAGATAGATAATAGATAACACGACCTAAAATTCAACCAATTGGATGATTCTGAAAATACCATTGTTGAGGCACTCCTTGTTTTCAGTCAAATTGAACCTTTGTGCAATTCAATCACGGTAGGAACTTTACAGTACATTCAATATTACGTTGTACCGTTTCCAAGGCCTAAACATAGGCCTATATACCATTAATTATTATGCAAGTATTCCAGTACTTTTATTTGAAATTAGCATAGTTCTGAGAATGAATAAGAATATTAATACCAACTCATCAAAAAAACGTGGTTCCTCCACCAATATCTCAGAAGTAGAACCCGGCCCTTCCACCAATACATATCCAGTACAGTCTGGCCCTTCCACCAATATTAATAAATTTCCATGAAAAGGAATTTAATTCGAGGGGAAAACTCGTTGAATAATGCAGAAGTGCACATTTAGTAATAATTCAGAGCGTACCAAATCTCTCTAATGAGAATAGACATCAGCTACTTCTGTTGTTTTCTATTTTCAAACAAAACTGAGATACTAATTGAAGATACATATTACAATAATTAGTCTGAGTTCTTTGATTAAATGTAATCTTGTTCATCCCCGTGTTTACCGAGTTCAGTCGGCAACACGGATCGCGGCTTGTAACATTCTCTCCTCTCCGTGGAACGATCTTTCTTCGCGCGCACAAAGATAATCACAACTAAGAATGAACTTCCTGTGTGTGCATTGTTTCCCGGCGAACAATGGCGGTCGCCTGTTTTCTTTGCCGTGCCTCGACGCGAGCTTCCCGGTCCTGTTGATCCAAGACAAGAGCTTGGGAACAGTCAAAGTGGCGGGAATTGGATGGAAAAGGAAAATTAGATGTAGACCGAAGAAATTGAAGAATAACTTTGAATTGTGATGTTTGGCGGAATGGTTTCGTGTTTTTTTTTTCTGTCGAAGATGTTTGTCACGTTAGACAATGTGTCTTGAATACTTACCTCTTAGAGGAATCCATGATTAAGAGATCGGTTTTTGAATACTTCAATATAGTGGCTTTCGTATGGCTTCTTTATGTTTGCCATTCTTCAATAGAAAAACCATCATTTTTTACAGTTACACGCCATTTAGACTGAAATCAATCGCATATCAATTACATTTTGTTCAGTTCTTTCAGTCATTATATCTTTTGGGGCTGTAAGATCGCCCTTGTGGTACCCCGTCCGAACCATCCTTAGTTCAATCCTTATCACTTATCGGAAAAAAAATCTCTCCCCATGTCTTTGATGCTTTTGAAAATAACCAGGTTATTTTCAACCAGCCACAACTGACCGTGTGGTTCAGTTGGTCAAGGCCGTGCTATCTATAGCTGGTGTCAAACGGACCGTGTGTTCGAATCCCGACCCAACTGTTGGTGAGATTGTTGATAGAACAATGAGCATCCCGATATTATTCATTGTCAATGAAATGGCTTGGCAAACATACTGAATCAATCGTGAGTAATTTAGAATGTTAGTCCAAGTTCACTCAAGAGCCGGTCTTCTTTCCCTCAATCCCTGAGCCCTTATTATCTAAATGGCAACGAAACAAGAGCGCAGCGGAAGCGTCAGAGCACATGGCACACCACATTGGATCACTTGGTGCACCAAGAGGGCGATCTTACAGCCTCAAAAGTTATAATCACTAAAAGAACTGGACAAACTGGGATAATGATGGAATTGATTTCAGTTGATAAGAGTGTAACTGACCGGCACATGCAGTGCAGTGGTTAACGCGCTCGCGTCATGTGATCCGGGAGACGAGGAGAATTTCGAACCCAGTTAGATCCCCGCCCTCGACCATCTTCACCGGGGTTTTTCATGGTTTCCCTCTGTAGTCCAGGCTAATGCCGGGATGGTTCCTACAGTACATGCCACGACCGTCCCCTTCCCACTATCCTTCCCATTACCCGAGAACCTTCATCTCATTATACCATCATCTCATTAATCATCCATCCGACGCCAATAGATCATCGCTATCATTACAGTGCGTCCTTAGAACCCAATATGAAAAATTAAAAGTGTAACTGTATATAGAATAATGATTTCCAGTTGGTTCTAGAGTTGATAACGGATGATGAACGTATAATAACGGGTTAATAACGGATATTTAATAACGGACCTGATATATCTCATGTGCAAGAAGACAGTCCGTGACAAGATGTACACTTGAGAGGGTTGCTCACATGTGAAGTAACGTAATTTAGCAGCTAGTGCGCGCGCCTATAGTCGGTTCTTTGAGCGCCATGAGTTGTACATATGTATAAAATTCACGTCTAGGCATGGCCTAACAGTAAGCCACCTTGATCTATATGCCATGTGTATATTGACATTTTCAAATTTTTCTCATATTTAACTGGCTTTTTGATTGGATGTTATGATTGGTGACGTATGATGGAGGCTCAGTTAACTTACTAGTCATCTATTCTACTGAGCAGAAGATTAGTTAGTGAGTACATATATTTGATCAGTATGTCAATAATGCCAGGATCTAAAATGTCATGTTCTTTTATGATGATATGAATGTATTCACGCCTGAGTCTGCTGTAAGTGGCTAGCACACTGAACCGTTATTCAGGAGTCCGGGCTCGATTACCGCCACGTTCGATATTTCTCACAGAGGTTTCTCGTAGTTTTCCTCTGTCGTCCATGTGGATACTGAAATGGTTCATATAAGTGCATGACAATTTTTCTTCCCACTGTCCCAATGACCCAATAAAATAACTCGGTCATCTCAGCTTCCCATCATCTCATTCATCATTCGTCGACACGAACAGATCTTAGCAATGATTATTGAAGTACGTTGATAAATATGAAATAAATGAAAATAAATATACAAGAAATTCTTTACTGATAGTCGATTAGTATGACTGCGTTTGATAATATCGATGTAACCAATACTGTCTATCTCCACGTTGAAAAATTTGTCCACCACTTCTTGATATGTCAATTTAAAAAATCAGATCTTATATCCAAAATGATCGAACTTTGTTCTCATCTTGACCCGGAACTCATTTTATTGATATGAAATGGATTGAAACATTCAAAACTCATACATCTGATTTATTAATCACATTCAAATGCTTCCTCAGAAGAGAAGAGTTTTTGGAGATAGAATCAGGTATTGGTTTTAACCATCGATATATTCATTCCATAATAAACTGTAGTCAATATCATGTATTATGTCCGCTTGAAACATTTCAAACTCATAAATTTTATTTATTGATCACATTCAAATGCTTCCCAAGAAGAAAAGAGTTTTTGAAATAGAATTAGATATTGGTTCTAACTATTGATATATATATATATTCATTCCATAATAAACAGTAATCAATCTCATGTCCCATGTCCGCTTTTTTATTCTCAGCACTTTTCCTAGTCAGAATCGATCAAATGATATATATAGTAAATGTTAATCATACTCCCTCCGAGAAAATCTTTGATATGACTCGGATGTGAAATAAGAGACGACGTATCGAGTGTATTGAAACTAAGTGTCTCGTGACAGAATAATCCTCAAGTTTCTTCTCCCATTCATCCATGATGTACGGTTGCACGGGCCAACATCGAGATGGCAGCACTAAGAAGGTTTCAGACTCGTCCTTAATCTTTCCCACCCAGCAATATGGCTCGAACGAGAGCAATGACGAGCACCCATCCATCCTTTGAAAGCTTATCCGACCGAACAATGGAAAGAATAAGAATGAATATAAGATGGAAAATATTTTCCACCGCGTCGCGTACTCGAAACAACCTCTAATAAATGATTCGGGTGAGGAGAAGAATGGAACGGCGAGAACAATGTGAAGATGAAAAACAATGAGCTCTTTGTGTTGTTATTCGCTGCATTGTTGTGAAGACAATAATGAAAATGTTTAGATATAGGAAAATGAGATGTTTTCATACTGTTTCCGAACACTGTATCAATCCGCGATCCGTTCATCCGATCCTGATTGTAATAACTACTTGAAACTCTGTAATGTTGGCAACGTCTACATCTAGTCTTGTGTTTTCAATGAAATTCTAAATGGAAGAATACTCGTAATAATTGTATAGCTCCGAGATGAATAAATCTTAGTTCGTAATTGGGCGTTCCTAATGTTATTTGCCAATTTCAAGCTACCGTGCCAGATTATTCCTTGGCATTCCGTTTTACATTCGTTTCATTTCAATTCACCAGAAGTTTAAGTTCGTTTTTTTGTAACATTTTGGATGAATGTTGTTTATTTTTCTTCATTGGGTGACAGAAAATATGTCGGCGTTATTTGATTTCTATAGTTTGTCATAGGAAATTATATCCGTCAGGGTATTACATTCAACACTATTTATGAGGAGGTTCATAGATAGAACGGAAAACCATCATGCCTTATGGGTGTATGCCAAGTTTGGTGGATATTAATCATTATTCCCCAATTCCAGAATATAAATGATTGTTTTTGTCGATTCCAGTGTTGACGCCAGATATCACGACTTCAGCAAAGCGTTGCCACCTTCATGCCCGAGAAGCATCACGTCGAGCGGGTGGTTGTCCATGCCCAAGTCGCGTGTCTGATTGTATGTTGTGTGTTGGATAGTTGAGGCGAGAGATCACTACTTCAGCCAAGCGTTGCGCTAGTCTGACGAGCACCTCTTCTCGAACCGTGCCCACTTCATGCCGTCGAGCGGGTGGTCGCCCATGCCCAAGTCGCGTGTCTGATTGTATGTTGTCTGTTGCAGTGTTGACGCTAGGGAGCGCGACTTCAGCCAAGCGTTACGCTGGTCTGACGAGCACCTCTTCTCGAACCGTGCCCACTTCATGCCCGAAAAGCAACCCGCCGAGCTGGGCGTCGATCACATCCGCGAGTCTGACGCCGGCGTCTACAGGTGTCGCGTCGATTTCAAGGTCGCGCAAACACGGAACAGCAAGGTCAATCTCACCATCATCGGTGAGTAATCTGCATCAAAATATCTGAAACAAAGTCGATAGATTCTTCAATATACATGACAACCAATGTTGAAATATAGCATTGACCATAAATCTATTTTCAGACACATTCCGCACAACGGTACAAGAAATGTCACAATATAATAATTTCGACAACTTTAGGTATAATGTCAATGAAATGTATCTTATACATTTCCAAAATCAATGTGTGCTAGATTTTAGACGTCATTAGATAGCTAATCGTGGATGATTCGAATAACCCGATATGTTCTGCTTTATTTACATCCCCTTCTACCCTTCCCCCTCCCCCAGCCAGATGATGTGGGTATCATCCCTACCGATAGAGAGCGCGACAAGCGTGCTTGATTGTGGATTGTGAGCCCACACCCACACCCACAATGTTCGGAGACGAGAATGGAGATGTGCAGATATATCTGGTTCCGTTCTCCATAAGAGTGAACTGTCTTGGGAGTATATCTATTGTCTCTAGCCGAATGATGTTCATCATTACCAGCAGTTGATGATGTGCTCGCTTTGTTGTGACGCCGAAGAGATCCGAGCGCGCGCCGGAGTTAATCCACGGTTCACTATATGAGTAATGGTCCGCATCACTTAAACTCGGAGCGAAAGAGTATTTATTATATCTCGAGAAAACTCTCAGAGTATGTTTTTCCCTTCTTATGTTGGCATGACAACATCCGTATCATCGATATATCTTCTTTTTATTTGGAAATCAATCAATCTTTGTCTTAAGAAGTAGACATAGAAAGAATGGAGGGTAACCAACTCATTTTAATCGCGATATCGTTGCGAAAGATTCGCTTTCAATCCTGAGAATAGCGCAGGAATTTCCACGTCCATTGTGTTATTGATGCTTCTATCCGGAATACCGACATGTGCGATTTGACCTCGTGGGTCTCTAGGGGTTTCGTCTCTCAGGAGCAGCTGTGTTTCTTGGGGGGAGGGGGGTGGGGGGCAAGTTTCTCCTTCGAGCCGCAACACGGCTGCGCATGCGCGCCTGCTATCTGCCGTATCTATAGGAACGGCCATAAATATTCATCATTCCACGTGGAATATTCCGAATGCTTCATTTCGCCATTTTCCTGATGTATCTCCTCTCTGCTGCTCTCTGCCGAGAGAGAGGAGAACTATCGAAACGATTCTTGCGTCGTTTCGAATATTAATCAAACTCATTGAATAGCTAAAGTTACTGCTACACTTCTTTGCGCCTCGTAGAATGACGCCAGCCCCCACTTTCCCTCCCCCTTCCCTCTCTTTGCGGGAGAGCCATTTCGTCTGAATTGATATTGTAGTCCACAATTTGCCACCATTTCTCGAGGATTCGTATAATGGCTCTACCTTGCGGGAAAACGTATCCACGGAAATAGGAATAAATTTAAAAACATATCAATTCTTAACCACATAAGCTTAACATGCATAATGTATGTGTATAAATATTTTTTGAAGCGATCGTCTCTCAAAATTTCCATTAAAAGAAGTAAACCCACGACGTCATAAACCTGAAACTGCTTTTTTGTATTTTATATCTCTTTCATCTTATTAAAACTGGTACAGTCATTTCTCTACAAGCTGGACCTTCCACCAGTTGTGTATTTTAACTTTAGTTGTAGATACAATTGAAGATTGAACTAAAGACAGTTGCAGATTTGAATGAAATGTCATTGGTTGACAGTAGTCATCGAGATTATGTCCAAGTGCAATTTATTCATTTTTGCTTGATGTCTATCGAACCCGCTATTCTAACCTCTAAGTTCTCACTGGCATGACGTTAACATCATTTTTCTTGAACACATTCTGTCAACGAACCCAGCCGAAATATTAAAAAAATTTCAAATGTATCTAAACTAAACCCTAATACAAAGATCATACTGATGGATATTCCCTATCGATATGACAAACCATTGTTGAATCACAAAGTAGTTGCAGTTAACGATATGATCCGCAAACTAGCGAATGAGTTTCCATCAATTCCAGTCCTAAGAACTTCAGACCTACCTCGATCTCATTATACGAGACATGGACTTCATCTCAACTACCGAGGAAAAATTGCGATATGTGAGAGAATCTTACAGTGTGTGAAAAAGTGTGACCCAACCATAAATGTTGCAGTCAAACAATCTCACCCAAAGATAAGACAAGCCTGTCCGATCCCAAAGTCAATCCCTTCACTAATGAGCCTAATTATTAAAAAACCAACGTTAATGACACATCAAATCACTAACCGCAACAACTACAAAATTACGCCTTACAATCCCACAATCACAATACAACATGAGTTTCCCCATCTTTTCAAGTTTCTTGAGCAAGCTGAAGTCAACGGAACCAGCACTCGAGTGCGCTCAGCCAACTACAACTCAGTGTCTCCTTCCAATTATTCAACTTGCCTGAAGAACTTACCAGAGAACTTGCCAACAAAAAATATTCCAATAAAGAACTTTGAATCTTCATCATCAAAAACCACTGAACTCCATTTTCGAACTTGTCCAGTGCAGCTACATCAACGATAGCAAACAAGAGGAACAAGTCAAATCAACAAGAGCGAAATCAAAATCAAGCAAGCCATACTACGTCAAACCTACCTCATATTTCATTCCTTAACATTCAATCCCTTATGAATAAATTAGAAGAATTAGAATTACATTTATCAACATTTTCCCCTGATATCCTCTGTATTGCTGAACACTGGCTTCCTTCCACTTTTCCCCTCTGTATACTAAACTACTGTAACGCTAGCATATATCATCGATCCTCCTCATTATCGTCCTCTCATAGCTACGGTGGAGTAGCAATCATAACAAAATCGCATCTCAACATATCTGTGATTCCTGACATCCACATGAATTGTGAAGACAGAACGTTTGAATGCACAGGCATTACCGTCTCGTATCCAGGATTAACCCACATTATATTATCAATATACCGATCTCCCACAGGAAACTTCACTACCTTCATTGACAAGCTTGATTCCACCCTAATTGCTGTCACCAAACGCCTTCCAAAAGCTGAAGTATTCTTGTGTGGTGACTTCAACATCAACCTTCTCCTACCCAGCACTCAAAAAAATCAACTCCTAGACATCCTCCACACTTTCAACCTCCATGAAACGATTTTAACTCCAACCCGCATCACATCTTCAAGTGCAACTCTCATTGACAACATCTTCACCACCCTCGACCCTGCACTATTCATCTCCTCCACCCACGACACAGGAATCTCTGACCATCTTGCTCTTCATCTCAAACCCAAATCACCTGATCCTCCACCCTCAAATAAGTTCATTCATAAACGTACCTACAGTGAGTATAATATTGCTCTCTTCCTTCATCTTCTAAGTACCGAACAATGGACATCTTTATACTGTACATCTGACATAGACTCTACCTACTTATCCTTCCAAACTACCTTCCTAACCCACTTTAATTCCTCCTTCCCCCTACAGATGAAAAAAATGCGCAAAGTCAAATCTACTCCCTGGATAACTCCTGCACTCCGCACCCAATCATACGAACTCAGAAAGCTACATTCCCGTTGTAAACTCTTTCCTTCCGATAAAGAACTGAAGATCCAATATCTTCTCTCTAAAAAGGCATTCTCTCGCTCACTCCGTGACTCAAAACGTTCCTTCAATGATAACACCATAGCCTCCTCCAACAACAAATGTAAATCATCTTGGTTCATAATCAAATCACAAACCAAAGCTCCGGTACCGCCCACTTACCTCTCTCTACTCATTAATGGACGCAAAGAGAATGACCCTATCACACTTTCAAACTTCATGAACTCCTACTTCGTAAATTCCAGCAGACTTCCATCTATACAAACCCCTTCTGTACCATCTACTCGACAAGTTAACTCCATCACTAGTACCATCGTACTCTTTCCCACCAACCCCAATGAAATCATTCATATTTCCCGACAACTCAGTTCTAAGCATTCAAGTGGTGCAGATGGGATTCCTGGCTTTATTATCGCCAGATCAATCAACCACCTCGCACTCCCTTTGTCACATATCATCAATTTATCCCTATCTACAGGCTCCTTCCCTTCTCAGCTCAAAGCTGCAATAATCTTACCAATTCACAAAAAAGGAAACAAAAATGATCACACCAATTATCGCCCCATTTCTCTCCTCTCCTCCTTCTCCAAACTACTTGAGTACATTATGCACGACCGTCTCATATCCTTCCTCAATAAACATAATATCCTGTCTAACTGTCAACATGGATTTCGCTCCAACAGATCCACCTCCACAGCAATCTTTTCCTTCCTCACCGAACTCTATGCTTCTCTTGACCGTCGAGACAATGCTATAGGCATATTCTATGACCTCAGCAAAGCCTTCGACACGATTGACCACTCCCTTCTCTTATCCAAGCTCCTACCTCTCGGCATCCGTGGTAAGGCACATGATTGGATTGCTTCATTTCTTTCATGTCGCACCCAAATGGTGAAAGTAAACTCAGCCAATTCTAGTATCCCCCACTTCTCTGAACCTCTTCTCATCCACAACGGCGTCCCCCAAGGATCCGTACTAGGTCCCCTACTCTTCCTTCTCTATATCAATGACCTCCCGTCCCACCTCTCCGAAGGAACCCTATCTATCTATGCTGATGACACCAGCCACCTACTCACTTCTCCTAAATCCTCCATTTTCTCTTTGATCCAGACAGCTAATACCCAAGTGTCTGCAATGTCTTCTTTCTGCCTAAATAACAGTCTTGCTTTGAACCTATCTAAAACAGTATATTTGAATTTCCACTCCAAATACACTCCCACTAATTTCAGTCCTCTCATCCGACTAAATCGTAAAAGCATAGCCTCCACCCCCACCACTAAATTCCTAGGACTTACTATCACAGACACCCTCGACTGGTCACCTCATGTACATCAAATTTCCTCCAAAATTATCAGCGGTTGCTTCATGCTTCGCAAACTAAAGCTCCTTGTCAATCCCCCTACACTCCTATCTGTCTACCACGCCCACATTCACTCCCTCATCTCGTATGGCATCATTTTCTGGGGATCCTCATCACAATCTAACCGCATCTTCATCCTCCAGAAACGAGCTATTAGAATACTGGCAGGATTATCACGTCGCCAATCATGTAAACCATACTTCATTTCTCTCGGCATTCTCACACTTCCCTCGGCGCTAATTCAAGCAGCAGCATTATATGTCTGGCTGCACCCCGAAATTTTCCTCCCAAACTCATCGATACACTCTCACTCCACCAGAACAAAATCAAACATTTTTATCACTCCTCACAACTTCTCTCTATCATCTAAATGCCCCCAACGTCTATGCTCCACTCTTTTCAATAAACTACCAGCTCCAATAAAGTCCTCCCCCTCAATTAGTTCTTTCAAATCATCACTAAATAAATTCCTCAATGTCAACCCCTACTATAATATAAATGAATACCTCACCTCCCCATAGATTAAGTATTTTTAGTTTAGTTTTAAGCCTATATTTGTACTCTGTTCAAATCAATGGTAAATAAAAATGAAATGAAATGAAATGAAAATCGTCTACTACTCTTTCTGAACGACTATCGTTGTTGATGATGCTGGTGTCTCACCAATCTTCAGCGATTGTCGGAAATCAATGTATTTTGCTCATCTATAGTCCGGCGAGATATATCAACATGTCAATCATCAATGCAGACTTCAACGGACTCACACATTGTTGCATTATCTCCAAAAATATTATTATAAGCTGGAAGAAATTCAGAATTATATTCGCAGAAAGTGAAAATGAGTAATGCGCCTACATTATGTTAATATAATCTAAATCTGAATTAGTTATAATGCAAGTGGTGTTGACGAATGAGAAAAATAATATAATCGAATCTAAAATAGATTTGAGAAATACTGAAGAGGGGGTTATGGAGAATATGACAAGATTTGTGTAAGAGCGTATACAAACTATTTTGTGAATGAGTGATTAATATGAATATATTATTTTTCTTTGCCAGAAAATTGATATTACTCTGGGGTTTATTGATGAATCATTTTCCTAAGCGATTCAGTGACGTCACACCATAACCCTAACCTAGTCTCGAACCTGGCTTCATAAAGCAGGATAGAATAGTTCCTCTGTCAATGTAGCTTAATGATTGGCACGCTAACCTGTTCACTAGTTGAACAGATTGAACAGGTATACAACACTAGCTACAGATTGATAAGACAGACCATAGACTAAAGATATACAAGTACAGTTCACCCAATGTTGAATTGAGATTCATCCCCTCTCTTATCCCCACTCCTTTGTACCTCCCCTCCCCACACCCCTTACCCTGTAGTACCATTTAGTACCTCCAAACACCGCTAACGGTGCTGAGAATCGTTTCGGCGATTGTGCTTCAGTCGACGGTAACACGGATGCTTGCCTGGGTTGGCTGCCAAGTCAACAACTTGACTGCTAGCAGCGCTCTGGGAATATGTAGCGATGAATGACGTTACTTCAGGTAATAACGAAAAGGTTCAGAATCTCATCAAGTAACTTACGTGGGACGTCTTGAGTATTTCTTTAGTCAATGGACAGACTATCCCTGCAGCCAGAGAGTAGCGACCTTAGAGCTGATAATCTATACCTCTCCGACCTTATACGATCTCTAACGATCTCTGTTGTATCCAACGATGAATACCGAGTCCAGACGCTGTGACGTAGGCAGTGCTTTTGACGTCTTGTATCACGGCATACATGAAGCAGCGTATTACAGCGTAACAAAGAGGCTCTGTAGGATGTATGTATGGCAGGACTACTGAGTAACTATACAGGGATCAGGAGGTGATCGGGTCGGAACCAGCTTGCCTTGATGGTGAAGACGTCTTCGTATTATAAGAATGTTTAATACCGTTCTGAAACTGTCACCAAAAACTGATATTTTGTTGCATCATCTCCCGTACACTCTTATCTTTATTGTATTTTCTTCGAGTATAATAATAATCACTTCCATGATATGAATAGTTATATCATTATGGCCGCCCTCGTTGACTCAGTCAGCTGAGGCAAGCTTGAAGTCATCGCTGGGCGTGGGTTCGATTCCCGCATAAGTCTGCTTCAAGTCATGAGCTTTCGTGACCGTAATTTCACGGATCAGCCCTCCATAGTTTCATTTTCACCTGCTCATTCGTACTCTCGTATGAACTAGCTGTTGGTGGGGTCGTTAGGCAAACAATTTAATCCATTATCATATAATTATATTGAATGTATTGGAAGTCTTCACTAATATTCATCAAGTCATCAGCAATAATTCTGCTTGTCTACTTGCTAACTCTTGACTATATATTTGCTCATCGATTGTTTGCTCACTTTATCATCTGTATCATCTGTTCACCAATTCCCTTATGAGATGATAAAGGACTGAACGAAGTACGTTACACGAGATGACCCGAACTCGTCCAGGCAAATTTGTCCCGACCCGCTTTAGTGAGCAGCAAGTCCTCAGCCGAGTCTCATGGCTGACAGTCTTTCCCACAGCGCGATGCTATAACTAGAAGAGGTTATTCAGATCTCGGACAATAGGTTGTCATGCTCGAGCCAGCAGAGAGCAAGAGCAGATAAAACTGTATAGTCACATTTCAGAGAGGAGAGCTTTATATAGATATTGATCGCTAAAAAAGAGACAGCACAATAATTCGTTGCACATGGCAAATTCTTTAACGTTTTGAGAACGTTGAGTTTGTAAGACTAAACTATGTGTATACACAGTTTCACTTCGAATGAAGGAACACTGCGTTATTTGTGTAGATCTTCAGAAGACAAAACAGCGTATTTTCCCATACTTATTCCATCTTGGACCATGCCCTCGGTAGCTCAGTCAACTGAGGCACCGCTTCAGAAACTGAAGTCTCCGTTGAGTGTGGGTTCGAGTCCCGCATAAGACATGGGTTTTTGCAATCGTCCTTTCACTTATTATCACTTCATAGTTTCATAATCACCTGCTCATTCGCACCCCCGTATAACCTAGCTGTTGGTGGGGTCGTTAGGCAAACAATAATAATGATAATCATTATCATCAATCATCATCATGGCTAATGGCCGTCCCAGTGGCTCAGTCAAATATCGAACTGCTCCAAAGAATGAACCAATCGTTGAACGTGGGTTCGAGTCTTGCTTAGGGTATGGATTTTTGCATAATCACCTTTCACCTATCATCACTTCATTTTTCCATCATCACGTGCTCATTCCTACCCCCATCCTAGCTGTTGGTGGGGTCGGTGAGCAACATTAAAAGATATAGCTATATGGTTTCGCAACTCGTGCTCATGCCTGAAGCCGAACAATGGGACATTGTAATCCCAGGAGTGGTTACAGTCCTGAAATGTTAGGAGGGACCGGCACATGCAGCGCAGTGTTCAACGCGCTCGCTTCATGTGATCTGGGAGGCGACGGGAATTTCGAACCCAGTTCGATCCCCGCCGCCGACCATCTTCACAGGGGTTTTTCATGGTTTCCCTCTGTACTGTATAGGCTATGCCGAGAAGGTTCCTACAATAAGTCGGCCATGACCGCTTCCTTCCCACTATCATTCCCATTACCCAAGTACCTTCATCCCATCATCTCATTAATCATCCATCCGACGCCATTAGATCTGCGCTATTATAACAGTGCGTCGTTAAATTCAATAAAGAAGAAGAAGGAGATGTCAGGAGGGCCCATCTATATGTTCAATTATATTTTTGAGTTCCGTTTTCATCTCGGGGGGCTATACCCTATTACACACTCTGTTTAGTCTTTGAGGAACCCCCCCGCAACAATTCGGCACCGGTTCATACAGATCCAGTACTCACAACTAGCATACTACTATTTAATAACATTACACTACCGTACTAGAAAAACGAACTAACTCCGACTCACGTTGTACGCGGTGTTCAATTCAGCGATTCTGTTTTGTTCTTCTGAAGGGCCAGGGGCAAGGAATTAATATGAAAAAGATTCATGATAATAAGTTCCAAAAACACATAATTTCAGATTTCGCAGATGTGCAAACAATCATGCTTCATATTCATGTAATATGGTGAGAGGTTTTCACATTATAGACCTGGTTCTCACAAAACTCAGTTGAATCCTGGATGCCAGTGAATGACTCCAGAGCCGTTTTAACGCCCTTGGCAAGCACTCCCTCCTGAGACTTGAGTGCGATGACGCAGTGGGTGGTAACGGGAGTCTATGCCCGCGAGGGAAGTTTTCGAAATTCACCTTCTCTAACACGATTCCATGCGTTTTGGGAACTTCACGAAAGTTCTGAACATGGATTCTTAGGTAGGCTAATTTGTCTAAGTGGATGTTGCAAGTTAATACAAATAGAAGTGAATAGAAAACAATTTTCTATCATTTGATAGAGATAAATAATTGAACAAGAACGTATAATCCACCCGCAAAGGTTGATGATATGAAAAAAATTGAATTGAGATCCTATTATCAAGTGACATAAGTGACACTACGTATAAATACGCTGGAAGTGCTTTATAAAATAGGCACCGATGGCACCCCTTGAATTTACCACTCTCCTTCAAAAGTGATCCTGAATGACTCATAGTTCGGAGATGTAGGAGAAAACTTCTTTAGTCTTGATAGCGGCGGTACGACAATGCTGCCAACACTGTTCATTGACTGTTGCCTATCCTAGAATCAGGTTGCCGGTGCACTGGCAGAACAACGGATGGAAAATAACATCCGAAGATATTTCTCGATCTAGCTCCAATATATTTGAGAGTTATTTTTCGAAACCAATTTATAGTATTTTAAAAATACCTATAGTCCTGCGGGCTCCAAGCTCTATATATTCAAATAAAGCGTGTGGCGTCGGTCGTATAACAAAGGCTATGAATTTGACAGTATTCAGACAATATGTTTGATACAATTGCTCTCAAAATGTATGTGGATTCATTCCATCGGAACATACTTGGAAAAAATCAAGAACATGACATTCAAGGAGAAAGTGAGAAAGTTTTGAGTTCCGATACATTTTTCAAATTCGATCCTAGAACCATGTAACTTTCTGTGGACACCCGCTATTAAGTATTGAACGACATTTGGAGGAATAGTGGAGTACCCTTGGTAACCAGTGGTAATTATTTCACTACAATCAACACTCAGCTCTTCTTGTTTTCGGTAAAACCTGGCCTGAGCGAATAACATTAGTATGATCCACGGATCGAGCATTGATATACATCTCCTTCAGGTAGTGAAATCCACGTCTGAACGATCCTACCTTATCATCATTGACCTCTATTGCCAAACGATCACCCCATATCAAGGTCAACTTGTCAATTGAAAACATATACTGTATATGACCTGAATTATACATTTCATACAATCCACGTTTTACAATCAAGTTTCTATTTTCATTCACTAGTTTTTTCCAAGCAGATAAATCTGAAAGTTGTTGAATTAATCCCGTGTTCAATTTTATGTATGATGACGTCAGAGTGGCTGGATTACACGGTCAGAATGTAGTGTATTGTGCTAGTATGCACGTCGAGTGGATGTGCTGAAAGGCAGTGCAATAATGGACTGGATCGAGCATGGACACTGTTATACCATAGAAAGTCGTTCACTTTTCAATGCATCATGCAGATTGGCTGTAATTTTCTTCTTTCATTCTGAGAAAATAATGAACATGTTTAGCTGGATAATGTGGCTCAGTACATGAACAAGTTAGTTGAGTTACATTGTATGTTATAATAAGCTAGGCTTCATTAACTTGACCTTCATTGTTTTGTTCTGGCTATCATTATTCATTGTCTTCAACTATATATACATGTATACATTGATACATACATGAAAACGTAATAACCAGAGGGAGAATGATTTTAATATAATGCTTATAAGAGAGAAGTTCAGACGCCTCGCTACCCCTTATGTGTATCAAGCATAAGATCCGGGGTTCGTTTCCCCGACGAGGAGTAAATGTACCTTTTTGCTGTAATAATAATAATTTCAGTATCAAATGTATTGTATGCTATACTTTCCATGGTATATTCTGTACTTGTGCCCTACTTTGGGTGATAAAAACCACATAGTTGCTCCTGCTTTAATCCAACACACTCTCGGGGTATATATTCCACTATATCAAACTCTTCACAAGTATAGCTGTGAAATGAAGACACTGGATTGATCACTGAAGAATGGAAATTGAAAGTGGGCTCGGAGATGAGTTTGATAAGACGTTATGCAATGGTTCTTCTCAGAATAATTCATCCATCAACTTCTATTTCGTTTCCCCAAATGGCCTTAGTGCATGTTGATGATGTTGTGAAGCGGACGATAATCGTCGTCACTATCAGGTTTCAACATGAAGTCCTAGGTTCGATTGGGGTGATCTCATTTAGGGGAATATGCGAGTAATTGTTTGGGAGTCGAGTCAACGAAATATCATTTTTTTGGTTCTGAACGGTATGAGATTTCAACAATTTGATACGAGAAAACAAAAGATTGTTTCGATAACTTGAAACCAGCACATGCAGCGCAGTGGTTAACGCGCTCGCTTCATCTGATTCGGGACGCGAGGGAAATTTCCCCATCTTTAGAGGTGTTTTTCATGGTTTCCCTCTGTAGTCTAGGATAATGCCGGGATGGTTCCTACAATATAGGCCATGACCGTTTTCTTCCTTCCCACTATCCTTCCCATTACCCAAGAGCCTTCATATCATCATTCCATCATCTCATTAATCATCCATGCGACGCCATTAGATCTGCGCTATCATATCAGTGCCTCGTTGAACCCAATTTAGAAAAAATGATAATAATACAAAACTTGGAGATGATATGAGTGAAAAACATTTGATTTTCACAGGTATGATGCTTATATAACATAATTTAGCTGTTATCCTCTGACAACCATGCGATATGAGGCGAATGACTTCCACTTATTCCATCTTCAAGGTTCTAAACCATCACCTCACTGGAACCGGATTTTGATGAAAAATTACGATATTGATTACCCTAACTTTAGAGTTTAGAGTAATCCAAGATTCATCATCTTAACTCCACAGATTGAAATTAATGGTATTGTCCTCCAGAGACCACGAGCAGCACGATTCTGTATATACACATAAACAGAATCGAAAAGTGTCCACGTCACGGCTCAGAAAAAGATCCGAGTCATTGAAGACAAATCGAATAATATATATATATATATATATATATATATATATATATATATATATATATATATATATCTTTATATATATATATATATATATATATATATATATATATTATATGTATATATATATATATATATATATATATATATATATATATATATATATATATATATATATATATATATATATATATATATATATAGAGAGAGAGAGAGAGAGAGAGATAAACGTATAGTTTGCGTTCTAAGATATATATGCGAGATATCTGAATAGAGTATAATTGAGAACTCTACACACCTTGACTCATTAAGTATTCTTCATCCGGTGAAAATCGAATCTAGAAAACCATTGATCTTGCCAACATTATTCTGGCAACATGTTCAGCTTGTTTATTCAAGGAATATAAAACAATAATTCATTAAATTATTTCCTTCAAAACGGTTGATCCGAATAACTGATACATTTCTGATAGTGTGCATGTATCAATTTGTGTTCACATTCAGGGAAAATTTTAATTTATTTTTCAAATATTCATTTTTGATTGTTTCTTTCTGCCTAATCGTATGGGCATTTTAGAAACTTTGACATTGTGTTTCTCTAAAATGATCCAACTGATTCATCCCGGAAACTATAGGCATATAGTTACCAGTTGATAGTGTCTTCGTGTACAGACGAAGTTTCTTGTCTACTGGGAGAATGCAAAATATGCGTTGTTAGACGAGCGGATAGTGATAGTAGGGGGAAAATGGGTAAAAACTGCTCGAGTGGTACCAATTTGGCACATTTTTCATGTTGTTTCTTCAAAATGGCTGACCTGATCAAGCTGAAAATTCCCAGAAATGTGTATCAAAATGTTATCTAACTTTACGCAAAATTTCATTTTTTTAGAAAATAATAATATTTTTTTTTTCAGCTGTGTTATTCTAATGGGTATTTTCGAAATTTCTAAAATTCATAAAATAAAAGTTACCACCCGATAATGCCACAAAACTATACAGATCTAAGTTAGATGAGGAATCATATTGAAAAAAAAATCAAGTTGATAGCTGTAGCCATTTGACCTGTAGAGAACCGACAAAAAACATAGAAAAAAAAAAAACACATAAAAACGAACACCAATTTTCGTCAGTATGTCAAATTGAATCCTCGATGAAGCTCGTCAAACCCTGGGACTGGTTCAGTGCTTACAGACCCGAAATAAACACACACACAAGTTGGATGGAGGTCTCCGCTATCATTCATCTAACGAGAGTTGAATCTTACTGTTACGTGAGATGAATATCATCCCTATGAGCGATTTATTATTTTTAACGATTCCGCAGAGAAATCCACAAAGAAAGGTATAAGTATATTTTGTTAAAATTGTGGGTTCGTTTTCTTACAATAGTTCCCTCCAGGGCATGTAATATTTACTTGATGCCTTTCCATGCTCGTTTCCTTGTATCATTTATGCAGCCTCTCATATCCTTATTATTCTCATATTTTGGAGATACTTGACTAGACGGATGTGGGTAGTCGGGATTCCGGAATAAGAGCCTAGAGGGCGACACACCGGATCTGTATCTTTTCTATTTCCGTTTCCATTTGCTGCAGATACGTATATATTTTTCTATTTTTCTCCATTCTACTCATCTTTATCACCCTTCATCATTCACTTGAAGATCCTCATTCTTTTCTACTCGTATTTTTACGATATCTCAGCTCTATTAGGTGTGTTTCGTCCTCTCTCTCCCTCTCTCTCACGTTCTATCTCCCTCGCTCTCGTGGGTTTTGATCTCAATCTCTCTTCTCCGTTCTCGTGTACTATTTGTCTTTGTCGATTGAAGTTCTTGTTTCTCTGTTTCTCCACCGTCCTCTCCAATGCCCCTCTCTCCGTCATAGTGTCACTCCCACTCTCTTCCATCTGTCTCTGCCAGTTTTACATGACTACATCCAACGCGTTTGTTACGCAGTGCCTCATCCATCTGCGTAGACAGGTAGACACCTGAGAGGGTGCTCTCTCTCTCTCTCTCTCTCTCTCTCTCTCTCTCTCTCTCTCTCGCTCTCTCCTGGTTTGCCCCGGGGATGAGGAGCATGACGTAGATAAGAATGATATGTGGAGATGCGCAATATATGTTTATTCTGTTTGTTTGCTTAGCATTTTGGTTTGAATTATACATTTATAACGGGGCCGGTATTTAGAGAATTACGTTATTTTGCTACTGTTTATGCTGTGTAAGCAGCACGTAGCTAGCATCGGCAACACTGGCGCTGAAAGTTATACACGCAGTTGGGGATAAATGAATGTATGTCAATATAAAATTACTCGGTAATTCTCACTCTGTATTCATGTAGAAAATGTTTTGAAGCAATACTTATACATACGGCAAGTTGATTATTTTGAAACGGCATACGTTGCTGTTGAGATGATGGGTTCGAGTCCCGACTAGAGACAAGAGGAAGGGCCTCTAAGCTGGGACCAATGACATCCAGGCAGCCCTCGCATTAACATACAAGGATAGTTTTGAGCTGACTTGTTTAAGGCGGTGCATACACTGTGCTTAAACAAATCGAGAAATTTATCTCTATTCTTTTCTCTATGTTCAACATTCAGTGTAGTTGAATGAAAAGTTCACATCTCCAAGATTATGATTGTCATGACATTTTATTTTTGTGAATTGAATCAGTTTTGAGATAATACGTCAATGAATTTTATCACATTCTTTGTAGGCCTATTCTTTGACGTATTATCTTAAAACTGATTGAATTCACTGAAATAGAATCTCATAATAATAATTGAAGAGCCTGAAATTATCTTCAACTTGTGAACTTTTCATTCATCCACACTGGTTATTGAACATGGAAAAAATTAGTGCAGGTGAATTTCTCTATAAGCACCGTGCATGAACCCCCTTAAAGACGAGCGGGAAGTATGTGATGTGAAACATGTTTGACGATTGGACGTGAGAGAAAGGTCATGTGACCTCATCGTGGTCCGTCGTGTTTGTCATGATCTTATGTTGTGTTCACTTATCAATAAACTCTCAATAATTGAATATAGTTCAAGTTTTCATCATTTATGATATTTCCTCCGTTTCGCCTCTAATCATAATCCTGTCGATGCACTATTTGAAATGATGAGTTCCTTCAGGAAAGAGGATGATTGAAAAGCTTGTGGTCCGACAAATAAACCATATTTTTATAGATGGATCGTATAAATCGTAATGTTTCTTCTCAACTCTTTAGGGAGTTCTGTCATCTGGTTTACCGCATAAAAGAGAGGCTGGATTATCAATAACTTTCCTATAACATTGAGCTATTTCTCGTTCTCTCTCTTTTTTCTCTCTATCTATCTCTCTCACTCTCTGGTAAAGTGCGTCTAGCTGGCATTGACCGCAGGCCACTAAATATACAGTAACAATCGCACGGGCTCAAGTCGCGTGGAGAATGTGTGTTGGGGTATTGATCGAGTGCGGCGTTCGTCTCGAAGCCTACTCCCACGGCTACTCGGGCTCGCTTGCCTAGCTGTGACACTTTTTGTGTCCGCATATGACGTCACTGGTGGCCCCTCTTAAGGCCCCTGTTCATCACTACACCCCGCCCACGTCGTAATTCAGTGTGAAGTAGCCAGTAGTCAGAAACATGCCGTGTACATGCAGCCTCTTAAAGATCGCGATCGTGTAATTGAGGGGTTGATACAGACAATTGAATTTATGCGTGCTTGAAAGTTTGTTTGTTTATTATTGAATGTAGACTGCCACTGTTCAAGACATATAACACATGCTGAACACAGATTATGATACCTAGGAACAACATTGGTGATATATAGTTTTCTAATTTCATTGAACATAGTATCCCCTAATATATCAATATTTACTCACCTAATAATGACCACGGAAGTTTCAAACATTATATATATTATGATAATCGATCAAGATCCGATTTTGTGAACTGATAACTGATAGATTAGGTGGTAGTAAAAAGCGAATCAATTCTTCATTACCCTTGTCCCTTGGTTACATAGGTTATATTCTCGTACTTTAACTGGTAGCTGAATAGAACTTGACTAAAAAGTTCCTCAAACCGACTAATATAAAAAGTCACGAATGAAAATGCAAAGAACCAAAACATGACTATCTGGAATTAAGATTTGAAAATTGTTATTAACTGTAATAATGCAATCCTATACACATCGAATTGAGAAAAAATCAATTGAATTCTTCCATATTTGTTGAGAAAAAAATCATTAATTCGTTAATTATATAACATATCAATTGACTTTCATTTTTTTGGGTGTAAGGCGAATATATTTCAAAGAAGAAAATAATACAAGTTACTTGGTTCCAAGTATACCTCACGAATAAAAACTTATGGGGTATGATCGAGAAATAGTTATTTGGGCCTACTATTGAAATTATCGAATACTGCCATCAACTCATAGTGTGGATCAATAGTGTGGATTGAATTGATCAATTCTATACGTTAGCCAAATTTACGTAGTGCCAGACAAACCGGATCGAATTTGGTGAACAGGTCAGCAGTAAATGAATTTTCAAATAAAATTAATATATAAATCTTTTTCAAATATGTTCAATATATGTGAGAATTTTCATTGGATTGGGAGTGTTCATTTTCTCTGTGTGATCATAAATTCATGGACGAAGATTGTTGAATTCAGAATAATTCAGACTAATTGGCATGATTCACTCCGTCATTAATTGAATCATGTTTAGCGAAATTATCAATTCATTTCACTGTTTGACGATGTTCTTCTCTGTTATGATCGTATGCGTTGTCCGGACTTCGTTCTTCCAATATGCATGTAGACGTCCACTGTTTAAGCGATGTACAAACTGATCAATTCAACTGAAATGATATATGATAATATTCTGTCTCCACATTCTGTTGAAGTCACCGGCACATTATAGAAGAAGCATCGACAATTAGCAATTTTTTCGTGAGGTTACGTCTGCCGATAACTTTATTGAAGTATAACATCGAGTTATTTCGTGAGCTCATCAAATGAATGGAACGGACATGTTATATGGACATGAATGTGGTATAATCGAACTGGACTGGATTTGGTGGAAGTGCCAGGCTTGAACAGATACGCAATTTACTCGCATTTCAATGGCTGGAAATTGAAAAGAATTCAACCAGTATCTCCTCCCTTCTCTCTCTCTCTCTCTCTCTCTCTCTCTCCCTCTCTCCATATATATATATATATATATATATATATATATATATATATATATATATATATATATATAAATATATATATATATATATATATATATATATATATATATATATATAGTATCTTTTACGACATGGCTAAAATATCCCATACACCTCGAGATTGGATCGTATCCAAGAAGTTTAATGATCACATATATATATATATATATATATATATATAATACATATATATATATATATGTACATATATATATATATATATATATATATATATATATATGATAATAAGTCACTTTTCGGTGATCTGCCCTTCCTTGAAACAACTGGTGGCTCTAAAAAGAGCCTTGGGTTTCGACGTTTCGGCTGAAAACGTTCAGCCATCTTCAGGAGTCGTTGTGGTGTGGTGGCCGGCACTGGAAGGGCAGATCACCGAAAAGTGACTTATTATCATCTTCCTCCGGCCCTCAAAGTCTACGCTACATATATATATATATATATATATATATATATATATATATATATATATATATATATATATATATATATATGTATATATATATATATATATATATATATATATCATTATATTCTAGCACATGAAATTCTAGATTAGGGCAGAGGCAATGAATGTGATTTTAAAGACTGGGAATCGAGTCTGATGAAAAGGAATCAGAAATTTGTTTCGAACTATAATAAGCAATACACAGAGAATATTGAATGGATGAACTGGTTCCGTTCATACGTGCTGTCTACACTACCTCATCAAAGTCTTGGAAACACTGATAGGTGCCGCTCTCAAACAGTTCTAATGATTCATCATCTCATCTATCAAGGAACGATGACTGTCCAGCATTGAGATAGTGATGAGAAAAAGTTTCAATCATCGAGAAACTCAAACGTCTGCATTCGAGTCACCATTCGAAGCTCACACGTTATCTCCCTGTGAAAGTTCTCCTCGCATTGCTAGTTAATCTGTCCGAGAGGTGGGTGGCGGAGGGAGACTTTGTCCCCAGCGCTTGACCACTGGGCACTTGTCACTTCCCGCGTGTCATGCTCGGACAACCTTCGACCTGAGAAGTTGATCCCACTTACATTCGAAGTGGAAGTCACATCTTCTCGTTCGCTTTTAGATCACATGAAAACTGAAATGATTCGAATTCTGCAAACTGTATCCAGACAACTCATTCATGTAGTGATATATATATTATATATATTAATATATATATATATATATATATATATATATATATATATATATATATATATATATATATATATATATATATATATATATATATATATATATATATATATATATATATATATATATATATATATATATATATATATATATATATATATATATATATATAAATAAAAATATATATGGGAAAGTTCTCACAAGCAATAATCCTTGAATACATTTCTTCGGGTAGCTTGTGAAATGCATGTATCAAATATTAAAATATGACATTCTGACGAATCAGTTCATATTCACTTCCATTCAAAGTTCATTGCATACCATTTTCTCAAAGTTTCAACAAAAAATTGGAGACTGAAGTTTGTACAACTTCAAACATTAGTTGAGAAATGAATGTATATATGACACATTTTCCGAGAATATGATTTTTTTTTCGGTATAACGTCTCAAAGCAAGCTTGTGTGATCACTTCTCATGACAGTGGAATTATGTAGAAGATACTCATGAAAATCTGCATCTCTACCACCAGTTAACATTGTCTTCATCATTATCCGAGAACTAAGTATCACATCTTCCTTTTCACATTCTCAGTGAAATGTCTGTTTTTTTTGTCTTTCAACTTACTGATTATCCCGCTAGAATCACCCCGAGGAGACTAGGGATGCCTGGCAGAGAAGAAGAGTAGATTCCACAGGCTCGAAAATAACATTGTGCGAAACTTGTATGTCTTCTTGCACTTGTTTTATCAGAGATCAAAGGGAAATCGTTTCCCAGGATATAGGAGACGGTGATAGTACAATGTGAAGAGGTATTAAAATGGAGCAAGAAACGAAAGAAAGAATATTAATTAGACAACAATGTTATATGTGCTGTACGTTACTCCGAACTGGTTGTTCGAACACTTCATCAGGTATTGAATAGCTATAATCAATTATTAGATGAGCGTTAGCGGAAATTTCCACCCAACTCTTACGGAGCTTTGTCTGTGTGTGTTTTTGTCGTTTGCTTATAAGCACTGCAAAGGTGCAGGGTTCGACCGATCGACGTGAAACTATTTGTGTATACGCGAACTTATTCAACATAGTACTGTATAGTTTTCGGGTCAAATCTTTCGAACCGTTTTTTAGAAATATCATCTCAAAGTTTTTATAAACCTCATAAGATTAGAGATTAGACTGAGCGGAAAAAATTGAAAAATAAAATCCCACCAATATAATTCAAATCTTCCTCAAATTTAGAAACGGAAGTGATAGGCCCTACACATAATCAGAAATTCATATGCAATTCGGACCAGCCGTTCCGAAGAAAATAATGCAATAGGCTTACATGTTCTTTATTCATCGATCAGATTTGGAAATCAGATAAATGTTGCAGCGATAGATCCACGGCTCTTTAGATCCGTTGGTATTGAATTAAGTATATTTTATATGATCGAAGTGTGTATAGATTCAGATTCTACTTTATAGATATCTCGTTCATCCTATGACTATCAATAACGTAACGGGATAAGCAACTTGATCATTTCCTTTCGCACCATGCGGGAATCAAAGGGATGCCGTCATACTCAATTTTACTCAATTTACTGGTAGTATTATATATTGATTCATAAAAGTAATACGTTTAATGCACTCTGTGAATCCAGCTCTTCCCAACTGTATTAAGCAACGTTGGAATACGTTTCATTTGAATTAGCCAATCTAAATTTTAAATACGTGTGTAAAAGCATTGGACCCCTAGTCAAGAGCCATACTGCCACATTTACCAATTGATAACTGGATAATTACTTGACATCTACGAGAAAGAACAGAAACAATGCAAATACTCAACTATGTACTATACATTGAAATACGAACCGAATGCGTACGTTTTGATTTGAAATTGCGAATCTCAAAAATGTACACTTCAGCGCGTCACATTTTTTTGCTTCCATCATGGTGAGAAGACGTCCAATGTTGAAAGTATATAAATTACGCCATGTTGCTTATCCCGTTACGTTATTGGTAGTCATAGGTTCATCGTACAACGCACATTCTGCGTTTGCGCAGTTGATTATTATGGTACGAGAATAAATTGAACTTCAGGGGTAAAAACAAGTCAATTCGCTAATCATTGCTCAATCATTTGGCACAACCTGTTCTCAGTTGAATTAGTGATAATCGATAGACATTTGGAATAATCCAGTATAATGGAACTGATAATTACGTCCAGCTAATCGGTATTATTGAAAGCTTTTCAACATATCAAATTCACATTCATTTACTGAACAATTATGTTTCGATTATTTGCAATTATGCTCTCTTCAGAACTTTTTCTTAAAAAAAAGACTGCCTGGAATAGAGAACACCGGAACTACCCGGAGTGGTCACTAGATTCAATTTAACGGTTGAGGATGGAGTAACAATAGCTGATGCGTGATAAGACTCTCACGCGACTAGATACTTCCAGCGGATGAGTGATATAAGACTCTCACGCGGCTAGACTTGGAGCCGAGGCGTGATATGAGACTCTCACGAAGCTACATGTGAGCTTGAGGCGTGATATGGGACTCTCACGCGGCTAGACGTGAAACTGATGCGTGATATAAGACTATCCCGCGGCTAGCTACTTCTAGCTGAGGCGTGACATAAGACTCTCACGCGGCTAGACGTGAACCTGAGGCTTGATATGAGACTCTCACGCGGCTAGACTTCTAGCTGATGCGTGATATGAGACTCTCACGCGGCTAGACGTGAAACTGATGCGTGATATAAGACTATCCCGCGGCTAGCTACTTCTAGCTGAGGCGTGACATAAGACTCTCACGCGGCTAGACGTGAACCTGAGGCTTGATATGAGACTCTCACGCGGCTAGACTTCTAGCTGATGCGTGATATGAGACTCTCACGCGGCTAGACGTCCAGCTGATGCGTGATATGAGACCATCCCGCAGCTGGGCTGGGATTATTCATGTGTGTTGTGTCGTGTAGAGGAAGGGTGAATAATAGAGATGGTAATGATATACGCAAGGCCCACGAGTACAAGTGGTTAACAAAACGACGGGCGTGCATAATTGTGGGGAAACGCCAGTAAAGTGTGTCAATATAAAAAAATCGTTATGTTTATAGTTGAATTTGAATGAAGTACAGCCATGTTATACATTCATTGTGTCTATCGAAAATAAACACAAATATATACAGCTACAATATAGACACTGTAATTTTGTCATTTCGAGAGGAATTCACAAAACACGCTACTGTATCAGTATTCATTCATATTGAGTTATAACGATGCAGTGTATCGATAACGGAGATCTATTGGCGTCAGTGAATAAGAAATAAGTTGAGTTGAGAGATAATGTTGGATAGTGGGAATTAATCGACCATGACCGCTGTTGTTTTCTTTGGGTGGATTGCAGAGACAAAGTTTAAACTCCAGCCTACCTTTTATAGAGGCCGTCTAGGTACAAAATTGGGCACTGCAATTTTGTAGTTAGACGGCGTCTCAGATAGACCAGGGTTTAAACTTCGTCTTTGCAGTCCACCCTTTGTATTGGGTTTTGGTGACTCACTCTACTCATAAGTAAGATCTATTGGCGTCTATGAATGGATGATCAGGTGATGATATTATGAGATCGAAAGTTTTTTTATATTTGTTGTCATATTGGGTTTAACGACGCAATGAATTGATGGCGAAAATGTATTGGCGTCGCATGGAAGATTATTGAGGTAATGGTATGATGATATGAAGTTTTCTTGAGTATGGAGATGATAGTGGGAATGAAGCGGTCGTGGTCTATATTATGGGAACCATACTTGCATTAACCTAGACTACAGAGGGAAACCACGAAAAAAACTGTGAAGATGGGCGGCGGCTGGGATCGAGCCGAGTCCGAAATTCCCCTCGTCTCCTGGATCACAAGCGAGCGCGTTAACCACTGTACCGGGCAAAGTTATTAGGCCCATATGGAGTGTTTTTGAACGGGAAGGAGCCAGTCGTGACCCAATGGTAATCAACCATCCCTGTATGAAACTGAACGACAGAGGGAAACCACGATGCATCTCTGTCAGGATGATCGACCATGGCGGGAATCGAACTGAGATCTCCTGAATGACGGTTCAAAGCGTTAGCCACTCGACCACCAGTAAAAGTCGACTGCATCTTGCAATATCGTGGAGTCTCGAAAGTTACAACAAGATTCAGTAATCACCGAAGATTTTACAATTATTTATCTGGAACACGAACTTGCTCTACCGTTAACAGCCAACTTTGTCAATTAAAATGAATCCCTCCAATATAATTCCATTCAGAAGTACAACAATGAAATCGTGCATTCATCATTCCTCCGATGAGGCGTATTGTGGCAAGTTCTCAACTCTGTTTGTTCTGGGAGAAGTTAGCTGAGACACTTTCATGGTGGTGATTCACAATATCAAAACATCTTATAAAATTCGCAATCACGACACTATAGATAAGCGAGCATTCATAGTTACAGAAATGCTCGTTGAAACTCAAACAAGTGACCTCTCGTTATTCGTAATTCGAACTGTGTAGGCCTGATAGATTACCAGTAGCTATTGAAATTCAAAATCATTCACAAAATTCAAAATTCAATAAAAAAATATACGAAGCTTACTTTTCTTTGAATGATATTTATCACCATGATGACGTGAGTCGTGAATATCTTTTAAATCACACTCAGGCACGGTACTATCAACTTGGAAGTAGCTCTAACTGGCAGTTGAAAGTTGTTATCACCATGGTTACACATGCTATATGTTTCCACTAACTCTCAGATGAAGTCTAACTGGACTTGGTAATACCAGATCTCAGTCGATCATGTGCTTTACTTGTACTGACTTATCCTGATCAAGATGCATTTTGCCCAACTCTGAACTGTTTCATGCATATTATAATTGTGTGTGGATGAAAAGAAGACAGTGAATATCATTATTATTATTGATATTATTATTATGATTATTGTTTGCTTGACGACCCCACCAACAGCTAGGTTATAAGAGGACAAACATGGTCTGGTGATAGATGAATAATACCGAAACCCATGCCTTATGCGGGTCTCGAACCCACGTCCGACTTGCATCAGGTTTCTGAAGAAGTAATTCAGCTGAATGAGCCATAGAGGGCTTCTTCCAACTGTGCCTGAATATCACCGGAATGATCAATATAGAATCAAAACATTTCTATAATCAAATAATGAAATATTCGGTACGCTCTTTCAACGTTAATCTTGTTTCGAAGATATTTTTTTATTTTCTGATTGTGATTTTATTGGCAACTGATTGGATGTTGAAAACCAATCTGAACAGAATAATTCCCATCGAATCTGGATGCAATCAAGTTCAATCATCAGTTTAAAAAAAAAATCACTGCTTCCAAAATACTTAGATGTAGATGTTTCTGTCTTCACAACAGAAGATAGGTCGTCTACCAACATAAAAAATACAAATATCACCGTGAAACTTATACAACTTGGTATTTTCAGAATAGTATCAGTCTTCAGAACGAAGTTTACAATGAAAAAAACGTAACTGCATCTTTCAAAAGTGTTTAATCCTACAAGTTGCAGTTGATGATAGTTTTCACAATTACTCAGTTTATAGACAAACTTCTTCATCCATGGATACGAGAATAAAACAAAAACATTCTCATCTGTTGTCAGATTAGTAAGGCTATGGTAACCCTTCGAGACCACAGTCTGCGTACTTTTCATCGAATATTGACTCGCTAGTAACTCCGAGTTACTGTGCGATGCGATGCGACGGGGAACAAAGAAATTCGACGAATAAAACGGAATAACAAATAAGCTGTATAAAACGTATATCAAGGTTTATATGTTTGGTAAAAGTAGCTACTTTATATTTTTTCCTGACTTTTGTACGGATCGATGTGTGCAACAGTTTCCTTGGAAAGTACACTGACGGTCACATAAAGTGGTCGATGGAGTCACATTAGAATGCAACCCGTAGACCATTAAAAATTGTATTATACGCACAATAACCAATACGCATCGCGTATTATACCCACCAAGTACAGTTTATGGGAAGATTGGCTCTGAAATGAACGTGGGTTTGATTTTAGTTATAATTTCGGGAGAAACAATTTACTAATGCAAGTGTGTATGCATGTGAAGAGAAATGAAAACTAAGGCCCGGTATTACGAATGATAAATTTGTTGATTAAGCGATAATTAGTGGATTAGCTTGTTATTACCCTTGGTTACCAATGTTATTTTTGTACTGCAATTGATTAATTAGCCTAATTACCACATTTTTATCATTGGTAATATGGGTTCTAAGATGAAGGCGAATGTGGCGATGCAGGCCGTGTAATATTATTACAACAAAATCTGTTGTGATGGAATGTATTTCATTCAGTGTTCTGAACTACAATTGATACTCATATTCGAAGTTTATTATGACTTGCGGGATCATTCGGTATATAGATATACCATCACTGAAGGGAATATACATTGCAGTAGTTATTTTAGTTATTTCAGTTATGCAGTTATTTTAATAATTCTGATGGCATAAACTCGTGATTCTTGAATCGCATTTTGAAAGCATCATTTCCGTTTGGATACATATTCGTTTTTTTCACTTGATTTCGTTCAAGTTTTCTGGGTTGTGAGATCGCCCGTGTGGTGACGATCTCACCTTCCATCCTGTTCTAATAGTTTGAAAACTAGGCAAACGCGGAATATGCGTTGTGTGATGAGCGAGATATCTATGAAGTAAAATCTAAATCTCTACACACCTTGATCATATAAAATATACTTCATTCGATACCAACGAATCTAAGGAGCCGTGGATCTATCCCTGCAACATATTTCTGCTATTATTTTTATCTATTCGACGAATGAAGAACAAGTATTACATTATTTTTTTCAAAACGGCTGGTTCGAATTGCACACAGGGTTTTAATTATGTGTATCACTTCCGTTAATACATTTGAGGAAACTTTGAATTATATTGGTGAGATCTTATTTTTCAATTTTTTTCGCTCAGCCTAATCTTGTGAGGTTTTCAGGAACTTTGAGATGATATTTCACAAGAATGGTCCTACCGATTTGACCCCAAAACTATACAGTTCTGAGTTGGATAAGTTTGCGTATACAGAAAAAGTTTCATGTCCATCGGTCAAACCCTGCTACCTGTGCAGTGCTTACAGAAAAAACACATACAAAGCTCCGTAAGAGTTGGGTGGAAATCCTTGCTAACGCTCATCTAATAATTTCGTATCAAATGTTGACGATAATGAAAACAAAACTCCCGAGAAAATTTTCACCGTAATCGAGATGATTGTGATGATCAATCTATTCGCCAGTATCCTTTCTCGCTGTGGTTTCCAGGCAGAGATTGACCGGGCATCGACCCTGGTCCCTGGTGATTGCCTGTAACCAAATACATTAACCTCTGTAACTTGTGGTTCGTCCGCAACCCAATCAATCCCACCGACTCGGTTCTAATGTGATAACAACGCAATTCTTCCTCGCCTACACGAACCCACCAGCTAACAGAAGAATGAGTTAATCAGCTCAAGCTGGGAGTCACTCTAGGATGCCGTGGAATTGATTGAGTTGGAGGAGAAACGTAGTGATGGGGTTTGTTTGAATGAACACCTTGGGTAATTCTTTACCTGTTCCAATAAATATTTGCTATTTCGAGATGGAGCCTGTGCGAATAGGATGAAAACATCCCGCAAGGGTGATTCACAGATATTACTATCGAAAAAAAAACATTGTGAGATTGAAGTGATGATAGTTGAGAATACTGATGAGTACATAAAGAGTGTCGTCAGTCTTAGTATAGCTGTGACATGAGAGTAATATCTCGGTAGCTCAGTGAGAGCATCTGAAGGTCCCGGGTTCGAGTCCGGGTTCGAGTATCTTTTATGACATGGCCAGAACATCGCACATACCCCAATATATGGGATAGTATCCAAGAAGTTTAATGATCAGATATACATACATATATATATATATATATATATATATATATATATATATATATATATATATATATATATATATATATATATATATATATATATATATATATAAATATATACATACATCAGGTATAATATTATCTCAACTACCAAATATTATTCTACGCGTTGAATTCAAACAGTGGAAGCAATACAAAATGTATGTCAGTTTCTAGTCACTTATTCAATTATTCTCTATCACGAATGTATTGTTCGTTGCCTCCTACAAGCCAGCACTCATGAAGTGCACTGTACCGAGATGAACTATGTGATACCATAGTATGTGACTTCCTTCCCGTTGTCATGACATTGATTAAATCTAGGAATTGTGCAGCTGGAAATGAAGTGAGAGGAAAAACGTAACCCCGTTCGTAATTAGTTTCATTTGAAGGATTTAATCGCGATTCTCTTCCCCTTCATGCGGCAATAATGACTTATCATCAGTCACACGACAGCAAGTCTTAGGTCGGTTAACGTGAGGAACAAAATAAAATCCAGACAGTCAAAAGTCATCTCATGTCAACAACACATTCACAGTTATATTTCTCTCTCTCTCTCTCTCTCTGTCTCTCTCTCTCTCTCTCTTTTACAATATCATATTCAAGAGAACGACTGGAGTGGTTAGAAAGAGAGACAGAAGGAGATAAGAGAAAGAGAGAGAGAGAGAATGAGAAATAGAGAGGAGGAAGAGAGAGAAATATAATATATACCAGTATATATATTATATATATATATATATATATTCATATATATATATATATATATATATATATATATATATATATATATATATATATATATATATATATATATATATATATATATATATATATATATATATATATATATATATATATATATATATATATATATATATATATATATATATATATATATATATATATATATATATATATATATATATAATATATACTGGTATATATTATATTTCTCTCTCTTCCCCCTCTCTATTTCTCATTCTCTCTCTCTCTCTTTTTCTTTTCTCCTTATGTCTCTCTTTCTAACCACTCCAGTCGTTCTCTTGAATATGATATTGTTATCTCACCCCTTTCTCGTAGTCAAACACAACCCTTCAACGATGAACACAAAGAAGAAATTAATATTGTTTCAGTACGAATGATTAAATTTGGAAAAAAAATCAAGCGCGACAAAATTCAGAACAACAAAACTCATTATAAATAATTGATCTCGCTGAACTTTTGGAAAGGAAAATCCAACTGATATAATTTTCGTGTCTTTTTGTCTTACTCTCGCGTGGTATTGTTGTCTTGCATTTCTCCCTATCATATCGGCAGAGATAGGGCTGTATACATATTTTATTCATATTGATTATGTACCCTACTCATCGTTAGTTACTCTGTCTCTTTCTATATTTCTGATCAATACACACACACACACCCACTTATCGCAATCATGTCTTGAACATAAATGAAATTCTCATTACGCTCATAATCGTTTCTGTGCCATGATGAATTGTTAATTTTTGTTTTTTGTTCATGTATGCATTACTATGGGAGATTTGAAGAAATTCACCCTTCCACTGACATTCTCCCAACCTCTGACTATTCTACTCTTATCCAAAGTTCCACCATTATAAATGCGTTCGGCGGAGTCCTGATTAGTTACGTCATTCTCTTCAGCAATCAGTCAATCAACTCTTATAGTTCAACATTGAATGGAAATATGGTACAATAACAATGCTTCGATCAATAGAATCGTCAACTTGAGGCTGTTCACACGAACTCATAATAGATAAATAATTAAAGACCAACACAAACCTGAAACTAGATTCCGATGAATAATGACGATATGTATTTCCCAATTTTGGAGAGAAATACAAATTAGCATCCCAATTTCATAAATAGGGATCAATTTATTTGGCCTCCAGGACACGGCTCTTTTTCTGAATGGTCACGTGTACATTCCATGTTTCTGGAGAGAATCGTCAGTGACTCACTGTCTCTAAGAGACACAAAAATTGATGATTATTTCGGAAATTGAAATGATTTCTCGTTTTCTCAAAAATTAGGCCGATTAATATCGTCATCATTCGTTGAAATCTAGTTTCAGGGTTGTGATTACCTTTAACTAATCTCCAGTCCAAATGGAGAATATTTCTTAGCGACTGACATTGATGAGTTAATTATCTAGTCATCGCTCAATTAATAGTTTTCAGTTACCACAAGCAACTCTCAAGTGAGCAAACTCTAATGACGACTTCCTTCTGGGTTACACTGCACTCCGCGTTTTAGAGTGTACCAAACATTTATCACTGGAATGACTGACATTTTTCAACATTCCCATGTTTTCAGACGCCTAACGTATGCAGTAGCTTGTTTCTCAACACTGCACCAAGAAGAAAACACGCGTAGCTGGTATAACCTCATTCAGAACCCATTTCCCATAATATGAACACATCTATCTCATCACTGTCATCTCGCATGGAAAATATACATTCTAGAGTTATTAATAACCCTCTCTTTCTCTCTCTCTCTCTCTTTCTCTCTTCCTCTCTCTCTCTCTCTCTTCTGTGTTGTGTCGCAGCGTCCCGGCGTCGGTATCTGTCATACGACGCTGCTTGGACGGGCGTCGCCTGGATAGATGACCCAACCTGTGCAATGCGTCGTCTTACGCCCTCCGTGCCTGTGTTGCTATAGCTTCACACTAATGAGACAAGATTACAAATTTGAAGAAGAAATTGTGAAAAATAATCTAATCATGAGATAATTGGTTTAATCTTGAGGAATAAACTTTTCCTTGCCAATTTTGTCGAGTTTTCGATCAATTTAAACGTTTTTCTGTTCGCTTCTTTATTAATTATATCAATTATGTTTTCAGTTCACCCAGTGTTTGCCTTGTCTTCCATTTTGCTGTAAATCAAAACTCATCTTCTGAACAATATTTAACCGTTAATGAAATTCAATTTAACTTAATATTCATTCGAGAGGGAGAATGTAATGTAATTACCTCGAACAATTTGTAATTATTCAACTTCGTTTGGATTTATAAAAATACAGAACAACTTCGGCGAGAGAAAAGATTAACTGTGCAACGCTATGAAAACTACTCGTAGCTTGTACCATGTCCTGACAATCTTTCATTATTCGCTCTCTCCCACCGTGGCATATTCTCTCTCTCTCTCTCTCCCTCTCTCTCTCTCTCTCTCTCTCTCTCTCTCTCTCCCTCTCCCTCTCCTTCATGACGGATTCTCGCACCAAACTTCGCAGAGTGTTCTCGTTTATCTTGTTGCCATCCCCCAGGGATAAACACTGCGTTTTCCTTTTCTTCTCAGCCAACACGGAAAGAATGTGATATTTTCATTTCACAAATCTTGGTAAGCGATATTTTGTATGGTATACAAATACATGACGATTCTAAATGTAGGAATGTATGAGGAGAAAAAGCGAGCAACGAGCCGCGACTCAATTTCACTGATGACTGAGTTACAGTGTTCTTTCCAATCGTCACAATAGCAGAGACCGTGATTTGGTTCGTATTTCTTTACTCGGTTTCAGACAAAATGAATGTTTTTTGTTCATTCGATATTCGTACAGATTTATAGTTATTCACAGAAGAACAACGGGCAATGTACTACCTCATGGAACAAATACTTTTTTCAACGTGGAAATTGCAAATTCTGATTTCGATGAATGAAACTTATAATGAACATAACCAAAATTAATATATTCTGAGTTTATTGGGAAATTATTAATTTAACCACAGTTTTCATGAACAATGGAGTTGAATACTTTTGAACGGTATGATATAAATTCCAGTACAAGAGAACACATGTATGATCGAGACATTCAAGATGGTTTACTATCAAAACCATTCACATGTTCTCGCATGATTTTCAGAGGTATCCGACTGAAAAAACACATCTCTCAGCTGTATACCTGTGTGGATGATAGCATTGATGGTTTACATCATTTTATGAGGTATCAAGGATATCCGTGTTTCCCTCTTATTATAATCAAGTTATCTCGTACCGTTCAAAATTGATCTCAAAAAATATGATTTTCCGCTAAATCGACTCCAGCTCAGTGCACTCTTAAGTCAATTGGGTCCAGACCCGCTCTTCAACGAATGTGAACTGACATTTCCTTCAAACTCCCATTATGTTGGTACTAACTTATCTTTCATCCATACATGTTTCTGAGTTATTATCGCTAGCGTAGATATTTTTCTTGGCTCCAGTGAGTGATTTGTAGTTGTATTTAACGAAACAAGATGAACTACAAGAGTCAACATGTGTACCTTCATCTTCTCAGAAACATACTAGATCACATTATATCTGTGCGCTTCTCGTCTCAGAATTGCTCCCCGAGCCACTTAGAGCTCCGAATAACATCTTTAAATGTCAAGTCCTCGGTATACAGACAGACAGGCTGAACAAACCAACCAAACATTGTATACTTGGCAAAATGTTCCAGCTTTGTCAGTGGCTAGAATTTAAGAGTGCATGGGAGAAGATTTAGCGGATTTTTTTTATGATAACTTCTGGATGGAATATCGAAATTCTGATGTGAAAAAAAACTGGATATTTTCACTACCATCGAAATGATGAAATTATATTATCTACATAATATCGCGTTGTTCAGCGAATACAGAAAAAGTAAACATTTTTCACCTGTATACGTTTGATAATCATACGATATCAATCAATCAAATTCAATTTTGAATGTTTTCAATAATTCAGAACATATATCAGAAATACAGAACAGAACACAATAGGTGTAGGCCTACATACAAAATTGTGGGTTTCAATTATTTCTTTGAGATAACACAATATTCATAGGAGATAAAGAAGTGAGATATTGGTGAGCTTACTGTGAGTACATCCATAAATACTCCAATAATTGTTACTTATATCGTTTTGAAGGTTTTATCAACAAATTTTTTCCTCCATATTATAATGTTGATATATGTCAGACCACTCAGAACTCAGAAGTTATCGCCCAGTTATCTTGCTGATCTCCTCCCATGCACTCTCGAGTTCCAGCCAAGTACGAAGTTTCACTACAAACTCTCACACAGTTTCATATATGTTCACCTTGATTACCTCAAAATTGAACACCACATCATATGCTCGGTGATTTATTCACAATACCCAATAGGTTTGTTTCTATATCTGTTCATGTTATAAACATCGTGTACAATCTTCAACCTTCGAAGAAAAGTTAAATCGAGAACGCAGACCTCATGTTGACAATCACACCAAAGTATACAATGAAAAAATGTGAGTATTCAGTTTTCTTACTATAGAACAGAGATGATTAGATGAGCATTAATTGATATAAATACTCTTCATCCTAAAATTTCCTTCATTGTAATTGTATGGTGGAGGTGCCGTGCCAATTATATATATATATATATATATATATATATGTATATAGATATATATATATATACATATATATATATATATATATATATATATATATATATATATATATATCAGATTATTTTCTCGGGCATGCCACGTTTGCTGTTTCGTGACGAAATTGCGGTCCCATCGGGAACCTTGTCTCTCACTCCGACGTTTCGGCAAGATGCCACTTGCCATCTTCAAGGATTCTCTTCAACTTCCGAAACGTCGGAGTGAGAGACAAGGTCCCCGATGGGACCGCAATTTCGTCACGAAACAGCAAACGCGGCATTCCCGAGAAAATAATCTGATACATTATTCAGTCCGCGAGAACATCCGTTACAACATATATATATATATATATATATATATATATATATATATATATATATATATATATATATATATATATATATATATATATATATATATATATATGTATATATATATACATATATATATATAAATATATATATATATATATATATATATATATATATATATATATGTATCATACGTATATTCATATAACTTATGTATTTGTAAATATACACATATGAACGGAAGTGGGTTAGCAGGTTTTCAGCAGTAAAAACATTGCCGCGTTGATGCTGAATTATATGAATAGCGATAGTTTATGTCTGTTTCACTAACATAGTGTTTAACTCGCTATAATGAAACCCTCTTGCTAATGGCTTTCAGCGTAAATAACTCACAGTTCGATGTGCTGTTTGTTTTGTTATCGGTACGTTTGTTGAGGTGAAACGAGGTGCAATAAAAGAAACTTTCTAAATATATTATGCTGAGAACGGATCTCGTGTAATCGGATGGCGAGAGAAGATGGCTGTTTGGCGTGAGGAAGTAGGAGAGAGAGAGAGAAATGACGATATCTTGAAAAAAAAAGCTTCGAATTGAAAGTGCTTTCTGCGTGGTAGCTAGCTGGAGCAGCACCAATGACAGACCTATATACAGCCAAAGCCATGGCAACCGAGAGATGTTTTATTGGAGAGTATCCAGAATTCACGGCTTTTTTCCAAATAGAATGCATTATTAACATTTATCTTATCGACAAGCGCATATATCACTTCCATTTCCAAGATAGTCTTGAAATACCTATCTGAAACAGACAAAAAGTTTTTTAAAAAAGCGAATAAATGTGGCGTTTGAAGGAAAATAGGAAGTCTTAGTCTGCATGTTTTATTGCGGATATTTTATATTGATAATGATCTTCAAAAACTCACTCTTTATACATTTTTCTATATCGGAATTTGTATTCTGAAACATCAAAGATTTCAAAGTTATTGAATGAATCGAAATGAATATCAAACGTTCGTGTTCAATTTGTTCGGAGGGTATATGCGACAATATAGTCTTTCTGCGTATTCTCTCGTAATTCAATTTTAAAATAATTGTATTATTGCTTCTATATAGAAGTAATCATAAGGGATGAACATCACTCCTTGTGGAAAGCAACTAATCATGTACGTCAATGTTTTGCCAAAAGCAAGCAGTGAGAGTTATATATGGGCCAATATATATAGGCCTATATATATATATATATATATATATATAGGCCTATATATATATATATATATATATATATATATATATATATTTATTTATTTATATATATTTATCTCTACTGAGTTCAGCTTCCTTCTTATGATTAATTTTAGCTGAGTTTGACTAATCGAATCGACATCAAATAACCATCCATGATTCACTTTTAAATGTTCTATTTATATCGTTAATGCACTTGGACGAAAATGAAAAATGAATTGAAATAAATAAATGAATGATTTCAACAGTCACAGTTGACCAATGACCGACAGCCCAGACACCAGATGACTTCGAGCAGGTTCGGAAACCTCCGAGAACTTTCGGACTTGTTGAAAGTTCCGAAGGCCACGATTTGGATGGCCCCTACCATAAGGTTTTCTTCGCTAGCCCACATTCAGTCTTGAACGCCCCCCCTCCCCATTTTTCACGACCGACACTGAATCAAGACGGCAGTCGAATTTTTTTTGAAGTATGCGGGTAGTTGAAGAATAAAATAGACCGTATGCCTATTGAATAAAAAGGTGCACAGGCACACCTGACTATTCGGAAGGTCCATAGGCCTTACAAGGGTGATGGCTGTGGAAGAAAAAATTGATCGTATTTAATGAAAGATGCACTCCTGATTATGCGGTTGGTCATGACCTCACAATGGTGAGGGTGATCGAAGAATATCGATTGCCCGTGAAATGAAAAGTCATACCCACCCCACCCCACCCCACCTTATTCCACCCTAACGTCACCCTCACTGGCCTGTTGCACGAAGTAGACCACCAAATATTGGCACAAAAATGTCTTGTTTAATAAAACAGTTCCAATTATATCATTCGCTCATGCGATCATATTATAATAATATATTATATACCATCTTTAAATATATCGCACACATCCATGATTTTGTTATTTAATCTCAATATAACACATTCAATGGTTCTGGATGAATTTAAATATAGTGACTGTTCAAGACTGCCTAATCACCAATTTATTATAATAAACTCAGAAAGTACTTGTTGTTCACCTTTCGACCTTCTGACTACATTCAATCGGGTGTGAGCTCATCTGTCACTGGGTGACCATCGGACATAACTATAGTTAATTCAGAATATGTTTCATAGGTTTTCAGGTGGTTTTCAGTGATGGTAACGTTAGGTGGGTAAGGTTAGGGTCGTATGGACAGTAATTATCATTATTATTATTATGGAGTTATTCACTAACTCTTTCAGCCTTCAAATGATCCATTTCAATTTTTAGAAACCATCCATATAATTTGAATTAATTCGGTGTGAATCCATTTTTTCTCATATTATGTGCATTTTCTCATTTTTCACTATTCTTGTTCTAGAAAATTAATTAATCAACTACAAAATCTGTTTTTTTTCTAGAATTTAGCTCAATATTATCATCATTTTTCTGTACCATTCACTAATTTGTTATTTTCGTTGTTATTATTTCCTATTCTGTGTCTGTAGGCAACCTTCATTACAAGGCGGAGTCTTTATTTTGAATTAATGGAGAATTTATATATAAATATCATATTCATCAATGATTGGGGGTGAAAATTCGTGAAGGGCACAAATACCCTCCTCCCTTCATCTTCAATAAAATGAATATGTGAGCAGGAATGTAGGAATTTTAGGAACTTGGTACAATTGATTTCCAAGCCTCAATTCACTGATAGTAACTGATGAGTTGAAATAACCACGACATTACTATAATATAGTCCTGGTTGACCTCACTGCAGGTTCTCACTAAATTTCGGATTTGTGATCGCATCCAATGTTTTACTGCTCAACAATATGCCCTCATGCATAATGCTCCATTATTCTCCGAGTTAGTGAACTAATTATATGCTTCGAATCCTGAACAACATAAGACTTTCCAGTCCCCAGGGATACCACAGGTTCATAAAATATTATTCCTTTCATTTTGTGAAAACGCGTACTGGAAAGTTTTTCAAGTTGTTTAAACGAGTCCCTGTTATTGGCTAATGGCTACTGAATTATTCACGGCTCTTTTTGTTCCGAATTGAAAGAATAGAAAACTTCTCTTTATCTGATTCATTACTGATTAATTCAACTACTCCATTTGACTGTCTTTTAATTCAGAAAGAGAAAATATATTGTTAGTGGAGAATGGTTTGAGATATAATTTTGGACATTTGTATATATGAAATATTTGTGATTCTTACGTCGTTTGCGTTTAGTGATTAAATTCACGATATATCCTGCAGCCAAATGCCATTTTATATTAGTTTAGCTTTTATACTAGCTTCATATATATATATATATATATATATATATATATATATATATATATATATATATATATATATATATATATATATATATATATATATATATATATATATATATATATATATATATATATATATATATATATATATATATATATATATATATATAATGAAAAGTTTGTGTTCAAATAGCCTACTCATGTTTTCTATTTTCTCCTATAAAAATTAATCAAACGATTAATGAATATTTTCTTCATAGAATAACTCATTTCCCTTTCCTATTCCTTCCAAATAACTTCCACTCTCCAAATAACTCTCCTATTGGATTCAATAACATCGTCTCTCAATAAAATATATGAATTGTTTTCGAAACTTTAGGTTCCCTGCGTTCCGAACAGGATAATTAAGTCATCATGCAGTCCAATGCAGGGTTCAATATTGAAACAATTGAACAGGAATTAAAGATCAATGGAAAGTGTTAGCGACATGACGTTTGATCTGGAAGGCTCGCGTTACATGGAGTGAACTGGAGATGCGAAATGGGGTTGAAGCTAATTTCGTATGTCGCTCATCGCGACCGAATATTGCATTTCATTATCATTGGGGGCTCATAAAACCGACAGTTTATTAGGCGTTCTGACATTTATTTATCACCAGACTTCTGTTTGATTCGTTACGTTGGTATTATAACATCTGGTGACACCTCGCTAGAAATACTGTTTGCATATCTTGTAATGATGTCATCAAATGGCACATTTTATTGATTATATTATATTGTAGAAACATGCTATATCCTGCGTAATCTGTTCTGATTTTTACAAACAATCGATCCTTTCCCTTTTGTTATTAGAAAGATGTGACTTATTAGCATTTTCGACATTCATTGTCTGCTCAGATCATGTATTTGTTGATTATGTTACGATAATTTTGATGAGCGACAGCGAAGACATTCATCCCACTCTTATGGAGGCTTGTCTGTGTGTTTTTTCTTCTGTTTGTTTGTAAACACTACACAGGTCGTGAGGTTTGACTGATCGACATGAAAATGTATGAAGACGCAGACTAATTCAAATTAGAACACTAGTTTTGGGGTTGGATCGGTTGGAGGAATTTGAGGAACATCATATTGAAGTTTCCGAAAGACCCATAAGATTAGGCTGGGCAAGAAAATTTGAATTAAATTTTCAAATAACTTCAAATTGTCACTGGAACACATAGATGATACAAATTATTACGAATTTCTATGCAATTTGGCCAGCCGTATTGAAGGAAAAAAGGTTTTTTATTCATCAAATGGATAGTTAAATGATAGCAGAGAAATTTGCAGTGATAGATTCACGGATACCTAGATTTGATATTTACCCAAGAAGTAGGCCTATATTTCATATGAATCAAGGTGATGAGTTTTCGAGTATATATTCTGTATATATATATATATATATATATATATATATATATCACATAACGCATATTCTGCGTTTGTCTAGGTTGAATCCATGGAATTCTCCTCGCGGACACTTTCCACCATAATGGAGGCTGGAGTAATAAGACTCCCCAAGAGAAATAAAAGATGAACTGTCTCAATTTTCTCTTGTCAATGGTTTGTTGTGACAATCGAATGCCAGTCGAGAGGGCCGTGTCTGCGTGGTGATGTAAGACTTGGCTAACGATCACTAAATCGACAATGAATTGCAAATTACTGATGGCTTTTCAATTCCAGCCATGCATTGAGCGCGTCATTGTTTTGCTAACGAAGTCTTGAGCTAACACTGGCTGTGTTGATACACGCTGAACGTTATACGCCGGCTTTGTAATTTGCCAAGAACATCGATATATTTATTTTATCACGCGATACCATCCGTACAATAGCGCTAGTTAATGTCGCGTAAAGCGGCTATTATAGGCGTGATATGAAACAGATGGGGAAGGGAATTATTTGTGAGCTCTTTGGAAATGATACATTCTTCAAATGCGGCTCCTTCACTGAAGTTGGAGAGAAAAGTGGAAATGTTCACTTTGTTTTGTTCTTTGTTCTACGTTTTCAATTTCGAATGAAATTCCAAATACATATATATATATATATATATATATATATATATATATATATATATATATATATATATATATATATATATATATATATTTATATATATACCGGTATATATATATATTTATATATATATATATATATATATATATATATATATATATATGGGGATTGACCAGCTGTACTAAAAAAAACTGTACTAAAAACCAAATGTACTAAAAAAACTGTACTAAAAACCAACTGTACTAAAAAAAACTGTACTAAAAACCAACTGTACTAAAAAAAACTGTACTAAAAAAAACTGTACTGAAATTCAACTGTACTAAAACCCAGCTTTTTGAGCAGTCTGTACTTCTGTATAAGGCTTCTCCCCTTCACAAATTGTTACCACCCATCCTTGAAAAATAAGTTAGTTGTTGGTTAGGTTAGGGGGTTAGGTTGATGTCGTTGTTGGGGAAAGGGGGGGGGGGTAGGCTGCTGGAACTGTACTAAAAAAAAATGTACTAAACTTATTATTCAAGGATGAGTGGTAACAATTTGTGAAGAGGCGGAGCCTTATACAGAAGTACAGACTGCTAAAAAAGCTGGGTTTTAGTACAGTTGAATTTCAGTACAGTTTTTTTTAGTACAGTTTTTTTTAGTACAGTTGGTTTTTAGTACAGTTTTTTTTAGTACAGTTTTTTTTAGTACAGTTTTTTTTAGTACAGTTGATTTTTAGTGCAGTTGATACCTTCTCGTCAGAAGGTTTGATTGGTTTACTTGTATCAAATTAATCCAGTATTCTGTTACTAATGTTCAGCACTCGCGACTTCCGTGTATAATCTGGTGTTCTGAATCTTATTTTATCAAAGATCCGCGATCTTCTCTCATATTATGTATTTCTTTCCTAATAATGATTCATTTTCATTTATTTTTTGTTGGACTGTTCCATTCATCATCTGGGAACATTTTTAGGTGAAAAGTTTTTTCTCACACTGAACTCACTCAGGTGGTTCGATGGAATGATTTTGCACGGGTAGCTGAGTAAGCTGAGTTTCACCGAAGTAGTAACCGTATTTCAGAGTCATACGGAAAGTGTTCACAAATTAACATTAACTTCGTTCGCGATTCAGTACTTATAGTTCGGTTCAGTTAGGTGAATTGTATAGGTTTATAGGTATATTTCATTTCGACACATGTCCTTCACAAGATTTATAGTTTGCACCCAGCCAAGCCACATTTTATAATCAATTGCTCTCGGGTTTTGAGAACTTTCCTGTCCGAACGATCTTACCTTTTCTTATTCCACCCTATTCGGGAAACAATGACTTTGTGTCAACCTTCCAGCATCGAAGGACACGAATAATAAATTAATAATGAAGTCATACTTGGACTTTTTCATCACAATGTTGAAACAAATCTTTCTCTTTCATTAGAAATTCTGTAGAGAAAAAATGTTCCTCTCTCCTCAAAGTGCTCGTCTACACACACACATATACACACTTATATAAACATATATATATATATATATATATATATATATATATATATATATATATAGATATATAGATATATATATATATATATATATATATATATATATATATATATATATATATATATATATATATATATATGTATATGTTTATATATATATATATATAAATATTTCAAATCGATGAATTATAGAAAAAAAATATACAATTTTCAATTATTATGTGTATATTCATTCATACATTTATTCACACATGTATGACACATTCACTCACATATGTAGGCCCTATCATATACACATATCAATTTGAATATTTAATATTTTTTTTCCAATATACATTCAGTTTGAATATTTGTACATCAGTTACACAGTTCATTTCACAAAAGTATGTATTCATATATACATACACCTTACATAATTATATACCTACACGAGGAAAGTGAAATATCCACCCTTACAGAAAAAAAGTTGAAAACACAGTCGACCATCTTGAATGAGCCGCTCTTCGTATTCTGTGAGCTTAATTACAGGCTGCCAGTTCTGATTAAACTCGAGCGAACTGTTGATCAATGCGATTCAAGCCGGCGTGCTGATTCGCCTTTGACCTCGCGCGCAATGGAGCGCACAGGCGAAATGACCAAAATGAAACATACATCGGTGTACCGGAGAGAAGCTCGAGTGCTAATGAAAATCGTAATCAAGTTAGAGGCTGGAAGATTGGCAGACTCTTTTGATGTTATTTTCAGTATCACATTCGGATGTTATTATATACATATTAAAACGTAATTCATCTTTTGATCTGGTAACTGTGTAATCACGGATGGAAATAACATATACAGCTTGAGGTTGTATTTTGGGTTGGTTTTTGGATATTATCCTTTCCATTCCGTGATTACGATTGTTGGGCGACTGTGAAATAGTAAATTTGAAAAAAATGGAAGAATAAATCATATCCGATGCTTATATTCAAGTTTCTATCCCGACTTTTTTCATTACTCGTACTCCATACAATCAAATGTAGGCCTACACATTAATATGACTATTTACACAATTCTGTATAGAATGATCATATATTATTGTTTCATCTTCGCTGTTTCAACCAAATTTCAGCCTAATATAAAGACCTGATCATGGAATAAGATTGTTTATTATAATTAAGTCAATATACAGGTTTTGACTCAACACACACGTCCGGTGAAATGTTTGCAGAATTGATAACAATAAATCAACGATTGATCAATGAATGATCAATACATTCAATCATGAATGAAACATACAGGTATTTAAATATGATTTTACAAAAACAAATTGGGTGTATTAGTATTGTTCATCTGTATGGTATCTTGTTGATGACAGAAAGCTTAGGATGTATATTATTCGATCCTTCGGGATGGTGTTCAACAGATGTCTGGATCTACCTAGGAAAGAATGGATGACAGTATTTTTGTGTTGTGCCAGGGTAGATTCAACTCGAATTTTTAGTTGGTGGTCATTTCTGCTAACTGCTATTCTGGGTCACGCCATATATGCGTTGTTAGACGAGCGGATATTAATAGTACCGGTAAAAATGGGTATAAACTGCTTCGAGTGGTACCAATTTAGCACATTTTATGTTTTTTATTCAAAATGACTGACCAGATCGAGTTGAAAATTTCCAGAAATGTGTATCAAAATGTAATTCAACTTCATGCAAAATTTGATGTTTTTGGAAAATAAAAATATATTTTTTCTCCGCCGTGTAATTCTAATAAGTATTTTTGAAATTTCTAAAATTCATAGAAATGAAAGTTACGATCCGATAATGCCACAAAACTATACACTAAGTTAGATGAGGAACCACATTGAAAAAAAGTTCCAAGTTGATAGCTGTAGTCGTTTGACCTGTGGGGAACCGAAAGAAAAAAATAAAGAAAAACGAACACCAATTTTTTTCAGTATGTCAAATTGAATCCTCGCTAAAGCTTGTCTGATGAGAGAATGTATAGAAATTATATGATAATCCAAGCCATTTTGTATCGAAACATCAGTAATGGTATGGTATGAAGTACGGTATATATTTTCATCACGTGGTCCTGGCAATGCCTTCCGAAGACAATGCGTTATTGCAGCCAGCTAGTTCCCTGTTTATGTATACCCACTAGCCCCCCCCCCCCCCCCCCCCACCACCCTACTCACACGCTAAATAACACTCCGAATTGGCAGCAAAAGAGATGCTGTACGGGGAGGGAGGTGCGGATTCTGTCTTGACTTTTGTCGGAGTGGCTCTGAACACTTTCCTTCGTGACACTTTTGTCGGAGTGGCTCGGGTCACTTCGCTTCGTGACACCTCAAAGGACTTCCAACTGCAATGGACTGATGAAATATGCAGATTTACTTCGTGATTTTTTTTTCTCATGCAGCATTTTGTTTAGTCTGAGTTTCATGTCGAGTTTTTTTCTGTACTTTTTTTGTGTTTCTAATGTTGTTTTTGTATATCTTTCTTGTTATTCTTTGTAATTTGCTCTCTTTTCGATATTCTTTCTTCTTGAAGCAAGTTTACTCATCACAACATACCTTATTATGCTCTTTGATTCCTAAGGATATTAAGTAAGCGTCATTTTTTTCTTTCTTTTAATATTTTGAATTAAATTCAACTTGAATCCCAATCCTAAAGTGCACTTAGATATGAATATATGAGCAATCACGAAAGGTTTCAAGTAACTTCTATATTTTTACACAAGTTCTCAAAACTCTTCAAAACACGGTCGATTTTTTCAGCCACTCTGTCCACGAAACTGTTATAATGATGTTTATAATCTCCGATTAATTACATTGCATGTTAACAGCAATCACGTGAAAAAGTATCAAATTTAAAATACATTTTAATATCCATAGTTCTTTCATAGGTTAAAGACAAAAATTCTTTATTACAAACTAAAAATCCCATTAATTCACATTTTTAATTATTCTTCAAAAAAATGTTCTGTTTATATTTTCACTTGATTAATATCTCAATATCCAAGCGTATACGCGGATGTTTCATCATATATGCTACCTTTTACCACATTCGACCCAAATATTCGCACTGAACCCGAAGTTTGCTTTTAGATAACGCAGTAAACAAGGTATAAAAGCTTGTGACTATAACAGTGTATACGCAGTCAGGCACAGCAGCAATGGCTAGAAGTGTTTCTAAAACGGGTCACAGATTGTGTCTATAACCCGCCGTGTGACAACAAAGGGAAATTATGCGCGCAAAACTCACTTTATTGCACATAATATGCATAATGAGCTCAACTTTGCACGAACAGAGAAAAAGTTGTTCAAATTACGATTACGATCAGATTATGCAACAGGCGACTGTGTGTATAATAGGGTAGTCGTTATTTGCGTGCGTCTGAGTGTTAGTTAGCGTATGGGACAACAGGGTACGTTGATTCCTTTGTTGTTTTAATGATATGTTCTCGAACTTAACGAAACATGTTTATTGTTATATGATTTCATGTAGAGTTTGTTGAGACATGTTTTATTTCATCGTATTATCGACGTTAACTTGAGATGAATTTGTTGTCACTCAGTTGAGGTATAGTTGACAAGTTGAGATCTTTAGGAAACGAAACGACGATTACCCAATTATCACCTTCCCATTTGAAAAGGAAATTGAAAATTTGAGAGTCAAATATCATTTTGTATGTTCTTGTTATTATTTATCCTATTTCAATTTTTGTCGATCAACATCGAGAATTTATACAGAAACAGTGTTCTCCAATTGAGGATATCGATAGAAGTAAGGATCGTTCGGACAAGGCAAATGCAATCTTAACAGCCCAAAAAGTATCAGGATGACTCATCCAATAAATAATAAATCTGTGTGTAATAATGTCGGGGATAATTACCAATCCAAAGATTCACATTGTTGAGAAATCAATGTTATCATCACATCATGTTTTATGATATATGCTATCATAAAGTGATTGGAAATAAACTGAATATTTAATAGTTTCAGTTTTACTCAGTCAACACACTGTGAATGGTGAATAGTTACTGATTATTACAGAGATAATGAACTATTCAATTATTCGCGTTGGGGACGGGTGATGAACATGAACGTGATGAAAATGAACGTGAGGGTGAAAAAAAACTTGAATGATGGGAAAACATAAAGTTAATAACTTTAACTTCATAAAGTTCATGTTGTGATTACCATTCATATTGATTGCAATTTATAATAGAATCAACTTCGATGATGAATAATCATTCAGAACAGCTTTCATTCGGAGCATTCGATAACAGCTGATAGTAAATTAGAGCAAGCGTTTGGTTGACTTCTAGCTCCACATGCCGGCATGAAACTACATTCAAATAACATGTGAGTTAGAGCGAATGTTCATTTTGGATCGACATTATTCCATGAGATACTTCTCTGAATGTTGTAGGGCAGTTTCACTGCGACGTGTTGAAATGGAGCTCACTGCGAACGTTTATATGTCAAGTTGACACTGGCATTCTACGCTGAGTAGGTACCTCTCAACATTGAATCCTCATGCTTATATGCACTCATACTCGTCTTATTGTTCTCGAATTCGTTCTTATTGACCTATTCAATAAGTCACTACAATATGTTATTATATGATGAATTTAATTATAGGGATTGAAATATTCAAAATATAATGATAAATATGATAATATCTTGGATTTAGTAGCTTACTACTATCATGGCAGTAATTACAAGTTCACTTATATTTTATACCCACTGTTCTCCATTCATTATTCAATCATCAACATCTGTTATGAATTGTTCGCTTGTTTATTAACGTATATATGCTTTTCCTCTGTCTTTTTTAATTTATGCATTTTTCTCTCTCTCTCTCTCTCTCTCTCTCTCTCTCTCTCTCTCGGACGCCCTTTATCAGAATGGTTGATGACGACATGAGAAATAACAGGATTCTTGGAGTCCTAATTGTGTATTATGGTCCCATTAAGACAGAGCAGATCTCTCCCTTGTAACGTCCTCGGGCGCACAGTTGTCCCCCACCCCCCTCCACCATCCTTCGCGACCAATTAAAATTAAACAAACTTTTCTTATCGCAATAATGACCTCAAAGAAGCTTTGATCTGTTTTTTTTTCGGGCGTAGAGGAGACAAAATGAAAGTTCAACAATTATTTGCCATTCGTAGATCTGCTTTTGATGTGTCGTGAGTTATGAGAAGTAGTCACTGAAGTTTTATAATTATGTGGAGAAAACCCGGCACCTCCACCGATATTTATCATTGTATATTATTTGAATAACCATTCTACTCATTTCATATTATTTATGATTTATTCATGATGATATATGATAGTTTATGATGATTCAATTCGAAATAAAAATGAAGATAATTTATGAATGAGTTTTATTGTGTGATGTATCCCGCACGGTCAAATAATAAGCTCGAAACTGAAAACAAATTTCAGCGGACATGAATCTGTTGCTAATTTAACATATCTTAGTGAACAGATGAATAATAAACCGAATTATTAGAACTCGTGTGATTATACAATGATTTTTTGGGACATTTTTCGTTTCGCATGGAAAAAATATCAATACCACCCACATCTTATACTTTATAGCATAATAATAATTTGAAAAATGTCATGCACTGTCATCTTAAATAGGCCTACTATCGCACTATGTGCTATATATGAATACTATAACTATTTGAACATTTTGAATTCTTCATTGTTTTGATGATTATTCTTCATTCGTCTCAGTGACAGTTTTACAAACTCTCAGCTGGGTAATAATCAGCTATTTATTAGTCAAGGTACGAAAGTAACAAGTACTCAAGGATGACAGCAAGTTATTACGATCTAAACTTCGTCTAATCCACCAAATATCAGCGATTATTCATACATTACCCTTTTATTTGTTATTAAATATACATCGAAATATTTTCCATTTCAAAGAACTCACATTTGATCGTTATTGAAGGCGATAATGTCGGTGTTTCAATTTCATTTTCATTCATTTTTCATTCAAAAGTCTTTCACAATTAATGTAACAGTGTTATGAAAAGTCAGAAATCACGATAAAAGTTAATACAGCTGTGAATGGACAGTTTTGATATCTTGTTCTCGTTTGGAGTTGGGCTTCAGTTTTACATGTCAGTATCGGGTGGAAACCTCAAAATCCTCACCCTTACATGTAGGCCTACTCTCATCCAAATTGCCAGTTCCTATGTTCACTCCAATACAAGCCTCTTTCCTAATAATCACTCTATACTTAACTACCCTACACGTCACAGTAACTCAATCCGTTCTCTCACACACTCTCACGCTTTTTTCACCCACAGCCCTCTCCATCTTTGCACAACTATTTATAATAAACTACCCGCCCATATAACCAGCCTTACCAAACCTACATCTTTCAAACACAACCTGAAATCTTTTCTACTTCAGAACCCATTCTATGACCTCAATGAATTTCTGACTTCAAAGTCATACTAGTCAACCATCCCATCATCTTAGATGTATTAGGCCTATCTATATTTTTCAATTATCTCTTCCTGTCTACTTATTTTCATTTCTAGTTTCAAGTTTTGATATTTTCTATATTTGTATGATGTACAAATCTTTGAAAAAAATAAACATAAACATAAACATGAATCTTCATACTAATATTGAACTCTATATAGCGATCATCCATATATTTTCATATTTTTTGTATCATATATTGGAATATTTTCATTCCAATGACCTATATTTAATCATTATCATATTTTTTGTATCATATATTGTATCACTTTCAGTTCCAAGGACTTGTATACGATTATTAATTAATAACCTTGTCATCGAACGCGTTGAATTTGGTTATGAAGAGCAGAGAGTGCACTGGCATCTTCAAAGTGTTTTCTGACAATGGTCTAACGACGATGATTAATGCTGTGTGTCGTTACACGTGACGGCGTCATTACGTCTGACGCGATCAGTTCTGATTCCGCGAACACAAGTTACTGGTTTGTCAGACGGCAGAGATTGTTATTGCATTGCCATTAGGAAAGCAATCTGGCGAATAAGTTCGCCGAGTAATTGATACTCACAGATATTATCAGAGACATTGATCGAGATGATCTGTTATCGGGGACATGAGATCGAATGGAGCTTTGATAGGAAGATGAAATGATAAAGTGTATTATGTTTGATTATACCCGAGTAATTATGATCAGAGACAATAATAGAGATAATCTGTTATCGGGGACATAAAATCAAATAGAGCTTCGAGAGGAGAATGAATTGGTTTGGTTATGTGGGATGGGGTATTCTCGTGAATATTTATTAATATTTTTACATTGATTTTTTTTTAAATCTATCCATCTAAAAAAGAGTCACGCATACTTCAGTTATAAACTTAGATAATTTGAATGCAATTTTGATTTGTGTGTGTTTTGGTATGTGGTTTATTGATGCGATCATTGAACTTGGTTCATTGTGTTATTCTATAACTACATTTTTTTGGAAAATTAATGATACGATTGATTTCGACATTCTGAAATATTGGAACGAAAAATACTTAAGGAAAATCAAATTGAATTACAATCTAATTTGACAACAATTTCAGAACTACCCATAATATTCCGAATATCACTGTGATTGGTCTTTTTATGGTCGCTAGGGGTACTATCACAAGTTTTTCGTAGAATTTTGTTGGAATTTTAATCTAAGCATCAATTTTATACATTTTTCAAGAATTTTTGCCTCATAAAGTATTGCCATTTTGAGAAGCCATCTATACTCACATTCATAGCATAATTATTCGTAATTTTGTATTATTTTTATATTATTTTCATATTACTGTTTATACCGATACTTTTCCATATTTCTGTTTATTTATCTCTCATTATTTTCTACCACCATATTTTCACTAATCATTCATGTGTGATTTATTATTATTGTGTTTTTTTTTCTACTTCGTTGATTTTTCATCTGATTATATTATTGTGTCGAACGGCAATCATGTATACAATCTTTAATAAAGATTTATACATGTTTCAGTTCTTATTGAGAATCACACCGCTCAAAACCTCATTCTGATATCAAATCAGGAAGTTGAATAGTTGAGTTGATACTGGATGTTTGCTCATGTGAACCATGGTCAACAAGCTTTTGATCAACCAAACTGTTTCACCCACAACCAGCCGTATTTATAACTTTCCATGCTTCCCAAAAAGCTCCCCTTTTAATATCTAGCCCATATATCACGTACTGCTAGCTATTTTACCACTCAATTGTTTTCATGCCCAGCTATTTGTGGAGCGCCGAATCTAGAGACCTTGCCTGCTTCAGAGAAAGAACAAAAGAGAGACAACTCGAGCTATTTGGAACGCGTGATGTGTTTTATCTATTAACGAGAGTTTTTTTATTGTTGTAAAAAATTGTTGTGAAAGATTGTTCAGTGAATTGAGAAAGAGAATTTTGTAGCATAGAGAATGAAAACTGCTGTGATGATACATCAAATATAAATCGTGAATAATTACATCGAATCTCGCGATTGATTGAAATGATATTGAAGACTCAAATAATTATTGAATAGTTTGTTTACAGTATTGAATCAATTTACACGTGTCAATCTCGAATGTGATACAGTCTATTTTATATTATTATTGATGGAAAAATTGAAAAATTCGATCAACCTCATTCGATGTTTATTTGTTGTGTTTATTTTTCGCGTTAATGAGATTAGAAGACCGTGCTGCATCGCGCAGTTTACTTCGCAATCCATTTTCAAATGAATCGAAAAATGATATATTTTATTTCACTATCTGAAAAAATTGATACAAGTGAATCAATTCATGTTCAACATATTATAAATGTGAAACCGTTATGAAACAGTGATGGAAAATGAGACATCAAGGTGGTGCATGCACGGTGCTTATAAAAATAGAGAGATGCTCATTCAATAATTTTTTTCTATGCTCAGAAACCAGTGTAATTGACTGAAAAGATCACATCTCCACGATAATTTTATGCTCTCCAATTAATTTGATATTCTATTCCAGTGAATTCAATCAGTTTTGAGATAAAACGTCAATGAATTCGATCACATTCTTCCCATTCATTGACGTATTATCTTGAAATTGATTGAATTCACAAGAATAAAATATCATTTCAATCAAAGAACATACAATTATCTCGGAGATGTGAACCTTTTATTCAATTACGCTGGTTTTTTAGAATGAATAGAAAACATAGTGAAGATGAATTTCTCGATTAATGTAAGCACCGTGCGTGCAATCCTTAAGTAACAACTGATGAAAAGGAGGTACATTTTATTAAATTCTGAGATGTTACAGATTATATCTACGTTGTAAATAAAACTTACCATAACCATAGGATCGTCTCGCGAATGAAAATGAAAGGTACCCATACAGTCACAATCATTCTCAGATATTTCACTACAAAAATACCCTCAGTCCTTTTATGTGTATCGGAAGAAAAGCAATCCAATTCCTATCTCTGCCCTTTTGTGTCAAAATTGCGCAAACTTCTTCCTGCTGAATGGGATGAAATCTCGGTCGGCTCTTCATCGTCGATTCTGCTCAAATCTTCCAATCTTTAGAAATTTCCTACTCTATATTCTGACAATATACTAATCAAGGTCTTTGAATTCACCTCGGTAACCCAATCTCATACTTGTGGACATAGCATATCTGATGATTAATTCGCAACAGAAGTCACCTACTTAAGGATTGCTCGCTATTGATTATACATTTTGCTGTATGTACAAAAATGATCTAGTATAGTCTATACGAGGGATATATAGATTCAAAGTACAAATAGTAAATGTAGAGGAATTTATGATTGAAGCAATAAATATCTGAATGTGTAGATCGTTGTCCACAAATCCAACTTGAACGCAACAATCGAAATATGTTTCTGTTTTAAGAGTCCATGGGAGTCGATTTAGCGGAATGACAGTTTGTTTTGTGATAACTTTTGAATATTCAAAAGATATCAAAATGCAGATATCAAAATTCTGAGAAAGAGGAAACATGGATATTGAACTCATATCGCCTGATTGTCTGGGACATACGGTTAAAATCACAAAGTTTTCATGCGTATACGCCTGACAATCAAGCAATGCGAGATAAATAGTTCTCACTCACACCTTCATGAACGTATTGCATATATCCGTGTGCCCTCTTTTACAGAATTTTGATATCTTTTGAACGTTCAACAGTTATCACAAAAAATTATTATTCCGCTAAATCGACTCCCATGGACTCTTAAACAAACGAAATTAAGGTCGCTCTTATACATTTCAAAAACGCATCACCTATCATAACGACTAGAGTGAAAATGAGAGTTTTCTCCATCCTACAACAAACAGTGAACATACAATGATTATTTCATTCTAATTGTGCATTACAGTCTCTGATTTTCCTTCCTGAAGTCTAAACAATGAAATGTTAAAATCACCTCATTTTGACTGTGGGCATGTGCAAGGACACTCAATCTTTCATAGAATAGCAAACGTGTTAAGAGATAACGTAGAACAATTGTTCAGGTAAATACAGCACCAACTGCATGAATTGACAATTGTATAACCTCGCAATTACGACTTGGCCTCGGTACAAATCAGTTTCTTTGTTGAAATCGATGTCAATTGAGACTGGATGCACTTAGCAGGTGACAAGTCTCAGTAAACCTCTTCCTTGGATAGACGAGTTGTATCCCCACGAGATCTGAAGGTTTGAAACACCCGTGCCCTAGTGGTGTGTCATATGGGGGGCGGTCTTCCCAGCCTTCATCCATCATAGATACAAATCACAAATGACAGAAGGTTCGAGACACCCGTGCGCTAGTAGTGTGGAATAAGGGGGACGGTCGCTTGGAACCTTCAAGTATAATGGATACAAGTTACACAGGAGAGAAGGCTTGAAACACCCGCACGCTAATGATGTTGGATTAAGGGGACGGTCGGTCGGAACCTCCAAACATATTTGGTGGTCAGCAATGATTGATGAACACGTCACAATGGTCGGAATTAATGATGGACTTCATAACATGAAGAGGGCTACACAATGGATTTGCGACAGGAAAAAATACAAATCCGTTGGTTTACCATTTTATTTTATTTCGATTTTTTGGTTCTGTTTAATAACCTCGTGAACTTGACAAGAAATCATTGTACTCCACTTGAGGCTAGGAGTGACACGGTAGGATCGTTCGGTCAGGGCACTACAAGGGCAATCCAACCACCCGGAGGATAATATTGATTATAGTAACACACATTTAACACACTGTAATGCCGCCCTCGGTAGCTCAGTCAGCTCAGTCACTGTTGGGCATGGGTTTGAGTCCCGCATAAGGCATGAGTTTTTGTAAACGTCCTTTCACCTATCAACACTACATTCATACACATTCGTACCCCCGTACAACCTAGCTGTTGGTGGGGTCGTTAAGCAAATAATAATCAATCAACACACTGTAAACACTAAACTGAGGTGTCCAGGACCCTTACCGCCGCCCGGTGGCCACTAGTCAATTATCGCTAGCGGTAGTAACTGAAGTCACCGTTGGGCGTGGGTTCGAGTCCCGCCATAAGGCATGGGTTTTTGTAAACGTCCTTTCACCTATCATCACTTCATAGTTTCATTATCACCCGCTCATTAGTACCCCCGTATGACCTAGCTGTTGGTGGGGTCGTTGAGCAAAAGGACCCGCGAGTGCCACTTGAAATAACGTCCTAGTCACGGCTAGCTCCAAGACACTAAGCCATTCATTGTTAACATTCACTGAGAGAGCTAAGTACTATGACAACACAAGGTGATATCCAAGTCAAGGTCTATTGGACTGCAAGAATTCGATATATCTCGTAGCCTACTCATAAACATCTGCTAGGACTTTGTGGTTACAACAATAGGACTGACACTGTTGCCATAGTACTTGGCTCTACTAGTAAATAGAAACCAATCAAAGTCTAAGTCTTTTGGAGCTAGCTAGGCCCTAGAACGTATTTCAAACGACACTCGCAGTAAGGGTCTATGAATAATTAAAAGATTAGTGTGTGAAAGACAAATACCGATTTTCTTGTAAAATGCTTTGTCTTTCTATTCTTCAATTCTTCTTTTGTCTCCTTTTCTTTTCAAATCTCTCTAGCTTCCTCATTCCACTTATTTCAATATCTGTTCTCATTTCGTTTTTCAATATCACGATATGGTTCTATGTTATCGATCTTTCTTCTTTTATTTCTTTGTTGATTTATTCAGCTGTGGCCTACTTTACAATCCAATCTAACGTTCAGTCTCAAAACTTTCTCAATTCAGATATATTATTAACATATAAATGTATGTACAGTACGTACACTCGCGGTCACATGCAGTGGTCAAACAAGCTACATTGAAATAGTTACATTCTGGTAATGGCAATTCTGTTCGACAAATAAAGCCTGAATAGGCCTACATTCATACAAAAATATCGTATAGAAAATATGTTGACATTATTCGCACTGACAATGTGCGTGTAAGTACATGACTGCGTGAAAACAGGCGGTGAGGTATATATTGTACATTCAACTCAAAAACTAATTTTAATGTCGGAAAAATCATTTCATGTGCCCGAGATGCAGGTCTTCCATATACATTGTTTCTGAATTGTAACTCTTCATATATAAACTATTTCCTAATCTTGACTCGACTTTATGTATTACGTAGTGCAATCTAATTCATTGAATAGTTTATTACGTTTACATTGTTGAACGCTACCTCAATTCATTTGACATTATTACTGGCGACAGACAAATCCTTGACAAATCCTAATTTTACACCTTTCATTCCGTCACGTTTTGCAAGAGGAAAGAGTTAATCCTGATTTCTATTGCCAGTGTATATAATCAACCCAGTACCTTGCACCTCTCCACGGAGACGAGAGAGATAGAGAGAGAGTGAGAGAGAGAGATCGTCTTAAAGTGGTCCAATGAGTTTTCATCGTCGCGTCTTCAATTTGAAGCTCAACTCCCGAGTGTTATAGGCACTGATCATGAATCAAAGATCATGATTCGAGCTAAATGTGTTCACTTATCGGCGTTTCCATTATACCTTTGGCGCATCTTCACCCCAGAATTAAAAGCCGGGGATATTTTTGTAACGTAGAGGAGGGTTCAGTCTCCATTCTTGTAATTACTACATAAGCTCTCTACCCTTTCTCCGTATCTCTAGTTCTCGCTGGTGATTCTAGAATTAAAGGAAGTTCTTAAATAATGTGTCTTCCATTCTTCCTTGAACTTAATCTTTTTTTTTCACCTATGTTCCTTCTTTATCCCAGGGTATTACGCTTTTTTTTCTCTTGGGACTTGCACCCTATCTCTAACATTCTTCAAAATCCGATTCTTGAGGACTTTTCTCTCTCTCTCTCTCTCTCTATCCCTCTCTCTCTCTCGCTCTAATTTAGCCTGCGATTTCTCACTCACGCCCGCCGTGCGCGCCCCTAACGAGCACGGGCTGAACCTGCGACTCATACACTCTTGCGATTATTCTGGTGAGGAGACATCGATTATTGCTGCACGATTACCTGATACCCAAGCCACGTCTAACTGAACTAATGCAATCTCCTGCTCTGCCGTCGAGCAGGCTAATATGCGATGTAAACAAGATGACACGAGATCACACACGAGCCGCTTACATGCAAGACGTCGGCGGGGAGAACAAAGCTGGTGTAGGTAACAGCTGATTTCCTCGACATGAGTACAAAGGCTCGATGAGGTTCATTAATAGATTGTATGATAATACAATAATAATGATGAGAGGAAGAAGAATCGAGATTGTGATTGACCAGTGTCTTGATGAGGTGATGATCAGTTCAACGGATGGATTTTGAGAATATTCTGATACGTTTCCTGGTATAGTCATCATTGTTTGAGGTAACTAATCCAATTCAATCATCCAATTCTATTTTAATGGTTTGATATGCGATTGTTTCCATCATTTTATATATAATTTTATTGATTCGAACAAGAATAACCTAGTTTAATTATTCAACTAATTTGCTATAACATTTATCAATAGCACTGTGACGAGTGGTCGAGTGGCTAGCACACTAAACCGTCATTTAGGAGACCAAGGTTTGATTATCGCCATGGTCGACCATCGTGACAAGGGTTTTTCGTGGTCTCCCTCTGTCGTTCAGGTGTATAAAAATGGTTCCATGGTTACTTGATAACAGGCCACGAGCGACTCCTTCCCACTATCCAAAAAGACATGATAAAATGATTTCTCATCTCATCATTCCATCATCCCATATATCATCCACACACGTCAATAAATCGTTGCCCAGTGCGTCATCAAACCCAATATAGATGAACAAATTCATTAATAGCTGCTGTAGTAATTGAGAAGTTCATTTTCCATTATTTCCACCAGGCGTGATTATTTTCTATGACAAAATGGTATAAGAATAGATTTTAGTCACCGAAATATTTTCCCTTCTCCACGCAACTAGACCGTCGAGTATTGATTGTGAAATCTCAACTGTGTAAAAGAGACGCTAAAATATCTACCGATACAGAATCGCGTGACGAAAATTTCATTCAGAGTTCTACTAATGGCGGCAATATCTTTCAATGCTTCGAGACAACTTTTTACATACACACATACACACACACATACACACACACATATTTAAATATATATATATATATATATATATATATATATATATATATATATATATATATATATATATATATATATATATATAAAACAACGTGTTGCAGCGACCGCACAAATCTAGCGAGTTCTCTGCCTAATCTCTGCCCAAGATCTGACCGGCAACGAGTGGCGTGCGACACACTAGTCACGTGGCATAGTGTGCGACAGGTTGCGTGGGTTTAGGGATGAAGGACAAAACAATAATCAACGATTGTGTGTGTGATTCCCCCCCCCCCTTCTCCTCCTCACACCAACCACCCCGCAAGGATTTTATTATCACCCCTCCGGTGAACCATGTCATTCTTCTGGCGTTTCACGCCGAGTATATCTCTACGTGGCCTAGCACGCACAGAACTACAATCGCTCGCCTCTAAAAGCTCTCGAGTGCGGTTTCATGTTTGTCGTATCATGGATTATGTATACTTTAAGAAGCATGAATATGACAATAATACCAGAACAGGGTAGGCCCATATATAGGCCTATATATAAGTTATATATATATATATATATATAATATATATATATATATATATATATAATATATATATATATATATTATATACACACGCCCGGTACGTATATAAAACCCTTTGAAAAGAATGATAATATCTATATCGAGAGTGTAATGTGCAACATGGATGAATAATCAGAACACGTTGCAAAGAATTTCACATTAGGTCTTACATTCATAAGAGTCACATACACTCAAATACACAGATACGAATATATATATATATATATATATATATATATATATATATATATATATTATTTTATATTTAGCATTACATGGTGGATCAATATAGAGTGAAATCTTACATCCATGGTGTCATATACGCCTACTCCCACCAGATGGAGTATAATCGCCGTCCTCAGGCAATCAGGACATCTCTATCAAAACGTGTCATCCAATCTCCATTAGGAGTGTCAAAGGAATGAGTATTATTCACGATTAAATCTCATAAATTTGAATGAATTGAACTCATACGTGTTTTAATGTAGTACTGAATGTAACATAGAATAGCTCTATGCCCGATTAGTCGACAACTTTTACATAACTTGAAAAGTTATCAAAGCAGTTAATTTCCATTAGACTTGTCAAACCGCAGAGGAAATAATGAGTATTGATTACATTAAATGCGCGTATATATCCTCTCATTAGAGGACTTGTATGCAATGATGATTCATCCCAATTCATTTAATGACGTGTGAAAATCGTATTAGTTGATGCAATTTGTATATATTTCACACTGTGTTCCGATTGGATGATCCGAATGCAGCACTCGTGGTGAAGTTACTTTCAAAACTGTCTGAATTAATTATTCGATTTCACTCCAGTTGTTGTATTGTGATCACAATTAATTAATTCTATTTCTGAAGATTCACAATTTGTATGATTTCTTGCACGAATCTACCCTATTGATGGTTGCCAAGCGACCAAGAACGATGAAAAAATAATACCAGTAATCCTTCAGAAAGAAATGAGAACCTAGCAAATACTAATGAAGTTGAAATATAGAGCATGGTACTGAAAGGTTGTGGCTCGGATGAGGGAGTTTCAGAATTATTTAAGTTTGTAGTTCATTCATGATGTGAATAGAGTTGATATTTTTAACTCTACAAATGATTTCTGAGAATCGGATACAGATCTGAGCGTTTTCCAACTGCCATTAGTACGCATATACTGAAAGAATGAAAGCAACCCATGGAAATGTATCAAATTCATCATTACCATCTATATAAGCATTTAGATGATCATATCAATTCTGGAAAGTTCACATTCCTCTTCTCGATATTTTCAGAGGTATTTTCATAATCATTTTGAATGATCATAATCTCCACTTTCACAAATTTGTATGTTCCTTTCCGTATGGAGTTTTTTTTTGTTCAATGTACTACTGTGTATTCATTGTTTATTGATTATCGATTGCAACTGAGCATCCGGAGTATTGATTTACATATTTCCAATTCATTTGACATTCCAAATTGATATATTACTGAGATCATTATCGATAACTTCTTATATTTGTGCACCCATCAATTAAATCACATTCTTGTATTTCCGTGAGACACATTGGAAGTAGTGTTCACTTCGATGGTGGTGATTCGATACGTTATGAAACATGTTCTCAATATCAGAAAGAAATACTAATAATGAATGTATGTTCGTGCTGTAAACAATGTTATATTGTTACTATTTTAAACATTATGAATCTATTTGTTATTTCATTGAAACGAAACTATGTCTTCGTATTAATTGAGTTAATACCCTAACGATTGTGACGAGACGCGACGCAAGATAGTATCGTCAGCTTACGTCAACATGCTCGCGATTAACAACCGAGGGCTATTAAATTAACACACTGAGACTAGGCGAGTGCACACAGCTCTTTGTGGGTGTGTGATGACAAAGACAAAGGTTGAGAGAAAGAGAGGGAAAGAGAGAGAGAGAGTGATAGAGAGAGAGAGAGTGATAGAGAGAGAGAGAGGGGGGAGAAGGAGAGGGGGAGAGAGAGAGAGAGAGAGAGAGAGAGAGAGAGAGAGAGAGAGAGAGAGAGAGAGAGAGAGAGAGACAGGAAATAGATGACTATAGGCAAAGAGAAGTAAGGATAAGTTACACGTAATTGAGAGAGATAGAGATACATTATGATGGTGATAAAAGCCAGTGTAATAAGCTACTAATGAAACAGGACATAATAAAGCACGAGAAAAATACTCGACTAGGTAAAAATAAAACCACGCAAACTTTGTTTTCGTGTCGTTGTACGCGAGGAAAGATAAATTAATTTTTGAAAAGAGTTACATTTTAATGTTCAGTACGTCGACATTAGTTGGTTGTCCGAGTAGAAGTAGAACTTGCTGTTTATATGACTTGGAATGGTTTACTGTTGTGACTTTATGTTGTTCTTTGTTCGCCGGCCGTTAAAATGCACGACTGGACAAAATGTCTGACAAAAGTTGCTCGCAATTAGGATCTTCAGTGGCTAACAACATGATCTCTCATGATATTTACAATTCGTGAGGACTGCAACTATCACATTTTGAGATTGCATTCATACAAATTGCTCATATTATTCAATTCATGCATTGAAAATAATGCACTTCAATAGAATATCAGACCAATTTGACTACTAAGAGAAGGCGTGGCTCATTAGTAGACCACTTGTATCTTCACATCATGTGATAATTCAAAGATACCCTGATCAGTATTGTCAATTTCCCCACATAAAAACAGACCCTTTGATTGGATGTAATGTTCGATGACGTTAATGGTTGGAACATTCAGTCCTCTATTACAGTAAACAATATCAAATTCACGTAACGTTCCCATTCATGGATCGAAATAATTAGTCATCAATTATGAAATCGTTTATTCATCGACGACTATCAAAATTACCACGACATATATCACATTCCAGTCTAATATGGCGGACAACTGAGGAAAACCGTCAATACACATCTCACAGTCATAACGTTGAGTCAACATTGTGCAAGTCTCCGTTCAGTTATTATATAATTATGCATTATATCCAGGCCTGCACTTTATGTCATTACAGAACAGAATTTGAACTTTTCAACAATAATTGACGACTAATCATAGGTGTGGCTTATCATTCGGACATCTGGATTCATAATTGATGATCATTTAAATACACCCTGATTGATTATCTCAAAGGTTATTGCAGACTCCCTCCGACCCTAACCGTGAACCAGATTATAGGCTCCTCCCATTTCAAAGGATATATATTAATCACGAAAATTTGTATATTCTCTTCTTGTGTTTTTATTTCACCAAACGGTAGTAAAATTCATCTGGACTTGATCACCACGAATGTGGAGAATGTATCGCGTTTCATTATAAATAGGAGTGCGCCGAGCCACCGACATAAATACATAAATTCAGTGGGTAAAGTCGTAAATACACATCTTACTCATGAGCCGTAAAACAAAAGTTACGACGGCACATTTATATACTAATATATTAGGAGTGGTCCATATTTTATAAATTTAGAATTTTATATTTTCTTAGTAGATGTAGCGAGTCTGTATGCACACTATACTCGTGCATTTATAGGAACTAATTATTCATATTAATAAGCGAACCATCTGGTGTTACTTGTTTGCAATGGGGTTGAGAACATTATGTTGTACAAGTTGGTGAAAGTATGAACTTTAACAAATATATTATTAAATAAGAGAACCTGTTCCCAGAACATGTCATATACAAATTGGTAGTTAGTTTCTAATAGAAATAGACGAGAGATGAATTAAACGGAATATGCTGAAAGTGCATATGTGATGTGAGATCATTTTATGAATGTACCTATATGTTCTTGTATAGATTGACTGTATTTTGAAGTTTTGTTGAATTTTGTTTTGTATTTTGTTGAATTGAGTGATAAAGCTTACAAAATCATTTTCCATGCAAATTCCAGATATATAAAACAGCATTTCACACATATCCAAACTGGTATTCAGGATTCATCGTATTGTGGAGGGACAAAATGAGAATTGTACCAAGTTTAATAAAACTGCGTGGGTTATGTGAGATCTTTTCATGAGTTTATATTTTTGTATAGACAGAATTTTGAAACAAGAACATAGATGAAATTCACTTCAATATTGAATTCCAAGATAATATTGACCTAATTATCTTCTTTGCTAACTTCAGGCTTCTCTTATCGGATACTATTATCACGCCAATGGCTGGAACGCGTCAAGTCGGTCCGCACAATTGGGAAACAATCACTTTGTGTCGACTTTTCGAGGAACGAAAACGTTTAATAATAGGCCTAATACATTATTTCCTTCGGGCTATTAAGTTGGTTCTCGTTATGCACCGCCTGCCGAACGGTCCTACCTTAATTGTGATCTAAGGAGTTAGTTTTGAAGTTATCGGATACAATTCTGAACAATTTTAAATTTGTCATTATAATTGTAACTAGTGAACTACATAACTATAACTAGAGTGATTCCAAAATATCTGAATAATTTTTTTGTATTCTCTTTCATTTTCTAATGTTACTCGCACTTTATACAATGTCGATCCATGCTGGAAGAAGCTAAGTATGAATCCAGTTCATTCTTCACCTTCTCCTTCCACCTCTGCTCGGCACGGCCCTGCATCAAGGAACCGACACAAGGAATGGACGTGCCGTGCACGCAACATTTCCCGATGAGATCTGCCGTGAGATAGTTGTAAATTATGCCGCCACGCGCGTGCCCATCGTCTTCATGACGTTCACGATGGATCATCTGTGATAATAAACCCTCTTGAGCAGCGTGCTATGTACGCTCTTTACGCTCTTTACGCTCTTTACGCTCTTCACGCTCAGGATACTAACGACTCGGAAACATTCAAATAATCGGACGATTATTATTTAAATATTTACATGGCTTTGTAACAGCGTGATATTTATCGTGCTTATTCTCGTGTTTTCATTTACTTGAACGTTAAAATGAACGGCATAGTGGAAACTGTGAATGTAAGATCAGGCGATGACAGGTTATAGAAGGGAGATTGTGAATTTGAAAATGGAACAATTATATAATGCATACACAGAAATGAGAACAATATTATAGTTATTTGAAGAAGAAAATAATAAGGTGAAGCAAAAGTAGATACATGCGAATGAGACATTTTTCATTATATCTGATTTCTGTAGTTTACTAATTACAATTTGCTGCAAGAGTCACATAATAATTGATTCAACAACACATTATTTCGATTCAATTTATATTCGATCATTCACAATTAATTTTCGAAATATTCCCTTAACTTATCACTATAATTATTACAATTAGTTGAATGAGCTTCATTATATATGGCTATTTCTTTGGGACTTAAGATCGCCCTTGTGGTGTCCCGTACAAACGAACCTACATTTCCATCCTCCGCCTTTTTTGAGAAACAATTACGTAATGCCCGATTTCGATGTTGACAAAATAGATTTTCTTCAGGTTGATACACCTCTCTGGTGCCCCGGCCGAACGATACTACCTTATCGTGAAGAACCGTGAATTCAGAACAATACGATTTCATCACGTTTTTATAATAATAATGATAATAAAACGGAATTGAGGAAACATATTTATTGTTTTCATAACATTATGGGAATACATATGTTATATCGAGACGTGCGCTCGTTACCGAGACGTACGCTCGCTAACAAGATCTATGCGGTTGGCTAGAGTCAGAGGTCAGAGGTTGCATAGCAACAGTATTTTACAACACATAAAACCACAGCTATAGCGTACATTAAACATGTTTTACTGATCGGAACTGAATATCGTCTTATCTTGGTGTCGCGATTTTCTCGATCAGAACATTATAGACGAAGGCAACTCGAGAAAATACCGTCAAGAATAAAACATGTTTCTTTAGTTCAGCAGCGTATGCATACACATAAAATAATAAGGTATCGATAAAAATACTGTAATACAAAACCTGTATCAACTTACTTTGGTTTTACTCGGTGGTCGTAACATAAAGTGGAAAACAAGCTATAACGCAGTTATATCTGCAGCCGCTCTGCATCGGACCATCGGTGTCTGCCACAATATGCGGATGCCGTTGTTGTTGTTGTTGTTTTTGTTAAGAGATAATCAATTCAATTTGAAATCATACTATTCACACTCAACGCTTACATATAAGTAGGGCCCACTACAGCAATTACATACAGGTAGTAGACAGAAAAGTACAAATGAACAAATGGACAAATAATCAAATCGAAAGTTAACAATTTCAAACATATTGAAACAATAGTGATAGACAAAGTTAGGTTGTTGTTGTTTTTGTTGTTATTTTTGTTGTTGCTTCTGTTGTTGCGCCAAGCCTGAACCAAACTGAACCACAACTAAATCGCAAAACTAAATCAACTCAATCTAACCAATTTAATGTATTTGAGCTAACCTTAATCCAAGTGACCTAATGAACAAACATCATGAACTAATTTAATCTGAACTGGAACCAGTCTAGACCCTATTTCCGGTTCAACGAATACCACTTCGAGTCATCGCATTGCTAGTGCGTTCGAAATTCTCAGAACCTATTGTAAATTTTTCGAATTTCGAATACAGAATAAATCTGAGCAAATTCAACTGATAATGATTTCATCAGAATACAACATCTCCTAATCGGAAGTTTTAGTAAGTCCCGTATTTTCTCAGCACGAGATTTAATAACGGAAACACAGCTTCAAAATCGTCTGTCGTCAGTGTGCAGTGATTTTCCGAACAATGACTGGAGTTTTCACAAATATTCACTCAGAACCTGTTTCAGAGGCACTTTACACGATAAATTCATTCCTGGAATTAATTGCAGAAAAGTTGAATACCCACGTTTCCTAAGTTGCCTACACATGAGAACGGCAATATTTCAATTGCATGTCAGAATTTCACGATGTAAAAAAACGTTCATATTTACCGCAATCTTTCACCTATAGCTGACTTGTTGCCTACAGGTTCCGCTACTTGAATGAGAATTTCGCAACAGAATTTGCAGTTGCCTTAACACCACTGGAATTATTCCGTTTACAAAAACGAAAACTGATCGTTTGAAGAGTGTTTTACTAACTCTTAGCTAGGCGATATTTATCTTACCATTAGTTAATGCATGTAAATATCGTTCATGAACAAGGGTGATAACAACTTGATACACTGATCAATCCATTAAATATCAATTCGTAAAACTGGGCCTCATGAGGCCCAGTTTCACCCGTGTTTTGATTCAAAGTTTTCTTCATTTCATCTGTCGAATTGTTTCAATCAAAACAAATTTTGTCCATCCCTCATTTCACGGTGAAGTATACAAGAACCATCACAATTGAAACATTAACTCGAGACGCAGGGAAATGAAAAATGAAAAATAAGAAAAACGCATCCGTATTTTTAATTGCTACAGAAAACACCTTAATGATAGTTCAGTTTCACCCGTGAACCCGTCTCGTGAATAAACTCAACATAACAAAATGGTTCCTTCTTCCCTTTCTCGTCCGAGTTTGTTCCAATGCGTATAAGAATAACAACTGGACACCTAACACGTTACAACGTTCCCATACATAAATTAAACACCCTGCGTGGTAAATTTACATTCAAGAATCCATTATTATAAATCTTACCGATGTGCCAGTAAAATGTAACTTCCTATTCAGGCCTCAGCTACATGGCGTAATGTTCACTTTACAAGCCTTGACTGACCACAGCCCCCTTGGAATTAAAACTGCTGGTGGAGATATATCAGCATTTTCTCGCCTGGTGGTCTTTAAAGTGGACACGGACATAGTTTGTGGGGCCCCCTTAATTAAAAACCCCTTCATGTTAGCACCCAGGTTGTAATAGCATGTGAACTAACGGAGATAAATAGATGTTTTCGTTGTTTGAAGAACGAATAATACAGCATGTAATGTCTTGAGACAGTATATTCCATAATGTGAGAATAGAATCGATTCAAGGATGTTGAACGGTTCAAGGGCAATCTATCGGGTGGTGACCAAATAAGAAATAGGCTATGTTTGATTATTTTCAAATGAAATGTTGAAATAATATGGAATCCAATAATTAAGAAGATAAGGAGCGGAAGATAATGGAGGACGTATTGAAATTCGAATTTCCCATTGATTCGGATGATTGATACATGAAAAATCCTGTGTATGAACAAATTACTTGATTATATTTCATTTGTAAAGGAACAATTCCCAATATGATGGATTGCGTTTGATAGCTAGTTATATTGCGATATGATGCCTGATAAAGGGAGGATGACGATGATCTACCATCATGATGAAACCAAATGTCACTGTTATATTCTGACATACTGTGGTATTTCAAGGGTGTTTGATGACGAGATTCACAATAAAAAACGCTACTGCATCCTTTTGAAACGATTGATTTCTCAATGTTGTAACTGGATTACGTAATATCCCGAATTTTCTGAGTTATTCAATTCAATGACGACCATTTCTTTATTGATTATTGCTTGGTTGACGACTCCACCAATAGCTGGTTTATGTGGGGGTACGGAGAAACATATGAACATCAAACTATGTAGTAATGACAATTGAGAGGACTTTTACGAAAACCCATGCCTTACACGGGACTCGAACTCACGTAAAACGGTGACTCAAGTTTTTAAAGCGGTGCCCTGGCTGACTTAGCTACGGTGGGTGGCACAATTTTTTTACATGTACAGAAGTGTAGGTCCTTATATATATCACCATTATGTTATTATACGTCCACCATTGGATTCATCATTTTTTTGCAGCAATGTTCTAACCTTTATCCCATGTTCTCTGAAGGAGTAAAAACAACAGACATGACACTATAGCTTACACAGCCTTGTAAAAACCTAATACGTTTTGTCTGGCTTCTCAGCCCCTCCCCCATGCCCCCTCATCTACAAGCCCACCCGATTGATTGAAGGGGTGTCGAGCTTAGTGCAATTATGTGCCGGTTCTTAGTCTCTCACCACCCCCTCCCCCCTCCCCACTCGACATCTTGGCTAGCTTCCATGTGTGTGCCTATACACTCTACAGTCTATAGAGACCATCTTTGCACTTACACATACGCGATGTCAACGTATCCCAGGCACATGGCGGGGGAAGGGGGGGGGGGGGGGGGGGAAGACGTGTTTATAGCAGCACATGAATCAAGCATTACGTCGTTAGTGTACACCGAACACTGAGAATAAGTCGGAACTCAAAGGATTTTGTCGCCCAGCGCTGCTTTGTAACAGATTGTCGGTGACATATAGAACTACCCGTGTGGAAGGGAGTTTGTCATATAGAAGCGTTGAGTGTGAACCAGGTGACTTATACCACTCGTCTAGTATCTATACTCTCAGTCGGTCGAGTAGTGTACTGCTTTTTCTTATTTTAGCTAGATATGTTTTACAAAGAATACTTCAATGTGGGCGGTGAAAAAGCTTTCTGGAAAAAAATGGTGAACACATTTTCCTACTCCTCTACTTTCATGCATAGAAGGTTATAAAATATTCTATTGAAATTACTCGTTGACATTTCATGGTAACATGTCCAGTTCTTGTGTATTTCCATTGTTGTTGACACAAAGACCTGATAATGAGGTGGGCTACCAAATATAACAGATTTTTGCGTGACTTTGTTTTCATATCGATTTGACACAGCATTAGGTTTTACTGGTAAACTTCAGCCAATCAAAGACCTGGTCATGTGGAGCTACCCGGGCCTGAGATGCTATCTTAGAGGACAGTCGCTGTAAGAGTTCCGGCGAGTTTTATTGTATATAAACTGATTTTTATTATCGAATTTCGATGTAGTCGAATGGAGAATAAGAAATTTTGAATTTTTGAATCATTCACTATGGTTTCATTGATAATTTTCACTTATATTTGCTTTTTGGTGGAAGGGCCATGTTCATCACGAGACTCGTAGACCTAGAGCTTGAGTACTGGCACCTCCATCACTTGCATAAGGAAAAAGTCGAACAATTTGATTTTTTTTTGTTATTAGGAGTTGTGTGTGTTCGGAGACCCCAACAACAACTAGGTTATTTGGGAAAATACAAGTGACGAACAATTTAATGCATTAGGTTTCTATTATTTCTTGTCTGTTATAATGAATGGTTTGTGAATACTTCACCAACCTAAACATGATCTTCATTTTGGATGTTGTGTGAAATGATGATTGACCCAAAACATTACTAAGCTCAACCAAGCTCAACCACTAAGCTTAACCAAACTGAGCTAACCAAACAAACAATTAAGCTCAACCATATTCACCCTCTCAAATAGACCTAACGACGAATAACTGTACTTCTCCCTTAGCTCAATGAAATTAGAAAAGCTACCGTTGGGTGTGGGTTCAAGTCCCGCATAAGGCATGAGTTTTTGTGAACGTCCTCTCACCTCTCATCCCTTCATACAGTTCCACTATCATCTGCTCAAACATACCCCCGTATAACCCAGCAGTTGGTGGGGTCGTTAAGCAAACAAAACAATAATCATCATCATCGTGAGTAGGCGCTATACCTACAATGTTATATCCGGTCATTACGTAACGGATACAACACTGAAGTTTCGAAGGTCATATTTAATTATGAACTCAGACTTTTGTTGTGCGTATATGTGATCAATCATCGATACAACACAGCATGTATTGTGCTCTACGCAGTGGAACGCTATTGTTCACTGATCTGAACAGGAGTGAGGACTGAATCAAGTATCCATGGGAGGCGATTTAGAGAAATTATCAGTTTTTCGATGGTAACTTTTGAACGGTTTGGGTTATCGAAATTTTAATAACAAGTGAACACAGATATTTCTAATACCTTCTAGCTGGTATAAGCAATAAATGTTTATCTCCTCTATCATAATTCTCAAGCGAATATACGTCTCAAACAAACATATTTTTTAACCGTATACGTGTGACAACTATGCGATTTAATATAGATAATTGATAGTTATACAATCTTGAGGGTATTGAACGTGTGATTCCTGAGATTAGAATTTTGATAATCCATACCGTTCGAAAATTATCATGAACAAATTATTTTTTCTCAGAATTTAGTAGAAACTAGAATATCGTGGTCCTTGGAGAGTTCAGCTGAGGATCTGATTGAGGAGATGGAGTCGAGTCCCGCTGAGTTCGAGTCCCGCTTGGAGCACAGAGTTGTTGAGCACCCTTCTCCTATCATCCAACTCTCTGTGGGGCCGATCAGAAAACAGTAATCATCGAACAAATACGCATGTGTGTATCTGGTGGGGGTGAGAAAATGGCGGCAAATTTTATCTTCTGATGAAACAATTCGTTAACCTATGACTGGGTCGATTTATATATATATATATATATATATATATATATATATATATACATATATATATATATATATATATATATATATATATATATATATATATATATATATATATATATATATTGTACCGATTGGCACGCCTCTGGCGAGTGTAAGTAGTCCGTACACGATGGTATACGCGGAAGGATACAATATAGTGTCTTCCTATTGAGGGGAGAAAAGTATGAGAGATCAGTCTGTATGTGAGAGCGGTCGAGGGATGTTACCCTTGGCCGGCAACATGTATCGCCATATTACTACAATAAACCACTGTACGTGAGAATAGTGTCCAAGATAATATAAACCTACTCATAATCATCTCTCCCAGTATCCCAGAGTCCACCTTAACGTTACAATTGGCGAACCTGCCAGGATTTAATATTTCGAACCTGGATCACGTTATCATCACTTCAATCAAATTTTTATGAGACTGCGGACTGGGAAAATGGAGCTATACAATAAAAATTCAAAACCCAGAAGTAAAACTACAGTGACTACTGAAGAAGTGGTACGGCAATTATTATAACTCGACTATGACGCAACTAGAGAAGAGATTCAAGATGGGGCGAGAAGAAGATGGGTGCAGTCATCTGTTTAACGACATCCATATCAGTAAATGTGGATGTGAATTCGCTCTGATTATCGAAATCATGGAAGAACGACGGAGCAGAGTGAACCTGGTTCCAAGTCGCCTTCCTGAACTGTTGGAGCAGCCGTTCAACAAGGAAGAGGGTCGAGCGGCGTCCACAATGAAACGGACAATTATCAGGTAAAAAACAATCATCCAAACAACCGTATTCTACAACAAATCCTAGAATATCCATTTGGCCAGGAAAGTTGTTCGTTTATGAATTCAAAAAGTAATTACAAGCGTAAAATCGATAGGATCGAAGGTGAATCAAACGTTAGAAGTAGGAGCGTTTTTTCTCTTTTATGTGTATTAGTGGTGATAGATCCGTGACGTCTACACCTAGGGCTATACTTGTGGAAAATATTGAGACTAGATGTATCAAGAGTTTGACCGTACATAGTGATAATAGATCAGGGAAGTCTTAATCTGGGACTATACCGGGAATTGTGAAAGATAGTCTAGCATATGATATTCTAATTCTACAAAATAATAGTTCGATCTCGGGAGAGAAAAAGCTATATATTTTGAATAGTAATAGCTGGTTTGACGAAGGCGAAACTGCGGGAGTGGTTGATACCGACGTTTAGCAAGTTATTGACGGAGGTGAAACTGCGGGAGTGGTTATTACTGACGTTATGCAAATGATGGGTTCGCAAAATGAAGTATAGGGTCACGAAATAATAGTTCGATCTCGGGAGAGAAAAAGCTATATATTTTGAATAGTAATAGCTGGTTTGACGAAGGCGAAACTGCGGGAGTGGTTGATACCGACGTTTAGCAAGTTATTGGCGGAGGTGAAACTGCGGGAGTGGTTATTACTGACGTTACGCAAATGATAGGTTCGCCGTATGAGATAGGGTCACGAAATAATAGTTCGATCTCGGGAGAGAAAAGGCTATATATTTTGGAAGTGATAGCTTGTTTGACGAAGGTGAAACTGCGGGAGTGGTTGATACCGACGTTTAGCAAGTTATTGACGGAGGTAAAACTGCGGGAGTGGTTATTACTGACGTTACGCAAATGATAGGTTCGCCGTATGAGATAGGGTCACGAAATGATAGTTCGATCTCGGGAGAGAAAAAGCTATATATTTTGTGTAGTGATAGCTTGTTTAACGAAGGCGAAACTGCGGGAGTGGTTGATACCGACGTTTTGCAAGTTATTGACTGAGGTGACACTGCGGGAGTGGCTGTTACTGACGTTATGCAAATGATAGGTTCTCAAAATGAAGTAGGGTCACGAAATAATAGTTCGATCTCGGGAGAGAAAAAGGTAGATATTTTGGGTAGTAAAAACTTGTTTGACGAAGGTGAAACTGCGGGAGTAGTTCTTACTAACGTTTTGCAAGTTATGGGATTACCGGATGAGATGGGGCCACAGAAAAATAATTCAATCTTAAAAACCAACGAACTAGATATGTCAGATAATCATGCATCTAACAAAGAGGAACGGACTTCGAAAGTAATAGAATGAACGATTGCTGGGGAATCTTAGATGCGAAACAGCACGTATAGGATATACAGAAGGGACCACGGATGCCAACTGCTCTAATCCACATCCAATCACCTTCACACCTGAGAAATCCTCAATTGATTGTTCACATCGCGTAAGTCAAATTAATATAACGGCGTGCGAAGAAGTTGAAGATCCAAAAGAAGGGTCAATGAACATGAAGCGTACCAAGCCAAGAAGGGATGATTTGCTGGTACTCATAAAATATGTCGGCTTTTTAATAGGGATGTTTCTCAGAACTTATAACAGGAAGATAACTGAAACCAGTAATGTACACTTGGCTAACAGCTATTGACCATCGCACCAGCGTGGGGATGTATCACGTGCGGAGGACAATAGAAATCGACGACGGTGTCTTGACCTACTTACAAGGGTTGAGGGTCCCATTGCCACCATCCGACAATAGCGTGTGACTGCGAGTGTTTTTGTGTATGATAATATATGGCCAATTATAAAAGCAAGAGTATAATATTGTCTCTGCAGTGGTGAAGTGTCTGTTAGATGAATTCCGATTATTGGTTGCTAGAATTGACGTCGAGCACGAATAATTATATGAGTCAATGAACAGTCGTACTTCGAAATGTGTGGGATTATTTATGTCGTATGTATATTTTTCCATGTTGACCGCAACTCTCTATCTCCGGGCCGAAAATTATATTGAAATGTAACAGTTGTAATAATATTGTAGTTTATAAGTATGAATGATTATCGATTGTGTACATGGCGTGATTGATGCACGAAACGAACAGTAACGTAATGTTCTAGGTCTTTTGAGAGACTCCATAGACGAACAAATTAGATTAGGGTTCTAGGGACTCTAAGTGACGAACAATGTCCTAGGTCTTTCGTGAGACTCCTCAGACGGACATCTTAACTTTAGGTTCTAGGGACTCTAGGTGACGAACAATGTCCTAGGTCTTTCGTGAGACTCCTCAGACGGACATCTTAGCTTTAGGTTCTAGGGACTCTAGGTGACGAACAATGTCCTAGGTCTTTTGTGAGACTCCTCAGACGGACATCTTAGCTTTAGGTTCTAGGTACTCTAGGTGACGAACAACGTAGGCCTAATTTATTATGGTGACATGTTTATCCTTTATAATATAACTATCACATCAATATCACAATTATTAACCAGTGTGCGATATAACTATGCATGTGATCATGATTGTGCAAGAAAGCGGTCTACTGATAATTTGTTTTTCCAACAACTATGAAGGTGCTTGCAAAATAATACCATTCTAACTTACAAGCCAAACTATTTTCTGAAGTGTGTCATCTATGGACATGTTTAGTTCCACGAATCCTCTCAAAAATAGGTTTCCAAGAAAATAATGAGTTCAAGATGTAAGAATGAATGAGGTTATGTTATGTAGAGTTATGAGGGATGGTATTGTTATGTATCAACAACACAGAGAACCTGTTATCTCTGTCTAGACTCAGGTGGTTACCTGAGAGATTGGTAGACTTTGAGACACAACGAACATGCAATGAAAACCCCGTTAGGGATTTACTACCTGTACTGTCATCTAAATGTTGTATTGTTACACCTAAATGTTGTATTGTTACATATTACTTTTCTGATAACTTCAATGAATGTTTTCACCCTCTATATTTTATTCTCAATTGTGGGTTGCTACGTACAGTTTTCTTAATTGTGTTACACCATGTATGTTGTACCGGTACTTCACTATTTGTGGGGGAGGGTATTGTACGGATTGGCACGTCTCTGGCGAGTGTAAGTAGTCCGTACACGATGGTATACGCGGAAGGATACAATATAGTGTCTTCCTATTGAGGGGAGAAAAGTATGAGAGATCAGTCTGTATGTGAGAGCGGTCGAGGGATGTTACCCTTGGCCGGCAACATGTATCGCCATATTACTACAATAAACCACTGTACGTGAGAATAGTGTCCAAGATATTATAAACCTACTCATAATCATCTCTCCCAGTATCCCAGAGTCCACCTTAACGTTACAATATATATATATATATATATATATTATATTGAAAAATAATACATATATATGTGTGAATATTATGTATACTTGAAATTGAATTTTTCTCCATGACATTTTCTCTCATTTAATGAATTCATACATCCTTCTCAAACCATTGATTATGTAATTCTTCATTCAAGTGCGAGCATGTAGAAATATTATTTGAATTTGTTGGAGCTCGGCTCTGATTCAAAGATATGCTTTCATATTATTCTAGAGATCGAAGATGTTCTAATGAGGTCACTATTACATCACTTGTTCTTCCCATGCTGACTCGATGATAATTTATTGAGAATTTTCCAATGAATTCCTTCAATGTCATATTTGGTGGAGACTTTCAATCTGGTTAATAATAAGTTTTTGTTTCCTATATATAATTCCAATTCTGATTCTGATTTTTGGACTTTTTTCTATCCCTAGTGTTACATAGTTGCATATGAATGGATATTCCACAATTCTGAAGTACTCGATATCTTTGAAAAGAGCAACAATATTGAAAAATCGTGACTTGCGACATGGACCAATGAGAAAAACCATTCCAAACTTTTTAAACCGAGTTGAACATTCAAAGTTTTACAGAACGTTTGCTTTTATCTTGAAAAAGATTTATTCATTCTCTTTGGAAAACTTCGTAAAATCACTGTAAAATAGCTTCGAAAGAAGTTTTTCCAGTGGAAAGATTTAATGCTCCTCAGTACGTTAAGTAACAGCATTCCATCATGAATATAAGACTTTGATGAAACGTCGAGACTAAACACCGCACACTAAAACATTTAATTAAAAAATATCAGACAGAAACATACAGAAAAAAAAACTTAAATTAATATCGTCAAGAATATATGCATAATTCGGACGTAAAGTTGGAATTGGTGTACGTTCCCTAATTAAATAGCTTAATGAGTAGCAAGGAAGGAAGGTGTAATAAAGGTCTGCTAGATCGAGATGGAAGTTTATATATCGGGCAGTGTGTAGCCCTCACACGATCAGGGTCGCCGGGACGGGCATTGTATGGCGCAGGTCGATAAGGGCGGGAGAAGGGTGAAGGGGATGGGGGAGGGGGGAGGGGGAGGGAGGCTTGATGGCTCTTGGAGCTCACACATATAATGCCCAGGCAGAGTTCACGTTGTTGCGACTAGACGCACGTTCTACACATACTTCACACATGCATAATCTTAAGGTTACGTGCGTGACACCTTATCCTTGGGAGGTTGTTGCCGGAAAACATCAGTGTGGGATCTTATAGCAACTTGAAATGCATTATATAGGCCTATATATATATATATATATATATATATATATATATATATATATATATATATATACACATGTATATATATTTATATATATATATATACATATATATATATATATATATATATATATATATATATATATATATATATATATATATATACATATATATATATATATATATATATATATATATATATATATATATATATATATATATATATATATATATTTATATATATATATATATAAACATATCATACACAACTTTGTATACATGAATAGTGAATGAAAAGAAGACGTAATGGATCAAGTCAAGTATGGCCTTTGTTTGCCATTTTGTATAATCAAAGACAACATAGATCCAACGTAATACAGAACATCAAATCACGGGAATCCGAGTCTTGAAATAACTAACGGTGAATTACCTATAGTAAACAATTTGATGCCCGTAAGCTTATAAGCAGACAGCTTGGAAGCACTTGACTCGATTAGTTATACGCGATCAAAAATAGAATGTGGGATGTTTATTTTACAACATTGTGTATTTTATCTAAAAAGCTGAAGTGAATGATGTAATTGAAATGATGGCGTTGATCATCAACTGAGTTCTGATTCAAAACTTTGTTTTATTTATTTTTTGTTCTGTTGTTTCATTTTTTGTTCAATGTGAATACAGCATCTAGTATTGAAGTGGATTTAACATCGGTATAATTTTGATGTATGGTCTTATTCGTTCTGCAATGCATGTATTATTATAGCGTGCTCTTTGCTCTGAATCATGTATTTGGATGAACCAATAGGCGTATGCCCATTCAGATAGCCATATTATAGTCTGTGATATTCAATTATCAAGGAACTGCATGTAATATGGAGTGAATGCAATGTGCTATAGGGAGATATATGCTTCGTACTATATACTTCGAAATCATCTTCAAGGACCAGGAACATGAGAGGCTGAAATAGTGTTCGGGTATAATCATTTTTGGAGGGAATATGCAAGTATATATATATATATATATATATATATATATATATATATATATATATATATATATATATATATATATATATATATATATATATATATATATATATATGAATGATAATTGAATTCACACTCATGAGAACTAAACTGTGTCATAAATCTCATAACATATGATATATTTGAAACTCACCGATTCATAGAAGAAACCAATCAAAAAAGAATTGAATCAATATCCATATGTTGTGTCATTGAGTTTCAATTATATATAGGCCTATATATATATATATATATATATATATATATATATATATATATATATATATATATATATATATGCATAGTCACATATGGGAGGATGTATGTGATAATAGGCCTATATACATAGCACTATAGGATCAATTGTCAAGATTTGAAAACAATAGGATTCGTATTCCATCTTTTTTTTCACAACTAGTGCTGGAAATAATGTACCAATCCCGTACTAATCTTCGTTCTCCATCGATTCATTGCTCCAATCCTGTAAAACACGTCAAATGAGATGCTATTCCAACTGACAATATGTTTTTACTCTCTTTTTTCACCTCATATCCACACGACCTTCAATCTCCCATCTCTCTTACTCTTTCCATTAAATCCTGCTCTATTGCTGAAGTAATTGCCGTACATTTCAACAGTGTGCTTTTAAAATTGGCAATTTTTCCCTCTTGGTGTATGCACAATCTGCAACAGTGGGTTGTCAATTCAGGCGTCGGTCTGGTCATTAGTGAGCGATGTGGCAGCGGACTCATTAAGTGCGAACAAACAGCGTCGCGACGTCGTTCCCGGCGTCCGGCCACCACCGTGCCGTGTCGCTGCAAACAGAAGTGCTGAGAAAACAAGCGTCGAAACACTGCGTCACGATTCACCTGGTCGAAAAGCTGGACGAGAAGATTAAAAAGTTGAAGCGAGAAAGAGATGGGAAGATATGTGTGGAGTGGTTGAGTGGGTTGATGGAGTGGGTGCGAGGGAGAGAGAGGGAGGGAGAGAGGGAGAGGGGGAAGGTTTGGAGGATTCTGACGTAGGCCTACTCGTGAAAATAAAATGTGATATCACAAATCGGACTCACATTAATCTCTCCAGTTCTACAAATTTTCATATTGATGGTGGAAAGGCAAAATTTCTTAAGCGATATTTTTCCCGTGATATTCAATTCAGAAGGTCATCTTCATCGATGTGCAAAGTGTCGTAAGCGGCTTGTCAAAACATTAGGCGTGGTCACCAATATAATTCCGTAGTAAGCGACAAGGATTATGTATACATTTTGTCGTAAGTGCCAAATATGTTATGCAATTTCCCAATCAAAATACTACACATCTCGTCGTGAGCGCCAATGATGGTGTGCTATTTCCTATTGGGAATACGGGTTGACATTTTGATGACTTTGATAATTTTGATGAACTTGATGCAATTTTCATGAAAATTTGTGACGATCTGTTGATGTATTGCAAGAATATCACACGAAAAATTTGAACATCATATCTTAAAGTTAGAAATTATCATGAAACATTTTCAACTCACTGTGAAAAATATCCAAAATGGCACTTACGACATTTTGTCTATACTCGATCGATGTTTCAACTCAATCTCTAAAATTATAAATGTGGTTCCTCATTCATTCTTATAATATAATGTCTTCATCTTTTTTGTGAATATAATGTATTCACTTGATTTGTGTATTGTTTTTTTCACATTGATTTCAACAAAGAACTCTGATGATAACCAAGAATTATTGGCGTCAGTTGATGGGGTGATGAGATGAATGGTTTTGAAAAGTGATGAAAGTTCAATGCCGGTATCCACCTTGATAATTGCTAGTGAAACACCCCGGAAAACTCTGTCAGGAATATCGACCAATGATGGCGAGAATCAAACCCCTCACTACCTAATGACATTTCTCTGTACTCCCACATTTGTATATTAGGGTAACCGTTTCAAATAGAATAGAAACATCTTGTATCATTTATATAGTAGGCCTACTATGTTATTCACAGAATAAATGTTTCTATTAACCCTTGCGGTAAACATCCCTTGACATCAAGTGTATACATTCATATGTCCAGATTATACCAACTATCCACGATAGAAGAAGGTTACGAGCGACCGTCTCCCCTATCCCACACCAGTACCGCGCTGGTGATCCGTTCCTTCTCTTACCTTGACACGTATATAATTCTGTAAGGACTTACATCCCTGCGTAACCGCATCTCTCTTGCATATCAAGACCTTGGTTTGTCACGGATTGGCCGAGTTAAGTACGGGCTGTGTTGGGCGGTGAATTGCTGATGACGACATCAACCCCTGGACCCTATTCCACCCGCACGGCTAATTAGTGCGGGCGTGAAGCTGTATGGTGTCGGCCGTGGACACTGTCGGGCCGGGCTGGAACCTAATTACGACAACGCGTCATCTGCATGGCAAACAATGAGGCTCTGACGTCAGAGCTTGCCTTCTTGAGGTACACTTGTGGCACGATGTAGTGATACCAACAAACTCCATCATAACCGACTCGTGTCCTCCAAGTGAAACATTTCCGCGGTCAGAATTTGAGTCCATAATTTCATTTACCTGTAGCGCAACTATCGGTTTCATATCGAACTATATGGAACAGCAATGCTCAACAATGCGACAAACGGCTCAGTAGAATTATTATGTTAGAGGTAGCATTTGTTTTTCTCGAAAAAAATAGATTTTGCAAGTTCAACAATGTCACTGGTACCGTAGCCACTGTTGTCTACATCTAGTTCACAGGAGAATCCGCTAAATCGCGACAGGCCAATGGGACCGTTGGATCTGATTTGACCGCAAGAAACCGAAAATACCATCCATGTTTAGTATGGGAGTCGGTACACCTTCTTTATATTATGATAACATCGGTTGGTATCACTGAATCGTGGTTGTTGTCACAGCCGCTATCAGTTGGACCATCGCTTAATGTCACCACATGCAAACGTGGCTGTTATTGTTCTTGCTCGCCGCCGGATGACCGAATCCAACCAATTTGATGAACCTAACCAGTCCTATCCAAGCTAACGTGAACTGATAACCCAAACAAACAAACCTGAAACCAACTTCCGGTCTGACAAATAGCCACTTCGATTGCAAAATGCTTTCAAGAAGCTTAAATTCGAATCTAATTGTTTCCCGCCTCTGTTTCTGTGGAATTCATGTGGAGCGTGATTGTCTTTCATTTCAGTTTTCTTTTCATACAATGCAATACATTGGTGGCAATGATCCGGAAAGTTTTTTGCATTACAAATTATTATAAAATCGATATGAAAACGCAAAGGCGAAGATTTTGATATTTATTCCCGTGAAATTATAATTTTTACTTCACTTTCAATCGCTAATATGTGCTTGAAATAGCTCACATTCAATTTGTAATGCTCGTAAATTTTCTCATCTGATTCTATTATAATTTCCGGCTCTAGCTGGGAAAAAAATGTCACAAACATGTACACTAACTACAACATGAAATGTTCATCCGGAATTGGAATCAAAATGAATTGTTCAGTGTATTTTACTACGAAGTCTTACGCAGACTGTATTGAACCACTGCCCATGTATAGCGTCATACACAAATCCAAGGAATGTTCGAAAACGATTTTCTTGATTATGTGAGTTAAAATTTACATCATGAATGTCTAGAATCAACGTAGCTATGGTTTGTGACGTCACCAAAAACCGGATCGTTGTTAAGAGTAGGCCTACATGGGAGTCGATTTAGCGGAATATCAGGTTTTTGGTGTAACTTCTGGAAAAAATAAGATATCGAAATTCTGAAAATGAGGTAACATAGATATTTTCTGTACTTTCAAGATGGTGTATGCAAGAACTATTTCTCTCTGATCGCCTAATTGTCAGGTGTATACGCCTAGAAAGTAGAAATACACATTTCTTAATCGTGTACACCTGACAATTAGGTTCTATAAATAGTTAATACTTACACCATCTCAATGGTATTGAAAATATCTGTATTTCAGCGTTTTCAGAATTCCGATATCTCATACCGTTCAAAAGTTATCATCAAACAAAACTGATATTCTGCTGAATTACTTGGCACTTCAAGTGCTATGTATATGACGTCAGTAAATGTCGTTAGCTCGACTACTTTATATGTCCGCCAGTGTACCCCGAGACCAGGACAAGTCAATGCATTGTGTCTTTCATCCACATCTCGTAGAATCCAGATTCATAATTCCGTGACGTGTTAGCGTACAAAGATAATTCTGTGTGAGCGTACAGAGGCAATTCTGTGTGAGCGTACAGAGGTATTTATGTGTGAGCCTACAAAGGTAATTCTGTGTGAGCGTATAGAGGTGTGAGCCTACGTAGGTAATTTTATCACTTCCATTAATAACTTATTATTCATCAGTCAAAGCGTATTGCAATTCATCATCCCAGTCGTGATTATTAATTAGCTTCTGAGTTTCTGGATCCATAATGACGTATCTCATGGAACAAAAACAATTGTTGTTGATAAAAGAGAATGCGTTCTGTCTCTCGATTCTGTATATTCTGAATATTCATGAGTCGTCTGCTAGAAACAGAGTTCAAGAACATGTGTTGATTTAATCTTCGCTCAATATGCAAAAGTGAGGATCTCCACTAACCTCTCTTTGAAGAATATGTTCTTACGAGAGACAAATAAGATATCGGTGGAGGTGCCAGGTCCGGACGAGATGTGAGGCTGCCTTTGTCTATTTGAATACATAATAATTATCATTGTCAAGTGACGTAACAAAGTGAGACGAGACAGGAGTGCGAGATGTATGTGCGAGATGTGCCCTCTCAGTGCCCCTCCCCACCCCCCTCCCAGAAGTAAATCAATTTAGCCGTGGGCCCCTGTGCCACTGCACCGTCGACATGTACGACATGATCATTGTGAAGTCGACAAAATGGATATACATTTGTTTTATCATCAGGAATGATAATGATGATAATCACAGAGATGATTAGACGAGATTTAGCGAGGATTCGATTTGACATACTGAAAAAAATTGGTGTTCGTTTTTATGTTTTTTTTTTTCTTTTTATGTTTTTTTGTCGGTTCTCCACAGGTCAAACGGCTACAGCTATCAACTCCAAACTTTTTTTCAATACAGTTTTGTGGCATTATCGAGGGGTAATTTTTTTTTTCATTAATTTTAGAAATTTCAAATATACCCACAAGAATAACATGGTGGGAAAAAAAATATTTTTATTTTCCCAAAAAATGAAATTTTGCGTGGAGTTGAATTACATTCAGATACACATTTCTGGAAATTTTCAGCTTGATCTGGTCAGTCATTTTGAAGAAAAAACATAAAATGTGCTAAATTGGTACCACTCGAAGCAGTTTTAACCCATTTCTACCCATACTATTAATATTCGCTCGTCTAACAACGCATGTATGGCGTTTTCCCAGTAACGGCACAATTAACTCCATTGCTAATGCACTCGCTTCGTGTCAAAGGGAGGTGAGCGCAATATCGTGTTTACTTGTTCGTTCCCCAGCCACCGTCCATTTTAACATGAGATTTTTGAGGTTTTCCTCTGTAGCCAGGTGGATGCTGGGATGATTTCTACAATATAAGTCACGATTCCATTCAACCTACATCTCGTCATCCTATCAACTCATTATTCACTCATCCCACGTCAATATATATTCATTATCATTACAGTGCACTGGGAAACCCTGTATTTATATAGAAAGGAATTAAATATTTCAATGATGCATATAACGATCCCACAAACAACTAGGTTATATCAGTATATTATATACGAACCAGCGTTTGATGATGGAGCAATGGCAGGCGAGAGGATCGAACTCACACTCGATTTACCTTCGATTTCTGAAGCAGTGCCTCAGCTGACTGAGTCACGCAGGCGACACTGATATCATTATAGTCATTTCAAACGTCATCACATTTTCAGTACCAAAAAATATTCGATTTTAGCTCTCAAGATTATTTATATAAAACTCTCATTCAATAACAGTATTAACAATTGAAGATCGTTTGAAACAAGAGAAATAATATAGTTTCCTCCCCTAACAGGCTTCATGTAGTAATACAGGTTAGCCAACGTGTAAGCCTTGTATAAGGAAGGGACCCCGCGGTTCGACAACGCCGTAGAAACCCCGCACATCCAGAACGCCGTGCTGCATGTGGCAGGCAAGACTGAGATTTCTTGAAGAGGGTAGTCGTTGATAAAATGGAAAAAAGAAACTCGTGTTTATTGGTTGTCACTCCCCCCTGTCTGACAACGTGCATGAGCGTAGTTCCCCGACCGACCGTCTGGCGGTGACAGCTGCGTACGCAGGGAGAAAGCTCATCAAAACCTGTGACATTGTTGTGAGAATAGAAACGCGAGACGGATATCAATAATAGTTGGGGTTGATCAGTTAACAGATTGCTTATCGGATGTGTTGACATGATCATGTGTGGTGTGAGGAGTGTTGAATTCAGTTGAAGTTTACGGTAAACACTGTGATTTGTAAATATGCGAGTCCGGGATTTCAAACTCGATTCAGATTCGAGTCCGAGCCGAGTCTCGAGTCTGTTTTCGAACATATGTGAATGATTTCTAACACGATTCCGGGCTCTATTAGTACAAAACTTCAACTTTGAATAATTTTAATGTGCTAGCTAGTGGTTATAGTCATCAATGGAGGAAAAGAATGAATACAGAGCAATACATTAAGAATGATAGATAGATTACTTATTCTAAATTAAAATTAAAAAATCAAATTTGTGTTAATAATTGAATTTTTTGTTACTTTAATTTAAAATTAGGCCCCACTTGAATATAGTGAATGCATATGCGAGTATTTTCGATACCATTTCAGAACCATGGTAGTTTCCCAATAGTCAATTACCAGTAGCAGCCAATCAGAATCGAGAATTCAAATTTTGGAATCGGTGGCAGATTCAAAGACTGGAATGGACTCGGAAATCGGATCTAAAATCACTTCTACGAGTCCGAGTCCGACTCGGACTCGGACTCGAAACTAGGTAGACTCTCACACCTCCATATATTTATATTGGTTAAACGACACACACTGTAATGATAACTGAGATTTTTGGCATCAACGAATAATGTGTGAGAAAGAAAATGTGTTTCAAGATTTTGGAAAAGAGTTGGTCTTGACCGGTTGATGAAACTCAACGACGGATGGAAAACGATAAAAAAACATCTTGGGGGTGAGGGTAATCGAACACCGGTCTCCTGAATACGATTATGATCACAATAATAAATTTGGACCAAACAATAGAGCGACGTTTTTCATTTCCTTATTCAGTCTGGGCGTCCGAAGTCTCCATAGGGCAAAAAGTTCCCGCAAGGTTGATTTTAGAGGTTAGAGGTCACACAAATTCATGAAAGAAATTCAAAAGAATTGTACAAGTTTCGAAATTATCAAATACACCACAAGATGCAGATAATATTGTTTCAAAACGCTAATAAGAAAGAAAATATATAACAATAGATGTGGAAAGGTCAGTTGTATGTAATACTCGATGTTTTTTCCCACCATCGATTTTTGTCTCACCGCGTACCGTATTTTCCATATTAGTTAACCGGCTGTGGATGATTATGGATCAACACCACTATCTTACAAGACAATTCTGAATGGTATGAATTAGTTTCACTACTAATATTCAGACGCAAATCCACTACAATCGTTTATATGCCACTTTGACAGATATAATGTTACGATGTATTCAATGATGTATTATATATATTCAAACATGATAGCTTTCCCTCAATTATATAGAACATTTTGACTTGAAAGATTTACATGTTCTCAATCACATGAATACAGTGTTTTCATCTACAACAAGATTTGAACTCAGCATTCCGAGTGAGGGAAATTTATTGTGTTTTATCAGACAAATGCAAGACATGCAACATGTTTTTCAGAGCATGTATTCAAACATAATAACCCAATAACTTAACCATAATAGGATTCATTCCCACACAAGCAATAAAATGTACCTACATGCAAGTGCAATCAATAATATTATCATAATTTGAATTTGGTTCATTTTCTCATTTTGATTTGAATCAGGTACATAATTCGTTCGGTCACGCACGTATTCATTCAATGACTCACATGAATACACATGAACATGGTAACTTATATTCCAGTGGCTGTTCTAATAAATAGCATCAATAATCTGATTTGTCGGTAATAACTCTCGCGAATACGCCTTCAGTTCCTTTTGCCAAACGAAGGCATATCAAGACGAAGTGGAAATGTTATTGACTCTCATCGATTCTCCAAACCGGAGTATCATATATATACATATATATATATATATATATATATATATATATATATATATATATATATATATATATATATATATATATATATATATATATATATATATAGGCCTATATGAATACCTTTCCTCACTGATAGCCTACATTGCATCATTCTGTCATCATCCTATAAAAGTAAAAGTGCAATAAATCTAAGCCAATATCCATAACTTTCGTCTGAAACTTGAAGAAGACGCTTGAGGTTATCAATCAACATATGACCATAATATAAAACAAAATCTCCCAAATAATATTTCATGTTTGTTTTATGGGCCATAAAGGTTGTTTGATGAAGTCTGTATTTGTGGGCGTGGCCATGTGGTGGTGGCCACTCAAGGCGAGGTGTTTGGGGCTTGAACGTGGAGGGTTTAACGTGTATTTATCGCAGCAAGAGGCGCCGGAGTTCCCCCCCCCCCCTTGTTGGTTCTGTGTGGAGAGATGTTGAGATGGAATGGAAATACCTTTGATATGAAATTCACTCTTCCGTTATGGTATTCATGAGAAATCATTCAGATTATTTTGAGTGATTGGGCCTATATTTATTTGGTGAGTACACCTTGGTATGAAACTCAATTCAGAAACTCAATTTGGTATTTCTACATTTTTGTTTCATCATTCTGATTTGTAATTCCAGATTAGGGGGATTTCATAAATTTGGTTAGCCCAACCTGCTATGATCCAGAATTTTCACTTGGTATTTTACAATCTTGTGATATATACAAACTTTTCGTATACATATATACATATATATATATATATATATATATATATATATATATATATATATATATATATATATATATATATATATATATATATATATATATATATATATATATATATATATATATATATATATATATATATATATATATATATACAAATATACAATACTTTCTTCCACTGCTGTTCTATTCAGTTCATATAAGTTAGTTCTCCATTCACACCGATACTCTGCAGATTCTAACCTACTTTCCAAACAATATTTTGTAATTCGATTCTGTCATGTTATAATATAATTCGATGTTCATATTGTTATATCGGAGGCAAGTTACAACCGTTTTATTATTCGTTCTCAATAATTTTCTCATTCTCATTAAGTTGTAATATGTTCCGACAAGTACTCACTATTGGCACGATACACATCGAACCAAAACGGCTTTCTACAACTAAACAATTATTACGGATAATATTTATCGACTCTAAGATTTATGTTTTTCCAATTTCTAATTTTCCGAACGGGCTATTCTCCATTCTCCCTGGCCCGTCCCGTTGGTCCGAGTCGTGCGAGCCGCTCAATGGTATGAAGAATCGCTTCTCTGTGTGCTAAACCAACACGGACCTTCCATAATAACACTGCTCATGTCCGAACAGGGGGCTCGTAAATCTTCACGGAAACTTCTTTCTCAGATGGGTTTCTCTCTGCCTCTCTCTCTTTTGCTCTTGCTCTCTCTCTCTGTCTGTATGTCTGTTTCTCTCTGTTTCTCTCTCTCTCTCTCTCTCTCTCTCTCTTCTCTCTCGTCCTCTCTCTCTCTCTCTCTCTCTCTCTCTCTCTCTCTCTCTCTCTCTTCTCTCTCCCCCTCTCTCTCTCTCTCTCTCTCTCTCTCTCTCTCTCTCTCTCTCTCTCCCTCTTGTTTCACGTTCTCTCTCTCTCTTTCGCTCTCGTTCTCTATCCGTCTTTTTCACTCTCACTTTCATATATATATATATATATATATATATATATATATATATATATATATATATATATATATATATATATATATATATATATATATACATATATATGTGTGTTGGTGTGTCTGTCCGTGTATGCGAAGCCTATACATACAGCTTCGTTCACGTCGAATGTTTTCTCAGTGTTGTAGGTTCCCGGCATGCTCACAGTTAAACGACGAAGTAGAGCGATGTCTTGAAATTGAATTTCCGAATAAGTGGTCTCTCTTCCCATGAATATTTTTACATCAGCTAGTTTTATTGTATTTTGCAACCATCTGAGTGCACAATATCAAAGAATATTGTAGTTTTCAATATTTTTTTATAGCTTTGAATGCATTGTCTTGAACGAACTGTTTCTTGGGAATTTTTAAAATTGGATAAATACGTTAATATCGAAATATGCTTTACATTTGTTTCACATAAACTGTTAACAATCCGACGATGAATAAACAATACGATTTGGAATGCGTGAAATATATGTATGATGGTGAATGCAATTATTCCAGTTTGTAGTGTGTCTTGTGTTTCCAGTAGTAAATTGACAAATTAGCATGGATCATGTCGGGACATCGAACAGCGCAAATATTGACTGTGTTCCCAAAGATGGCGAAGGTCAAACACTTGGAACAAATATTGCATTCTTCAAACAATACAGACTTCTGAACAGAAGTTGATCAAGAAAGTGATTGTTCTTCATTTATCTCGACGAGCAGTATTAAATTTGTTTGATTATGCGAATAGTTTGTAGGCCTATATGCCCTATAAGCTATTTCTCTGCTTCAACATAAATGAGAACAACTTAGTACAAATAACAATAATTATTCCAAACAATAATTATAGGAAATCAACAGAAACGGAACGATATGTTGGTAATAAAATGTGATTATGTATCGGAATGTATATAGATGTGATGTAATAAAATATAACAAATATCGAATACACATCACATGCTATGAGGTATTAGATATTGGGTAGTTCCGTCGCGACGTTTGAGTTTTCAGTCTCCTTCACTTTAGCCAGTCTCTTTCTTCTGAGTCGGTTCTATTCTTCTGAATTAGACTAACTCTTAAGAAAGGTCTCAACATGGAGACCGAAACGTCGAGTAAGAATTTAACTCAAACGACGTGACGGAAAAACCCAATATCTAATACCTCATATTCGGGTCGCGACAGCCTCAAACAATTCATCACATGCTATGTTTGAAATGTCATTAAAACGAACATATAATGATGATAATATGCCTCGAGTCAGTGAATATGTTGATAATCATGATGATCCTCGGTAAATGTCGTCCGAGCCTCTGTGCGAACACAGATTCGTCATTCGAACTGCAGACTATTGCTCCTTGTTGAAACGGCGCGTGACTATAGGAACGTCATCGCGTACCTCAATATGTAATCAGTTGAACATTCATTCACTCTCATATCTAATTATATTCATCTCGTTTTCTTCAACACTCCATCCATCTTCACGGTCGCCATCTTCTCTTCTGAAACAGTTCATGATATTTTCAATTTTCAACTAGACTCGAGTCAAGAAAATTGTTAAAAGCATTTCATTTATGTTGTTTTTGTTATTTCACTGTGTTTTTTGATGAAAGATATAGTTCATCAATATCGCGCGTTACGGAAAAGTCCACATCATTCATCCAATATGTTTAATAATATCCAGCTTTATATTATTAAGTCTGTGATTGGTGAACCTAGTTTCCTATCATTTGTTATCTAGGAGCCGATATTTTGATTGTAAACAAGAATATTCATAAATACTGTTGGAAAAGATGAATAAAGGAGGGATGAGGAGTCAAGGAGAGATTAGTCTGACGTGAGAGCTTTTTTCTCCGCTACGTTACTCCCACTGCTGACTTCGTTGGAGTGAGAGGTCCGAGGCTCTCGAAGGGATGGTAGCTGAAAGCACACTCACAGACAAAAAGTATGTGCTGAAAGGATGTATTACCTGAGCTGATGGAGTAGTCAAAGTCTCTAGTTGGGGTAACGTAGCGTGGAAAAAAGTTCTGACGTCAGACTCGTCTCTCCTTAACATGGACTTTAGTTGAAGATCGTTTGGCTTTCTTCCTGAAATATTTACCATTTCTCCAATATTCCCTGATGATGAGCATGTATATATATATATATATATATATATATACATATATGTGTGTGTGCTGCATATGAACGTATGCGTGCGCAAATGATCGATGTTCAATAACCACTTCCGGTTGAGTGGTTATACTTAAAATAACAATTGAAGGTGGTGATTTGCAGCCTATCTCTCTCTCTCTCTCTCTCTCTCTCTCTCCCTCTCTCTCATTCTCCCTTCAATGAGGAGAAGATCATGGAAATTCATATTACTTCCACTCCGAATCACAGGTTGTTTCAATATCAATACTATTTATCGGGCGAATGATGGTATCGTCGTGGTATCGAAACACGAGATGGATGTGGATGATCACCTGTGACCTGTTAATCCCTACAATAGAGGCGCGAGGAGTGTTGGGTGATAATGTAGATATTCACGTTATGTTGTGATGATGGAAGTTGTGTTGGAGAAATATTATCAACATTGAATCCGAAATATAGTATTCTGTTACAATATGGACAGAAGTAGAACTGGCTCTGACTTTAAGTTATTACTCGTCAAAAAGTTCGAGGAATTTCGACTGCACTTCCTTGTTAGGATTTTTCTCGGATTTTTTTTCCAATAATTATAAAAGTTGATAAAGATGATGACGAGATTGAGGTTTCCTTGATTTTGAAGTACAAAAATGCATGTGAAAAGGTCGATTAGTTTTGTGGCTATAAATGCACCTATTTTGAAATTTCAAAGGGAAAAATACAAATATTTCAAGATTTCCAATGTGTTCAATGTTGAGGAATGAATATAGTTTGTTACAATCCGTTCTATAATATCTGAAAATCAAGAGTATGTAGAGAAAAATTGTTTTGTTCACTTCTGTGCTCAGGAAAGTATGTTTGTATTTTCTTTTATCAAAAACCACCACGAGAATGAATAATATTTCAGCGAATTTTGAATATTACATTTCGTTATGCACTCAGTCTTCTAGTTGAAATGTGAGAATAACGATTAATCCAGGTCATAACGAGAGACTCAAAGAGTACTCCTATCTTATATGTTACTGATACGTTCATATTCGTCTTGGCTCGATTACATGTCTGCTTTCTGATAGAAGATTTGTTAACCTGAAATTCAAGAAGTGGAGATTATTTTGCAGTCGACGAGTCGAGATCGGAAGAAAATACAATAAGTGTTCGGTTTATCGTGTCTAGTTGTAACCTATGCCATTGAATACAACTGTTCTTATGTAATTCAACAACTCTCTTGATATTATTACTTGATACTCTTTTGATCCATACGTGTATCGACGTAAGTGGAAGAGGTCGTCCACCAAAGTGATAAACACAAATATCACTAATAGAAAGGGTGAGGAGTGAACATTGCTGAAAATACTGCATCGGTTCGAAGTGGAAGATATCAATTTGTTTGGTTTACTCTTACAACCAATGCTGGGAATTTCCGGAAATATCACAAAAAAAAGTGTATATACTAATAATAATATGTGCGGTACTTCCGGAAACTGAAAGTCTTTCATCTGCGAGGAGACATTGTGGTCACAGATGCGTATTCCTGGTGTCAAAGTCAATCGTTTCTGATCCAAAATGATACGTTTGTAATTATTTATACTGTGTGAAAGACCGCTTCGAGGTTTCAGTAAAGTCAAGAGCTGCTGCTCTTAAAAGGTCTCAGTAACTCATCCTCAGTCGTATTTGGGACACAATGACTGTAATCAAGATTCCAATTGTAATTAAACAGAATCGTGACCATTGTATACTGATTCTCAGGAAGAGATTTACTTTGAGAAACGCATCAACATCTTCCAAGGGTGTTGATTCCATAAAGTCTCAGAAAGTAAGTAGTAGAAGTGGTAGTAGTGTTTATTCTTTCAACCCTTTTTCGAGGAAATCGGTACACGTATAACATATTTTACAATGTAACTTATGGATAACATTAAATGCTTGAGTGTGGCAGTACCATCATTCACAAATAATCAGTGAATTAGTGATTACAGTAAGATGGTAAGATTAGGTAATTGAGGAAGATTTCACAAATATTCCGTTGCTAAATGACTTTTTTCTTCCGTGTATAGAATTACACCACATTTAAAATCCTTATTATTTCCAAAAGACCTATGGAATACTGATATATCACCATATTATGGCAGCATTTTATTTCTAGAATCACATCGTGGATGTTCTAAGAGATCCAATTTTATTGAGTTGTACCTCATATTTGTGTGTTATACACATATTGGTCAGAGTAACGACAATCAATATGATAACAGAGAGGAACTCGAGCCAATCAAATCAATCGAACCAATCATAAATTGTAACGCGTTCCAGTGGCATCCAATGGGATGCATCCAAGTAACGTTATTTAATGTTAAGGCGTCTTTAGTCTCCATAGGGTGAAAATATTATCGCCAGGATGATTTCACAGATATGAATATGATCTCGAAACTCCTAACAGAACAAGATACGAAATCGAACGAAAACATCCAAGAAGCAGACAACATTTATTGAAAATTCTTATATAAAAAATGAGGTAGGAAGATCACTGTTATGTAAAAATAACACTTGATATTTTCGTCATCGATTTTAAGCTCACCGTGTGGTGTTACATACAAATAACATGTAGCCTAATGTAATTTTTTTTTCAATGTTGCTTAACGACCCCACCAACAGCTAGGTTATACGGGGGTATGAATGAGCGAATGATAATGAAACGATGAAGAGATAATAGATGATAGATGAAAGGACGTTTACAAAAATCCATGTCTTATGCGGGACTCGAACCCACGCCCAACTGTGACTTCAGTTACTACCGCTAGTGATAATTGACTTAGCCACAGGGGAGGCTATGGTTCAACAGTATCCTAGAATTTGAAACATAGTTCTCTAAATGGCGTGAAGCAGCTTCACTACACCATTATGTTGAGACCGAAAGTCACAACAGCAGTTCATATTATACGTTGACACTGAAAATGTCAAGCTGTGTGGGTAGGTTTCCTTCAAAGAGACAGAAAACAATGTCAGTGACAGGTATTGACCAATCACGATCTGCTGTAATTCATCAGTTCGCTTGATTGCCATGGTATTATGAATGTTGCCATTTCAATAATGAAACAATTTAAGACTGGAAACATATCCTTACAACAATCCTAATAATGAGTGAATGATATCAAGCTAGGACGGATACGCAACTTGGACTTCTTCCATGTTCTCCCAGCAGACGATCATCTCCAGTGCTAAGAAACTTTTCGATGCCACCTAGATAGCCTATATGAGCTAGCTTGAAATATAATTGATATATCGCCACCTATATCGTATATAAAAATTAGCTGAATGCCTGAGTAAACGATCTTGGTGGCTCATTAAATCGGTTTCATAGAACCATAACAACGTTGAGCTCACTCGTGTATCCATATTAGATATCTTCACCATAAAGTCAAGTGATAACTCATACAGCCAAAGAGGTATAAGAATTGATGATATTCCTTGATTGATTAGTAATCCCTTTCCTGCAGGATGGAAAATGACACGGTAGAGAACGGTTGATCAGCTGTGAGAAAAATTCCCATTCACAATTAAATTCTCGCTGAATTCCCTTTTTTATTCTCATCAAAACGTTTCTATCCGCTGGCAAATTGTGCAATCTCAGATCAGACTAAGATTAAGCTTGTATTAGTACACTAATAATAATAAGGTTCTTACAAGAAAGACTACTGCTGTCTTGGTCTCGAGAGAAAAGAGAGTGGGCGATAGGAAGAGAGAAGGAGAGGGAGAGAGAGAGTGAGAATTTGGGGAGACACATGGAGGGGAGGTGGATAAAGAGATCAAGTGAAAAATAAAGAGAGAAATAAAAAGAAGGGTATATATATATATATATATATATATATACCCTTCTATATATATGGAATATATATATATATATATATATATATATATACCGGTATATATATATATATATATATATATATACGGTAAATCAGAAGGGTGTATGTGAGACTGAGAGAAAGCAAGAAGAAGATTTACGTATGAGAATTGCTAGATTGTATATATTTGTAGCTACACCCTCAGATAAACCACTAGTCACACTTCTCGTTCAGTCTCTCCTGATTTCTCCCTCCCCCCTCCCCCCTCAACCCGTTATTGTGTGAACCCACTGATGCATGGCATGGCAACACTCAACCAGATTAAAACACTGTGATCAACGCCACATATAATACACTTGTCACAGATTTGTATTTCTTGTTCCAAACCACGTCATAGGTAATACATTAATACCATAAGCATCTAATTGATTAACGCTGACCGAACTCTGGGACTTCATGTTCTTGCATCGGAAATGAGTTTAATCATCTGGAAAGCTCGACCAGAAGAGTTTTAAAAGTGCTCTTGTGAATGGACTCTTGAGGGTTTTGTGAATATATCGTTAAATACGGGTTGAAACTGATGAATAAATTTGAATTGTAAAATATTCAAATATTCATTGTTTTAGTTTATTTTTAACGAGAAGATAATGTACTGGTTAAACCCACATTCGATACTAATGTTGTACTTCAAATTCGTGTGCTTTGTTTTGGAAACGATTATTCTAAGATGGTTACGATTATGTAGATATGTGGGAGTGTTTTTCTAGTAAAACGAAAATGTATTTAATATTTCTGCTATGTTTCACGAACTTTCTGCGGATATACCACACATGATACTTTTATAATGACTCAGAAACCATTGATAGAGTTTATTCTATTTGTATTTTATTTTTATTTCCATCCAATAAATTTATATCATAACGCTCATCTCACAACGCAAATTCTCATTTGCCCAGTCCATTTTCTCATAGCTCTAATAATCCATGATAAAAATACAGAATCGAAACATTCCATGGGGCCGTATGCTATTTCGAGATAAAACATAAACCTCTCTCTTTCAAAAACCCATAAAACCTTTTATCTCTGTCAATGTTATATGCCATTGATTGGCAGTGATACAAACAGAACTTACATGATTTACGCCCGATCAGTGGGAACGGTTTATTGGATTCAATGAAGACAAATTTTAATTACTCTTCCAAATGTCAAACGATGTATTAGAAAGAGTTTATATAGAGAGCATTGTCAAAGAGAATTTCTTACCTTGTTTTTTTTTGTATACCGGTAATCTTTTTTATTTTAAAGAGTATACATTACGTGATGTAAATTAATGATGACATTTCCAAATTGAGGTAGACAATCAAGTTAGGATCGTTTGGATAAAGCACATCACATTCAATGTTATTACTTCTTCGTTATATCTCATTCAATTGTGATACAAATTACTGAAAATGTGTACGATAGTTGTTTCCATATTCTGTGTGGATTTGGAAGCTCTTGAAAAAATTTCGATTTTCAAGTATTTGCTTCCTCTGGGTTATTCTTCCAATTTTTCTACGGCAAAACCGTTGAACCGATTTTTCTGAAAAACAATCTGAACCTATTCTGGTGTGATATACCGATATACAAAAAAGGTTTGGGGTCGATTGGTCTCTCCTGACCTATATCCCGCGTACAAAATTAAAAAAAAATTGAAGCCTATTTTTTACGGTATGTGAAATGGATTTCTTCGCTACGCTCATCTAATAATGTTGATCTCTGATACTGTTTAGAAAATACCACCACAGAACCTATATTTCTTCGAATCGCTTCCCTCATATTCTCAGTACACTGTGAATAGTAATTCAATATTATCCTTTGTATTCGGGAAGACGTATCTTCTATATCGAGACAAGACGTGAGTTCTTGTAACAACCTTTTATTCGAACTCCCAAATAACCTCCCTGCTTGTGGGGTCGTGAAGCTAACAATAATCAATGATTTTGAAATCAGCAAAGCGGTTTCAACGAACAGTATGAATAAGAATCTTATATAAACTTATCACCGCTTTCTTCTACTATACTACTATCGAATAGAAAAGACTGATTCAGGAGGAAAATCTGAAATACCGGTAAGTGGATCTTGAACTATTCGTGAGAAGTATTTTTTTCCGTATGATATACGTTGAAACTTCTGCAATACTAGGAAAACTAGGAAAGACTGGGAAAACTCAGAATGTGCGTTGTGAGGTGGGTGTGAAAGTATGCAAATTAGGTAGTTTAAAAAATATTTCGTCAGCTCAGTCTACATCTACATATCGTGGATTACTTCAAACGTTCAAAAACCTCATCTGCAACTTGTTGATATTTTATAGTGCAACCTGTCGCATATAGCCTACACTTTGCGATACCTGTTGATCCTGATATTCGATGAAATGTATACTTTTATTGCGTTTTCTTCTTTATATATTATTCGATTGTAGTGAAATTTTTGGAAATGTGTATGATAGTCGTTTTCATATTATGTATGAATTTGAAAGCTTTTGAAAAAAATTCGGTTTTCCTAGTATTTTCCCCCTTGGTTATACTCATGGAGATTTTCCAAACTTTCCATTTTTTCCGGTAAAACCGTTCAAACAATTTTTATGATAAACTATCTACCTATTTTGGTGTGGCACCAATATTCAAAAATAGTTTGGAGTTGATTGGTCTTTTTTCCTGATCTGCATGCCGCGTAAACATTTATCACGAAGAAAACAAAACAAAAACGGAACTCATCTTCTTCGGTATGTGAAATAGAAGTCTTCGCTACGCTCATCCAATTAACTGGTTAATCAGCAGATGGGAAAAATACTTTCGATTCTTGTTGAATCTTACAACTGTTCAAATTATCATGATCGGTTTCAACATGGTTTAATCAACTGATGATTAGTAAATTGAGCATACACATTATTAACACCCTTGGTTACGTATATTGTTCTCAAATCTCCATGGAAAGCAAGCTGATTATCACTGGATTTATCTCGATTCATCTCTTAGTAACAAGATTATCCGGTTGATGAATTAATTATTTAAATATGATGATATTTCCAACAAATTATCGCAGTTGATTATCTCTGGAGTTTATAACATTGCGATTATATGTGACATTAACTTCCATAGATATATAATTACACCCTTGTGAAGTTTACGTTGATGATTAGATACGTAATTTCCAACGAATGAACAAACTCCTCCCCTCCCCTCTTTCCCTCACCACGATGTGTTTGTGTCATCGGACCGTACGTTTTGATTAGTAGCTGAAGAGCCCGAGTCAAAGGTCAGATAACGTTCAACCGAAAGTGATGAACAGCGTGGGTGATTCCCCGGGTAGCGTTATCGCGTCCCCGCCGCGTATTTGTCGACATTCGAGGCTACTGAAGCGAGCCTGTGATTGGTGGATGATTTGTTCTCGGTTTGAACTGTGATCACGGCGACGTTATGGGGTGTACGAGGCGCATGCGCGGCAATAACTCGTGTGAATCATGTGCAGTCAGATGGACAAGAAACCAATCATATCCAATAGGTTTCCGTTAGAGCTCAGAGTATATTATAGAGGAATTATTATCTGTTTTACTTTCAATTAGGCATGCCGTTCAATTGTATGATTGAACTCCTTGAATACGATCCAATATCGAGATAATTGGGATGTAATAATCATGTCATAGAAGATACGTCTCAACCGGGACTCGAACACGGGACCTGCTAATTGCCGGTCGAGAAGTATCTTTTATGACTTGACTATTACATCCGAAATATCTTGATATTGATCGTACCGAAGAAGTTCAATTATACGAGTATGATTATATATAATATATATATATATATATATATATATATATATATATATATATATATATATATATATATATATATATATATTCTTCAGGGTGGTAAGATAGCCCTTGTGGTGTCCCGTCTGAACGATCCTACCTAGTTATCATTTGCCTCAATTGTGAATCGAACATATCAAGTAAAGTTTGACCAGGTGATATGATTATGTAGTAGTACAACAGTATCAAGTAACGCTAGCGAAATGTCTCGAGATTTTGGTGGAGGAGCCATGATTTAGTATTTGTTCGAGTATCATTGACACATCCGACACACAAAGTGGTTATAATAAAGAAGGTTGATTAATTGTTATAAGGGAGGATATTCACTATCATGAGACTAAATTATCTGTTCTATTAATAGCTCATTGGAGCGGTATGAGATATCCAAATTATAATATATAGGGAAGACAATTATTTTCAATACATTCGAATGAAAACTATTCAACGAGATACAGTTAGAAAGATGTTTTTCCCATCAGTATACGTTTGACAGATACGGAATAAGTTCAATATAGTTCAATATAATATAATAAGTTCAATAAATAAGTGGTAAATGATTAGAAATAAGTTCAATAACTTATTCCAGAATATGATACACATGTCTGTATCTCCCTCGTAATAGAACTTTGATTTCTCATAACTTAAATAAATTATCACCAAACCGATATTTCACTGTTGAGACTCCTTGATTCTCTTCCAGTTATAAGTCATCCTCGACCGTTAATACTGTCTAACGAACTAAAAGCGAATATATATCAATCACGGTACATGTTCACCTGAAATCACGCTCTAAATTGAAGAATGTATGAAATATAAGTTTTTATCTCTTGTGAGAATGTGAACGACTTGTCTAAAATATCTTCTTCACTTATCAAGGTTATGTATCCAGTTAGTCAAAAGTCATAGATATGTACGTATTATTTACCGAGATATGTTACTCTGTGGCCAGCTAGCGACAGATGCTCGTTCCGATTGGGCGGCCATATCGGCCGTTAAAAAGCAAGGCCTTCTATATTATTATGTCGATATAATAATATAGAAGGCCGTATTCTAATGCGGTTATTACAACTTCTCGACTTCACGGTCCCCTTGTTCAAGTAGTCCACTATGGCAGAACCCTTATTCTATAACAGTAAACGAAATGGATGCGTGACGAAAGTGTCAGAGCCCATATGATACACCATGTTAGAGTATACGAAATAGTTCGGACAAATCGAAGATGGCCTGATTTCGTTTCGTTTTAGAGATATAGAATAACCCTCCTGAAGTTGCTACCGAGAAACGAATATGTACGCCTTCTCAACGTTGAGTAACCTATCTCGGTAATACATATCTATGATTAAGTCATCACTTCAGGAACTCAAGTAACTATTGAGCGTGGGTTCGAGTCCCGCGTAGGGCATAGGTTTTTGTGAACATCCTTTCACTAATCGTCACTTCATAGTTCTATCACGACCCGGTATTCCATACACCAAAATAGCCGAGATGTTGATGGGGTCGTCAAGGAAACAACTATCATCTATATTTGATTACGGTTAAGGATGACAGAATGGACGGGAAACCACAAAGACGATATCACCATGTAATACAATGAACCGGCATTGCACACATTGATAAGTGTTGTGGCTAACAATAATAGGAAACATGAAGTGAAATTTAGATTGCTCTTGTGCTACGTACAAATGTTATAATATTGTGGAATCTGAAATATTTGTCATTCGAAATGAAAACATAGCATGCATAGCTTGGTTGGAGCTTGGTTTAATCACATTCAACCCTGCATTCATGATACTGGACACGATAAAGTAGAAAAGCTGGAGAAATAAGTCAAGACTGCTTTATCGGCTTTGAAGATATTATAGTATAGTTGTTTTCACGAGAGTTGAAACAGGTTTACTGAACGAGTAATCGTGGAACTCTGGGTGGTCATAGACGCATCAGTTGCGTGTTTGAGCAATTATTAGTCTTGCATGATGTGGTTGTATTTCTATAACACATTGCTACTCAAAATACCACACTTGTTCAATTCAAGATTGAAAATCTTTTTTTATTATCAGTTTTCATCAACTTCATTAGTTATTACTTTTTTATTTCATTCGCGTGGATTTTGGTCCTTGTTAGGTTCAATAGTAACCCCACACTCTCGTTGATACATAGGCCCCTACCACATTTGTCGACACATAATATAAAGTATTTCTAACCGAGTAATTATTTTCGTAACACGACTCGGTCGGTTGATTTTCGTGTTGTGTGGTATTTTTTAAAATTCGATACATCACCCTCAATTTTATTGGCTAACGAAGCATTTACTCGAACATGTGGCTGTTGGTCGCTTCCTACCGAGCCACCGGAAATACGTGGTCGGAATTTTACCTACCGCTTCCTGCCTGTGACGTCACTCAAGATATTAGTTTACTTTTCTGCCGCGAGATAGTGTTGTAGCTCGTCTCGTGGAAGATTATTCAATCACATCAACTGTGATTTATTCGTTTTTTTTAAGAGAGAGAAATATATTGAAAATGAAATGTGGTATTTTTTTTAGGTTGGAAACAAAAAATGTCGACGTTTCTGAGAGTATAGTTGTATTCACGGACGAAGGAGACTATCTACCAACATGACAAAGACAAATATCACCGTTATATTGGTATAATCTTAGATTTTTCAAGGTTAATGTGAGATTTCATTACGTATTTACCGAAATAATTACAATCGCGTTTTTCAAATCCCCAAACCGATATGAATAGAAAAATATAACAACACTGACACATTTTTTTTATATATTTTTTTGAAAAATAGGTTTCAGTCGTAGAATTGTGACTTCATACTTCATAACGTGAAATTGAATGTTACTGGACTTGTATACCGACGTTCAGCCAACTGTTCTTGTTATTTCTCTTTGTTGATGTTATAAGAAAATTTATAATATTCATCTAGAATATATCTCTAGATTTTCATGAAATATACAAGAATATATTTCTTAGAATCTATAGACGAATCTAGTTCATCTAGTGACAGTATTTTGAACTATTTTTCCACCGTTTGATACACAAAAAAAAATGTCAACGTACCAAGGTCTCATCACGGTTCTGCTCCTATAGACACTCATTAACAAACACAATATTGAAATATCCATTCATCTGTAGATTGTTCTCTCTCACGCCATCTGGTGTTAAAAGTATTAATTACATCACCAGGCAATCCTTTGTATCGATAATCGTTTAAAGATTTCCCTTGGCGAGTAAACATAATGTATTATCGCCTAGAAGGTGCTGATGAGCTTTTGGCGCGCTTTCCACAGGTCTGCCATCTAGCGGGCGTTGATTGCATCTCGGAGCGGAAAACATCCTCCGGGAATAATTGAACATGAGAAAAAAGCTGCAATCTGTGTATGCTATTGGAAAAGCATTGCCAATCTTTGCCACTAATGGCTCACTCTGCTTTCAACGAGGAAAAAACGAGCTTTTAATTGATTTATTAGTTTTCTTTTGTGTTTTCCAGCGAGGATAATTGATGAGATATGTTAATCTATGGATATAAATCAAACTGATAATTCATAGATATTTCATGATGAAGGTAATGTTCTATTACATTGGAGGGTTGGGATAATGTAACAAAAAACAAAGAGCTCATGTTATTTTTTAGCAGCTACAAAAAAACACTAGTTTCGTTCGTTCAAATACACTCGAAACTATTACGACTTATTTATTCAATGAGGGTTTCATTTTAATGGAAATAATGATTATTCAAGGCGAGTGGATTACTCATGATCATTCCTTTTCCACTCGCGCTATTTTATGGAGCTATTATCAAATTAAATATTTCGCTTGCAAGACGTGAGTGGGCACACCTTCTCTATATTAAATATAAACTGTTGGTATCACAATATCGTGGTTTAAGATCTCCTGGTAGATAACCAAAGAGCTCGGTTTGTTGATAGTGAGAGTTGCTTATTGGTTGTTTGGTTGTTTTGTTGCGATAACGACTTGAGCCTCAAGTGGTCAACATTTACTGCATATCAAGATACTCAGGCCTACGTTGATACTACGAATCTACCGTAAATGTATTTCTTACAATTTTAACCATCACATTGTACAAACAAGGTTTGAGATCTCCGGACATTTTGTTGCCGGGACGGCGGAGCCTCGCGCAGTTTTCAAGAATTAGGAGGATTTACAGGATTTGTTCGAGAATAGGCTTCGTCGAGATTACATTCGCTGATGAATACTATCTCCAATGCGTTTCCAGTCCTCATAGGGTGAAAGTTTCCCGCCAGAGTGATTCTACGGATAAAAATGAACATGAAACTTCAACAGTAAAAAAAAACAGAATGAACAAGTAAATCAAAAGATGCAGCCGAAATATATGTGTCGACGATCCTGAAGACTCAATTTGTATAATAACAAGTTTGGACAGATCACTTGTATGTAACAGTGACTTTTTTGCCAACGAGTTCTACCTCCAGCGTACTGTTGGGCCTATACCTATTGTGAATGATGTTTACTACGAATCAACAGTATTTTGTAAGATATACGTCTCTGAATGATGTGAAGCAGTTTCACTAGAATTAATATATTCGGTTGGTAAGAAGTCACTGCAATCATGTATAGGCCTATAGTATGTTGACACTGATAATGTCAAGTTGTGGGTGGATTGTGTTCTCGAATGACGTCAAAGACCCGTGGTGAGACAATGCGCCGAAGAGAAGCTGATGCGCAAAAGGCTGTGAAACCGATGGTCCAAGAGGCCGTGAACTGAACAATGATACAACCACAGTCGATAAAGTAGCATGGCGACAGAAGGTGGAACTGATTTATCGACTATAGTACAACTGTTGAATTGAACTGTTACGGAAATGAATATTTCAGAACATGCAATTTTTTTCTATTCTAAAAATAAGAACATAAATTTCCAAAACAATTTCCAGTGTGTTACATAGTCATAGCCTGATAATATCTATTGAGATTTGTTCTAATTGGTTTCAAAAAGAGGCTTCAAAAAATGAACTTATGAGTTCGAGTTCCACATAATGCATAGCTGTTTTTGTAAACGTTTTCTAACTATAACCTCTCCATTCGTATCCCCATATGATTTGTTCGGGTGATTTAGCACCATGATGAAAAAAGGTATTTTTTTCAAATACATCATGATTATAAAGAACAATATAATATGAAATAAAATGCCAAGAAACGAGTATTACAACCAAAAAATAATACAATATACATTTGATATAGTTTTTGATATCTCCGTAGACGAACTCTCTTCTCGAAAAAACATATTTCATCATTGCCTGTTTTTCCCACGTCGTGTCGACAAGCGAAACTCCTCATCGTCCATTCAGTCTTTCTGCTAGCTGACATTAAATTGAATATGAAATCCGGGTATTATATTGTACGTAGACTCGTGTATCGTTAAGACTATGCTATTCCCCTGCCGTAAAACCATACAAAAAGGAAATAAGGGTAGTTCGTATCTTGTGCTCGCTGGGCTCGTTATAAAGCGAGCTATAGGAGATGGAAAAGGAAGTTATTCCAAGCTGAATTAAAAGAACTACGTATTGTTCTGTTTTAACGTCCATAACCGAATAGCTATATAATCTCCTCATAAAATACAGAATTGTTTGTAGAATCGGGAATGAATAATGTATTAAAAAAGAGATTGTATAGTATTCAGTATGTAGCGATACATATTTTCTAAATGTTTGAGATAAAATAATCTGATATATTGATTTGACTATATCCAATTTTATTCGTTTTTTCATTAATTCAGTCTGACTAGAGAGGAAATTCTCTTTTCGATTGTCGAGAGATTTTTCATTTCATTTCAATTGCACATACAAAAATTGATATTATATTGTCACATCGTCACAGACAGCGCTGCGCTTCTTGGTCTTGAAGTGAATTGTCTTTAATTGATTGAAATGGGTTCGTAGGATTGCCCTTGTGGTACCCCGTCCAAATGATTTCACTTTCATAGATAGCCTTGAATGGGAAAAAGTGATTCTTTATCAATCAAATTTCGATGTTGAAACAAATATATAGTATTGTATTTTCTGTTACCAGCATAAAATTTGGTACGGGCTAGATAACACTATGACTATTTAAAATCAACCAGGTGACAAGCTGCCCCTGACCTTGGGTCACCTTCATTGAAATCGAGTAATGTCATTTCAATTCAATACTAAAATGATCGTAATGTGAAGAATACAACAACTATGACCTCAATTGTAATTCATTGTCCATGTACTCATGTGTTCAACTATACTGACCGCAGTCACATGGAATAAAAAGATAATGTTTTGATTTAATATTGCCTGGTCTTGTTGTTACTTATTTGTTACGTCATACGCTACTATAAAACATTCCATGGAATCGTGTAACGGAATCCACAAGAAACTACTAACGTAACATCTGTCGTGCATTGTGTATCACGTACTTTATCGCAATAACAATAAAAACATGGCAATAAATACAGGTAGTATTATTGCATTTGAAGTCTTGTTTGAATATACATTTCTATTTATTCATAAACCAGCGCATACTTGATGCAAAGACAGCGTACCTCGATGAAGGTCAAGGTAGGATCGTACGGCAGGGATGCCACAAAGACAATCTCATCACTCCAGAATGAATATAGGCCTGTATATATATATATATATGTATATATATATATATATATATATATATATATATATATATATATATATATATATATATATATATATATATTTGATATGTAAGACCTGTATATATGCCTGGGTCTAACATACACCATTCAAAAATTATGAATAGTGAATTATTCCATCTGAAAGAAATGTATGGAACAACAACTCGAGAAAATTTATTTGAAAAAAAACGAGATTCAGATCTGTATATCTTATCTATCTCATAAATTGATCTATCTTCTCCATGTGATTTCCGCTTCCATCCTGATTTCTCCATCCATTAAATTGTGTGAACAGTGAAGGCCTACATCTATTTCTCATTTATTCCATCTTATCTCATAATATAATAATATAGTTATGACAACCAAACGACTTCAACACTCATCATAGCCTCCTGCACATCACGATCCTTCATCCTTTCCATCGCCTCATCAATTCACAACTAGCAAAGTTCAAAACAGAAATAATTTTACAGCCTCTGAACTTTCCATTCATTGTTCTAAGAATAGCTCTGGCCCGAACAGAGCCGAGCAAGGCAAGCGTGGGTTAATAAAAGGAAATTGCGAGCCTTCTGGATCTCCATGTGCACATCATCATACGTAAGTAGGCCCAAATGACTCTGGCCACGCCCACTAGACCGGGTTCAGGAAACAAAGCTGAGAAGAAAGCGCGTAAGTAAATGGCAAAGTCGCATTCAACCGTGCACGATTTGAAAAGAGAACAGAAATTTATTCAAATTGACAAGGAAGAGGGATAACGTAATTAGAAAAGAAATGGAACATGAGCTAATGATGTTTTTGTTCGTGGTATATACACCGTGAAAATGGTTTTGTATTAGGAAAACGCTATATGTGAGACGCGTTGAAACAACAAGAACAATACAGAAGTAAACGAACAATACAGTAACAGAACAATGGGAAGTTGTTTTGATTCGACGTGGAACAACTTCTCTTTCCATCTCATGAAGCGCGCTTTATGCCAAGCAGCACGAGATACGATGACAGATGATCATGTAAAGTAGAATTGAGAGTAAAATGCTTGGAAAAGCAACTCAACATTTTAATTTTACCCGAAATAACTACCCCGGATTCATATTATTCAGGTCAACAAATGCCTCAATATTATTCATCATTACATGACAACATTTGGAAAATCTTTTCTAATTTATTTACCGAAAAAATTATTATCCCAGGTATTTTCAATAATACAACATCTAACACAGGGATGAATAAGTTAAAGGACATCACAACCCTAAAACCAGATCCCAATAAATAGTGGCGATACTTATTTCCCTAATTTCAAAAAGACTAAAAATCATCATTTTGATTACAGGAATTAAAATCAATTTCTTTGTCTTCCAGGTACCTCAAGTCATGACGTACGCATCACCAATTCTGAATAGAAAAATAAATCGAATCAATTAATTTTTACCTTCTCAAGACTCATAAAACATGTCGGGAACTGGAGGACAGATAAATAAACTGAAATGTCTGAAATTGAGATGATGATTCCTAGATTTCTCTGAAATTGGGAAAATAAATTTCGTCATCATTCAATTTAATAAAGTTTCGGGGTTGTTATGACTGTTGATAACAAACAGTCCCGCGCTATCTTACAAGACTGACAAATTTTCACTTTTATCGGACGAACAAACTGACCGAAGAACAACAAGGAAAGAGTTCAGTACAAGATTCAATACAAGTGGCATGGAGGCCTCCGCTACTCTCATCTAATAACATACACCACTAAATGTATTCTATTTTATGTTCGGTTATGATCTACATTATCGAGATTGGCAAGCGTGTTACGGGAAAACTGTTGAGGAAAAGGGCCAGATTAAAAGCCATGAGGGGATAAAATGTAATGATCCTATTTACCATTTACGACGACTTTGGAATAGTAAAATCACTACGTTTTGAAAGATTTTGCGTGCTTTGACTTATGAAGTATATGTATATGTCTATATATATATATATATGTATATATATATGTATATATATATATATATACATGCATACGTGAAGGTAGGAGAGAGTGAACAAGGACATGTGGTAACGTATAATTGTTACACCTTGAGTGAATCCCAGGAAGTGTTGTCACTTGGCCATGACATAAGAGTAATATCTCGGTAGATCAGTAGGAGAGCAGCTGCCCACCAATTAGAAGGTCCCGGTTCTGAGTTTTGAGTCCCGGTCGAGACGTATCTCTTCATGACATTCCACATATATATATATATATATATATATATATATATATATATATATATATATATATATATATATATATATATATATATATTTATATATATATATAAGAATAATAATTATCTAACCCTGTTTCCAAATACAACATTGGGTCAGGGGGTGGGTGTTCTCACCAGCACTAGGGCCGCAGGATTCCCAGAAACCGGCTGGCCACGCCTGGCGTTTCATCCTCTTCTTTCTCCTCTTCTTCATCTACTTCCGGTTGCTCCAAAAATTCCTTCCACCTTGTTCTCTTCTCCCAATGTCCCTCCGTCTCTAACTCGCTCCACCTTCCTCCCCTCTTCAGTACATCCTCTTTGATCAGTCCAATCCACCGCTCTCGGTCGCCCCACTCTCCGTGTTCCCACTGCAGCCGCCTCGAATACCCGCCTTGGTATTCTCTCGGTTCCCATCCTCTTCATGTGACCGAACCACCTTAGCCTCTCTCTCATCCCCAGTTTGAATCCTAATCGCTCTATCCCTAGCTCACTTCTTATCTGCCTACTCCGAACTCTATCCATTATTGTAACTCCATTCACACTCCTCAAAAACTTCATCTCAGCTGCCTGTAGCTGGTTCCATTCCCTCATACCCGCCGACCATGTCACTGCACCATAAGTTAAAATTGGCAGGAAATACATTTTGTACATTATTAGTTTGATTTTTAGGGGAAACTTCTCATTCCACAGCAACTTTCTAACTGCCTGATAGAATGACTCCGCTTTCTTTCTTCTCTCCTGCACCTCTCTATCCACTTTAGCCTTGTTGGTGAGTATGCTGCCAAGGTATTTATATATATATATATATATATATATATATATATATATATATATATATATATATATATATATATATATATATTTATATATATATATATATATATATATATATATATATATATATATATATATATATATTCTATATTTATATCGAAAATCTGATATACATCATTGCTTCCCAATTATAAGGATGAGTTTGATAGATTATTACCAATTTGTTTCGTCAGAATATATGATGATTATTGAAGTAATATAGTCCGTCCGAATCGTGTTTCGTATTCCTTGTATATGTACATATAGTTGCTGTGGTGTCGCTTAGGCCCTCACTTGACATTGTCCTCACCACATAGCATGGCTTATACACAGAGACAGTTGACGAATACGGAACGACCGAATTGAATATTGATTGGAATTCCGGGTGTAATCCGTCCTATCTAAACCAGAATTCATCTTCACAGGTCTTGTGTTCTCATTTGTCTACCTTATATTTGTGCAGTCGACTGATTTAATGGGTATTCTGATCAGTTTCTTCTAATGATATGAAGATGTATAAAAGCGAAGACACTCAGTTTTTCTCAAGTCCTAATCTCAAAATTCATGAGATGTGTAATGGATTGAGTTGAATTGTTTTTCCGTTCTGATTTTATTTTCTCTTCTCCCACTTTCTGCTATTCTTGGGTTGAGAAATCATGAAATATGGGATGATTTTTTTGAAATGAGAGAATTCCATTAGGAGAAATGTGATTGACTGATTATTGTTTGCTTAACGACGCCATCAACAGCTAGGTTATATTGAATCACGAATTTTTAGTATTGTGAAAATACTTCCCAATATATATATCCAATGATTATTTCAGTTGGTTCATATTCATCTATACATTCAATCCTAATGCCAAACTCACAGTTCCCCAGAAGTGAAGTGGCAAGGCCTTAGACTGAATAATTTAACTCGAAATAAAAACAATGATAGTGAAAACCAATATAATTACTAAATTCGTACCAGCAGAACTCGCATATACCTTCTGACAGCGCTTCGCTCTGCACTATCACATTTGTCAGTTTCTTCGTCAGGTTCCTCCACCACAACCCGTGCTAAAACATTCCAATCTACACCAGGTCGAGGCAGGAACGATTAGTATCAGTACACCTTTCCTGGACCCTGCAATTGTCACGCACCTCCATCAGTATACTGACACATCATTTGATTTATCTCATTAATCTATATGAGATTGATATTATCATGAGATAAATTCGATTACTCTTCACTGATTAGAGATAAATATTCCAATTCATTTTATTTTCAGTTGATGTATGTGTATCTTGATAATAAAGATTGCCATTCACATATAATACGGCTTCCATGATTGTCACAAAATAATTGATCAAAATGATTCAAAGTATATTAATTGATCAGGAATATGAATGTAACTAATTATGAATTAGAGAACACAAACCTAAAACTATATAAGGAAGTGAAATAATAAATTCGTGAATGATAAATTCGTTGCCATGTAGGCCTGAATAAGCCATTTTGAGGTGTAAATAAAAATACTATACAAAATTAGATGTGAATATCTTTCTATAACTAAATGAATACTTTTTCTCCCCGTTTGTTCGTCTCGCAGAATGTGTGCCACAAATCATGGTGTTTCGCGTGATAGCTCGAGCTATGAATAGTTTTACATAAGAGAGGAATTATTTTTGAATTAAACCTGATTGTTTTGCACTGACTACGTGTCAAATCGCGACTGCAGTGACTCTGATTCGGTGCAACTACGATAAGCTGAGAAAATTTCATTTCACAGATCAAATTTATTTTATGTAAAATGAATTTTCTATCCTGTCTGATGGTTTATTAACGGCAAAGTGGATGTAAACTTGTTTTCACGAGAGTAGAATGCATCTTCCAACAGAACAGGTAGAGATATCACTCTTTCATTTGTGGGGTTTTGGTAATTTGAGAATCAGTGATATATCAGGATGAGATATACGATTACAATTTTCAGCTGTTCTCAGTTACGTTGCCAGTAGTAGATGAATGTATTGGCGATATACAGAGATCCTGAAACAAGATCATATCAAAAAATATCATGAACCAACTCTAGATCCATGAATCTAGATCCATAAATCACGTACTTGATTGATTATTTCGTCATATTTTCTCTCTTCGGAAAAGCTTCCGCTTGCTGTCATTAAGTTTCGTATTTCAAATTCAGTTTTCCAAATTCCACAAAAATATCTCGTCCAACTCGTTCCAGTCCCTTCATGTCCGATTCAAGGATGAAATTTCTCACCTTTCCTGGAAATGTGTATTTATACTTCCTCGCCATTATTTATTTGTTTCCACAAGTAATTTGTAATGGGTGGTAGATTGATAATATAATATGTATTTGAAACTTGAAACTAAATGAAACTAATTAAACATTGATGGAACGGAATAATGAAATTCAAATAAAATAGGAACAGTGAATCTTCTCATATTATGCTCACCAATCTTCAATCCTTCTATCTGACCTTTCTCTGAACTTATTTAATTTGACCTCTTCTCCATTTTTATAATATATTTTTCCATCCAAATTGATCCACTCACTTCCGGTTACCCATACCAATTCTGTGGTACAATGTTGGTACAAAACCACGTATTACAAATCACAATTCATTACCTATTACGAATACAGAAGGAATGAACCTATACCCATTTCAAAAGTGTTGAATATTGAAACTTGTATCCACTTTCCAAACAATCACAAACGTATTTACAACTGTCCATATAGTTGGTATACGACTTTCTACTTCTGAGAATACAAGTATATGTACTTGTTGATCGTCTGAGAACGATAACGATAACGATAAGGATAAGGATAGTGGTTTCACGTACATGCATACAACATGATTGTTTACATAAGTTTCGAATAAAAAGGATCGAGTAGTCTTTTTAAGTGGTTGTCAAAGAATAAGAATCAACAGGTTATAGCATTGTTCCCAAAGTTCTCAAAAAGAAGAAAACGAATTGTGTATGTGTGCAAAGAAAGAAATTGGTTTGTCAAATATCAACAGAATATTGATATTTGAAAGATAAATCGAACAGTTGTTACATCTATAAAAAGCCTTCTCCGCGTGCTGTAAATAGAATACTGGAACATTCGAAATGTAGATTTTTTCATCTCGTTCTTGATATCAAGAACTTGACATGATGCTCGGTTTTTCAATTGGCATCGATAAATACAAGGTAGGATCGTTCGGGTGGGGACACAAGGGTGATCAAACCAGTCAAATATAGGGAATAAACTAATTCTAATCGAGCCAATTCAGAATCGGCCAACTGATGATTGAATATATAATTTCATTCAGAGGTTCTCATGGAACAAGAACATGAATGTATATCAAGACTCACCGGCACATTGTAGCTCCGTTGCTAACGTGCTCGCTTCATGTAGTCCGGAAGGTGAGGGGCATTTGGACCCTGCTCGATCCCCGCTACTGTAGCCTATATCTTCACATTTTTTTTTTCCGTGGGTTTCCTCTTTAGTTATAAACTGATGCCGGATGTGTGACATGTGGTATATGTCACCACATGCGGACATTGTTGTTGTTGCGCGCGGCCTAAACTGACCTGAATTAATACAATATATATAACTAACTCATCAACCTGACATAACTCAAACTAACCAAACCGACAAACATACTAGATGAATTTCAGATTAAATATTATCGGATGACTTGAAACAGATTGATAAACTACTGAAATGTTTTAATTCGGCCAATTCATTGAATGAAATATGTTTTAGTTGCTTTTGTAGATCAAATTATGTGTCAATTGAAAATTGAAAATTGGAAAAAAAATAAAAGAAGAAAAGAGGGTGATGAAAGGGTGGTGGGTTGTCAGAAAATTAAAAGAAGAATTAACTAAACTGGAACCAATCTAGAACCAACTTCTGGTTTGACGAATAATTATTCCGCAAGCGAGTACCGGAAATGCCGTTTATCAAACCATAGCCTTCTACTTCCAAGAGGCAAACAGAATCGTTTGGGTTCGTGCATGAACATGCAGATATCGTCAATTATCTTTTTTCATACTCTACTACTTTGAGAAGCTTTAGTAAATTATAATAATCACTTTTTATAATTTAGGTTCACTCAAAAATATCCATTCTCTCTACTACTTATTTTCTGTTGTCAATCTTCTTGGTTATACTATATTTGAGAAAAGTTCGCCTTCTGAAAAAAAATTATGTCATTCGTTATTATATTCCCTCAAAGAAAGGTCCAGTGAATTTTTGTTACAGGTGTTACGAGTCAGTTTTATTTTAAAGATCCACTATGATATATATATATATATATATATATATATATATATATATATATATATATATATATATATATATATTTATTTATTTTCGTTCAAGAGCATCAAATGAGAAACTTTTGTTCGTTCCTCTTCCTATTCCGGACAATTTCTACATTCTATTTAAATTGTTTCTTAATTGGTATCAAGAAAATGAACAAAGAAACGTCATTAAAACATTATTAGTCTAGATTGTATGAAAGGGGAACTAATATTAAGCTGTTCAGACTTCAGTTCACCACCGCGCCATGTTAAAAGTCTTCTAACAATGGTAATCACTAGACTTTCAATTCGCGTTCTTTTTTCTCCCCGCCCGTCGCTCGGTGCTAATTGGCCTAATCTTTTTTGCAGTGCTGCCACAGCGTCTGGTGATCATGGACGATGCGGGACTGGAGCGCACCTCGGTAGTAGGCCCTTACGCGGAGGGATCCGACCTCATCTTACGCTGCGAGGTCTACGGAGGTAAGCGTTCACCTTTTTTAAATTTTCAAAGAAACGTTAATTCTTATTTCCGTTTTTTTTTTTTTTCCAGAATCTCATTAGTGTCCCAGTTCATTCATTTGTGAGATATTCACTTACAGTAGTTGTATACATAAAGATACGTTGAAATGAGCATTTTGTTTATAAAAGGATATTACATCTCTACTGAAAAACAAACAAAAATAATTCTTTACATAGTATGCAAATTATTATATAATGTTCTAAGGTACATAGAATATTCTATAATGGACCGTGTTCATTGAAAGCTTGTTAAGTTTAGAGAAGATTCATACAAACATAATATGAAATGGATAGTTATTTATTTTGATATCGTCGACGTAATGATTTCCAACTAATGTATGTTTAAGAGTGCATGGGAGTCGACTTGGTGAAATGGATGTTTTTGGTGATAACTCTCGAACGGTGTGAGATATCAGAACCGGCACATGCAGCGCAGTGGTTGATGCGCTTGGTTCATGTGGTCCGGAGATGAGGATAATTTATGACTTGGTTCGATCCCCGCCGCCGTTCATCTTTACATGGGTTTTTCGTGGCTCCTAAGGTTCCCACAATATAGGCCACGACCGCTTCTTTCTCGATCACTATCCTCCCCATTAACCAGAAACCTTCTTCTCATTATTCCATCATCTCATTAATCATCCTACCGACGCTAATAGATCTTCGCTCTCATTACAGTGCGTCGTTAAACCCAATAAAGAATAAGAGATATCAGAATTTTGAAACACGGGAAACACTGATATAGGCCCAATATGTTGGTACCTTCACAATCAAATTTGTTACAACTATTCAAATAATATCGCTCAACTCGCGTGTACAACTCGAAATTATATGTGGTTATCAGCTGTATAAACGTTTGAAGATCATGCGATATGATTTTTATATATTTTGAACCATTTTTCAGGTATTTGAAAAAAATGTGTTTTCCTCGTGATAGAGTTTCGTTATATCATACCGTTCAGAAGCTATCACCGTACATCACCGTATAACTGATATTCCGCTTAGTATAGACTCCCATGGACCCTTAATGTAATACGCTTCATGCAGCAGCATTATAAACTAGCTTTCCGACAACTCGTGAGAAGTGTACATAACGATGATAATTGCACTTATTATTTCATTGTTAGATTATTTCTCTTCTTGACTTCATCATCAGATTGTACATACAATATTGAGCATCGTTTAGAACATTTCATATGACCTCAAGTGTGCGTACATACGTGTGGATCAGTCGTTTAGCGCACCGAACAGCCTCTGAGAAGACCGGGGTTCGATGGTCGCCGGCCTTCCACCTGCAACCCCCTCACTCCCCCCCACTGAGGAGAATCATAGTTTCCCTCAGTCTTTAAGTGAGCAATAGGATACTTCCTTATCGATATCCTACGACCGTCCCTTTCCAACATTGCAACAAACAATTGAAGAGCCCTGTACATAAAAACCGACATAAAATGGGAGGATGTCTGAATGATGACTGTGAAAGATCGACATAAAGGAGTAAAATGGTGACCATTCAGTCGCCAAAGTGTTTGCTACCCTCTCCTCATCTCCATCGACCCCAGAATAATATATATATATATATATATATATATATATATATATATATATATATATATATATATATATATATATATATATATATATATATATATATGTATATATATATATATATATATATATATATATATATATATATATATATATATATATACCTATATATTATATATTCATATATATACACAATGTTATAAATTTCATCAAACTCCTTATTTCAACCATTCAGCCATTTGAAAACGTTCTTTTCTCACGTGTTTTTCCTTCCAACAGCCCATCTTCCAACCCCTAAGCGCTCCACGTCACTATCCTCCCACCCTACACCCCCTCCCCCATCTCAACACCACTGATGTGTGCTGTTGCAATTTTTCACCACCGAAATGGTGAATTCAAGACAAATATCCTTCTGTCAGTGCGACCGTGCGTTCAGTGACTGAGGTGCTTTCCCGCCATCCAGCCTCCCTCGGTCCATGCATGCATCTCCTCTCCATTCGCAATCGCTTCTCATCTTCTCTCGCTCACTGCTGTGTCAGACAGAGAAATAAGAACGTGTCCGACTGGAATAAGAAAAAGGCTTCGTGTTTGAGATTAGTCAAAATATAGGAAATTCGATTGAATGAGATTTCCGATGTTGTGTGATAATTGTGGAAAAGTCATCGGTTTAGATATGTTAGTTGAGGCACTGTTGTGAAGTCTGAAATAGAACGGGCTTGGGTTCGAGTCCCGTTCGGGTACGGTTTTTGTAAATCTTCTCTCACCTGATCATAATCTAATCATTCCAATATCACCCACTTGTTCGTATATACACCTGTAGCGTAGCTGGGATGAAGTTGAAATGAAAAATAAATTGTGAAAGATCACCAAGTTTCGCAATGAAATACGTTGCTGCAGGGATGCTGGGTTCAAATTCTAACTGATGTAGCTGATGAAATTTGATGATTTGATGGAGAGCTGATGTATTTAGCTTCCAGTGCGATACAATCCGGTATCAGTGGGTCACTTCTGGTCTGTCTGTACACGTTTGGCACAGGTTTAAGGTGAGACTAGGTTAATCTTGTACAGCAACGCACACCAAGGGCGCTGACTGACCAATACCATCCAAGCAGCGTGCGCTTGCGTGTTCAAGGGTTGTGCTAAGGACTCTTGTCGAGTTAGTGCACTTCACCGTGTACATGGATAGTTGATCATTCGCGTTCAGCTGTTGGGCCTGAGAGGGCGGAGGGGGATTCCTCAGTCTTAGTATTAGTCTGAATTCATGTTTACTGATGAATATACTCTTGATAGTTCAGTTGAATATAATATTACTTTTCCCATTCATGATATAATTCCTCCGTTTCGCTTTCCATCATATCCATCCCGATGCATTTTCACGATGACATTATCATATTGCATCATCCATTTCAATTCTCTTGTACATTTCTCCTCATTTTGTCTGACTTGAGTTTTCGATTCCGATTCCATCCAAGAGAGAACATTCATCTTGTCTCAATAAATTCGTCTTCTGACTATCAACTTGAACAGTTGGTAGAGACTTTTGATATGAATAGACTTTTATACTGTTTTGTAACTTTGCAATGCTGCCGAGCCACCGACAAGATGGCCTTGACGGTTTCACTCGGTCGTGGAATGTAAGTCACATAGTTCGGGTCACGTGTTTGGTGTTTTACTGATAACACGCACTTTCATCCCCGATTCCAGAACACCGAAGAGTTAATGACGAGTCATGTACTTCATTCCTGGTTCCTGTGTATTCTATTGAGTGACTTCCTAATTTTTGACAATCGTTTGAAAATTTTTGAGAAAGTATCTTGACAATCTTGGAATAAGGAATGTGCTCACATAAATCTATTTTAGAATACCATATATTCAATACTGGAACAAAGATATTGAAACAAGATATCGACGTCATAAAAACTCTTCGTGTTCACTAAATGTCGAATCAATTTGATGTAAGCCTTTCTTCTGGCCAGCACAAGAGTAAATACTCATAATGGAGATCATCAACGAGTTAAAGTTTCAACAATGAGTCAAGACAATATACCTGAGCTTTGAGCGGGTTTGAATGTAATTGGTATTGGAAGAGAAAAGAGTCCAACTGAGATGAACATTTCAGTCAATTCAACAAAATAAAATCTCACGATCCTCCAACAAACAATTCACAATGTTCCATCGGGTTGTGAATAGCCCATAATAGCCACAGAACTACGTTCACATGAATAAAACATATCTTCTGTATTGTACATTTCATATCAGTGTAAATCACTAGTATTTCAATTAAATCAACACCAAGTTAACAAGCCAAAAAAGTATAATAGCTTTGTGTCAAATAAATGCTTGCTGCTTTTTTCCTGCTGAAACCGACATTTATCATCTTATGAAATGTCGTAGTTACGAATCTACCCGGGCGCCAGCAGTGCTACGAGGTCCTCGACATCGGAACACCAGGCCTAGATCCTCTCCAGCATCCAGCATCTGGAGCTCAACTCCTAGCTCTTCTACATCGTCTAACTCGAAACTTTTTCTCTGCAAAAGTTTGCTCTTCACTTTTCAGTCATCCGTCTCTTTCTCTTATTTGTACCATTCATCTGTCTTTCTCCATTCCTTTATTTGCGCCATTGCCTCCTTAGATATATGTTTCCCATCCTCCCGATTCGGTATCCAATTAAAACACGACTGCGAACCGGTTTCCCGTCTTGATATCACCCGTGTTATTCTATTATCTTTATCTCTCTGTCTCTGTCATTTCAGAGAATATCTCTCTATCTCTGTCTCTCTTCTTTTCGAAATCCTTTGACACTAAAGTTCACATCTGATTCCAATTTATACTTTGCTTCGGGCTGGTTTTGTTTTATTCATGTTGCTAAGGTAATTTTATTCAAGCTCTTCTTGAAATGTAATTGCGGTTTATATCTTTATCAAAACATAACATTGAAGATGAGAATACACAGAGGTTCGCTCAGCGCGGAGATGTTTGGTTTTGATTAAATCTGATTGATATTCTGACTTTCTGAGGTAAAAACGAGTGTTTGTATTCGAGAGCAATAAGTGAAAGTAGAGACTCATCATGATCTAATAACTTAAATGAACAAATATACTTGGTGCTGTTTTATTATGGTTTCGTTCTCGTTTTATTCTTTCAGTTTGCACGATTTATCCACTCCGATGCTTCAAGTCATAAGGGATGAGGTATTGAAGTCATGTAGTAAATGTCAATAATATTGTATGATGAGTTTCTAGTAATCAATTATTGTATATTGAAAATCACATTCGATTCAATCTTGAGACTTTGATACTTGAATGTGGATTAGTTGGATGAACGAATGCGATGAGCAACATGCTATAGGTCAATTCTTATGCGCAGCTTTGTTTGCTTTTTGTACGCACTGCTTCAGGTCAGATACTTCAACTGATCAACACGGACGTGGTCTGGACACAAGGATGTATCCAATCTGAAGCTGTGGAGTTATGGAATAAAATCGAATGTACCACTTTTGAAGAAAGTCGTCACAAATTTTCGAAAAAAACGTAGATTTAGGCCCGGGTGGGAAAGGTCTGAAAAGTAATTTTTTTCAGAACAATTAAAATTTTCACCAAACGTGAAAATACGAATGAATGACAAACAATATCACGAATTTCCATTGTCTTCGAATCAGCCGTATTGCAGTAAATAGCTGTTCAATAATACATCTTCATGAAAGAGATATAAAAATAGTGATTGTTCTATGGGCAATGCTTCAGAAACTGAAGACGTACCCCGTTGGGCATGGGTTCGAAACCCGAATAAGGCATTGGTTTTTGTAAACGCCCTCTCACAAATCATCACTCCATATCTCACAAATCATCACTCCATATAGTATCATAATCACCTGGTCATTCGTACCCCCTTATAACCTAGCTGTTGGTGGGGTCGTTAAGCAAACAGTAATCATCATCTATTCACTATCTTCCGCACGGTGATTCACGGATTTATGGACTTGACAGTTTCCACCAAACTGTTCAAAGTTCTAGAGAATAGTCTATATAAGTCAAGGTGTGTATAGTGCAGAGTAGACTTCATACAAATACCTGGCTCATCTTACAACGCATACACGCTGCGTTTGTCTGGTATCACTACTAGGCCTATCAGTCAAACCATATGACTTCTGTGCTTCGTAAAAACCAACAAAATACACACAGAAGAAGTTTCCTAAGAGTAGGATGGAAGTATTGCTATCGCTCATACAACCAGAGTTTTGCCATCTCATTATTCATCATAAGTGTATATACACTGGAGAAGGCGTGAACCACCCGTGCGCTAGTGGTCTGGGATAGGGGGGACGTTCGCTCGAAACCTTCTTCTGTTGATGTGAAAATAGGTAGGATTTATTCCGTATATAAGTATCAATTGACAGTCTATTTCATACGGAATAACTGCGTTTTCACATTTCATTCCATGCTTTTTTATTGGTACATAACATTTTGATGGAAGCGCGCAATAATAATATTCAACCAATAAAAAACGTGCACGTAATAAATCTGATAGGCAATCATTTCTTTGTATTTACAGTGGCAAACAAACACTGAAGTTTACATTCGAATAAATTGGTTACGACGCTTTGTGGATAATATTTTTTTTTCTGTTGTGAATTATTATTAACAACTCCATTGTTGTCAATTTTAATATCAATCAACGTGAACATGTATTGAAAGTATGATCATGAAGCAGGTTCATATTGCATGCGGAATTATTTGACCCAAGTTCAAGCTTTTTTATGGTAAAGTCAAATACATGAGCAAATAGTATTCAAAGTACAAATAGAACACATACTTCACAAGGTGCAGACATTTTTTCCATTGTCACGAATTAGTTTATATAATTAGACGAGCTTCAGCGAGGATTCAATTTGACATACTGAAAAAAATTGATGTTCGTTTTTATGTTTTTTTTCTTTTTCTTTTTTTTTTCATGTTTCTTTGTCGGTTCTCCACAGGTCAAACGGCTACAGCTATCAACTTCAAACTTTTTTTCAATATGGTTCCTCATCTAACTTAATCTGTATAGTCTTGTGGCATTATCGGGGACTAACCTCTTTTTTATGAATATTCTAGAAATTTCGAAAATACCCATTAGAATAACATGACGGAAAAAAAAGAAAATATTTTCATTTTCCCAAAGAAATGAAATTTTGCGTGAAGTTGAATTACATTTTGGTACACATTTCTAAAAAATTTTCAGCTTGATCGGGTCAGCCATTTTGAAGACAAATAATAAAATGTGCTAAATTGGTACCACTCGAAGCAGTTCTTAACCATTACTACCCATACTATTACTATCCGCTCGTCTAACAACGCATAAGGCGTTTTCCTAGTACAATATAATACAATTTAAATTCTCGTCCACTAAGCCAAATCTGGCTCATCTGGGTGGTTCAAATAGACGAAAACAAAAACATTCACATACACCGTGATTGACAATGCTAATAATGAACTTAAATAATATTCACATAATTCAATTCAATGTGTTTAAAGATAACGAGTATGGGAATGAAAACGAGAATGAGCGTAAAAGAAGCTCATGTCTTAAATTACGTAAGAACAAAAGTGGAAAAATCACTTGTATGTCACACTCGATATTTTTGTGTCGTACCCGACACCCGGGCTTCGGGGCCAGGAAAGACGTAAACACGGCTTGTTGTTGTAGTTGCACTTTATTTACACGAAGTCACAGCTACATCGTAGCACACAATGATTTGAAGTACTAGAGTAACCGGTGTGCACCCATTTAGGTGTGACACACTTCTCCCCCTTTGATAGCTATCACTCATCTATTTATACCCCAATATCAGAAACCATTGCCCAGTGTATTACAATAGTAGGTAACATGACAGCATTTTAAGAATGCTGACCGATGCGACAAATTAGCGCATGATAAACACTAATCACGTCACCCTTCCTCAAGTCGGGCAATCGAAGTTACTCAATACCAATAATAATGAAACAGGTTGGCATTATTAGTAAATACGCGGAAATAATTTAACAACACGTATTCCGTACCTACTGAGGTAATACACATTGACCAAACTAATTTGAGATAGATGAATGATCGCTATCCATCACATTTGTATTCAAAAGTTACCTCACCGTTTACCGTTAAATACAAATAACATGTAACATATTATGAATGTCCATTAAGGATCAATATGATTATATGGAATACTTCTCTGAATGGTGTGAAGCAGTTTCACTACAATATGTTCAGATCGAAAGCCACTACGATCGTGTACATGTCACGTTCACAGTGAACATGTTCCTCTCAGTACAATGCCGGTGTGGAATGTATTTTGTACGAATGACCAAGGCAAACACGTGCATCCTGCGTGTGAATTGTATTGATGTATTGATCCGATTAGACGATAGCCAATATTGACAATTGCCATTTACCCGCTTCAACCTTGTTTATGGGTGACGTGCCTGTACACTGCTAAATACCTCATCTCAGCATCCTTCCCCATGTTCCGACAACACTGTGCAGGCATCGCCCGAGAGTGACGTCATATAGTGACGTGGCACAAGCAATGTCACTCAGGATAGGTTAGTTATGCAAATGAATGTTCGTGATAAAGTACTGATCCCACAACTAGAATACAATATATATCTCGTTCCTGACTCCAGTACTAAAAAATTTCAATTTCTTTGATTAATTGTTTGCTAAACGACCTCATCAACAGCTGGTTATACGGGGGTACGAATGAGCAGCTGATTATGGAACTATAAATTGATGATAGGTGAAAAGACGTTTACAAAAACCCATGCGTTATTCGGGACTCGAAGCGGTGCCTCAGCTGACAGAAATACAGCGGCAAAATCTATCTCATTTTCATTTCATACAATAATGAATATTATGTATATACCTGTATGTAAATTTTGTAAACATGTATGATTCCATAGAGACCGATATTCGTATTGATTTTTAATTGATTTTCATCCTTTTCACATCTCCCGATTTTGTTGTTCCTGATGGCGTCACTTGATACGAAGGTTTCGTATTCAGGTTTTCGTACGTAGGCTACAAAGTGTTGTCTTAACATAATCACCACTCGTGGCGTGGCAGTCGCACCAGAGCGGCCGTTTGTGACGCATACTGACCAGGAGACCAGGAGAGTAGGATATCAGGAGAGAGCAGGAGAGCAGAAGAGGACAGGAATCTGACCAGCCGTTGTCTGCTATTAGAGTGCGATTAGCGCCAGCCAAGCTAATTACCTGATTGTAAACACTCAAGCGACGGCCGGCAGGCCAAACAAACAGCCGACGCCAGCCACCGACGCTGTTCAATTAGACGCACATTTTCAAGCGACGACGCCAACCCATGAATATTACAACAAACTGAACAAAGTGAGATGCGTTACAGGGAGAAAGAGAGAGAGAGAGAGAGAGAGAGAGAGAGAGAGAGAGAGAGAGAAAGTAAGTGAGAGAGAAAGAGAAGAGAAAAAAAAAGAAGTTAATCTCTTTTTGGTGAATATTTTAATTTATAAAAACGTTGAACGATCAACTTTTTTTTTCTCATTTCCCAACGTAAATTAAAACCAATTCATCCGCAAAACACGCCTTTTTCAAGCTGTATTATCTCATTGATGGTTATTTCAGTCCTCCCCCTGCTCGGTATATGCGTAGTGAATGAGTGGCTATTCAGTCACTGAATACACTAGTGTACATTATTTCAACCTCTAGTTAACAATACATGTGAAGAGCAGAGGAGTGCTCAGCGACACGGCACGGCGGGGACAATAGACGGTACACGGCCACTTGTATGACGAGTGCTTCGCTTGGTTTTGACCCGGAGCCAAATGAATCCAACGGGCAGAGCTCCAATTAACTACCAGAAAACATATACCATTGTATGAAATATTTATTTGCTCTTTTTTGTCAATTTCATTGAAATTTTAATGTATAAAAACAGTTTTTTGGAGATGTTATTCTGGAGAGATGGCAAGCCTGCATTTAATCGCGTAACGCAATGATAGCGTGGGTAGTTGGATTCATCTACGTAACAATGACGCGTATTTTGGCTAACCAAATCATAACAACAGACCGGCGTGAAAACTAGCCTCTGTTCATTGTTCTTGTTTTCATACAAAAAGGTTCGTTACAAATGGAGACCGAATAATCCTGGATGCAACTGCGATTTATGTATTCAATGGAAATATTTTTTTTCGAATTTAGAACTAATGAATTGAATTATAAAATATTGTTTCCAACTTCTTCTATAGAAATAGAAAATGTGTATCCGTATTAAAATTGCGTTATAATCGAATGAGGGATGAAGTAGATGGAATATAGAAACAATTAATAAAACGAACGCTCGCAACTTTTCGCTAACAATCACATTGGTGAGTAAATATTATTTCTGCCGGATTATATCATGCGAAACTAATAATTGTTTTCCACCCTCTTTTACACATACCTTATCTATAATTAGTTATCAGAGTGGAATATGTGGAAGGTTTTTGTGGATTAAAACGTCGACATTTTCACGGGAATTTGGTTTTCCTGGAGTGACGATGGGATAGGGGATTCGGAGTGACACTAATATCGTTACATCCCGGCTACACTTTATATTCCAGCTTCAGTTTATGTCAGTAATAACAAGTTAGTTTGTTGAACAACTTAGTTACTGATTTGAAAACAATCGGGTTAAGTTTGAGCGAACATTTTGACGATGGAATTTCAATAGTGCTGTAGTGGATGGATAACTAGACAAACGCAGCATGCTGAACGATATATCTATATAAACTGTAACCAAAAACTCTACACACCTTGAGTCATATTATGAAATAAACTTCGTTCGGTTAATGTAGAATCTAGGAGGCCGTAAAACTATCTCTGCAACATTTTTCTTCTACTATTTCTATCTATTTGATGAATAAAAAACATTTATAAAATGATGTTCTTCAAAACGGCTTGTCCAAATTGCATAAAAAATCGTAATAATGTGAATCATTCATGTGTTCACATTCAGTGAACATTTGAAGTCATTTGGATTCATAAAAATTCATTTTCTAGTCTAATGTTATGAAGTTTTTAGAAAAAAGACACACGTAGACCAATCTCCATAATAGTGGGATTGAGGTCTTCGCTATCGTTCATCTGAAAAGTTGAGGCTACCCTCCGTAGCTCAGTCAGCTGAGACACTGGTTCACGAACTGAAAGTCACCGGTGGGCGTGGGTTCGATCCCCGCATGAGGCATGCACAAGGGACGTTCTTGGAGAATGAATTTCTGCTTACAATCATTTTAAGGTTCACATTTTACATTTTATAGTTTACTCCGGGAAACTCTTACTCTTTTTATATATATATATATATTTTTTAACATCAAGATGATTGATGTATCGACGTATATTATTATAGCTCCAATTGTTATTCAAATTCAATTTCTCAGTGAAAATTACCCAAATATTATTGTGGATATTCAAATATTTCCAAATGTGGTGCAACTTATCGATATAGGCCTATATATGTTTTATGAAACGTTTTTCAAAATTCTACCTCCGTCAGTAATTAAAACATAAATCTGAAATAATTGAAAACATAGATGAAAACAAAATGGCCGCCAATAAAAAAAGTAAACTGTTTTGAATTTACTGAGTTCATCAGCTTGAGGAGATGAGTGAAGAACATTTTCAAATTCTCCAGTTATACTTACTTTGAATATACCCTATATTGAGCTAATGTTATTCCATCAGTGATGAATACAAATGATTTGTATCCCCACCTATCGAAGCTTCCCAAACATTTGTTATTCTAGTTGCTATGCCAACTGATATACCAGCGCTGATAGAGAATAGTTAACAAGATATGTATTGTGACATGCAACTCTCTTCACTCAATCGGAGCGTAAGTCATGCAAATCTGCTTATATAGGTCGGAGTCGGACCAAACTTGTCAGCACTCATCACAGAATAAAACTTATCAAACTTTATGAAGTGAATATTATATAGTATTATATCAAATTGTCTCAGAAATATGTCATTTCAAATGTGTTATTATTACCACAGTTTTCATTACCCATTCCAAATGTATAATCCACATGTGAATGTATATTTTATGCGATGAGGATGGATATTGGATTATTTCGGAACTAAAAACATATCCATAAATAAGACAGTTATACCGCTATACCGACTACCCGATGTCGAGAAAACTTATTCATAATTCAGCATCTTCGAAATGTCAGTGGGAATTTAAGCATGAATGAAGATTAGCATGTAACTGAAAATAGCGTATTCTCCCCTCATCCCTCCCCCAATCCCTTCTACCCACACCACCCCTCTAGGCTCATGTGTTTATACCTCTCTTGTCAACAGTCATTTCCATTCTGACAAACAACGAATAATTCCCAGTTGAGGAAAACATTAATATAACTACCAATGCGAGAGAGAGAGAGAGAGAGAGAGAGAGAGAGAATATTCTTCCACAAGGATGTAACGCATAAACTCTACTAGTCTTTGATGCGTTACGTAGACGAATGGACTTGTGGCTAGCGCACTGAACCGATATTCAGGAGCCTAGGGTTCGATTCCCTCTATGGTCGACCATCACAGAGGTCTTTTGTGGTTTCCCTCTGTCGTTAAGGTTGACTTAATGATGATTCTTGACACAAGACCCCGGCTGAATCTCTCCCACTATATAACGATACATAATAAAATGTCATTTCATCTCAACTTTGATATCATTCACCCCCGTCAATAGATCCTCGATGGACACGTTAACGAACATCCACCTTACCTTCCATTCATATTGAGTACAACGTCGCGATGTAATATTCGATTCCATTCACAAAACCTTCTCAAAAATGACCAAGATATTATTTATATCATTCACGATATTGATGAAAAAAAAATTGAACAATTTATCGGAAATCATTCATGGAATAGAGCAGGTTTTTTTCAATTAACCTTCTTTCATTATCATCCGCTCATTCCAACCCCGTATAAGCTAGCTGTTGGTGGGGCTTCGAAATACATGGAAAAAAATGTATGATATCAAATATAACTTGGTGATAAAATGTCTGAATGGTGTGAGAGAGTAAGTCGCTTCCTCTAAACTGTAATCGAAAAGATTGAAATGAAAGAAGGCGTAAGCAACCTGTGGCTCAAAAAGCAATCGGACTCGGTTGTGTTTGTTTCTTGTGTTGGGGAGCAAATATTAAGGATTTAACAATAGGACAACTCGTTGACAATAGAAACAAAGACGTCGAGTGGCGTTGTTTGCTTGTCTCCTTGTTAGTTCCTGCTTGTTTGTCTTGTACTCACTTGATGAACTCCTTCGTTTGTAGTTCGAGGCAAAACTTTTCATCTTGTCTTAATTTACTCACTTCGTCGGGTAAATAGAAACAACCGACCTCACAACCTACTCTCCTTCTTCTTTTCTCTCCGTTTCATCTCTGTTAATGCGATGCTGTGGACCAGAGTCGAGGACCACTTTGTGTTCGGCAAACTCTATAATCAAGAAAGTTCGTATCAAAGTGTTTCGGACGACAACACTCCATTGCACCGACTTTATCTTGCTCGGTCTCAACCCTTGGTCTGCGTGTGACCGGTGCGCTAGCCACTCGGCGATACATGGAATGGCGGCTAGAGTCACGCGCGTGGCTTATTGGGTGTCAGGGGGCAGGACACAGTTATATGTTCGCGAGAAATGTATCGAGATGGATGGTGTTTGTAATTTCAAAAAGTGGTCGAAAATGTATTTTCTACTTTTTTTTCAATACTGAATATTTTGGTTGAGTATATTTTTTTTATCTTCTCAACATTCGAATTTCAATGTTGATGAGATAGGTATCGTGGTGGATATGGTGTGTTCGAGATGGAGAAAAAAACAGATATATATTCTAATGAAAAATGTATCAAGATGGTTAATGGTGTTTGTAATTTGAGAAAGTGGTCGAACATGTATTTTCAGCTACAAGAATGTTTTTTTTTAATACTGAACATTTCAGTTCAGTATGTTTTTAGGTTATCTCAACATTCGAATTTCGATGTGAATGAGAGAGATATTAAAGTAGATAACATGGTACTCTGAACCGATCATGCAGAGAAATATAGAGGGAATCGAGTAGATATCTGTGTCATGACTCAGAAGGACGGCCGGATTTATGATAGTAAATAATATATTAAGTATAGTTTTTGGAATTGAGAAGATGATTCCTAGTTTCCTCTGGAATTAGAGAAATATATATCGTCATTATTATAGTTAAAATCTAGTTGACGGATTGTGATGTCCTTTAATAAATGCAACAACTGAAAATGACATGGAATGGAATTTACGATCAAGGATTATTGATTTTTAACCAAGTTATTTCTGAAAATTATGGTAGTCCTCGTCAGCTCAGTGTGCTGAGGGAAACCTCCAGAAACTGAAGTCACCGTTTGGCGTGGATTCGAATTCCGCACAAGGCATGTGTTTTCGTAAACGTTCATTCACTTATCATCCTTCCATAGTTTCATTATCACCCGCTCATTCGTACCCCCGTATAACCTAGCTGTTGGTGGGATCGTTAAACAAACAATTATTCAATAAAATGTACTCCGTGTCGAATCTCAGAAATCATGTATATAAACAATTAAATGCCAATCTTTTGCATGCTGTTTATTTACCCAATTATTATTATCAGTATATATAATAATCATTGCCCATGTATAAAGCCATCGTTTTTTATACGTAATTATATTCCGATCTCATATCATGCCTGTATTCAGTTATTTAATCGCGTTTTCTATGAATGTTATTTTTGATTGTCATCGTGGCTTTTCTGATGCCCCATCCCAATCAGGGTGTATACATACCAATATGAAAAGTTGAATGTATCATAATTACCTATTCATAGTGGGTTGCTAAGACAGCTATAATAGTTGCCCCATTCGAACGAAACTATATTTTCAACATTGGTCTCAACTGAGACCAACGACTCGCTTTCAAATTTAATATTTTAATGAATGGACATTTTGAAACTCGGGTTGTATTCTGTTGACGATCGATTATTTATAGAGGTATACAAAATATGATTGGATTCTCATGTTTTCTTTTCCTGTGATTTCTATAATCAATTCGCAATGAACATTTTTTTATGTTCTACTTTTAGTGATTTTTCGAAAATATCTTGAGATGAAAGCGATATGACAGACTCTGCTGTTAAACACACACAGTATAAACAAGAGTAATGGCGATATTCTACACGCGATATTTCCTGATATTTAATTAAAAAATATAGATAACACATTCGAGGGTAGTTACTTAAAAAACAACAATCAATTTTCATACCAGTATATAATGCTACTTGCAACAGAAAACGACCAATCGTAAAAATATTCAATTTAATTAATTGTCTCTTTGATAAGCGTTGAATTAGAATTGTGTTCTGTATAATATCTAATTCATAGTTGGTTTAGTCCACTTTTAATAAATTACACATTAATAGACACGAATTATGAACAAAAATATCAAATCTCCGACATAAATATAGCAATTCATATTCTAGAATTAATTTCCTAATGCATAAACCACTATTATGTTGACATTAGCGCTAGCAGCTTATTACAGTCTCTCTGTACCCCAATAATTCTCACATTACACACATTCCCTCGCCTCGCAAAGCTCACCTCCTGGAAAACTGTCTACTCGACTCGACTCTCAAATGATAATTTACGCTCAATCTACACTATGATAATTGTTCGTTCACATAATCTCACCCCAGGTTAGGGAGGCAGGTGCATCGCTGCGTTTCTCCACAAATTACAAGCCCCCACGGGGGTTGGGGTACAGCTGCGAGGGCGGGGGAGGGGGTGTAACAGTGGTAGAAGTTGCTAGGTTTGGATTATTCATGACTACAACTGTGTTTGCCTTTATTTACTACAGTTGTTATGCGAAGGAAACAGAAAGCGTGAGGCTTGACAGGCAATTTGTTTACGTCTGCTTCGAGAGAACTTCGTTGTCATTTCTTTGAATTACAAAACGCTCGCTGGAATATGACAATATTTAGACTGGTTATCATTGTACATCTATTTTTTGTAGTATCTTTGAAATTTCGTATTTTAAATTGGAAAACCTCGAGGAATGATTCCGAATGAATGATTACTGCATGTGGTGAGAGGGAATAGCAAGAGAACTATCAATAAACTAATGACGATTACAATTTCATTCCGATAAACTATGTGACATATTTACAAAAATATATTTATATACATATATAAACTCATATATAGGCCTATATATATATGTATATATATATATATATATATATATATATATATATATATATATATATATATATATATATATATGTGCCATTCACAAACAATGGCTGCCATGAGAGATATAAAATAATTGATCGATAGTTAGAATGAATTGAAATGGTTGAAATAGATCTAGCGAGAATGTAATCGTTCATTGATGAATATAAATGAAATATGTGACCAATAATATATAGTCAATTGATTATTCGATAAGGAACGGGAACTTGAAGCTATTCGGAAACGGAATGATGTGTTTATCATGAACTAAAATGAACCGTGTAGAGGTGTGAATGAAAATGTAAAATAGAACAAGGAGAATATGGTGAGATAGATTCTATTCATCAGTGCTTCTCTCAACCAAATCCGTTGAATATGTTCCTAGATATTACTCGGAATCACCATCGAGCTTGAAATGAAAGATGCATAGTTTTTATAAAAAGTTGTCAGTGTCTCTACTCATGTTATCAGTAATCAAGTCATCAATCGAGGTAAAGTTCCTGATTAAACTATAGCAACCCGCGAATTGTCTACCCACATCAAGAGATAACGCTACTCCCATTGTACGAACTGTTTCCTCTCTCTTTCCACAAATCGATCAATTCATTGAGACTAGTATTGTGTTTTTATTCGTATATTTTGTCAAATGAATCGAATCACTTTCATAGTTCAATTACACAACTACATGCCTGTCGTCAAACGTATACGTTTTCAGAACCTGATGAAAATATCATTGCTTTTGGCATCTCTGCGAGCATTATGGTACACACATCAATTTTGATGTTTGTTTCCCAATTTTACTTTTGTTAGTTGATGGAAATCAATATCATGACTGATTATAATCATATTTTGTTCCGCCTCGAGTAAATTTCGGACAAATTGATATTTATTTTCATGGTACTATATTATAGAGGCAAAACAAATGACGTAGACTCTGTGGCTAACGACGGAGAGCTACGACAAAAATGGGTTCAATGAGCTACTGCTATATATAAATATATATACATATATATATATTATATATATATATATATATATATATATATATATATATATATATATATATATATATATATATATATATATATATATGTGTATATATATATATATATATATATATATATATATATAAATATATATATATATATATATATATATATATATATACATTTGATATATTCGTTGTGCTATAGCTATGTTATAGAGATGTAATTAATTTCCCAGAATATCTCTTGAACAATGCTGACACGTGTCTATTCAGTTAGTCGAACTATTCCAACAATATCTCGAACTATATTGTTCGTAAACGATTATTGGACAGGACATCTTCCCTAAATTCAATCTCAAACGATAGTAATTTTTAATTGTCCTAACCTCATCGCCTGAAACTGTTTCTGTTCTCCTGATATTATCTCTCTCTCTCGAGAGAGAGAAAATTCGACAAAGTTTCGACATCGTCTCTCGAGAAAGTTTTGTTGTCGCTGCCGGAGTTTCGCCTCCGGGCCCGCGTTGCGCTCCGCTGGCGTCGCGGCGCTCTGCTGACGTCGCGACGTCGTCTTCCCAGTGACGGGCCGATGCGCTCCACCGCGCCGACACACAACTTTCTCATGCCATCTCACTATCAGCTGTCGGACAAGTTCTGGACATTGCCACCTTGCAGTGATCCGGCCGCAGAATGGGGTTAGTTCGAGTGCTACCGGGATGATGGGGAGCTGAGGGTCTATGAAAAAATAAATATCTAGTCATTGTAACAAGCGGGAAAAGTTTTCGGGCGAACGGGAATGAGCAGGATGAGTTTTTGTTTTGATGTCAGTTTGAGAAAAAAGTAACTTGTTCTGAAAAGTTTTTGACTAAATTTGAGCATCGACATCAGCAAAAGAAATCTTATTGTGTGATACTTGAAAAGTTAGAGAAGAAAATTCACGGGTGTGTTTTTTTTTTGCTCTTTTCGCGTTGAATGATGGAATGAGATGATGCTAGCAATGATATTTCTATCCCACTCTTTTAAAAAGCTGTAGTTCCGTCCAATATGAAATGCACGATGTTCAATTCCTTCTCAACCGCTTAGTAAAATTTGCTCGGCTAATATATATTTATGTGCATTTAAAACTAATATTCGTGGATTGAATCTTTCAACCAACTCTTCATTATCATGTCTCTCATGTGATGTTGGAATAATAAACACACGATATTGGGCGTACTAATAAATCGGCCATCTGAATCTATATACATCCGAGATACTCTGATTGGGAATTGTACGAACATCCCTCCTAATCAACAGGTCACTTATAATTGGATATTTTGGTTCATGACGTCAAGGAGGCAAGAAAACGGAATTGGTAGAATAATATAATTCATTTGCACTCTTGGTTTAGTGGCATTCAATGCTAATAGTCGCAATGATTGCGATTATTTGATTGAACGAACAATTCAAATCAACAACAATTGAACCCTCATGTGGAATGAGAAGTGAGAATGTGATTCAATCAAATTAATCAACAGGTGTTGTAAAAAAATCTTCAATCACATTCTAGATTAATTATGACACGATGTAGTGATACCAACAGACTTTATCATAATATATGGACGGTGTAGCGCCACTCGTGCCCACTCCCATACTTATAACATGGCCGTTTTTTTTTCTCGGGGACAAATCAAAGGCAAATGTCCAGTTTGCCTGTAGTGATTTAGCGGATTTCCTTGTGAACTAGATGTGGATTTGAGTGGCTATACGGTGCCGGTGGCATTATTGAACTAACTTTTCGTTCTGAACAAATGTCATCTGTAACATAATTATCTCAGTTTGATTAATGTTAAGTGCATCAGGCAGGTTTTTTGAGCCGTCTATAATTCGATATAAAAGCGATAGTTGCGCTACAAACAACCGGGACCTTGGACACAAATTCTGACCCCGAAAAAACTTCACTTAGAAGACTCGAGTGATTATACACCTTCATTAAAATGACGATAAAGTCTGTTGGAATCACCGGATCATTTTATGATGAATTGAATCGCTCCATAATCGTTATGAGTATATATGACTCACTGTATTTTCCAGAATTATATTCCAAGTGCTGGATTAGGAGTTAATGGATGTATGTGACTTCATTCTCCGACATACTAACGTGAGAGTAGCTCTTGAAGTTTTCATGCCAATGGTTAATCATGCTATTAGTTTTCACTAACTCTCAGATGAAAGTTAATTGGAGTTGGCAATATCGGGCCTTAGAGTCGATATTATGACGTATAGATTGGAAAGAATTATTGTCGAACTAGCTGGTGATTGGGTATGTGAACATATTGAAAATATGTTGTTTGACATAACTATTCGTTTAGGCCGAAAAATAATTCGACACCTATAAGGAATAAACATAATACGCTTCTGAATACTATATGGTTAATTATTGGTTACAAAAAACGGACTTCAATCAACATTTTTGATAATAATTGTTGAAATGTGCACACTATATTTTGTATTCTTTCACAAGTTTCACTATCTAATACCATCAGCGAACAGTTACGGTCACATTAAGTGGTCGTTCAAGGTACATTAAAATACATCCTGACGAGAATAAACCGCTTCTCTAAGCACGGAAACTAGCAGACAAAGTTCGTGGAGCACCATGCAATGTGCACGTACTCCACGCATAGTCTATGAAGAAATGAACGGTGAATGAGCCTGAATTTTATTAAAATCAAACTTCAAAGTATACGCACATCGTCTTCCGGCGAATCCCAGTCCTGAAGAGCCTAATGTATCAACCGAATGTCCGGGCCAATCGCCTTCTATCATTGAATTCATCCTCTCTGTTTCTTTATCGCATGCTGTTATGAACTTTCAGATTCGAGATTACCTGCAAATAAAAGTATCCGGGCAATACATTGAAGTGTTTGAGAGAGAAAATAATGTCCGGTTCGCGGACTCCTCGTTTCTCATCTGTCAACGAAACAAGCGAGCATTGAGAGCTGCTCGTTGCAGACAACTTTCATAAAACTTCGTCCGTTTTACTTTTCTATTTCGTTTCGTTTCTTCACCAGACGAGAGTGTATAATGGCAGGAGCGTATCTCGCGGTTGAGTGAGGAATTAATCCAGCCTGTCTTGCTGACAGTCAGTAAGCTCACTATGTATGCCTCCCTCTCTATCGCTCTCTCTCTCTCTCTCTCTCTCTCTCTCTCTCTCTCTCTCTAGCTATCTCCCTCCCTCTTTCTCTCTCTCTCTCTCTCTCTCGATCTTTTTATCTATATCCCTCTCTCTGTATGTATATATATATATCTTTCTCTCTCTCTCTCTCTCTCTCTCTCTCTCTCTCTCTCTCCCCCTCTCTCTCTCTCTCTCTCTCTCTCTCTCTCTCTCTCTCACTCTATCTGTCACCCCCTGTAAAGTCTTCATGTTCCGCGATGCGAGTATCTCGGAAAGCTCATACTTACAATGCTAAGTTGAGAACGTGACATCGCCAACAGAACGCAGATCTCAAGTTCTAACCACGTGATCACGACCGCCATTTGCTTTTTTTACTTTTGTTTAGTCATAATTTCCCTATCGATAATTGATCATTATCGAATAGTGTGTACATATTCTTGGAAGTTGAAGTTGAGTAGTGGAAAGAGAGTGAAATTAATTTTCGAACTACAGCATGGCATTTTAGATTCATTTCATTTGATGTGACAAACGGGTTGATTGCGATCTCACTGATGGCGATCGTCGGAATAGCAATGCAATGAGACGATATTTTTGAGAAAGTTCAACCTCCGGTCGAGTCATCTCTGCGAAAGCGGTCCCAGCATCAATATATTACAGAGGAAGAACACGAAAAAACTCTGTAAAGGTAAATGTAGGTGAGGATTGAACTCAAGCCCAATATTTACCGTACACGGAGCAAACGCGTTACCACTGTGCTACCAGTGATGGTACAAATATTATTCGATATATAATGTAAAGACTAGTTCGGGGAATGAAATGTATTGACTCAACGGCGTTCACTCGATGTGGAATATAACATGGAAAACATTCCTAATAAAACACGGCACCTCCACGCATGTAATTCGTTGCCACATCGAGTACTTGCCGCTATACATTCAACTCCGGCAGGAATTTCACACATTCATCGGATATATTCTCATTATCTATCTCATTTAACGGAACATTGTATTCAGTGACATGAGGCTGGCACCATTTCCTGGGGTAATAATTACCCATCAAGCAATTGTTAATAAAATGTATGAAAAAAAAATGGTAGTCCAATTAAAACCAGCAAAATTTAGTGAACTCTGAAAATGATGAGATTAAAAATATAAAGGCCCATTGATCGATTATGTATCAAGTATTTCTCTCTCGAAAATGTAAACTTCAATGTCAATTTGTTCATAGAAAAAACGAATGGGATGTTTTCTTTCTCTTCGACTTTTTCGATTTATTAGAAGGCTTGTTGCTATCTATTGTGTGAATGGAATTTGATCCAGAATACACTGTAGCCTACATTATCAATTGTTGTCTTATTATTCGCTGATAAACCTCTCGATGCTGTGTGTAAGACGCCAAAGCTAGGAGCGAAATATGGGACCCTTCAAATACCCTTGGCCCTTTCCTTGGATTATCTTTCGCCCTATCCTTCATAGATATCCGACTGTTGCTTGTTCCCATCGCAGACTCTTTCCCGATCCAAGAATCGTGAGGAGAGTCTGTTGGATCTTCCAGTCTTGCATGTTGATTAGAGTTCAAATTATTACGATTCGGATTATTGTAATCCTGGGGACGTTTACCATTGATTGAATAGTGTACTGTTTTTCCGATTTGTGCGTAATATTAAAATTCTTCAATATGGAAAAAAGAATTGATGCCCGAGAAAATTACGTGGGGACGAATATTCGTTTTTCTGTATTCACGCGTGAGGAGCTAGGTTATGATGAATGTAATTTTAACTATACGATACTCTATGATAGGGGTCTCCAAACTTCGGCCCACGGGCCAACACCGGCCCCCTAGCACCACCAATCCGGTCCGTCATATTTTATTTTGATTACATTGTAGAATTCACACTGTAAGTAAATCACACAGAATAATAATCACATGTATCTATTTGAAGATCAATTAAGGAACATACTATCTGACATATAAGCCTTTGGAGAATTGAACATTTTAACTGTAATTAATGATATGATATTGATCTTGAAAATTTATAATGGTTGGCATACATATAGGTAATTCACATAATGAAATCAAATTTTATAATTATGAATAATGAGATTCATGTAGCTCTCTTTTTTCCTCTTTTTCTTTCTCTCTCTCTCTCTTTCTCTCGCTCTCTCTCTCCACCTCTGGACCCCTATTCCTGAGATAAATGAGATGTGAGAAAATAAAAATGAGTGAGAAAACGAGTATCTCACATAAAATATGAGATGAAATATGTCATTATTATATGAGATAGTTTCCTGAGATAAATGAGATGTGAGAAAAATAAAAATGAGTGAGAAAACGAGTATCTCACATAAAATATGAGATGAAATATGTCATTATTATATGAGATAGTTTTCTCACTGATATTTCTCACATCTCATTTATCTCAGGAATAGGGGTCCTGGTCGAGTCATCTCTGAGATTCATGTAGCTCCCCTCAAGATGGCGTTATACTTTTGCCCTTGGGACTTAGTGGAGACATCTGTGTGGACCTTGGGCTAAGAAGTTTGGATACCCCTGCTTTATAGAATGAATTAATTCCATTTGTATCACGGTAACATCACGTTTCAGGGTTTTAATATATGAGCGGAAGCACAGAAGTGAAGAGCTGTTGTCCATCTATCTTTACGATAGCTATAATCCATCGTTACGATAGCTTTAATCCATCGTTACGATAGCTATAACCCCAACCCTATCAGACCGCATCAGCTGTTGAATCAGCATGCGATTGGAGCGCGCAGTTAGCCCACGGACCGAACTGTGAATGGAAGCAAATGATGCATGAAGTTAGGTGATGCTGCACGGCTGGACCAATTGCAATCAAGATTCATTGGTATTGTATTGTCTGTCTGTCTGTCTGTCTGTCTACACGACAATTTCAACATGTTCTCGATGCGAAGAATTGTGTGGTTTTAACGAGCCATTGTCTACACGAGAAGTGATTGATATTATTGAACAAATGAAATGCGTTCGAACTATTCAAATTAAAATTTTCTTCCGTTTTGATTATGTTCCCATGGACGGCTAATACAATATGGTGATGAACTTGGATGAAGACAACGTGATAAATAGCAGATAATAATATAACATTTTTTTTCATCCAGAGACGGAGTGACTATTTACAAACATCCTTGTTGGTCACTGTTATTTTTATTTTTTTTTGAAAACATCAAAACTTCATACAAAATTATTGTTCCCCAATTGAGGCTATGGATGAAAGATAGGATCGTTTGGACGGGGCACCACAGGGGCGATCTCACCACTAATGAAAATAATTGAGATGAGATAATCCATTCAACAACCAATAAATCTTAAGGTTATAATTTCAGGTTGGGAGAACAATTCAAACATTCACAGTAGGAAGAAAAAATCTTAAATCAATTCTCATGATCTTGATTTTTTTTTTTTATCAATCTTGAAATCTCATTTCCTCTCTTTTTGCTCTCTGTTCTTCTATTTATTATCAGAGTTGATCAATTTGTGTCCACATACTGTTTCAGTATATGTTAGTTTTAGATTAACGTAAATTAGTTGAGGGAAACCCACCCACAGAAATGTACACATTTTCAGTTACTCATTGATTCATCAATGTTGATATAGAATAGTTGCCCTACTGCAGATAAGAAAATAGACAAATTGAAAATTCCGTGAAAAGTTGGAATAACTAGTTGAAAAATGCTTTGAACTTTTACATTCAAAGAACTCAGTAGATAGTTGGCATGAAGATGACATTGCTAATTCGATTGAGTAAACCTTCCTCCATCAGATAAACTAAATTTCAGTAGCATACCTATGACCGTTTTGATACAAATAAATAGTTTCTGATTGATTATCAACAAGAAATAACGTGACATTATCCCTGGTCTTGTGTGTCAAACGCATGAGGTTGAAATGTTCATTTTTTGTTCAGCTCAAAGTCATGTCATGCATGTTCTGTGACATACAGCGTAGCATTTTCAATGTCAACATGAAGCATGAACGATCTTATAGTTGCTTTCCGAATGGAAGTATTGGTGTGCTTATGACTATCATGATTTTCTGCATTGTACGATGTATTTGTTAATCTGCATCTCGCACGATTCAAGTTTTAGGCATGGTCATCAATATCTGTGAAATCACCCTGGGTGGCGGGAATCTCCAGGTTAGGTTGGTTAGGTTGTGTTCGGTTAGGTTGATTAGGTTAGTGAGATTAGGCTATCTTCCGTCAATTCAGATTACTCGCATCAACAACAACAACAACAACAAAAACAAAAACAACAAGAACAAAAACAACAACAACGACATACACAAAGCTATAGCTACACATAGACCTTCATTTTGGAGATGAAAATATGAAACAGTTCAATATTTACTCACATCTCCTTCATATCATTATTTTTCGATTCTCTTACTCATACAGTAGGCCAGTTTTCCATATTTATTCAACCGTGTTTTTTGGTTTTTTTGAGAGATTCTTCTTGTTGTTCACTCGAATATCTTCACCAAGTCAACAGCAGTGATTCACGCACGAAAAGTCACCACCAGTCAAAGTCGACAACGTTTTTTCCATCAATATTTTTCAGTTATAGTAAATTCATTTCCTTTTCTATTGGCATGTACATTCTGATCAAATTATCATATTTCATACTTTGCGATAAAATACACAAGAACAAACTCGATACATCTGAGTGCAGGCGAATCGACACACCTGACCGTTGCTGGTTGAAGAGTCGAGACGATTGAATGAGTCCACTCATTCGAAAACTGAGAGGTAAGGCTGGTAGAGAGAGAGAGAGAGAGAGAGAGAGAGAGAGAGAGAGAGAGAGAGAGAGAGAGAGAGAGAGAGAGAGAGAGAGAGAGAGAGAGAGAGAGAGAGAGAGAGAGAGAGAGAGAGAGAGAGAGAGAGAGAGAGAGAGAGAGAGAGAGAGAGAGAGAGAGAGAGAGAGAAACATTATATATATATATATATATATATATACGAGAATATATGAAATGAAACCTTTTCTTTTGAGAATATTGAGGTGGATTGAATTGAATTCTATGAAATGTGACTCAAATAATACTCAGTTGCTCGAATATGCTATGTACTTATCATGACCTCGTTAACCCCCCCCCCCTACATCTCCCCCTCTTCTTCTCTCCCCCTCAACACTCGACGAGCTCCACTTCAAGTTGTGGCGAACGTGAAGTGCTCTCCCCCCACCGGCCAGAGCGCAGCCTATCACTTCTCATAACCGCGTCTTCACCATTCAGAGCAAAACAAAAACTAGCTGGATGAAATGGAATGGTTGTTTATAATAATATAGGTCCGGATTCGCGTGTCATGAAATGTTTCTATTACAAGAAAAATATTTGAATTGTTTTTCTTGATCCCTTCATCCAATTCGATCCGAAGAGTCGAGAAATAATTCGGAGAAAAGTTATGGATCAATTCGAATTAAGCTTTATTGAACAAGTGTATTTTTGATGAGGATTTTCATGAGAAAACTGTTATATTTTTGTCACATGAAGTATATGACTTCATTCTGGTGAAATATACACTCTTGAAATAAGTGTAATTCGGTGATGGAAACATCTATCAGGATTATTCTCGCATTGTTATATACATACTAGCTTCATCCACAATGAAAACGTATTTTTATTGAAAGTTGTTACCAAGATGCATTGGGGGTTGCGTTGATTTGCCGGTTCCTTATGGTGCCTTCACTCAACTCTGAGTCTACTTATATTTCCTGAGTACTTTTCTTCGATATACCGAAAGCTCCTCTGCCTAGTGTTGTATTGAGGAAACTGGATATCATGCCCTCTATTATACCCCAAATATTAGTATCTAAGATGCAGTGCATATTCTCCTCCAAGATGCGGTGGAAGTGAACCACTGGTTCAAGCTTATGAAGAAGGAATTTTACTGATATATATTTATATATATATATATATATATATATATATATATACACATCATTTTCGATCTTCCCATCCAACGATGTCGGGTTTGGGGGGTGGAGGTGACTCCACCGTCGTTTCTAGGGCTGCCTGGGATACCGAAGACGGTGAGCCATTCCGTCTTCTTGCCCGTACTATGCTTCTCCAGCTTCTTCGTCCTCTTCTTCCTTCAGTTGCCGCTTCACCAATTCCTTCCACCTTTCTCTGTTTTCCCCACCATTTATCTCTTCCTACTCTCTCCCAGTCTTCATTTCTCTCTTCGACATCTCCTTCAACGCTATCAATCCACCTAGCTCTTGGACGACCCACCTTTCTTCCCCCATATCCCTACCCTTTACTGATAATGCAATTATATGGAATGTGAAAACTGATTTGTTTGTAGTATGCCGACTTCTCACACTATTTCGATTACATATTTAATTTGCCTATACGTAGGCCAAGTTACTTTTTATATAGCTTGCGTTATCATGAATTACTTCACAATGCGAAAGAATCAATTCAAGAGACTGTGACAGACAACTGAGCGAATATGAACGTCATTTTGCGTGTATTTGTAATCAAAGTTGGGAGGTCCGTGAACCTGTCCCCCCCCCACTCGAGCACTAATTATGAAACTTGGTCAGGATTTAGTGCTCAATTAGTGCTATCGATTTGTCAAGTATTAGAATTAGTGCTCCGATAGTTCCCGAGATAATGGCATTTGTTTGTGGGGGGGGTCAAGTTCACGCTCCCCCCCCCCACTCGAGCACTAATTCTGAAACTCGGCCAGGATTTAGTGCTCAATTAGTGCTATCGATCTGCCAAGTACTAGAATTAGTGCTCTGTAAGTTCCCGAGATATTACCGTTTGAAAGTGGGGGGGGTCAAGTTCACGCTCCCCCCCCCACTCGAGCACTAATTCTGAAACTTGGCCAGGATTTAGTGCTCAATTAGTGCTACACTTTTGCAAAGTATTAGAATTAGTGCTCTGTTAGTTCCCGAGATATGGGCGTTTGAAAGTGGGGGGGGTCAAGTTCCCGCCCCCCCCCCCCCCCCAGTGAGCAAGGATCATGAAACTTGGCCAAAACTTACCTTATAATTAGTGCTATAACATTGCATAGTTTTAGAATTAGTGCTCGGATAGTTTTCGAGAAAAACGATATTTAAGGTGCTATTTTTTTCGGGAGGCGCGCCAACCAAGCGCCGCGCGCGAAATTCGAATGCCTAACCGTCAAAAACGTATACACGTCGTTTTGCGTGTTACTTCCGTCCCGAAATGACCTCGAAATGAATCAGTTGATGTTTAGTTCACAAAATAACTATTGGGAAAACGCCATACATGTGTTTTTTGACTGGTGAGAGTGTACACATTCGAAGAATTGAATACAAAATTATTTTTAATTATATTATTTGTTCCATTGAAAAAACTGCATAGCAAACGAAATTGCTGAGATGGAATATGAACAGCTATTGCTGATTTTATATTTGCAAAACATTTCCGATCGTCACACATTTTTTTATCAAACCTTTCACGCCTTTAGAATTACTTCTTGTCAGCATACACACTTCTCTAAAATGAAGCCATACCAACTGTGTTTTAAACTTCATTGTTGAAATTGAATTACGAATCAATCGTTGTTTTCTCTTTCACAATTCACACATGAGGAATAAACGTTGAGAGTCATTTTCAAATATCAACACTCTCCCTATGATCATACCTTTTTCATGGATTTTAATGGTCTTTTTAATGGTATTGGATTGTAATACTGCTTGATGGTTTATTAGGTAAGGAAGCGGTCGTAGCCTATAATGTGGTAACTATCTCGTCATAGGCTGGAGAGAAGAACAATACAGTCCTCGGTAAAGATGGTCGTGGATACTATGCGGTATCTTCACCCTTGCTTCATTGAAAAGTTTATTGATAGTATTCAATGATTGCCGAATGAAATAATGATTGACAGATGATTACAAAAAATTACATGTCTTGTACATGTCTATGTACATGTCTACACATCATCAACACTTGGTGTAATATATTCATAAATTTCCCAAAATACTCCGAATACAATAATGAATTGAATGCAATAGATTTTGAAAATATTTTCGGCTGAATTTCAAGATTTTCATTCGACATATAATAATAATCAAATAACAAATTAATGAAACAGAAAAAACACACGATAATAATAAATCTCATGTGAATGTATAATTATTATTTCATTCGGCAATCATTGAATACTATCAATAAACTTTTCAATGAAGCAAGGGTGAAGATACCGCATAGTATCCACGACCATCTTTACCGAGGACTGTATTGTTCTTCTCTCCAGCCTATGACGAGATAGTTACCACATTATAGGCTACGACCGCTTCCTTACCTAATAAACCATCAAGCAGTATTACAATCCAATACCATTAAAAAGACCATTAAAATCCATGAAAAAGGTATGATCATAGGGAGAGTGTTGATATTTGAAAATGACTCTCAACGTTTATTCCTCATGTGTGAATTGTGAAAGAGAAAACAACGATTGATTCGTAATTCAATTTCAACAATGAAGTTTAAAACACAGTTGGTATGGCTTCATTTTAGAGAAGTGTGTATGCTGACAAGAAGTAATTCTAAAGGCGTGAAAGGTTTGATAAAAAAATGTGTGACGATCGGAAATGTTTTGCAAATATAAAATCAGCAATAGCTGTTCATATTCCATCTCAGCAATTTCGTTTGCTATGCAGTTTTTTCAATGGAACAAATAATATAATTAAAAATAATTTTGTATTCAATTCTTCGAATGTGTACACTCTCACCAGTCAAAAAACACATGTATGGCGTTTTCCCAATAGTTATTTTGTGAACTAAACATCAACTGATTCATTTCGAGGTCATTTCGGGACGGAAGTAACACGCAAAACGACGTGTATACGTTTTTGACGGTTAGGCATTCGAATTTCGCGCGCGGCGCTTGGTTGGCGCGCCTCCCGAAAAAAATAGCACCTTAAATATCGTTTTTCTCGAAAACTATCCGAGCACTAATTCTAAAACTATGCAATGTTATAGCACTAATTATAAGGTAAGTTTTGGCCAAGTTTCATGATCCTTGCTCACTGGGGGGGGGGGGGGGGGAGCGTGAACTTGACCCCCCCCACTTTCAAACGCCCATATCTCGGGAACTAACAGAGCACTAATTCTAATACTTTGCAAAAGTGTAGCACTAATTGAGCACTAAATCCTGGCCAAGTTTCAGAATTAGTGCTCGAGTGGGGGGGGGAGCGTGAACTTGACCCCCCCCCCACTTTCAAACGCTAATATCTCGGGAACTTACAGAGCACTAATTCTAGTACTTGGCAGATCGATAGCACTAATTGAGCACTAAATCCTGGCCGAGTTTCAGAATTAGTGCTCGAGTGGGGGGGGGGGAGCGTGAACTTGACCCCCCCCACAAACAAATGCCATTATCTCGGGAACTATCGGAGCACTAATTCTAATACTTGACAAATCGATAGCACTAATTGAGCACTAAATCCTGACCAAGTTTCATAATTGGTGCTCGAGTGGGGGGGGACAGGTTCACGGACCTAAAGTTGGGTCCTCAAATCACTACTACACTACGCACAATCGGTATGTCTCAAATATTGGCCGGTAAATTAGTAGGCCTATGTCTATACATATTCATAATATGGGAGGGAAATGTATATATATATATATATATATATATATATATATATATGTGTGTGTGTGTATGCATATATTTATGCATTTACATTACCTAGATGTTGATGGGGTCACAAAATGTAATATTCAGATGTGAGTTACATGCATTTTAAATAATATTATAAATATAAACTGATATTCTCATTTTCATCGCTTCCTGCTATAAACCGATGCGTTTACACATGAGCTATAAGCATATATGAAATACATTTCACATGAAAGATTTAAAATACAACATAACATTACAATGTGACTGATGTGAAAGACATTGGATGAAATAAAATTCTATCGAATTCAATAAAATCTAATCGTATCATACAACAACAAACAGAAAACCGGATAAAGAATAATGTCGAAACCTTTTTGTTCACGAAATGCTCGATTCCTAAGCCATAACTTGTATAAATACGTCGGCCATCACATTATTCTGGCAAAGCATTCGTAAGCCGATCCGTCAAACTAGTAAACGAATTCCTATTTGCATCTGTCAGTTTAACAGAAGTAATGGGATTACTGGGTCGCATCGATCCCGCGTGAGATGGAGGATATTCCGCGGTGGTTACAAGTATAACGTTGGCGGGGGGGGGGGGGGGGGGGGGGGGAGTTACGAGGGTGTGAGAGAGAGGGGAGTATATCAAACATTCACATAACTAAAAGAAGTTCGAAGTTAAGAACAGACGGGAACTCTTCCTGCAAGGATAGTGTTCCCAGACAAACAGGAGGTTGGGAAATGTACGGATGTGATGAATATGGTTTGATTTGAAAATGTTTTCGGTGTTCTTCTCCTGTGTTTTTTTCTTTTGTTATATTCGCAGTGAGATAAACGGAATTGTAGATATGGAATTGAAAAACTTATTTGTTAAATATGCTTTTCACTCAGAATCTTTTGTTTCAAGAAGTTTCTTTATTTGATCGATGATGGACAAACTTTAAAGCATTAAATAAAGCTTGGGTTTACTTATCGCTGCTCAGATATAGGGCCTACTACGTCATTTAGATAATTGAACCTGCAGTTTTTCTTCCGAATGGTTGAATTCCCATGATATGTTTTACCTTCTGTGTTGTTCGTTTGAATATAACAATTTTAGTCCAATTTTCGTATAAGCCTACAATTTGAAATATTCATACGAATTTCCTGCTCAATCTTCAATGTGGGTTCGTTTCAAATCTCACAGAAACCAACACATCCAACGTTCCTTTCATTCCACAAGCCTTATTTCTGGCCACAATTTGAGGAAACACGAATGAATAATAGAAAAGAAACGTCTACCAAGATTTGTTTCGTTGTTCGCGTTCAATTCTTATACCAAGTTGGAATTTCAAAACAGAATTTTCCGAATAGTTGGATTCCATTAGTGCTAAACACACTGAGTTACATCAAAAGAGGGCGTTAATGTTAAATTAAGTGTGTTTGGTGTTGATGGGCTGTTCATCTTGCCTCCAAGTGTGAGATCCACTCGACAACGGCGCTCGTCTGAACGGCGTCGCGAATGCCATCGCTTGTTCAGACGCCGCGACGCCTCACGTCGGATGTGTGACTGGCAGTTGACCGGATACTAATGTCGGTCGCGTCTTTTTCTCTACAGTTTCACGTGTCATGTGACATCTACTTCAACGGACGCGTTTCATCTTTATAATGGACAAGTTGTTCGAATCGGGGAGGTACACTTGCGGTCGAAAAAAGGGTTCATTCCGAAATTAAAATTATATTTTAAATATAATATACGCATATTTATTCGTTGTTTGTTTTCACATACTGTGCGTGGAGTGCGTATTCACACTGTCTTCTAATTTCCATGCGTCAAATATCAGTAGGCCTTTTATACTCTTGTAAGGATCCATTTTAATCTAGCTTGATCGACACTCTATGTGACCGCAACTGTACACTTTCAAGAAAATTACTATTTTATCAATGGAACAAGAACATTTTCACAATTGGTTTTATGTTATCCATGAACAGAATCAAATATTTCTCTGTATTGAGTTTGACAGGAATGTCAATAGAGATAGGCTACATTTTCAGATGAGTATAGCGAAGAATTCCTTTGCCTGAAAAAAGCAGGCGTCGTTCTATTTTTCATTTCTCCATTTTGTTTTCACGTTGCACACAAGACATACAAAGTAACCAATCAATATGAAATTATTCACGGACATTGGTGTCATACCAAAATAGATTAATATTGTGTCTGACCAGAACATTTTCGAGTTTTTGTTTCGAATAATAGATTTTAATTTTGGAGAACCACCATTAGAATAGCATCGGGTAGAAATTTCGATCTCTCAATTTTCTTTCATTGAGATGAAATTCTCACAATAGGCCTATGTTGTTATATGCTAACCGTCAAGATCGGAAAAGTTGTGATCGGTCGTATCAATTATCATACTGGAAAAAAGTCAAATATTTGGTTTGAAATTTCTGAATGATGATCAACAGGCTGTATGTATGGACTAATGAAAAAGCTCTGATTTATGAGAAATCCTTGATATTTTCGAAATCAATGTATGTTTGTAACTTTTGGGTAGATCTACATTCCGTTTGAAAATCTCGCAAATCTCACAAAGCATATGCTGAGCTTTCTTATTTGGAGAAACAATTCAACTTTCTCTTGCTATGGAAAAGATAACGACCTCTCTTTACTTTAATGATACAAAACTATTTCATAACCTGGCCTTTCAAGATCCTTACCACGACTTCCACTTGGAATGATATCTCTGTGCTAGCTCTAATGTTCTAGTACTCTGATTGGATAATGTTCACTGCTAAAACCTTCCAGCAACTTGTTCAGTCCTCTTGTATTTCCATTGTTGTTAGCAACAAAAAATTGTAGCCCTTTATACATAAGTAGCTCTCAAAACTATTTCGGGCAAGATCGGCAAGCTCTTCATACAGGTAACCTATTATCCTATATAACCCTGTAACTTATATGGGCAACTCAAATTTCGCCCTGTATAAAGGGCTTGCCTATCTTGCCCGAAATAGTTTTAAGAGCTACTAATGTAGCCTTAAGTGTACCACGAAATATGAATATCATATTATACTGTGAGATTATTGATTTTATTCTATTTCTGTATCACCATACTATTCAAATTTTCCAGTGAAAATTACCACTGGTTGTTTCGAACGCCAAGGTATCATTTCATGACACAACCTGAACTTCGTGATTTATTGAGTCAAAAACAAGAGGAAATCAACAAAATAATATTTCAAGTATTATATAATACAATTAGTTTTCGAAATTTGTATTTTAATCAGCTATTCCAATAATAATTACCTTCCCTTGTCACGCAGTAACCCGCCGAGTAATTAGCCGGTCACTTCAAAGGCTCGGGGTTCAACTGATGTGATCGGGGTGGTTATACGCCGTACCAGCAACACCTAGCGCAACAATGAATACCAATATCGGTCATTACGGACACATTTCTGCGTATGAAGGGGTAATCATTGGCTGATTACATTTAATACATTCACTTTATTCAGTGTTATTGGATGAGTGAGAGCGAAGAAAACATCTGTTCTGAACAAATCTGGTTTTCTCATGTACTTTTTTGATTTTTTTACATGATCCGGAAGAGAATTATCAACCTATGATTCTGTGATTTTCAAAGGATACAGCGGAAAAATTGATTCCCTAGCTGTCCTACATGGGAAAACTATGCGATATGTAGTAAATAGTCTCCATAATGTGTGTATATATATATATATATATATATATATATATTCCATAGGCCCATATATTGGAGATTTTGTCTCACATACAGTACTGCTGAAACACAGAATTGGATTCAATCAATTCGAATTGAATCAATGGAATGAATTACAAATAATAACATTCAAGAAAATAATAAAAACAATGGAACGAGAGACGGAATATAAGTTAAACATCTAGGAATGGTTGTTGAAAGAATAGAAATGATGGGGTGGAACTGGAACTGGAACTGATTTTTGAAAAAAAAAGAGAAGGAAATCAATAATACTCATGATATGTGAATACAAAAACAAAGACAAAAAGTAATAATGAAATAATAATAACAAACAAACAGTATAACAGCTTTACAAATTTCTTTGTTCCCGTTGAATAAGGATCCGTATATCTTATACCATACAATAGCCATCACCAGAACACTGATATATCGCTGAATCGACTCCCATGCACTGTTAATAGCATCCAGACTATATGCAGTTATTGGTGGAGGAGCCGTGTTTCTGGTGTCTTCTTCACCTCGGGTTTCAGTGCCGCACTGTAACGATTCATATATATTGATGTCGGATGAATTCTTATGACATAATGATATGATGATATAATAGGTCGTACATAATAATTGCAGTGGTTATATTAGTGCAAATTTAGAACTGCGCATATGAAAAAATCAATTCTATAAAGAGGTATGTTCCACTCAGATACTGAGGGGGGAGGGCAACCCCTTCACAGCCCCGCAGGGAATTTTTCAAAAAACTCCGTTTCTTGAAGTATCTTGTTACTATTTGGGAATATGTAGGCCTAAGGCTGTTGCTTCATGGTGCATTATTTGCGTCAAGTATACGCGTATTTATTATCGGGAGAAGGATATATATATTTTTTTTTTTAATAACATCGAAACTTGATACAAAATCATTGTTCCCCAATTAAGGCTATGGATGAAAGATTAGATCGTTTGAACGGGGCACCACGAGGGCGATCTTACCACCCCAAAGAATAATTAAAATATTATCTGGAGAAATCATTCAAATTATTGAGCATAAACATGGAATAATGTTTTTTAAAGAGTATCGATTTACTCATTGTTCATTTCTTCTCCGATAACGTTCATAATTCAACATCATTCGTGATTTTAAAACTGCGCAAATTGAAATTAGGCGCTGTATTTCTGAAGTTTAGAACTAACTGCGCATATTGGGGTAAACTCCGCATAGGGTATTAGGGTCAACTGCGCACTAATATAACCCCTGAATAATTAGGTGTTTTGGAATAGTGAGAATGAGTCAGTCGTGACCCGTATTTAGTATTTACGGAACCATCCAAACAATAACCTGGACCACAGAAGTGAACAGGAAGAGGGCTCGTGATAAGGTGGGGGAGGTTCTGTGTTAATGGGCGATCTTGTTCTATATAGTTGACTAGAATCGGAGCGGTCGTTTGTTTCAGTAAAATTAAAGTAAAATTAAATTAATTTTAAATTAAATTTTAAAAATTAAAATTAAATAACTATTGTTATATGAGAATTGTGATGAGTAGAAGTGAGAGGAGAGGGAGCTGCTGATTGGCTGCGGATTCAGTGGAATGTAGGAATGAGTTCATTAGGCGATTTGAGCAATTCAAAGTATTCACAATCGGTTTCCAATAACATTCATAACCTCTGTTCCCACACGAATCTGGTTATTATTCCACAGGTCAGGCGACAGCTTCGTCACATGATCAGTCACGTGACTGATCGGTTCAGATATTCACGACATGGAGGTCGTCTACAAACTTGTTCATTCTTAATGGGTTTAACGACGCTATGATGTGATATAATTGAAAACTTGACTCGTATAAAATATACTTGACTTGGCAGATGTCGAATCTAGCAAGCCGTGAATCTCACCACAATGGATTTTATATTATTTATATCTATTTGAGCTAGGAAAACAACTATCTACGATGGATACGTACCTGAGCTCAACGTTGTTTTCCATGAAACCGATTGCATAAGCCACCAAGATCAACTACTCATGCATTCAGTTAACTTTCAGGCGATCTAAGCGGCGTTGTTTCAACTTTACATCGACTACGCAGGCAATCAGAGCCCTGTGGAGCCTGCAGCTAGCTTATGCGCGATCTAGGTAGAGTCAAAAAGTTTCTTAGCACTGGAGATAATCGTCAGCTGGGAGAACATGGGAGAAGTCCAAATTGCGTACCCGTCGCAGATAGCTATTGTCCTAGATTTGATGAATAAAAAAACATACATTGAATCATCTGCTTAAAGGCTGCCACGATCTGAATATAAATTTTGAGTTATGTCTATGTGTTTAGATTTATTGAAATTTATTTTTTGGGGATAGATTTTATTTCACAAATTTTGCTACCCGGCCCAATCTTATGGGGCTTTCTGTACTTTGTGATGGTGCTACACAAAAATGGTCGAACCAATTCAACTCAGAAACTATACAGTTCTGAAAGTCGGATGATTTTTCGTGTCCAGATATAGCTTTATGTAGATCAGTCAAACCCTGCGACCTGTACAGTATTACGAACAAACAAGAAACACACGGACAAAGCATCCATACGGGTGAGGTGGAGGTCTTTGCTATCGCTCATCTGAAAATTAAGTCTTAGCTTCGCTCATCCAATTAGGTTTGTATAGACTGGGCATACGCAGAATATGCATTTTAAGATGAGTGAGGTATTTATATAGATGATCGAAGACTCGACACACCTTGATCATATAAAATATATTTCATTCGATACGAACGAATCTGGGGAGCCGTGACTATATCACTGCAACATTTTTCTGCTATTATTTCCATCTATTCGATGAAAATATAGAATATTTATTTCATTATTTTTTTCGAAACGGCTAGATCGAATAGCATACAAATTTTCAATTATGTGTATCACTTCCGTTTCTACATTTGAGGCAAATTTGAATTACATTGGAGAGATTTTATTTATCATTTTCGCTCAGCCTGATCTTATGGGGTTTTTAGAAACTTCGAGATAATGTTTCTCAAAAATGGTCCAACAGATTTGACCCAAAAACAATATAGTTCTCAGTTGGATAAGTTTGCGTGTACAGAAGAAGAAGTGTCGACCGAACCCTGCGACATGTGCAGTGCTTACAAACAAACAAAAAAAAAACACGTACAAAGCTCTATAAGAGTTGAGTGAAAATCTTCGCTAACGCTCATCTATTAGGTTTTCCCTTCCCACATACAAGCACACAGTATTATTTGAAATTATCTCAGTGTTCATCTATGGCATATCCTTCGGGTTTCCTCTAACTATTCTCAGAATCATATTTTGTAAAGAATTGTTAAAACTAACCAACATAAAATATACCTCCGGGCAGATAATTTCTTTCTTTACAATAAAACACAATGCACAACAGAGTTCCATCATAAACTCTTGTGTATCCTGAATATACAGTCTATAAGATCAACGAAATTCTTATTTTCACCATCGTGTCTAGAATACCAAAATTCCCGAAAAGAGCATTTACATTGTTAAGAGGTCAAGCTATTGTGTTGGTTGAAGATGGAGTGTATCTAACAGCTGCTGGGTCTTGCATAAGTGGGCGGATCGTCTTGTGTATCGGTGGAGAGTGGAGAGAGTGGAGAGAGTGGAGAGCGGACAACGGAAGATTAATGAAGCTGGCTGGTACAAGCGCAAGCAGCTAATAGAAGGACACGAATTGTCCTTCGAGTTTTTATAGACGCGCCGGCTACGTCCCATTTCAGTGACATCCCGTTTCATCGACTGTCTCAGTTCATCGAAATACCGTTTCATCGAAATCCCGATTCATCGAAATCCCGATTCATCGTAATCCCGATTCATCGACTGTCTCGTATCATCGAAATACCGATTCGTCGAAATCCGGTTTCATTGAAATCCCGTTTCAGTGAGATCCCATTTCATAGACTTAGCCAATGACGTAGGTGTTCGTTTCATCGACTGTCACGTTTCATCGAAATCCCGTTTCCTCGAAATCCCGATTTAGTGAAATCTCGGTTCGTCGACTTTCAGCCTTTTACTTAGCTGTATAGTTTCATCGACTGTCTCGTTTCATCGAAGTCCCGTTTCATCGAAATCCCGTTCAAGTGAGATCCCATTTCATCGACTTTTAGCCAGTGACGTTGGTGTTTGTTTCATCGACTGCCTCGTTTCATAGGAATCCTGTTTCATCGAAATCCCGATTCAGTGAAATCCCGATTCAGTGAAATCCCGTTTCAGTGAAATCCCGATTCATCGACTTATTTTACAGCAATTACAGCAAAGTCGATGAAACGAGATTTCACTGAAATTGGATGATGCCGACGCGCCTGCGCGCCATGAGGCCACTGAGATTTCAATTGATAGTGTAAATAACATATTATGTTGAATTAACTTGAAGGTTTAAAGACTTGGTCAGTATGCTGTAAGTAGTTGCTCAAATTGATTTATTGTGGAATACTTTCTTCATCAATTGAATCGATTGACTGAACATGGTGATCGGTCAATTAGGTTATTCCTCTCTTTTTTTCTTGAAGCCTGAATTCAACTCCTAGTTTCTCCCTCATCGTTCTCATGAATTCGGTACGCGTGCTCTGTCTACAGCAGACGTCCTGATTCTACTTCTCCCTCCTCTTCGTCAATAGTGTTTCCTTCATCTTCTTCTCTTCGTACTCTTCGTCTTCGTATATAGAATATGATGAATTATAAAATTCATTTATTTATATATATATATATATATATATATATATATATATATATATATATATATATATATATATATATATATATATATATATATATATATGTGTGTGTTGTAGCGTAGACTTTGAGGGCCGGAGGAAGATGATAATAAGTCACTTTTCGGTGATTTGCCTTGCTTGAAACAACTGGTGGCTCTAAAAAGAGCCTTGGGTTTCGACGTTGCGGCTGAAAACGTTCAGTCATCTTCAGGAGTCGTTGTGTTGTGGTGATTGCTCGATTGCCGGCCACTACACCACAACGACTCCTGAAGATGGCTGAACGTTTTCAGCCGAAACGTCGAAACCCAAGGCTCTTTTTAGAGCCACCAGTTGTTCCAAGGAAGGGCAAATCACCGAAAAGTGACTTATTATCATATATATATATATATATATATATATATATATATATATATATATATATATATATATATATATATATATATATATATGTGTATGTATATATATATATATATGTATATACACATATATATATATATATATATATATATATATTTATTCGTATATATGGAATAAGTAAGGTGCATATAAATTTCATATCGATATAATTATCCCAATTGATGTTATATACGTCACAAAACTACAATATCAATTTTTTTTCGTCCTTTTCTCATTCCGATTTTCTTCTTTGGATTTCGTTCGATCCACATATGAGCCTTCTTTCAGGCTTCTCGAAGAAGAAACACAAATGGTATGTATGAGAATCAGTTAACGACTATTCAACCTTAAATAATAGCATAATAATCTCAAGGACAATAACGTCCTGCTATCAGCCGCTGGTGAGCAGGCTGGGGTCGAGCACGTGATGAACATCTCAACACACCTCCCTCCCCCTCCCCCCCCCCTCATGTTTACCAGCCACCTCATCTGGCCGAGTAAATCGAGATGAAGACATTGTGTGTACAACGTACAGTACATACAGAGGAGTACCACTTGTATATACCCGGTAGAGGTGTAACACAACAGTGCTTGATGTAGAGACGTACTGTAGGAAATACAGTTGTATAATAATCATCGGCGAAATCGACATTTTCAAGTCAAACATGAATATCATGAACTCAAATTTTGAAGTTTGAAGACACAAATTTGAAAAACAATGGAATTCATCTTCACTAATTTGTTTATGTGTTCAAAAACGAGTGTAATTGAATGACAAGTTCACATCTCCAAGATACTTTTATGCTCTTCAATTCATGTGACATTCTAATTCAGTGAATTCACTTGGTTTTATAAGATAATATGTTTTGATGAAATGTATTGACGTATTATATCAAAACTAATGGAATCCACAAAAATAAAATGTCAAAATAATTAAAGAGTATGACATTATCTTGGAGATGTGAACTTTTCTTATAATTTCACAAGTTTTTGAAAATTGTAAAAAATAGTGAAGATAGATTTCTCGATTTGTGGAAGCACCGTGCACTCACCCACTTGAATATTTTGATAAATCAAACTTTTATCATTTTTTTTTGTCCATTTAATTTTCAAATGATAAGAGGGTTCACTAGACTACGATTAATGATAAAAATCACGGTGAGTATTGTTCCCTCATTTATTGTTTGGGGCTGATAGGATGCCCCGTCCGAACGATCCTACCTTGATCGATCACCGCGGAAACTGTCTTATGTCGGCTGAGATGGTGTAACTGACTCATATATTAATATCTATACTCGACATTATCTACATTATCCAACCCCTGATTATAAAATATTCAACTTACTTGATTTCAATAAATTATTATAAAATTATAATCATAAAATGTATGTAATATTTATGAATAGTATATTTTTATTCTTATTCCATGATGTCATATTATCATTATAAGCTATGTGTAAGCCTTTTATATCCATCTATGTGACTCAATATCAATAATTGACTTGTTCATTCTATTGTGCTCCATTTATCTTGAGTCATACTTTCGTTGACATTCGACTTTCCATGCAGTTTTCAATTATTTGGTTTGAAATAGGTAGCGTATACTCTTTATACATTGCTATTTATAACCTTTATTGTACTGTATTTGTATACTACTTCCAATGTCGTATTACCTCTTCTAATACGTCGTCGAGTTTTCCATTAAGCCAAAGTTACGGCAACAAAACGTCGTTGCCGAGAAACCTCTCGAACTTTTCTTATTGTGATCTTCAAGACCCCGAAGAGATGTTTGAGATTCTGAGCCTTTTGTGTAAACCTTTTTTAAGCCTAAAGTTATCAATGTGGATGTTTTGTCAGGATTTATAGTGAAACAGTCACAATAGGTATATGTTAAACCCAAGTTAATACTTTAGAGAAAGTAAATTGAAAATGTAATAGGGTATTTTGTGTCGGTGAAACTTTGATAACATGAATGAGGAGACAGAAGAAATAAATCGAATGATATTGGAAATTGAAGAGCAAATAAATACCCAGGTGGCAGTGAATTGTGAGTTTGTTTGATTTTGGTGACCATGGTGACACACAGAGATAATTACCAATAATCAACATTCGGGAAAAAATGCATTGATGATAGATTTGTTTCTAACTGAATGCATGAGTATTTTTAGCTGTGCCAATAATTAGATGAGCGTAGTTACCCCATTAAAAACCCAATTAAACGAAAAAAAACTTTTTTTTCATTTTATCGCGGCATACAGGTCGGGAAAAAAGGCCAATAGACTTGAAACTGTTCGGCAGATTAGTGTTACACCAGAATAGATTTGGATGTTTTCTCAGAAAAATCGGTTGAACGTTTTTTTCGGAATACAATCAGAAAGCTTACAACATCCCCACAAGAGAGACACCAGAAGAAAATAGCTGAAAATATATTTTTTCAAATATGAAATTTTCACTGTATATGAAACAAACCATCATACACATTTTCAGTGATTCTCAAAACAATCGGGTTAGAAATAAACACAATATGATTTCACATTTTATTAAATATTAGGATCTACAGGTTCAACAGGTCAATATAAAACAAGTTGCACGTATCAACAATTGACACCTATGGCTACTGAACGTTCGAAATATTCCAAGGTATGAAGATGTAGATTGAGCTGACAGAATATTTTCCATTTTGGATTTCCATAATAATTCTAAGCTCATCTCACAGCGCATATATATAAACTGCGTTTTCCTAGTAACTTATATCACGAAACTATTATTCGTTGGACCGGAAATATATTTCAGATTGGTTTTTGTTTAGATTAAATCAGTTTATTTTGTTCGTTTGGTTATGTGAATTAGTTCAGGTTGGTTTGGAATAAGTTTGATCAATCGAGACAGTTAGATTGGTTTATTTATGCCAGTTTAGGCTGTTCGCCAATCAAAATACAACACATTTTGTCGTGAGCGCCGAATATGCTGTGCTATTTCCTGATTGAAATAAGAGTTCGTGAACACTTGATGAATTTTCAAGAACATTTGTTACGATATGTAAACGAATGCACGAATAACACACAGAAATTTCGGAAACCATATCCTCAAGTTTGAATTTATCAAACATTTTTAACTTCCTGTGGAAAATATTCAAATTGGCGCTTACGACATTTCGCCTTTCCATCATCGATATGACGTGAGATATGAGTGACTTAAGAACCCGCAACTTAGCTGAGAATATTTTTCTTCGAAATGCGTATATTTAGGATGACAGCATTCATAGTTGTGGTCCACTTCCTATCAGTGCATGTTGTGAAGTGGAAGTGGGGTGGTGACATTCTAAGAGTTCCAGAAACCACCGCTAGATGGCAGAGTGTTCTATATTTTAATATCGACAAAATCTAGTCAAATTACACATTTTTGCCAAGAAAAATAGGAAGACTGTGGAACTATAGGCAAATGAGGATTTCAAATATAGACAAGCAAAGTTGAACTTGAATATGTGCCTTTGTAATTTTTTTCTACTTCCATTCGTTAACCGGGAATTTAACAATGAGAACCATCAAGTAATACACATTTTGATTCAATTGTTGCTCTGTCATGAAATTATTTCCCAAAATTTGACTAAACACATATAATTATGAGGGTATTATTCATCGATTGCAATTTACCGAAAGTCCGTGGTGTTTGTAGTTCTTGAGATATGTGTTGCCAATCGCACCCTGTAAATCTGTCCAAGAAGCGGGCTCGAAAGAAACTATAACCTGGCCCTTCCACCAAAACCTCTTCCGAGTCCCAGGAGTCACTATTCGTGCCACGAGAAGTGAACGAGATATGAGATCATGACTATTCCAAGTTATTAAAGGTGACCCAGTTCCTCAACGCGATATTGTTGTATTAGTTGTCATGGTATTGTGTCTGTTTTTATCATTCGTAGTGACGTCAGAATAGTTACTAGTTCTTATTACATTGTCAACAGTCACTATATACGGTTCTGAAATTAATTTCAAACTTCATCATTGTTTACTCGTGATGAAAATGATGAGAACTTGATAATAAATCCGTTCAAATTGAAATATTCAGAGGTAAAATGATTGTGACTTACAACAATGTCAAATTATCAATGATGTTTATGTTTATTATAGTTGATATTCTACTGATAATATGAAACAGTAATAAACTAATTTTCTTTCACTCAATCTTTTCAATATAAGTCTGCTGTAACTAATTTATGATAACCCAGCTGTAAAAGCGTTACCATTCCGTGGAATTGGCTAGGCTTAGTTGAGTTCGGCTCTTGTCTTCTTTGATGTTTCCTTTTGTAACTTGCTTATCGAAGATTGATTAGATGAAATCGTGAATCTAGTGAGTTGTAGGTAGAGTGTGACAAACCATCCAATGTGTGTTTGTTTTCACTACAACTACTTCATTACTTTTTATGTATGTGAAATACATCCCGATTGGGAATTTGTAGGCCGTACTCATCACTCATTATTTTAACCCAAAGTTAAGCCTTTTTTAAGGGCCTCGTGGATGTTTTTTGTTGTAATTGTAAGTTTCTTTCTGTATCAGTGTTTTTGACCAATTAAAAAAAATGATAATGATGAAACTGTCTGAATTTGCTTTCTTTTTATATTGTACGCACCATTTTAGTGTTAGTCTGAACTGACCACTGTAAAAATATGTGGAGAGTCTGTCGGTGCGTTGAGTATATATTATAGTAGGGTTTTATATCGGCCAGTGATGATAAACTTTCATCCAAGAAAGAAGAAAGTCGTCTACCAACATGGAAAACAAAATATCACAGTTTTAATAATGGAGCTGTGGATTTCTAAGGTATAATAAGTTTTTTCAGGAAAAGGATTTACAATTAGAATCGCAACTGCATATTTCAAAAGCGATGAATCCTCAAAGTGAGATTAAAATAACAAAAGCTTCTAGAAATTCCAAGTTGGTAGATAACCATATTCTTTCGTCAAAACAAGTGAAAAACCAGACCTTTGTTGCCACTTCTCAAATTCTGAATGCTATGTAAAAAAAAACAGATCCAGTGTTTCCATGTCTCATATATTTTTTCTTCAATCAAATCGAAACTTGATACAAAATCATTATTCCCCAAATAAAAGATTATAGTTATCATCGCGACAGGGTTACCTATGGAACAGATTCATTTGCACCTGAAGTGACAAGTCCGTGACTCACTTTTCAAGATCCCATTTTCATTTCAGGAATAGCAAATCAGCAAAAAGTGAGATGAGAATAAAAGTGACTCATGTCACCAAGTGACTACAGTGAAAAAAGTGAGAAGTTTCAGGAATAGGGGTCCAGATCTTAACAGTGTTGTTTTGATTCTCAGGCAAGCCCCAGCCGACGGTGACGTGGTACCGTAACGACGAGCGGATGACCGACGCAGCAACAATCGTGTCGCAACAGGTGGTACGCAGCGAGGTCGTGGTGCGCAGCCTGGGCAGACACGACCTTCACTCGCAGCTGCGCTGCAACGCGTCCAACAACAACAAGACGCAGCCCCTCGACGCGACTGTACACGTGGACATGAACTGTAAGTACTCTCACATTTTACGTTTCTACATCTCATTTCCATGATACACTCACGATAGCGTGTCCACGTAATTATGTGGATTGTGAATTAGAATCGAAATAGTGATGAGATGAACACAACACGCTGTAGATGTCACCCCTCACCCCCCTACACACAAAAAATTCCATGAAACACACCAGCACATAAAGCGCAGTGGTTAACGCGCTCGCTTCATGTGATCTGAGAGGCGAGGGGAATGTCGAACCCAGTTCGATCCCGCCGCCGACCATCTTTACAGGGGTTTTTCATGGTTTCCCTCTGTAGTCTGGGCTGATGCCAGGATGGTTCCTACAATAAGTCGGCCATGACCACTTCCTTCCCACTATCCTTTCCATTACCCAAGAACCTTCATCTCATCATCCCATCATCTCACCAATCATCCATCCGACGCCAATAGATTTTCGCTATCATTACAGTGCGTCGTTAAACCCAATATTTATAAAAATATGAAACACAACCAATAAAGACTCATGAATGTTGTCTCACAATAATTCCCACTGCGCTACCACATTTTTGAATCATTTTATCGTCAGCTCCCCTCCACAATCCTCCCTAAACCATTCCACTCTCACCAGTTCGAGGCAGGATAGAGTGGGTTTGTATATCTCTTGTACTTGCTTGTTTACGGGGGAGAGAGTAACCAAGGGCTTGCATACACGCTGCATAATACGAGCTATATACAAAGTTAGCTTGCATGTAATCATACAAGTTTTAATTAACTTGAATTAAGTTGGAGTTGAAGATAATATTATGTTGGTACTGTTGGTGCTGCCGATTGTATGGTTTCAATAACCGGAGGCTGTAGGTCACAGGTGACAGTCTTCGGGCTCTGAGGACTACCAACTGACGAGACTAATCGTCTCAAGGGGGTACATGCACGGTGCTTACACAAATGGAGAAATTTGTCTTTACCATTTCCTCCGTTTTCAAAAATCTGTGTAATTGGATGCAAATTCTCATCTCTAAGATAATTCTATGCTCTTTAATAAGTATTACATTTTAGTTTTGTGAATTCAATCATTTTTGAGATAATACGTCAATGAATTTCATCACATTCTTTTTACGTAGGCCATAGGCCTATTAATTGACGTATTATCTCAAAACTGATTGAATTCACACAAATGGGACGTCACATTAATTGAAGAGCATAAAATTATCTTCGAGATGAGAACTTTTCATTCAATTACACCGGTTTTTGAGCATAGAAAAGAATTAGCGAAAGTGAATGTCTCCTTTTTCATTAGCACAGTGCATGAAACGTAAACCCCTAATTGTATATTCGTGTTATGATAATTCTGTGGTCACACGAGATAAAGTTGTAGCAACTTTTCTAGGTCTACTTTGAAACTTGAGGGTGTTCAAAATGTTCCCATAAATACTGATATCGATACATAAATGTTATGACTATGCATTTTTCACATTCCGCTAATCAATTGTAATTCCACGAGGATACCATGGCGGAAAACCGTTCTAAGTCAGTACTGCAAATAACAATTTTTTCATGTTTTGAGGATGAATTCGTTTTTCTTCTTCTGGAACTGGAAATAGATGGAACATTGTTAGACGAGCTTCAGCGAGGGTTCAATTTGACATACTGAAAGAAATTGGTGCTCGTTTTTATTTTTTATTTTTTTCTCTCGTTTTTTTCTGTGTTTTTTTGTCGTTTCTCCACAGGTCAAACGGCTACAGCTATCAACTTCAAACTTTTTTTCAATATGGTTCCTCATCCAGATTAGATCTGTATAGTTTTGTGGCATTATCGGGGTGTAACTTTTTTTTTATGAATTCTCGAAATTTCAAAAATACCCATTAGAATAATATGACGGAAAAAAAATATATATTTTCCAAATAAATGAAATTTCGCGTGAAGTTGAATTACATTTTGATACACATTTCTAAAAATTTTCAGCTTGATCGGGTCAGCCATTTTGAAGAAATAACATAAAATGTGCTAAATTGGTACCACTCGAAGCAGTTTTTACCCATACTATTACTATTCGCTCGTCTAACAACGCATATATGGTGTTTTCCTAGTTAATTGAATGAAAATGATGCATTAATTGAGGTGATGAGATCGTCTCCGTGGTGCCCTGTCTGCGAGGACTTTTCTGCTGTTCGGTTTTTCGTTTTTAATGGAACTTGATACAATAGTTGAGAATCACAACAATTGTGTATATATTTTTGTTTCTGTGGTCGAATAGAAAAAACACAACTCTGCACTCGACATTTGATAGTTATTTTGCTGGAAAAACTAACAGCGTCGGGAGTCGATCCATGGACCCTCAAAACGCAAAGCAGCTATGCTACCAGTAGCACCACGCATACAAGTGTTTCCTAAATGCTACTCTATCATATCATAGCATTCGAGTCATGACATCACAAATCGTTGCGTTCCCATTGGCACTTTTAGTTTAAAACAGATTTGCAGACAAATTCTCGCGCCCCGTCCAAAAGATCCTAATTTCATCAATAGCCTCGATTGGGGAGTGATGATTTTGTATCAAGTTTCAATGATAAGTAAAAGAATCAATTAAATATCTTGCAATCAATCCCAATTATTTTCATCACCTCATGCTTATTTCGAAGCAAAATGTATGACGTTTCCAAGGGATTTGATCATCTAACCAGGCAAACGCAGTATACGCGTTGTGAGATGAGCGAAACTCCACACACCTTGATCATATAAAATGAACTTCATCCGATGCCAATGGATCTGGGAAGCCGTGAATTTAATAATGCAATATTTTTCCACTAGTATTTGTATATATTCTATTAATGAGAAACATGTTTTAAATTACTTTCTTCGAAACGGCTGGTCCGAATAACACGTCAATTTTTGTTAATGTGTATAGTTTCTGTGTTCACATTTGAGGAAAATTTGGATTATATTGAAGAGATTTTATTTTTCATTTTTTTCCGCCGAAACTAATCTTATGGGGTTTTTAGAAACTTTGAAATAATGTTTCTCAAAAAGGGTCCAACCGGTTTGACCGCAAAACTATACACTTCTAAGTTGGATAAGTTTGCGTATAAAAAAAAGTTTCATGTCAATCGGTCAAACCCTGCGACTTGTGCAGTGCCCACAAACAAACGAACAAACAAAAAACACAGACAAAGCTCGGTAAGAGTTGCATGGAAATCTTCGCTACTATCCATGATTTTGATTGATTGTGAATATAATACTTTCAATCCGCTCTGAAGTAAACACTTCGTCATTTACTGATCGTGTTGAAAGTGCTGATTCGGTAACCACCTTGCCACGATATTTCACCGAGTCGATATACCCTGGCAGGGAATCGTCTTCTCCCTTAGCTCGATAATATTCCCGCAGAACTTTCAGCTCGAGTCGGCAGAGTAATTAAAGGAAATCCATCAAGCCAACAAATTTAGAAGTATACTTTATTACATTACGAAATCCTTCAGTGTATTTAATAACAGCTGTCGAGAACTTTATTCAAAACAATATTTTATTCGTTACAATAACAAATAAAAACTCGATTACGTTATCCCATTAAAAATTCGTTTTGAAGAATTAATTATCAACTGGATAATAAATTTATATCATAATTGAATTATGTCAATGCATTTCATTTACATTACCGTTAATCATTTATAATTGGTTCCATAGAACAAACACAATAATTCCGAGTTCTAACTTACTCACATTATATATTTTTTCAATTTTAATAACTTCTTTGCTACTTCCCTTAATACTCCCCAAGCAACTGTGCATGTAATTGAAGTATTAATGGCTGTTTTATTCTCTCATCTGACTGGGAGAGTATGAGGTACGAAGTAATTCGGCCAATTGAGTCGTCACCTCGGTTAATTCGAGCCGCGAGGAGAGCCTAGCCTTGCTTGTCTCTACAACTAAGAACCAAGTTCGTAATGACGTTAATTCCGAGCGCTGGTTGCTGATTGAATTATTGGGTTTAAAATCTACGGGATGTTACAGCGGTCTCGGTTTAGGTGGGTGAAAGGCGGGGGGGAGGGGGAGGGGGGGGGGGGCGTGAGATACTAAAGTAGAAATCATAACGGTATACTGAGGACGAGTCGGCTGAAATTTGCACTGCTAATCCTTAAATTGGTTACATCTTAGAATCAAGTAGGGCCTATATAAAGTCTGTTGCCAAGAAACGAGACTTCAAAGGAAAATTAAATTCTATAAATATACGGCCTTAGATGTAAATATGTGATATGGAACCGCAGCATATGAGTTGACGAAAGCAGTAGCTATAGACTTTATAGTTTCAAAATCTAGGTTCGTATACATAGGCATATACATGTATCTCATTAACATCGAAATCTTGATCTACTATCATAATTTTATCGTGATTTGGCCAGGTAATAGATAAGATTAGATTTCTTTAATGTTCCAAAGCGTTGTCAATTCTAAAACCGAAAATAGATAAGTCAAATAACAAATTCACCATAAATATAATCATAAATGAATTAGAAGGCTAACAAATAATCTCAAGACATATGTTTTTACATAGATAGTGTGTATGAACTAAATTAGTGACGTACCTTGTCACAAGTCATAACAATACTGGAAAATGGAACATAAGACAAGAAATGGAAAAAATCAATACTTTTACAAGAGGTGAAACTTGGTAATACATTGGAAATGCTATCGAGGCTGAGGATGACTCAGTAAGACCGTTTTGAAGCGCTTTTTTTATATAGTTTTCTCGCTTTCCTCGCTTATTCTAAAACGCATGTGATGCGTTTTCCTAGTCAGATGAGCGTAGCACTGATTTCAATCTCAAGGTATATTGGTGAACAGTGGTATTTTTGTTCGTATATTTTTTTGATTTTGTGTTCGGTACACGGGTCATAAGAATTGTGACCGATGAACTTGATACATTTCTGGACATCATAAATGTCATTTCAGAATGAGTTGGTATTGTGATTGAGTAAGATCGAATCTGCACTTTTGTCCGAGAATAATAATAATCCCCGTAAGAAATTGCATTTGGTGATACCATTTGATATTTTGGATTTCTTCCTATTGCGATGAAATGCCTACAAAATATTATGATTGTCCTAATACATGTTTCTACCAAAGTGGAAGAAATTTTGTGTCGTCTTTTTGTAGAAAACTGTGCGAATGAACGCAATATATCAAGTTGGAAAAATTCTAAGATATAGGCCTATTTATATATATATATATATATTTATTCATTCATAAATCATTTTCGAGTACAATTCATACAAATATCTCTTTCATCTTACAACTCACACGCTGCGTTTTCCCATTTAGTTTCCACGTCAATTCGCGGCCGAACAAGTTACACCGAGTGTAGAATCCACTTCGTTTCCTCGTTAGGTATCCTATTCTTCAGAGTATACACCACAAGTCCATTACCACCTACATGCCCCCACGTCATACATTAACATCACATGTGTACATCGCTTACACATACAATTAATAGACAACAGATAATAGAAGTTCCGTTATTTTTTCGTGTAGTTTGTTTGTGCGGTTTGAGTTTCCGCTCGCAGCGCCCGCCCGGCATTAAGACGAACGACTCCCTTGACAGTCGACAACTTGTTACAACACAAACAACCCTTTACCTCCCCTCGCCCCCCCCCCCTCGTTAATCCCCCTCCCCCCTCCACTCATCTCACGAGAGCGTCACCGTCAACGGCTCAATCGCGTTATTAATGCGAGAGTACTTACCATCTTGTCAGCGATCACCGAGAAACAGAGAGAAAAATGAATGGATTACAAGTGTAGTTTTACAGAAATGTGACGTCATTTGTAGTTACAGTTGTGATGTTGGTAGCATGGAATAAGTCTACTGCGAGAGTCTGAAGTTATTATTGTTGTAGGCATTACTTCGGGCTTGTGATTGTGTATAATTATGTTATTGGCTTTATACACGTTAGGGGTGTATAGTCGGGTAAATTATAAAGATTGATTATTGTCATCGTCCCTGCTAGCATTTCAGTATTCGGACGTAAATATATGATAATTATACTTATGTGTCACCTGATATACTTGTTTATATTTCAACTTATAAAGTTTGCTTTTGTATGACAAAATTCGATAATAATGTAGCATCAACTAACTTTATGCATATACATCAATAGCCCCATGTCGATTTTCATACTTTCAAATCTTGTTCATGTATACTATATATATATAGGATGAATAATATTACGATAATTACATTATTTTTTGATGATAATTTAAGTAATTTTTTCGTAATTATGACTTTTGGAAACTGAAAGACTTTTATCTGCGGCGCAAAAGTGTGGTCGCAGACAGCGCAATCCTGCAGGTATTGAAATTAATTGGTTTTGAATAATTAAAATCAGGTGGTAAGATAGCCTTTGTGGTGCCCCGTCCAAACGATCCTACTTTTCATCCATAGCCTGAATTGGGAAACAATGATTTTGTATCAAGTCTCGATGTTATTAAAAAAAAATGGCTGTTATAAAGACTGTTTTTTTAAACCAATTGCGACTGATGTGCAAACATGTATTTTGCAAAGGACGAATAGATCAACAAAAACATCTGATATAAATAATAGGTTTGCCAGCAAATGTATTTCAGTTTACAGTAATGTGCCGTCCGCCTATTGAGATGAGCTGCGCGCGCCGAGGCCATCAGTACCATGCTATTCTAATGAATTCGTGTAATCGGCTCAGTGATTCGCAGTGTAAATGATCCCTTTTTCATACCTCTTACTCATAATGCTGGATGAAATATTCAAATTGAATTTCACAAAAATGTAATCCGTTTAAATAAGTCTTTTTGAAGAGGTATATTTCATTTCCAATCCCCTTAAACTTAAGTCTAATGATATATATATATATATATATATATATATATATATATATATATATATATATATATATATATATATATATATATATATATATATATATGTAAGTGTGTGTGTGTGTATAGTCCTACATATACAAATACACAGAATGTATAGGCGTGAAGAATTACCCCCAGGCGATAAAATACATAATTACATTTTTATAATAACAAGAAAAATATATTGCGTATCATTTAGAAAAGTGAATAGGCCTACCTCACATCATATATTTTTGTATTCGCTGTTTGATGTCATACACATGCGCACGCATATGCACGCTACTGCGCACAGGAGTCTCAGAGACGGCCCAAGCCGTATCTAATTCACCACAAAGAAGAGGACACTCAATATTTTATTCCAAATTGAACAGCCCCTAGATTGATGAATCGATTCCTAGAATGAAAGAATTCTCGCAACAACGTAATTCTTATAGATAAATAAAATCCCTTCCAAGTTACTTAAATTCCGAAAAATTCTCATTATCGGTATGTGACTGTCTCCGATATCGGCTCTATTTCCGTTAGAGATGATACAAATGAATATCATGCAGAGCCATTACGATCATCGGCCCTGTTCCAATCGATCCGACTCCAATAGATCTAAGTCATCATTACAGTGCGTCGTTTAACCCAATATGAATAGTGAAGGTTCTCGACGTGAAAGCCTACACGCAAAATGGCCTCTCGAAGCTAGAAATGGCGGACCCTTCTTCAGGTTTGTACGCATTGACCTACAGACTCTGGCAGAGGTGATGCTTGTACGGGGTGGGGAGGGGGGGGGGGGTAGAGGTCTTATGGGGTTTAACCCCTCAGGTAGTAATCTATGTGCGTCGTGTTGCGCGATAGGGCCGGACAGTCGGTTCCCCACGCATTAAAACACAACCCCTTGTTTACTTTATTCCGCACAACGTGTTTCCATGGCTTATTCATTAATCTCGATTCCTATGCTAAGTGACAATTATGAATAAATTGTGTAAGTAAGCCATCTTCTACGTGTGTACAATGACTAAGTGTATCTTTTCTATTATTTGAGCGGTCGGCAAGAGTTTTGTGGTCAAGCTCTGGCTGGAATTCTCAAGGGTTGGTGCGAGTTATGGGAAAGTGTGAATTATCTACGGCTGTGGTGTGTGTGTGTGTATGTTTGTGTTGGTACTGTGAACAATAGTCGGGATTTCCATTCTTATTCACACAAAACAATACATTTTAGTGGATGGGCAATAAATCGACGAGATTCATTGTATGACCAAGTTGCCCTCTGGTGGAAGAAATCGTAATTACTTTTTTATATTGGATCGTGAAATATACTCCGAACTTTTTAATGACATTTTTTGATTGAATATCAAATATACTGATTTGTCCTTCTCAGTATTTTGAATGTGCAAAAATGGAATTGTACCCCTCGATTTCAATTCATCCATTCAGACTTTTTGTATATGAACTCTTGATCAATAAAATGGTGGGATGAAATAACTCTTGACTTTTCAAAAACAATGTTCGAATGAATAACACAGAATTATTAAACCTTTCAGTATCAGATTTAATTATTTTATTGTACCATTGCATTTGATTGCACTTACTTATTGAACTATAAATATTATAATTTTGATTTATAATTTTTCTTTCCAGTCATAGAATTGAATAACATCGCATCCCTGAAATTGAATTCCAACGAATGAGGATGATATTTAATTCCCTTTTTCTGGAGAAAACTATGAATAATCATCTCAATCCCATGAATTATAATTCATTCGTATGTCCTCCAGAATCCAGCCCATTTACCAAGTCGTGGCGTAGACATTACAAGATTCTGTTTATATTTCTATACCTAATCGGTAATGCCTACGTCATGACTTATGGTCTCTAAAAGAAAAAATGATAATCAAAATTTCCTAAATTGCGATGAGGATTTCCAGTTTTCTCTCAAGTAGAGAGATACATACGTCATTGTTCATCGAGATCCAGTTTCAGGGTTGTGATGTCCTTTGAGTATATTACGAATAACTATTAAAAGATGTACGTAACTAATAACTAGGCTATGTACGTTGGCACTTGTTCAAACGGCCATACAGGCCTATATTTAATTCTCGTTAACTTCATACAGAAATATGGTCAGGGTAGCGTTAGAATGAGGGTAGATAACAACAGTGAAATGTGAAGTCGTGATATTGTGATGGAAATATAGAGATAGATATAAAGCACTCGTAAGTGAAGAAGAAAGATATAATAGAGAACGGGAAGAGATAGGATATTTGGTGAAAAACGAGATGAGATATACTTGGAAGGAGATTTGTGATTTGTGATAAGGAATGATCAACAACAATGTTCGTTAATTGAAGTATAAAATAATGAATATGAAGATACGTCATATTTGACACAATCAATGTTTCCAAATCGAAGCTGAGGTTTCCGTTCGGACAGAACACCATGACAGCAATTTCACCTCCGAAGGTTGATATAATGTCATAATCTAGCTAACTGAAAATAATGCATACAATAACACATATTTTGTATGTCCACATACTCATCATGCGTGAATTAAAGATAACACATTGTAGCTTCCAATTATCCTAATTAGTTCGTCTTGATATGCAATCACGTTAAAATGTTTAGATTGTCGCTTGTATCTATATTGGTGGCAGATAGCGCGTGAGTGACCGTACAGTTCGCAACGCGAGCACCGGCAGCGGTCCTGTGTTTGTCTGTCTATCGCTTGTTTGCACAGCGGCCGCACATTGTCAACACACGTCATCATGTGTTTTACGAGGGTGATCATGTGTTATAGCACTCTTAGCGATCCTCAGGGAAGCCATTCGTATTGTTGTCGGCGCGGAACTGATGGAACGGTTTGTAAAACCGACGCGGATGTTTGGTAATGTGGAAAGTGTTGAAATAAGTCTCTGTGGATTTTGTCAGATTAACGTTTTTTTTTATCAGAACATGACTCTTGTTTTTATAATTTTATGAAGTAACAACCGAATTGAAAACATCGTCATGAATGTGAGGCTTTCACCTTGACTGAACGACTGAAGTGACCGCTGGGCATGGGTTCGAGTCCCGCATAAGGCATGGGTTTTTGTAAACGTCCTTTCACCTATCGTCACTTCATGGTTGCATAATCACCCGCTCATTAAAACCCCCGTATAATCTAGCTGTTGGTGGGGTCGTTAAGCCACATTGAATAAAAAATGAAAAAAGAAATGAAACGTGCATTGACTTGCAATTGTGGAGCTTGCCCTGTTGCTAGGGGACATTTGATAATAATAATAGAAGTCTGATTATGTGCGTATGTTACCTGTTGTCCTGATAATTATCACAGAGTGGACTGGTTGATCTAGGTAGAAAATCTACTTTCACTCTTTATTCAAGCTGTACCTACTCGTATCCACGAGAGCGGGTCTAGCACACACAAGAATACCACTGTGATGTTTGTACGGCAGTCATGCACGTGTGGTGTTTTATTAACTCCTCAGAACGAGGGTCGCAATAAGAAACGCTACTTCATTTCTTCTAATTGACGAATGTTCGATGTTCACCAAGATTGAGTAATTATCATGATTTCCAAATTGTTTACAGCCATTCAGTTGATGAGCGAATCTTTGTTCTCTTGTAAATAGGAATAATAAACATGAACATAAATATATATATATATATAAGGGATCTTTGGAACTTTGTCAGTTATGACATGAATCCATTCTTCCGAGGAATGAACTGTGTACTGATATACAAATATTTATTCGAACTCAATGAATCAAAGAAACAACTAGGAAATATTCAATTAATATGTGTAAATTCATTCATACTCAACGTTTCGGAAACTTGTTTCTCCCTTGCATATCCATTAAACATAATATGTGAAATATAAAATTAATATATAATAATATGTGGGTATGTGAAATTATATGTGTATATTTATATATGAATATACACATATTATTTGAATATTTCATAGTTTTCTCCATAATTCATTGAGTTCAAATCTGTGTATATCAGTACACAGTTCATTTCTCGAAAGAATCAATATATATATATATATATATATATATATATATATATATATATATATATATATATATATATATATATATAATATTTATATCCACCGCTCTCTCGGTCGCCCCACTCTTCGTGTTCCCACTGCAGCCGCCTCGAATACCCGCCTTGGTATTCTCTCGGTTCCCATCCTCTTCATGTGACCGAACCACCTTAGCCTCTCTCTCCCCAGTTTGAATCCTAATCGCTCTATCCCTAGCTCACTTCTTATCTGCCTACTCCGAACTTTATCCATTATTGTAACTCCATTCACACTCCTCAAAAACTTCATCTCAGCTGCCTGTAGCTGGTTCCATTCCCTCATACCCGCCGACCATGTCACTGCACCATAAGTTAAAATTGGCAGGAAATACATTTTGTACATTATAAGTTTGATTTTTAGGGGAAACTTCTCATTCCACAGCAACTTTCTAACTGCCTGATAGAATGACTCCGCTTTCTTTCTTCTCTCCTGCACCTCTCTATCCACTTTAGCCTTGTTGGTGAGTATGCTGCCAAGGTATTTAAACTCTTCAATCTCGTTCATCCATCCTTCTCCAAGCTTGTATATATATATATATATATATATATATATATATATATATATATATAGAGAGAGAGAGAGAGAGATATATAGATAGATAGATGGATAGATAATTATTTTACTTCAAGATTAGCAACTGTGAATATTGAATTCATAAGGAGATGGAGTATAGGCAATCCAATGATTTGTTCCAAGAAAAAACTTTCATCTTCTCATTTGTATAATTGTCTTTCTCATTTCTATCTGACATCCCATGATGATATGATTGGGAATCGTGTGAAAATTAATGAGTAGAAAATATAGTTCTCCTCCGAGACAAGTCGGAATAGTATTCACTCTAAACTTACGAACCTAATTACTGCAATACAAGGTTTAAACTTTTTTGCGAACCCATTATAATAATGGAGAGAAAAGTTTATTAGTTCGTTTTCAAATGTCTCCGGTATAACTAGGGGAGAGTAACCAAATAACGAATAGGGTAGGTTGTTAGTCACAAACGAATGCTGCGGAATGCCCCTTAAGTGTTCTAATTGTGTCTCCAGGCAGGGAAAGGGTTGAAAATCTTATTAAAACTTTTATCAACAAAGCATCTTATTAACAATAACCAACGTCTACTTTGTTACGATGATAACTTGTTAGCTCGCTTGTGAAAAGTATTATTATTTCATTCTAATTAGGTCTCGGATACACTACAGTTACTATATATGTGAGGGAGAAGATCTTCAGTCTCAACTTGGAAAGCTGAACTCAACATTCCCAGATATAAGTATACTATATATGTTTTCAACTTGAGAATAATTGAGCATTCAAAAGTTTCGTGGAAATATATTTTTTCGACTTTTATTCCGTTATTTACTTGAACCCAAGTCTAACTCTGTGAAAACCTTCGCCTAGGGTTAAGTTTTGACTACTCTCACAAACATTTTTCTTCTTTCTTCGATCCTTCTCTTCTTCATCTCGGTAGAATATTCAAACAGTGAACTGGAAAAGTAGAAGACTTTTTAATATCATATTATGAAGTACAACGTGTATGTTGATATATGTATGTTGTGTGCGTGTATGTTATACACATATATATATATATATATATATATATATATATATATATATATATAAATATATATATATATATACATATATAAATATATATATATATATATATATATATATATATATATATATATATATATATATATATAATATCGATGATTTCAAACTTTGGAATATATACAAAATATGAGATGAATGAACAATATTCCAGTGTAGAAACAGGGGAAACATGTGATAAAAGTTGGAACTCTGTTGTGAAAGGATCGCGTAAAAGGTGAACAATAATTTCTAGCAAATGAGACGATTTATTGTTCGGTCGCTCCACCAAGTTACAGCAAGGAAGTTGGATAATTTGTGTCGGTTGTGTAGAGAGAAAGAGAGAGAGAGAGAGAGAGAGAGAGAGAGAGAGAGAGAGAGAGAGAGAGAGAGAGAGAGAGAGAGAGAGAGAGAGAGAGAGAGAGAGAGAGAGAGAGAGAGAGAGAGAGAGAGAGAGAGAGAGAGGACGAGAGAGAAGAGAGAGAGAGAAAGGGAGAGAGAGAGAGAGAAAAAAAGGAATGGAGAGAGACAGAAGGGGTGATATAGTGAACACACCCGTGCGGAAAAAGGGAATAATAATATTTCTAAGCTTGTTTGTTTTGCAAACGTGGTTAATTATTCTTGTGTTGGCTGCCTGGTTGCGTGAAAACCTCGTTGAAAAACGAAAAGGTGGAAGAGTGTGAATATCTACAGTATTGCTGCATCGTAAAGAACGAACTTTCAACCAGAAGTGAACATGAATGGTATTTTAGTTTTTCCACACTGTGTAGCTGGAGTCCAGTGAAATTGCCCCTGCGTGTTTCCTGATTCCTAGAATCGGGGTGAACAGTTTGAATCAAGGATAGCACGTTGTGAGGTATAGTGGCGCCAGCCAGAGGGTTTATACACCAAGAACTAACTCATGACCTGGAAAATGACGGAAGCTAATTGAATTAATGAATTTTCAAAGTTGAATTTCAAAGTTGGATTCAAGATGAATTTTCAAGTTGTGAAAGAGACCAAATAACTTGGAGCTCAGCTGGACTCTCATCTGATACATTTCGTGCTAGTGCTAGCTGGTAGCTAGAGAAGCGCTGGAAGATTATCAGGAACGATGAGGATGTGGTTGAGAAAATTAAAGAAAGACCTAGTAAAATGATTGAGGAAATGCGATGGGAAAATTTGGCGAAACGAAGACAAATATAAAGAATGTGCAATTTTGTTAGATTCAAGAATGAATATACAGGATGGGATCAATTAAGCAATAGAACTGGATAGGGATTACAAAGAAGTACAAGGGAAGGAGTAATAATTGAAGTGGAAAGAGTGGATAGAGAAGTAGGTATATATAGATTCATTCAAAGAATGCGGGAATAGAATGAATTGGAAAAAGATATGAAGAATTTAATGAAGATCGATGATTTAAGAAGAGAACTAAGAAAAAAATAACGAAGTATAATTGTTTTGAGTATGTTTGATTGTAATTTCATGATAGAAATCATTACCACCTGTTCTAAGAACAGTATGTAAGGAGTACATAGAATGACTCACTAACTCTGAATGTAGATATACAAGAACTGGACATATGTTGCTATAGAATTCAGATCTTCTAGTAAATATTATCCAATGACAGCTCTTCAGTCTCTCTGAGCTAGCAGGTCTAGGACGGTGTTCCAAGTGTAAGTCGCAATAAGGGTCCTTCAGGATGCTCACGATTGTATCAAGGAGGCTCCATCGACTGAAACGAGTTAGTCAAATCATCTCTCAAAGATAAATTCTCGAAGAGTTTTATGTGATAACATTTTTACTGGAATACCTTCTGGACATCTGTCTTTGTCACGATAAAACTAATATGTTTTATTTTCTACATGAATGTAATACTAGGAAAACTCAGAATATGCGTTGTACGATGAGCGATATATCTATGAAGTCGAATTCGAAACTCCACACACCTTGATCATATAAAATATACTTCATTCGATATCAACGAATCTAGGGAGACCGTGACTAAATTACTGCAACATTTTTCTGCTATTATTTCTATCTATTCGATGAATGAAGAACATGCATTACATTTTTTTCTTCGAAATGGCTGGTTCGAATTGCGTACACATTTTCAATTATGTGTATCACTTCCGTTTTCACATCTGAGGAAAATTTCAATTATATTGGTGAGATTTTATCATTCATTTTATTCCGCTCATCCTAATCTTATGAGATTTTCAGAAACCTTGACATGATGGTTCTCAAAAATGGTTCGACAGATTTGACCCAAAAACTATTCAGTTCTAAGTTTGATAAGTTTTCGTATACCGAGAAAATTCCATGTCGATCGGACGGTCCTACCCTGCTACCTATGCGGTGCTTACAAACAAGAAAAAAAACGCGGACAAAGCTCCGGAAGAGCTGGGTGGAAATCTTCGCTGACGCTCATCTAAAAACTCTGATGAATAATACATTGCTGATTTGACTGATATTCTGATCGAAACCATTCAAAATGTGACATTTTTCTCATGTTCGTGTTGATAACTATCGTATAAAATGTGGTGCCATGCATTTTGTGAAGTGGAAAAGTAATCAGATTCCATTATTGAATCTCAAAAAAAACTATTTGATAATTGTTCCGCTTGAATGTTATATAATTATACTCAGTTGAAGGAAAAAGTGTGAAGAAGTTGAGAGAAGCATGAGTTTATCATAGCAACCATGCTGATAGATGTAAACATTTGCTCAACTCAGACCGTCCATATTTCAGAAAGTGAAAAGAACCCTATATTCTCTTCATAGTATTGTGAAGAGAGTAATTATCTATTATATACCAGAAATGAAGCAATTTTGTGTTACGACGAGCTTTCTTGAGAGTCCATCCCGCCAACTAGTTTCACAAGGCCGGACTTTGTGTGACTTTCACTTGTCCACCTTTCTCAAATCACCTTTGCCGGTCGGACATGCCCTCTCTGCCAGCCAACTTGTTTCACAAGGCCGGATGGGATTCGATTTAGCGGAATATCAGTTTTTTGGTGATAACTTCTGAACGGTATAAAGTAACTAAATCTAAAAATCGGAAAACAAGGAAGCACAGATTTTTTCGATACTTTTAAGACGGTGTAATTAATAACCATATATCTTGAATCGACTGATTGTCAAGAGTATACGATTGAAACATGTGTATTATCAACTGCATACTCCTGACAATAAGGCGATTTCCTATGAATAGTTATTACTTATATTTTCTAGAAGGTATTAAATATATCTGAGATTCCTTATTTTTAGAATTTATCGATATCGATATCTTATAAGGTTCAAACATTATCACAAAAAATCTGAAACTGATATTCCGCTAAATGGACTCCCATGGACTCGAACCGTGCACGATGAAAAATTGAGAAATGCAACACAAGATGCAGACTATATTTTTCAAAAATGATAGGGAGTCAAATTGTTCAAAAACGAATGTGGGGAGATCACTTGTATGTAACAATAACACTCGATATTTTTCACATCGATTTCTATCTCACATCATGCCGTTAGATACAGAATAATACAGAAGATAGATAGATACAGAGATAGATACAGAAATACACCCAGCGTATTTTGAGTTTTCAATAGGTTTTTTATGATTAGTATTATGTTTATTATCGACAGAATTTCTCTGAAGTACTTCTGAAGGTATTGATACCTCTCTGAATGGTATGAAGCAGTCTCACTACAATATGTCCAAACGAAAAGTCTCTACAATAATTGATTGGTTGCAGTTACATTGGAAAAGTTATGCTATGACTGGGTCCCTCTTGACTGATCTTGAAGAATTTATGCGGTGAGATGAGGGTCATATAATTTCACTAATTTCTCCTAAGCGTCCTGAATTTTCTGCTGAGCTACCTGAGCTTTTTCCTGAGTCTGTGGCAAGCGAACTTGTACCACACAACATCCTTACGTGACCCATACGACCGTCATTTTATAATTTTACTTTCCTGAAAAGGAATCCTCATCAATCACCAAATAAACACAATACATGAAACTATTTCCACCTTTTTATAACAAAGGTTTAGTTATACCCAAATGAAAAGTCCATAGCGATCTCTCTCATTATTAATCATGACAAAGGACTGACTTTTATTAATTCTCCCCTTCATTTATTATTTTGTTATGTTGTCGTTTGTGTATTCAGCATTCAAACTTCTCGGATTATTCGGATAGTAATAATACCAACCATACCAAGCAACAAACATTCATGGAATAGGAAATACATAATATATTTGCATATCTATATGCTAGCTAAGCTCTTTTATTGTCAACCTGAACAAGTATATCATATTAATTTTGAAAGGAAGCGAAGCGGAGCCAATTTGATTCATTGTGGTTTTCGTAGGTTTTCATTTGATTAAGAAGCATGTTGAGAATGAAAAGAACAAAGCGTTAGATGAATGTACTGTCTCGTCTTGTATTATACACCTACCTGCTAGAAGCACTGTGAATGCTTTTGCTAATTACATCTCAGAGTCGATACGGAGTCTAAAGGAACATTCAGTATTCACGAAATGTTTTGGTGGAAACAAATTTGTTTTAGCTTCATTGAGGAGATTTCTTCATTCATGAGATGGCCGCTGAATATATTAACAATTAGTTGCCAGTAGAGGCGCTGCCTTCGTTCTTGTAGAATGATACATTTTGGCGAGCCGGACTATGAATTATATATGTGATTGAATGCCACTTGAGGTTCATTGAATTTTGTATTATATTCGATGAGCGTAGCGAAGACTTCCATTTCAAATACTGAAAGAAATCGGGCTTCGTTTTTTATGTTTTTTTTTGATATTTTGAAAATTTTTACGCAGCATATAGATCAGACGACGTTATCAATTGATTCTAAACTTATGATTGTACATTCATTTTACGTCAGAATGAGTTGACATCATTTTTGAGCAAAGTCGGTTCGACGGGTTTGACGAAATTATTTGCAAATTTTGGAAAATACCCTTAAGAATAACTCAGGTGTGAAATATTCGATAAGCAGAATTTCTTCAAAATCTCCAAAAATCATAATGTATATTGAAAACAACTACTACCATACATTTCCAGTAATTTTTCAATCATTCAAATGAACAATAACGATGGAAACGCATTAAAAGTAAGAAAAAATTTTATCAAATAGAGGATCAGAAAGTATTTTAAGTGCTCGCATTATAACCACTTGACAGGTCGCACTATATGAATATCAACAGGTAGGAGGTAGAGTTTTCGAACGTCAGAAGTAATCCAAGGTCTGTATAGAGATAGAGTGAGCTGCTAGAATATTTGTCATTCTATCGTTTCATCCTTCTTAGCTCATTTCACAACGCATATACTGCGTTTTCTTAGTTATGCCAAAAAGTAAAAAGCCAAAAAGCCTAAAAGTAGGTCAAGTTAGTGACTAAAAATAATGTTTGGAAACATATTTTTTCGGGCTGTAGAGCTTACCTAAAATTGTATAATTTTATCCTCACCAACATCGAAACTTGCTACAGAATCATTGTTCTCAAGTAGGATCGTCCAGACGGGGCACCACAAGAGTGATCTCATCGCCCCATTTTAATTATTCCAAATTAAAACCCATACCAGTAGTAACTGTTATACGAATGTTGACAATGTGTTTTGTTTGTCAATACAGTCAGCCCGCTGGATGTGCGGATCCTGGGTGCTAGCCAGCCGCTGAGTGCGGGCCGCCGATACGATCTCCTGTGCCAGTCATCTGGGTCCCGACCCCCGGCCAGCATCACGTGGTGGCGCAACGGGCAGCGCCTCGACAGGACCAAGGAGACGGTGAGTTCTCGAACCATCCAAATATCTCCTGTCGCAATCAGGACGCTTAGCTCAGATCGTCGACGAACAGTAACAAGAAGCACTCGCTGAACACTCGGAAACAGAAATAGCTATACATGAATAGCAATACATGAATGGCAATACATGATTAGCAATACATGAGTAGCAATGAATGAATAGAAATAATTAAAAGAAATAAATGAATTGCAATAAATGAACATCAATGAATGAGCGTAATAGATGGAGAGCAATAAATGAATAGCATAAAATAAATAGCAATTCATAAATAGTGAAAGATGAATATCATTAGATGAATAGCAATAAATGAATAGCAATATATGAATAGCAATGGACGAAAAGCAATGAATGAATGGCAATGGATAAATAGCAATGAATGAATAACGATATATTATGGATAGCATTGAATAAATAACAATAAATGAACAGTAATAATGAATAGCAATGAATGCATGGCAATAAATAACCTAAATAGCAACGACATATTTCTTCCAGTACTGTCACTTCAGTGAATTGAGTGGGACAGTGTTTTTCTGATGTCATCTGATATTTAATAGTTCAACTTGAATTTCCTCAAGAGTGAATTATTTTAAAAATAACTTTCCAACTTTTCTGACAAAATATTGGCAGTATGAAATCACTGAAGTCGTGCTTCAGTAGGCTATGGAAGTGAAGGTTTGCACGGGGATGCCGGGTAATAGTGAACTGTCTTTTCGGGATATCTTTCGTCTATGCTGTAAATGTGAACTTACAACTGTGAACTGCATGCATTGGAGTTATAATAATCGTATTGTACAAATCATGACAATTTGTCAAACGGTATTACATATATTGGTGGTGGCGCCGGGTTTTAATTTCATCTATATTGGTGGGGGTGCCAGGTTCAAATTTCATCAAGGTCTTTAGAAATTATTCTGAAATGATATTGCTTCTAGAATTTCTGATATGATTACTGATTACTACGTTCATTCGAGCCCAATTTCAGAAATAATACATTTTTTGATTTTTTTGATCTTTTTTTTGATTTTTCAATTTTTTCCAATGTTATTTGTGTATCTCAATTAATATAAGCACAACTAGCAGAAATCGCTGAGCAGATTCACACAGACAATGACTCGCCCAGTTATTCGCACAGTTACTCGATCACACCTGTTTACTGAAATAAACCTAGAACATTCCTTCGAAAACAATACGAAATTAAAATAAATTGATTAGTAGCGTGTGGATTCCCATTTCACTAACGTTCTCATTTCACTTTTTTCTGCTTGTATGTATTCTAGTAGACGGAGTTACTAATCAATTCGGATCTTTTTTTGAACCATTTGTATCATACCAGTATTTATAGGCTGGAAATAATTTTGAACGGTTGGACGTTTCATCGGAAAAAAATCGGAAACTTTGAAAAATCTTCATGAGAATAGCACCGGATAGAATTTTGTCAAGTGACGCGACTCGAATGTATCACTGTTCTCTATTCTTGACTCGTGTTCATGCCTTCACACAGCGTAGAGAGGTGTTGTATGACGCTAATGAGTTACAAAGCGCAACGGATATACTCTGATGGGAAAGAATGTTGTATTATGTTTTTATTACAAGTAACTGTAATATGAACAGTCATAACATGAGCATATACCTGGTAGGATATTAAAACCCGTTACAAAGAATGTTGTATGTACACTTACTTTGAAGAAAATAATAATGAAATGTTTATAAATAGGAGGAAAAATATATCCATAAAAGTAAGTAGGCTTACCGGTATATTAAAATATGTATGTATGTTTATATATATATTAGATCTTTTAAACCTTCACAGTTATTATATGAATTCGTTCTTTTGAGAAATGAATTGTGTTTTGATAAACAAATATTTGAACTCAATGAACTATAGGAATAACTATGAAATATTCAGATAATATGTGGATATATTAATTTCATAATTCATTGAGTTTAAATATTTATATATCAGTACACAGTTCATTTCTCAAAAGATTGAAGTCATATATATACAAATATATATATATTTAAATATATATATATCAGTACACAGTTCATTTCTCAAAAGATTGAAGTCATATATATACAAATATATATATATATATATATATATATATATATATATATATATATATATGACGGGTATTATTATCACTGAAAAATACCTCCTCGTCGTTTCCCCGACGAGGAGGTATTTTTCAGTGATAATAATACCCGTCCTATCAACATCACGTGCTGTACGTTTCAACAGAAAGCCATGTACTCATATATATATATATATATATATATATATATATATATATATATATATATATATATAAATATATATAGGCCAATATATATATATATATATATATAGAATATATAGAATATATTAATATTATATATATATAAATATATAAATAATATATATATATAATATATTTATATTATATATATTCATGATTATGAAATATATTACATGAGAGACTAACAAAAGTTGATGAAATATGAGTTCATACCATGATATCAAGATATAAGATCAACTTTGTTGTTCGTAAATTCACTCATTTGTATTAACTTGAATATATATTTCCACTAACAAGAGTTTGATTGAATTACATACGTGTATCCTGAAGATGAGAGAGCGAACCCTCCGCGCGCTAGTGGTGCGGGATACGGGGAAAGATCGATTGGAATCTTCCCCTCTCCTGGGTACAATTATATCATATCGATAAATCTGTCTCTCTCCACGTTATCAAATGAAATTGAATTTCACATGAAAATGTGGATTTTTCGAAGTTTTCAATTTTGTTTAAATGGATCTTCTATTCAAATGTAGTTCTGATTTTTATGTGATGACCTCTTCAATTTTTCATACAGATACGGATGTGCCTATTATGATTATATACACTGTAAATATTTTGGTCACCACCACCATGCTTTACCGACCAACCGGGGGCTTGGACGGGAAGTCGTTGCCGGCATATATAATAGGTGTATTTCATAAAACACCTCGTAATTCAGCTTTGTACGAAGCTAAACATCAACTACGCAATATCAACCCTCCGAAAAAAAATAACGGATATGGGAAAATCCAATATTTATTTTCATAAGCGTTTATATACCCTACAGCATCACTCGGAATGATGTTTATCACACCATCCCTTTTCAGTCATTAGAGTGTATTTGGAAACAGCATTGGGAAAGCAAGTAGGCGACATCATGGCAAGGTTAGAGGGAAATTCTGTGTTATAGTGCGCAGAGCCGCTTGCCTGGGGTTAAGAGTCCATGGGAGTCGATTTAGCGGAATATCAATCTTTTGGTGATAACTTTTGAACGATATGAGATATCGAAATCCTGAGAACGAGAAAAGTCAGATATTTTTATAACCTTCCAGACGGTGCAAGTAATAATTATTTATCACAAATCGCTTGGTTGTCACGAGTATATGTTTAAAAATACACATTTTGAACCATATAGCCCTGAAAATCATGCAATATGAAATAAATAGATATTAACTACATCACTTTCAAGGTATTGGAAATATCCATGTTTCATTGTCTACAGAATTTCAATATCTCATACCGTTCAAAAGTTATCACTAAAAAACTGATGTTCCTCTAAATCGACTCCCATGGACTCTTAAGTCTCTTCGAGAATGAGAAAACATTCTGAAGAAAGAATACAGATGTACGATCAGGAAAGTGCGTTGCAGTTGTGAGTGTATGAGTGCGAGTGAGAGTGCGATGCGAGATGTTTTAGAGTGAGATAGAAAGTATACACGTCTATCAAGTGGATTTAACGGAATCTCAAAAGAGTTGATTTTCAAGTTTGTTATGTTTTTTTTTCAATGTTTTCTGTATTTTTCATAATAGAGACCAAGTAATGATTTGGAATTATTTGACTTGTCCGCTTTGATTTCAAGATTATATCGATATGTGTTCGGAATATAGCTATCGTATCGATCGATTATAGCTATAGTGCCGATAGATGCAACATCGTTCCAGAACTGCGCAACCAGCCATATTATTATTAAAAACCAATAATGTTCTGTTACCACGATACCAATCACACTACATTCCTATACAGTGCACTTCGCATTCAACGGAAAGTTGGGATAATGCACGTATAACCCTTTCGTGCATGAAAACCAGAGAGCAATTTAAGAATTCACGTAACATTTCTCATGTCCACGTTGAAGACTTCTTTGAAGAAGGTATCTCGGAAAAATAGGAAAGAACAGTACACTATTCTCATTCAAGAAAACGTCGAAGATCACAATAATCCGTTCCATGCTATAACTTGAACTCCAATCACCAAGCAAAACGTGAAGATCCAACAGCTGAGCCTCATGTTTCTCAGCTCTGAAGAGAGTCAGCTTCAGGAATAATCGAGGGTTGTATATCCTTGGAGCTATAATCCAAGATATGTGGTACGACAAACCAACTCCCTACCTCTCAACATTGAAACAATGCACTGAGGATCTTTTACTTATAGTTTTTCTCTTCAAAATTCAATCATTGGGCATTTTTCTTCATGTCAACTTGGATGGTCTTCACGAACGCATTATTCATGTTTGAAAATTAGAGTAACCCGACTCAAATTTCAAATAGAATTTGATCTTTCATATCAGAAAATGCTACTACGTATTTTCCCAACATTATATGCAAGTCCAAATCTGCGTCATTTGAATTGCTTTCAAAGTTCGTCTGCTTAGAACCCAACGTTGAACATTCACATGAATTCTTCATAATTTATTCGAAATATCCTGTCATAAAGAAGGCCTATTTTGTATTAATTCTGCTCAGTCGAAATCGAATCAGGATAAAGTATCTTATTGTAATTTTTTTGGGGTTTGTCTTCTCTTATTAATAAAATCGTGTCGCTCGACAACGTAGACACAAATTATTCATCCATGATCGACTCGTTCATACCCCCCCAAAAATCTAGCCGTTAGTGGGGTTGTCAATCAAACACTAATCATCATTCTGTTTTTCTGTGAACTCGAGTAATTATTCAAATTATGTGATGATCCAAACATGTCACGGTTTTCCAACTCTGGCCGTTATGTTGAAATCACAGTTGCCAGCGCACTGAACCATCATTCAGGATGCCGGGCTCGATTCTCGCCGCGGTCGACCATCCAAACCTATATTTGAGATTCCTCGGTCGTTAAAGTCAATACGGGGGCGGTTATTTAATAATAGGCCACGACTGCTTCCTTCCATCTGCTGGAAAACTAATAAAATACCCTTCCATCTCGAATTCACGTCACGGATCATTTTAGATTCACTTACCGACTCCAAGTCGAGAGTGATTCGTAATTCGAAATGTAAATAAAAACGAAAACGAAATCGTTGTTTGTTAATAAGAGAAAATATGCAGGCTTCTTATTCCTGCACGTTGTGACTATCGGAGGTGACTATACCGTATCATTAATTTCTCATTTATTCATATTTGGGAGACTAAAATGCATGATGAAGTATGAAGTATAATGATTCAATTCATCATCAAACTCACTAACATCAGTTTCACTCTCCTATATCTCCGAAGAAATGAGATTGAAGATATGACGGTAGGCCCTGAGTGTGAGAATGAGAATGGGCCCTTGGTATGAGACCCTGGAAGTCAGTCAAAGGTTTAGTTTCATTCGACTCATTGATATTCTTAATTGTCGATGAATTCTTACGTATATTTGTTGATTTTGTATCTTGCACTTTTGAAGTTCTATGATCATGTACATCTGTGGAAAGCCCCTGGCGGGAACTTGTTGCCCTATGAAGACTTGGGACGCCTGACAACTCATTCACCCTCAGAATAAACACAGCTAAACCAACATGACGGCGATATGTGTGCTCATGTTGGTAGACAAACAGTTTGTTATGCCAACACAGATATATACACATATCAATAGTCGTTCAATAAAGTTGTTGTCATTTATTATTTTTGTTATGAATGCGCGAAACTTCACGTTGATTCATTGTTGCCCAATGAAGTCCAAGAATGACAAGTTGGGATCTTGCAGACGGGGCACCCCAAGGAAGATCCTATAGCACCAAAAGAGAAATAATCCATCTATGATATGATCCATTATGAATGAAAACTAACAATACGAACACGTATAAACCACAACCGTAAACCGCTATAGTTACTTGATATCATTTCATTTCAATATGACTGCCATTTTGAGCAATGTATTATTATAGGCCTACTACTTTATTCTACCTGAAACTTGTTATTTCTGAGTTAAATAGTATCAAATGATAACAAAATACTAACAATTCACATGATATATGTATGAATAATATATATATATATATATATATATATATATATATATATATATATATATATATATATATATATATATATATATATATATAGTATTTCGAGATATATTATATAGGCCTACATCGCTATGATCAGGTAACAGCAGGTTCAGACCGAATACTCGTAGGAAACTTTTCTGGCATATTTTTATAACCCTTCTCATTTATTTTCAAGCATTATTTTCTATCGAGAGAAATCCAACGACAGGCATGCGGAAAAAGTATTTCCCAAGAAAACATTCGGCACTTTCCACGCCGCGTAGATTGGAAACGAAATGTATGTTTAATAATCGTAAATAATTCAAGAGCTGTGGTCGGTCAGTGGTTTATGGGAGGTCCGTGCGTCCAGAGACGTGAGACCCGTTTGTCAGACCGAGTCCAGCTTCCAGAGAGAAATGTGCACTTTCTGACCGGGAAGATAAATACGAAATCTTTCAAGCGAGAGAAAAAAACTTGATAAGTCGGTAAAAAGTTGTCAATTTTTTTTAAAGTCGTAATTCCAGTTCGGTTGAGTATTAATAACTTCATTGGAAGTTTGGTTATGTTATCATAATTGGCATGTGAAACTAGAGACAGAGCCATTGTTTTCCAAGGCTTGGAACGACATGGTAGGATCGTCTGGATGAGACACTACAAGGCGATCTCATCAACCCGAAGGTGATAATTAATTGATATGTAATTATTCAACAAACTGTTAATCGTGAAATAATAAGTTGATGGATGATCAATTGTTGAATATTTTCATGTTGATAAAAAACTGTTGGATCATCGATATTCATCGTTGAAAAACGAAACAATCCAAATAATTCGTTGATTTTAATTGAATAATTCCGTTGTAATAGTAAAACTTGTACATAAGGCTATGGAAGACTTCGTCCATTAAACTCCATTCCGCAGAACAGAAATAAAAATAAATCATTTTCATTTTCAGCTTTTAAAAATATACATATCCATCAAATCAGTCTAAACGTGAGAATGAAATCTCAGCCCCCAGGCTTTATCGCCTCATCTTATTGTGAGATGAGTGTACGGGCGTTACTAATTTAATCAAAAAACTTTCTCTAAAAATACAAAATCCCTCTAAACAAAGTTGTGTGTATGGGATGTGTATACCCTTAAGTGGAAGAGATCCCCCCCTCTCACCCTCTCATCTAATATGTATAAGACGGGCCGCCGTTAGGAGCCGCTGATTAAACACAGGCCAATTGTGCGCGCGCGCCTAATGACGCTTACATCGCCCTCCGAGCTTCGAAACAACACTCCCAACTTCTTATCCAGGCTAGGCCCAAATCACACTTTAATAGAATATGGAGATCTTCTTTGTTGTTCAATTTCTTATCATTAAATTTCATTTTATTCTACGAAAATATTATATATTTCTAAAAGTTACATGACATTCATAAAAAAAGGTACCATAGTTGACATTTTATCTGTAACCTTTTGTTGGACATGATGAGATTTACAAGCGCATTTTGTTGTTCCTCTTGATATCGTATACAATCTTCAAAATGCATCCTCAAAGAGCGGGCAGGCATTGGAGATGAACTCAGAAGATCGTATATGACCAATCAAGCACCGAGTTCAGAACGAGTGTTTTATCACAATTCGGTGTTGGCATGATTTTTTTTTTTTGGTAACATGGAATGAGAATCATTTTTATAACACGTGACCTATACGGTCATGAGAGCTTGCACCTCGTGAGAGCTTCTAATACTGAAAGCGAGCAGACAAACGAAACGGAACCAATCGTTTGTGTAGTTTATCTAGCTTCCGGTTCCGTATTTCATACCAAGGTTTAGAACTGCTTAAGCCTAGAATTTGTAGTTATATAAGGGATTGGATATAATTTCTATTCCACTGAAGCTATGGTCTGTGTCAAGTTTGCCACTCGTTGATAAAGAAATGGATTTTTGATATGAATTTGGAAAACGAACCCAAGTGAGCGTGGCATCGTACACTGATGTCTGAATGTTCATGATTCCTTTTACTTCAGTTATCATGTCACTACAATTCATACACTGTGGAAAAGGGAGATTATCTTTTTCTACTCGATACAACATATACATTTTCTCAGAACTCTACAAATCTTCTATTCCTCAAACGAACATTGCACTGTCCATCACTGTCTATAACAATCAATATATTATTATCTCTTATCTTTGATGATTTTTTGGTAATCTATATTATAGTCTATTATATTAGTCTATGGGAGTCGATTTACCGAAACATCAGTTTTTTGGTGATGACTTCATAACGATATGGAATACCAAAATTCTTAGTACGGAAGTACCGAAGATATTTTCGATACCTACATAATAGTATATAATTAGTTATAACTATTCATCTCATATTACATAGTTGTCGAGCGTATACAGCTGGATTTTTTTTATCTGTATACGCTTGTGACAACTATACAACAGTATAACTTCCACCATCTTTAAGGTATTCAGAATGTCTGTTCCCTCCATATTAGAATTTTGATATCTAACACCGTTTGAAAGTTATCTCCCAAAAAACTGACGTTTAGCTAAATCCATGGAATCTTGGGCATATTTCACAACAACTTTCCTATCATGTTTTGATGGTAACAATGACTGATGATGGTTATTATAAGGAAACGAAATACCTGCGTTGTTATTTCATATTCATTTTTCAGATTCAACTCATGACCAATATAGGTGTACTGTACGTATCAATTCAATTCAATTCAATTCAAATTATTGAACATATTTTTTTATTCTTATTGAATTGGATTTATCATATACAAGAATGAATATATGTTGGCAATAATAATAACAAAATTCGATAATAATAACAAAATGAATAATGTATTCACTATTTAGTAATCTAGAAAATATGCAAAAACTACCATGTGAGAAAATAAGGACATGAAATAATAAGAAGCCCGCATAAGAACGAGTTCTTGTGTGCGAGGAACATAAATGATGATTATTTATCAGAAGTTGGCAATGGAGCAAAATTAATTAATGAAATTGAAGAAGATGAACCCAACAATCCATTCTAGTAACAGAAGAAGAAAATTTAATAATTCTGGAACAAAGTAAGTGCAAGTGATGTTTGAGTGAACAATAAACAGTACAGTATACATAATTCATCTTCACCATCTTCATCATCTTCACCATCTTCACCATTCCACAGGTTATATTGATCAACATTCATTGAAAGAAGACGTTCCGTGATTCACGTAGGCCAACTGTTCCAGCTCTAATGATCACGAACACTGAACTATATTAAAATATCCTCGTTAACTCGGCATTAACGCACAGCAAAAAGACGCAAACTAAGGTAATAATAATTGTATCGCTTTTCTAAGAACTTTTAATGTCGAAGATACAAATGAAAAATATCTCCGAAGGTAATAATAATTGTATCGCTTTTCTAAGAACTTTTAATGTCGAAGATACAAATGAAAAATATCTCCGTGTTTTTATCGTTATTATCAACTGACGTCATAGCTATATGAGCTGTATTCGCTTAAAGAGGTGCGTGCAAGGTCCTTACAGAAATTGAGAAATTCATCTTTACTATACTGTTTCTTTCATTTCAAAAAGCAATGTTATTGAATGGAGAGCTCACATTCCCAAGACGATTTTATTCTCTTTAATTAATAACATTACATTTTATTTTTGTGAATTCAATCAGTTTTGAGATGATACGTCAATGAACTACACCACATTCTTTCTATTCATTGCCGTATTATTTCAAAACTGATTGAATTCACTGAAATAGAATGTCATGATGTAATGGCAAGAGCATAAAATCATCTTGGACATTTGAACTTTTCATTCAATCACACTGGTTTTTGAACATAGAAAAAAAATAGTGAAGATGAATTTCTCTATTTTTATGAGCACTGTGCATGCATCCCCTCAACTAGTGGCTTAACTAGTGGATGATAAGGCAGTCCTAGTCTCCATAAGAAAAAAAGTTCCCGCCAAGGGGATTTCACAGTTATAAATCCATGAAACTTGAACCGTGCAAGATACCGAATCAATAAATAGATCACAAGATGCAGAAAATATTTGTCGAAGATGCTGATACATCAAATTTTATAATAACGGAGGTAGAAGACCACTTGCTTGAATAACAGAATAACACTCGATATTTGTTAAATTGATTTCCACCTCATCAGCTTCCCGTTACATACACATAACATGTAACATATTGTGAATGTGTATGCCGGATCGACAGTATTTTGAAAGATACTTATCTGAATTGTGTCAAGCAGTTTCACTCTACGATATATTCAGAGGGAAAGTCACCACGATCGTTTATATCTTATGTTGACACTGAGAGCATTACGCTGAGTGAGTCCCCCTTGGACTAAATAAAACATTCTACTCCATTCGTGTTACTTTACTGATATTTGCAAGTAAATGTGTGTATAGTGAATCCGAGAAAGAAGAAGGTTCTGAGCGACCCTCCCCAAAATCAAACACTACTAGCGCACGGGTGATTCGCTCCATCTTCTTACGTGGATATCTCGTATTGAAGCGAAGATCGGCTCTTAAAACGCGATCTCCCTTTCTCCGTTTCTCCCTCTGATCTTCCACACTCTGAAATAGGTCGAATATTACATAGGCCCACAGGTCTAATAGGTCAAAAAGTATAAGAGGGTCATATAGGTCGTATAGGTCGAATAGGTTGAAAAGGTCAAAGAGTTCGAATAGGTCGAATGGGACAAAAAAGGCTGAAAAGATCGAGGTCAAACAGTTGTAGGACTACATGGAATTTGTTTATACCTACACCATTAAACATAGCTCTACATGAACCAAAACAGCCGCATAAACCTGGATTAACCCACAAATATGTATATGAATATATATTATGTACGAGGGGAATTTCGAACCCAGTTCGATCACCGCCGCCGACCATCTTAACAGGGGGTTTTCATGGTTTTCCTCTGTAGTGTAGGCTAATGCAGGGATGGTTCCTACAATAGGTCGACCACGACCGCGTCCTTCCCGCACTATCCTTCCCATCACCCAAGAACCGTCATCTCATCATCCCATCATCTCATCAATCATCCATCGAACGCCATCAAATCTGCGCTATCATAACAGTGCGTCGCTAAATATATATATATATATATATATATATATATATATATACATATATATATATATAAATATATATATATATATATATGTATATATATATATATATATATATATATATATATATATATATATATATATGAATACAGAGGCGTCGGAACGTTTTCAAATTTTGGGGGGGGGGCAAGCTCAACAATTGCGACCCGCGGAGGAAGGAAGCATGGGGTGCCCCATATTTAATAACATTTGGGTATTTTTTAGGACAGAAGGGAAAAATAATGAAAATACCAAGATGGGGGGAGGGGATCTGAGTTTGGGAAAGAAAATACCATATAAGAACAGTTGTACAAAGGCCAGTTAACGCGAAGCCTGCGACGCGCGGTTGGCAAGGGAGAAGGACCCCTTCTGGCCCCGCAGGAAATTTGTTCAAAAAACCCCTTTTTTAACACCATTTAACGTGTTTCAGATAAGATTTAGATGGCCAAATTTATTGTTTTGAAGAACAAGAGGTGCCCAACAGATATTTGCCAATCATAGTTATTATAACTGCAGGGTCGTTCTGGCTCATTTTAGCGCCACGGTCAAGGACTCAATTATGAGCCCCAAAAACTGTATGCGCAAAAGTGAAATGCAAGTGAGGGAGGAATCAAGCCCCGCAGGAGAATTTTCGAAAATTCATCTTTTTAAATACGTTTTCACAGGTTTGGGAACTACACGAAATTTCTGGAATTCATACATTCTTTAGTGTGGTAATTAGCTAGTTCTGCTGAATGGCTGATCCAAGAAAATTAAACGCTAAATTAATCTATATCCTTCGATAACAATGCTTTTCGAATAATAACATTCACTCCACCCAATAATGCATAAGTAAAATAGAATATGATTTATGGAATATTATTATCAATAGAATGTTACAAATGTGAGCCGATAGCGCCCCTTAAATTTGACGCCCCTGGCAGTCACGCTCTTTGCCCACCCCTAGAAATGACCCCTACTGGAAGTTCTCTTTCTCCATTTCACTTTATTGTCATTGTTACTACCGTTGGAATTTTGTAAATTTACCTAATTTACAAAAATTGTAATGAATAATTTAAATCTGGAAGAAGCTCAGGGTTGTTTGTTGATTTCAGCCAACTCATAAACTTCTTACCAGAGCTGTCATTCCGAAACAGTACATCAAATTCCTTCAAACATACCTTATTTTAATATGGTTCACCGTGTTTCAGATCAGATTTAGATGCAAAAGTCAATTTTCTCCTAAAACTGAAGATGCCCATCTGATATTTGATTTTCTATGCAATGTGAAATATGAATCTATGTACGATTTTATCTATCTATATAGGCCTACATTTTTTCTTCCTTCTCTTTTTTTTTCTTTCTTCCCTTCTCTCTTCCTTCTTTTTCCGTCTTTTCTATTTCTCGTCTTTTCAAATTGTGTCTTGCAAAACCTTTTTCTGCCCCCCCCCCCCTTGCCCCCCCTTGGCCAAAGGTTGGGGGGGCCTTGCACCCCCTGCCCCCCCCCCCCACCCCCCCGGTTCCGACGCCAGTGTATATATATATATATATATATATATATATATATATATATATATATATATATATTCTATCCATGGCCAATTGATTGAGGAACAATGAATATGAATCCAGTTTCGATGTTGATACGAATAAATACTATATCAAACACATAATATGATATAATCTCACCAACAACCAGAATTACACTCGTTGTCGCAGGTGAAATAACAGACCCGAACTGTCTCGATGTTTGCATGAAAACATCCGTCCATCATTCGTCATGTCGTAACAGATTCGGCCAGCATTTACACATGAGTCAGGCCTCGGCTACATCCCGTGTAGAACACCCACTGCTATCTGGCGGACAGTCGGTCAGATATCGACTGTCACACATTGTCACCCAGTGGCGAAGCGTGACAATCCGATAGGGGAGACACGAAAGAGTGAGGGGCAAATTATGTTTTCGATCGCACGTCACAAGTATTTTCTATTTTTAACTCACTTCAAGAATTACATTCCAACTATCTCGAAATGAGGATTAACCATGGATTAACTACCCAATACACCTGATGTAATACATGTATTTATATATATTTATATATATATATATATATATATATATATATATATATATATATATATATATATATATATATATATATATGCAATAGGCGGAGGGTTTATTAGGACCTACATTTCATCTGTGGTGAGAAGTAATAAAAAGAAGCCCGCTGCCTCGCACAGCAGAAGCAAGCCAACGTCAAAAACAAGTGAAGAATCAGATCCAGCCCGTGCTTGCTGTTGCTAGGAGACATGTCGCATTGTTCTGTATAAGTACCATTTGTGACTACAATCCTGAGCATGCGCACGACCCAATAAACGTGTAAGATAGGCTCGAGAAAGGGACACTGTACTATATAAAGCATTGGGAGACAGCCACGTGCACGGACGGACAACCATGCACAACCGAGCAAAATTTCGTTTCCTGGAGAAACTTGGAATCAATTTAGATTTAAAAATAGCGATAAACAATTTTTTTCCTCTCCTTTTGAATGTTTCACCCGATGCTTCGCTACTGTGTCACACGCTCGTCCCGAAACAAAAGCGTTCAGCTATATTGTTGTGACTGTCCCATCATATTGCCATCATATTGTGCCAGCATGTGGCCGACAACGATTGAAAACGTACGCGAAATGTTCCAGGAAATTACCGGTTAACAGTCCAACAGATTTCAATCTGGTTAGTAACGTTTAACGTTTAGTTGGAGGACAATGTGTGTATGTGTGCCGTGGTTTTTTGCTCTTGGTTGAATGTCAGTCGACGAGAACAAAAAGAGGAGTGAGATCTTTTTAGAAAACCGTGTGTGCGGAATGATGGTGTGTGTTGTGTGCACGTCATAATGATAATTTGTGTGAATTGTTCTCGGAGGGTTTTGTTTAATTTTGGATGAAAACGGCTAACAAAAGAAATTGTTATATATTGTATAATATGAAGCCAATTCATCTCGTTTTCAGCGATGCGCACGCAGTTCAGTCACTGACTTATAACAATGATGGATATATTGTAGGGCCTATTATATTATTTGTATATATATATATATATATATATATATATATATATATATATATTTTAATTAATATTTTCGGGAATACCATTTTGAATAATGATGATAACAATGTCAAAACATGTTGAAACGTTGGGAAAATAGATTCAATCGTTTTTCCAATAATTGTAACACACATGGTATTCCCGAAAATATCAATTCAATAACTGATGATCATGAAAGTTTGAATCAATATATATTTTTATATATATATATATATATATATATATATATATATATATATATATATATATATATATATATATATATATATATAAATATATATATATATATATATATATATATATATATATATATATAAATATATATTTATATATATATAAATATATAAATATATCTAGGGAGTGTGATAACGAAGGAAAGCAAATAACGAAGGATGGCAAGGTGGGGAGTGAGATCAAGAATAGAAGGGCAGCGGCTGAGAGTTTCTACCAATGTGTACGAAAATTAATATGGAAGGAGGGTATTCCAAGAAGATGTAAACTAATGATTTACAAGTGTTACTATCTACCCATCCTAACATACGGTGCAGTAACATGGCCAATGGGGGGGAAAGAGGGAGCAGACATCCAAGCATCCCAGATGAAGTTCTTGAGAGGGGTGGTGGGAGTGACGAAGCTAGACAAGATCAGGAGTGAGAAGATTAGGGAGGACCTGGGAGTGGAGAAGTTGAGTTGGAAGTTGGGTCGAGAAAGATTAAGGTGGTTTGGACATATGAAAAGAATGGGAGAAAATAGAATCCCGAGAAGAGAATTTAAAAAGGGTAGGGATATGAGGGAAAGAAAAGTGGGTCGTCCAAGAGCTAGGTGGATTGATAGCGTTGAAGGAGATGTTCAAGAGAGAAATGAAGAGTGGGAGAGAGTAGAAAGAGAGAAATGGTGGGAAAACAGAGAAAGATGGAAGGAATTGGTGGAGCGGCAACAGGAGGAAGAAGACTGCGAAGAAGCTGGAGAAGCAGAGTACGGGCAAGAAGACGGAATGGCTCACCGTCTTCGACATCCCAGGCAGCCCTAGAAACGACGGTGGAGTCACCTTCACCCCCAAACCCGACATCGTTGGATGGGGAGATCGAAAATCGATATATATATATATATATATATATATATATATATATATATATATATATATATATATATATATATATATATATATATATATATATATATATATATATATATATATAGAGAGATATAGATATAGATAGATATATGTGATATAATATATTGTCACTACATTTATATGAGTTGTGCAGTCAAATGATACATTCGGCAATTAGTCAAGTGTACTAATATTATATATATATATATATATATATATATATATATATATATATATATATATATATATATATATATATATATATATATATGTACATGCTGGTTCGTGTATTTGTGTGTGTGGGGCTGTTTGTATTTTCTACAGCTCTAGAATATGTAATGAACTACTTCACGTAGATACATGCTTTTAATTGATACTGTTGGTATAAATTATGAGTGCAAGAAACATGAAGCTTTTTCCGACTGTTTGCTCTGCGCTCTACTTTATACTTCTGTAACTAACACAACCAACTAAAGTATACAAATGCAATATCATTGTGCCACTTTTTGAAAAAAGCTGCTTATTTTAATATGTTCACTGCGAGCTATGTGTAAATATTAATACTATAATGCATTCTCGGTTCAAGTTTTACTGCATGTCAACAGGTATTACTGTTATTTATACAAATGATGTACCTACATGATGTTAGTCCACTTTATCTCTTCATAATATCATAAATGGAAACTTCAATCAAGTATTTTTGAAAATGAGTACTCATAAAATCGTTATAAACGAGCGACGATTTCTTATCAAGAATAATAGTGCGTTATCGTTTGACGTCTCAAAATAAATATTTGAAAATTTTAGCACTTCATTAATTGATATCTAATGCTATTTTGAGAAATAACTTTCGAACAATTCTCAGTAAGTATTTCAAGATACGAATAAACGAAGATGAGATCACCTGGTTTTCAACCAAAAATATGCGTGGAAATTGAAAAGCCATGTTCGCATGAGAAAAATATATTATTATTTCACTTTCGTTTGTTATTTTGATAATTTCAGAAAATAATCATTCCATTCAATTTTATTATTCATTGATACTGAAACCTGTCTCCACAAAAATGGTATAGGGGGCCTACCTACATTCATGTTTCATCACAGGATTTAAAGTGATGAAGATCAACATGAAAAAAGTGACGAAAATATCCAAACACACACAATATGTTATTTTCAGTCTTCTCCTATAAACTGAAGAGACAATTTGTTTAACTATTTCCGTCCAATTCAATACAGAATGAGAAGTATAATTCATAAAAAGAACACTCAAAAGTTGATTATTTGAGTTTTTACAAATCTACTTTGAGCTGATATAATTTTGGTTCGATCACAGAGCTAACTACTACAACAACCTGATCCCATTTAAACTCGAATCAATCAACCGAAAGCGTGTTAAATGTCTGCTATTGATTTGTTCGATCCTCAGGTCGAATAATCGTTGATCTGAGTTGAAATGTGAGCCGTGTTTTTCTTGCAACTCCTAAGTGACCTCAATAGATGTTCCCGTCTCGGCTTGTTCACTCGGTAGAAAGAGAGACTCTACTTTATTAAATCAAGCTAGATAAATAAAGAGAGTTTCGTCTTCCGCTCCTCTTCGTTGCTATCTTAAGGGGCATGACTGCCTTAATTACATGGACCCACCCCTTATAATTAAATTGCTTCTGATTTATAGTGTTTTCAGAGGTAAAAGAAGGGTTAACCGCATTGCTGCAAACATCTACTCTGTTTATATACTACTAACTCTTAACAACAATATTTTTCTTGTAAATGCTTTGTGATAATTAATAATTTCACTCATGTTTCTATAATTCGAGTCGAAACTTTTTTTATAAATACAGTTCATCATTTGGATAAAGTTTGGAGAACAAAGTTTATGTATGATTGTTTCGAAAGTAACAGAAAGTTGGTTTATGTGTTTTTTGAATGGAAAATCTTTAAGCTCTCTATATCTTCCAGGAAATGGTGAACTTTAAGAGACTGGAAGTAATAGAAACGTCGCAATTTCTCCAGTTTGTATTCGGCTGGCTTAAAAATTAATGACTTCAGTTCATAAACGATCAAGCTACACTTTAATCCACTGAAGACAGAGGTCGACTACCAACAGAATAATCGTAAAAAGTGCAGCAATTGTAGAGCATCTTGTTGAAACTTTCAGAATTGACCGCTTCTGAAAGATGCAGTTTTGTTTCTAATTATAACTCTCGCCCTGAAAATTCATTCACCCTCAAAGCACCACTCTCAAAGTTATTGTACCCTCGTGAGAAAGTCGTTTATGAACATAACAACACACAAATTTGAGAGTAAAAGTTTCCGGTGCGCATGACAGTGATGAGCAGTGAGGAACTTATGAGCAGAAACGAAATGAAGCGCTGCCATATCTCAACAATGGCATTCATTAGAGATTTTGTATACATTGTTTACAGTTACGTACAACTTCTCGTCGGCCATATTGGCAATTAGACTCGTATTCTGCTATTTGTCAAGGTACCAGCTATTCATTGGACCGGAAATAGGTCAAGATTAGTTTTAGTTTAGACTAAATTTGTTCAGAATGTTTGTTAGGCTAGGTTAGTTAGTTTGCGATCGTTTGGATTGGTTATAGGATAATTGTATTAGTTGAGAAGTATATGTATGGCCCCGCACTTGGAATTACAGTTTTTTGTCAAGCGTGATTATTCAAACATATCGACAGAATAATAACCTTTATCCCGGAAGAGATTTTTTAATCCGTTATATCAACGGCATTGACACTGAATACTAGACTACCTTCTTTCGTGGATGAAAGTATATAAGTTATATAGGCCTATATATATATATATATATATATAAATATATATATATATATATATATATATATATATATATATATATATATATATATATATATATATATATATATATGAGGGAAAAGTTGCATGTCAGTGTGCCATGTAAAGTTGCGCATGCATGAATATAATCGCTGTTACAGTGTTCAGTGTGGTCCAGAGCGACTCGCTGGCTGTATATTGATTTAACATACCATTAAAACTTTTTACTGGTGTGGCGAAGACAGCGTTGGTTCAGGACGGCAGTGATGTATGTTTGTAGTGGCGATATTCTCTTCCACTCTAATTCTTTTCCATCAGTTGTATATGCTATAATCAATCCAACCAAAACTGAATCGTAAAAAGTTTTGAAATGATCGCGTTTTTTCAATGGAATATATATATATATATATATATATATATATATATATATATATATATATATATATATATATATATATATATTGGATGAAGCGAGTGGTTCGATCTCCGAATTATATGTAGCATAGATGCTTGTACAAACTGGAACATATTTTAATGGGGAATTTACACAAGCACTAGAATTATCGACCACTTCAAACCAGATTGAATCACATCGACTTGTAGGACTATAAGTGTTCATATTTTCTGGCAAAAAGGTCTCGTTGAAAATGTGCCGTAGTAAACAGCCCGTTGATTGGTCGTTATGGATCTTGTGACGTCAGATGAAGGGAAAATGGAAGTGATCAATTGAGATGGTAGGATATTTGTGTAATGGAATCATTTTTTTTTATTAACATTGGAACCTGATATAGAATCGTTGTTCCCCGGCCATCTGAGGCTATGAGTGAAAGGTTAGATCGTTCGGAGGGTGCACCACAAGGGCGATCTTACCACTTCAAACGATGATCAAAACAAGATGACTCATTCAATAAACAATTAATCTGGAGGTAATAACTCCATTGATAATCAACAATTTGAACATTCACATTGGGGATGAAGAATCTTCAATATCTCAGTGCGAGATTCGATAAATTTGATAAAATATGTCACTGATAGAGAAGGCCGTGCCTGGGCGTTTTTATTTCAAATGTCGTCAAATGTCCGAATAGAAAATTCTATATTAAAATAGTTCATAGTATCTTGATCTTCTCTTTCTTCTTATTCTTTACTTCTTCTGTTTACTGTCTTCCTCTTTGTTTTTTGTTCTTCAATTAACAAAACAATGAAAAGTTGAATGAATTAGCGGATAGAAAAAATGGATAGATATAAAAAATAGGCAAAAGTCACCAATATTATAATAATAAATACAAGAACAAAGAGGGAAGAAGTATGAACAAAACTCACGTACTGAAGAGTTTTATTGACGTTGTAAAAGAATTCTCCGTGTAATCACGTTTTATATTATTTCTTCAAGATGTTAACCATCGGAAACTTATCCAAAGAAATGATGGAAGGTAAAAATGAATCGTATAAGTACATTTTTTATTATCTTTTCATGCATACAAGAAATAGAGATGAAATTGTAACGATTTCCCACCAAGCCTTGCTGTATTCGCAATATTCTAGCATCGAAACTGGTAGTCCAGTGATAACGCGCTAGCTCCACGTGAGGGAGATGTAGGTAGATCGGCATTGGGTTCGATCCCCGAGACCCCGACACCGTCCATCTTTTCAGAGCTTTACTTTGGTTTACCTATTCAGTTTATGTGAATGCCGTGTTGGTTTCTACAATATGTACTGAAAACCGACTGTTCTAAAAACCTAGGTTCCAAAATCCAACTGTATACAAATCTTCTACCATGCTTCTACGCTACAACCTATACCCTATACAACCTATACACAAGTGAATGTTATAAGGAATGACTTCTCTTTTTCACGAATTGCTGTACCATCCCGTCTTGAAGAACATTTTTATAGGTCAGTCAGTTCTTGGTAGGTTTAGTTAGGCTAGATTATAACTATGTTTTCATTGATGGAAGTTCACAATTTGTAAAGAGGAGGAGTCAATTACTTCTGTACAGTTTACTCAAGAAGCAGGAGTTTATGACCGTTATGGTTACTATACTATATTATAAGAGATTTACACGCTGTCAGAGTGAGTGAGATGAGAGATAGTGCAAGTTATAGACGGCCTATGCAATACCAGCGATCTCGGCCCCACTAGAAGGCGGGTTCAGCAGGCAGTAAGCGCATGTGGATTACATTCTGAAAGGGTGTATTGGCAATATACATTCTGGGTGTTTTAGTAGGCCCACTTCTGATAAAGTCGGTCCGCTTATCCACAGGGTTAAAGGCAGAACACCAAGATATATAAGTAACTTCATATCTCATTTTACTCACTCTGATAGTGTGCAAATCAATTAGGATATAGTCGACATAATAATGGTGCAACTACTATCATATTATTAGTAAATACGCCCACGGTAACGCACAATAATTCGTGCTGAATAGCATAGGCAGCATAGGACTTTCAACCGAGCGTATACTAACATCCCGCTTCAGTTCAAACGTTGCCGCTAGATGGTTCTTTAATTTCGAAGATGGTATATTGGAATAGCTGGAGTTTGTCCATGCTTACCGCGGTTGTATTGGCGACTGAGACAAGTGGAGTGACTTTGTTCGTGTCATGTTTCAGACGTCTAATGACGGCAACACGACGACTAGCACGCTGTCGTACGTCGTGAAGAAGGAGGACGCCGGCAAGTACCTGGCGTGCCGAGCAGAGAACGCCATCTTGTCGACAGACGGCCTTGAGGACGGCTGGAAGCTGGAGGTGCAATGTGAGTCACGCCCACTTACGTCACTACCCACCTTTACCGAGACTGGCACTACGTCCTGGGCCTAGCAATCTCCATTAGACTAGAACTTCCTTGGGTGCATATAGGATAGCTAATAAATACCATAACAATATAAGATCATAACAAAGTCGCGGTCTCTTGACTCGCAACAATTCTACATATTCCGTTACCCACCTCATGAACAGGGCTAGGAATCCAGGATGCATTCCTGCACGATTCAATCGGTTTAGTGATATAAAAAAATAATACCAGAAAACATTGTTGTTGTTTTTGGTTGGTTTACATATCATTGTACACTGTTTTCGATGAAAGTTAGTCATTTAAAACATTAGGCCGAATGGAAGATGGCTTATGCACAATTATGGAAAGGTTGAATGATACAGAAATTAAACAAAGTGTTGACAATAATGTTGGAATATTTTATGGAAAACATGGTCACAACTCATGTGTAACCCAAGTGCAAGGATTCACGCAGGAGCTGCCTGATACTTTGGACGAGAGGGGAAAATATCTGCCGTCTTTTTGGATTTTGAAAAAGCTCTTGACAAAGTACATCTTAAACAACTGATTTCGAAGTGAAAACAAATAACAAAACATGAGAAGATAACAAAATGGGTGGAGTCCTTTTCGAAAGGTAGATCACAGAAAGTAAAAGTGAGTGATGAAATTTCGAATATGGTAAAAATTACCTCTAGGGTACCACAAGGGAGTGTCATTGGACCACTTCCATTCAATGCATTTATGAACGATCTCCAAATTGGAATTCAATAAAGAATTCGTCTATTTGCTGATGACTCTGTGGTTAACACACAGGCTCTGTGTCACACAATAAACAGTGCGAGGGAGGAAAATCAGTTACAAGGAGATTTAGATAGAATTACAGATTGGGTCAAGATATATTCAATAGAACCAAATGTAAGAAAATGTAAAAAAAAAAGTGCGTTTCTCTACCAGCAGTGACAATAAGAGAGTAAATAAAATGTATAAAATGGGAGACTCTGAACTTGAGGAAGTAGAAGCGTATAAATATCTTGGACTCTACATGAATAAGAATTTAGGGTGAGGGAAACAGATTAGAAATGTCTCAAAAAATGGAATACGATTCGTAAATTTTATCATAAGGCAGTTGAAGGAGACAGGGATGTGAATGAAAGAGAATGATACATGAGTCTGATTCGGCTAATGCTTGAATATGCTTTATTCTGGGATCCGCAAGAATTGAGTTGAACTAATAAAGGCTGTGGAGAACGTCCAAGGGTTGCTGCAAGAAAGGACTGTGAGATTATCAGGAACGATAAGGATGTGGTTGAAAAAGTTATAGAAAGACCTAGTGAAATGATTGAGGAAATGAGATGGGAAAATTTGGCGAAACGAAGACAAAAAGAAAGAATGTGCAATTTTGTTGAAGTTAAGAATGAATAAACAGGATGGGATGAATTAAGCAATAAAATTGGAAAGGGATTAGGCCTACAAAGAAGTACAAGGGTAGGGGTAACAATGGAATTAGAAAAAGTGAATAGAGAAGTAGATAAATATGGATTCATTCAAAGAACGGCGCGAAAATTGAATGAATCAGAAGATGATTAAAGAGTGAAACGAACATCAGTGATTTAAAAAGAGAGCTATGGGAAAAAAAAACATTGTATAACTTTATTGAGAAGCCTATATATTTGTTTGTAATTTCATGACAGTAATCATTATACCACCTGTTTTAAGAACAATCTGTAATGAGTAAATAGAATAAGTATTACTAACTATGGCATTTCCGTGTGACCATTCACAAAAAGAGACATTGGTATAGTGATTATGGTATATTGTAACCGAAATGGTAAAAACAATTGTATACAAGTACGACTACTCCTGATAATCCTTACAAGTCAAATTCTGACCAATCACAGAATGTGTAGAGTCTACTACTGGTGAAATGAGTACTAGTTATGTGACCCGATTTTTTATTCCTCTTCAAAGTCGAATCAGATACTTGACTCCAAAGACCTTATTATATAACCTACGTTTCTTGACTCACTTCTCAACAACAGCGAGAAATATTTTCCTGACGCTGTCATTGAGTATGAAATTAACAATCCAGACAATGACAGGAACAATGTCATCTTCAACACTAACAAAATCTGTTTTCCGCTGAGAGTAAAAATGAATCGATGTTCTGACAGTCGTTATTATAATGTCAATGCCACTGAAACATGAACGTTCAAGGCAGACTCGTGCTTCAGGGTGGCGGTGAAACAGATCTTCCATAGAAGTGATGGCGTACAAACAGTTGGAATAAACGGCTATTGTGGCCCACCTATATAGTCACTAGAACGCTTTTTCATAAAATGTAGTCCATATTCACAGTCAATTTATCAATAATTGTGAACCAGGCTTTTGAAAAACTTTTGGGACATTGTTTTCCGCTCATTATAACAATTTGTGACGTCACAGCAAGAAGTCATGAACCATGAAATATTCCTGTATTTATTCTGGGTCACTCACTCATGTTATTGGGAAGCGATACAGGAAACGGCTAGAATAAATAAAGTTGATTCAAGTTATCTATCAATAAATCGATTACTTTTCTGGAAAATAGTTGTGCAGATCTTTTTTGAAACTGTTCGGGATGAGCAAAACTCGAATCGAGAATGTAGAAACTTGATTATTGATTCTAGTACTATTATAAACATTGAAAATCATAATCAATTCAAGTATTTGAAGAATGTCACCACGTGAAAGTGTAATTCCATTTGATTTCTAGACTATTTCGAGCTAATTTTGGGTACATTTTGGGCTTCAGTAATTAATCCATGTCGGACTGATATGCATCCTTATTTTTAGAAGGCTTTAGATTGAGCACTGTTCATTTTTTATTATTGAAATCACAGCCTTCTTGAATGAATAAGACAGTCTCTTCTTATCAGAAAAGAATGATCTGAATAAAGGAGGCTGTGATTGAAATGCTTGATTATTTTAGCACCAGATGTCACTACATCCTACATGATTGAGAAGATCATGAGCACCCGTTTATCGGAGACGAAAGCAATCAAATATCCAGGGCCAATAGAAGGATCCCTTCTTTCCTCATCACCACGAGTACACGCCAGAATATTTTAAAGTCTAAAAGTGTTGCATTGATGATCCCTGATTGAATTAACAATAATAATCGATGATTATGAGTGACGTATCATGTAACAATAAGCGTGGATACAGCCACTTTCGCCCTGGCTGCATGTGCCTCTGGTTCAACTCCCAGAGGCCATAATTAATCACCCAGAGCCGTTAAATGTGGAGAGAAGCAATTTCTCGATTAATAAAACACATCTGAAAAGTCTCCTATAAATCGGCTTCGTTATCCAGCTCATCTTTATCAGCTCATCGTATGTATCGTTTACATTCAAAACAACGAATTGATAAAATATTCGCCTCTCAGATATTATATTATTGTTCTATATAAATAAAATCAGTAAATTGATGAGTGAATTTGCTGATAATGGATCTCAGTCAACAGTAAAGTGCGTTGTCAAGCTCAATACGAATGAATACGTGTTCTTCTGAATGATTATATTATATGATAAACATTATTGGAATCTTCCTACCAATTAGAAAAAATCCATGATTGAAATCCAGTTTACTAGAAAATGCTGAAAACTCCGTTTGGCTAATCGACTGATTGGTCAGTGGAATAAAACAGGTAACCAAGGGAGATAGCATGTAACCAAGGGAAATAGTAGGCGATCAAGTGAGATGAACGATAACCAAGAAATATGGTCGGTAACCAAGGGAGCTAGCAGATGGCCACGGTGAAAGCTTGTAACCAAGAGGGGTAGCATGTAAGCAGGGGAGATATCCGGTAACCAATGGAGTAGCATGTAACCAAGGGGGGTATCAGATAACCAAGGGGGATACCATATGGTCAATCAAGAGCATGTAACCAAGGGGGATAGCAATAGTAGGTAACCATGGGGGGATCTCATGTGACCACGTCGGTATCAGGTGACCACAGGAGATAGCAGGTAACCAAGGGAGATATCAAGTTGTATGTTCATTGATTTCAACGAATTATTTCAACGAATTATTCGGGCATAACAATGCTACTATTCGTATTGCACCCCCCATTCCTATCCAGATGTAGGCATACTAATTCTGTTTTAAACTATTTCGAAGTGCTAGCCCTTGTGGTGCCCTGTTGAAACGAATATGAATTGCTATCAATATAACCATAATTGTTCGTGTCAAGTTTTCGATGAAAACAAAAACAATTAAACTATATAAATGAAATGTCAGCATGTTTGCATAAAGCTACTTAAGTCTTCAAAATCTTCCCAATTAAACTAGTTTAACGGTGAATTGACGTGAACCCATGTTTCGCGTAATACCTGTTTTAAGTGCTAGCTCCGGCTTGGAGTACGGAGGGTGATAAAATGTTCCGTCATAAACCCGTGTACACCTGTGTACTGCGAGCTGAGCTAATACGAGCGGGTCGGTATCCACCCGGCCGGATTCAGTCGGGAGGGTTCGGCTCTTCCGGATTCATTCGGCTTCCTATGCGTTCCGTTATGAAGAATAATTCCAATATCGGTCACTGAACAATATCGGTTCAGAGAAAGAATCTTCCCGACCCATAACCTTTGACCAAAAGCATTTATGTATTATTTGAGAAGTAATAAAAATAAAGGAAGGCGTGGGTATCGAACCCCGACTCTGAAGGCAGGAATCATACCGCTGAGCCGATCAGACACAATCAACGACGGAGTTATAAACATATCTGGACAATCCACTCGTCTTGGGCTCGGACCAATTGATATTGATATTGATATTTTTTATTATTTCATGGGAATTGACATTATATATGCAATTATATGGCATGTCATTGCTATATATTATATAAAAACTGCATACAGACATACAAATCATTCCAGACATACAATAGATTGAATACAAAACTATATAATAACATTCTAAACATGTATACAAGCACATTAAAATATTGTCCAATGAATGAGAAATGAATGACATAGATGTTAGAATAAAAGTCTTGTATAACGATTATTGTTGAGATGTGTAGCTTGAAAAATATTCGTCAATTGTATGAAAAGGATCATTTAGAATGTACTGCTTCAAATTGTTCTTGAAAGTCTTGAAACTCTCGATTGTTTTTATTCGCTGTAATAACTCATTATAGGCCTACAGTTTTATACCTTTAAACAAACAATCATGCTCATACATGGATGATTTAAGATTGGAACGAGTACTGATGCTATTTTCACTTCCGGTGCTATAATTATATGAATGCCCGAGTTGAAAGTCAAGTCATCTATATGTTTTATTGAGACATATATGGTTCACCGGCACATGCAGCGCAGTGGTTACGCGCTCGCTTCGTGTGATCCGGGAGGCGAGGGGAATTTCGAACTCAGTTCGATCCCCGCCGCCGACCATCTTTACAGGGATTTTTCATGGTTTCCCTCTGTAGTCTAGGCTGATGTGATGGTTCCTACAATAACTAATAATAACCCACTATCCTTCCCATTACCCAAGAACCTTCATCTCATCATCCCATCATCTCATTAATCATCCATCCGACGCCATTAGATCTGCGCTGTCATAACAGTGCGTCGTTACACCCAATATAAAAAAATATATATGGGGTTCGGCAAAGGAGCCGAGTCCTCCCGAACGGTCCGAATAAATCCGGCCGGGTGGAAAGCGACCCACTGTTGAGCTAATGAGGTGCAGTGAAAGATGCTGAGCTGTGCCCGACGAGACTTAGTGGTCGCACGGGGAGAAGTAAATGGGTCAATCGACTCGGTTTAATGGAGGAGTGATGAAACGTAGAAAAGGAATTGAGGGAATAAGTTACACGAACTGACAACTGACTATAAATGAATCACTGTTTGCTTGGTATTAACGTTTTATGTGATGAATGATATCGTTAAAATGGTAATGAAATGAGAAAATGTCTTACAGTAACTGGAATGTTTCTGATAAGCGTTTAATTATTTATTTCTTAATCTCTGCTGGAGTCGGTTACCTACCTAGAATCATATTCAGATAAATCAAGTTACCTAATAGCATTGGAATAATTTGACATCAATTTGTTCAAATATCAAATATCTTCAAAACCAATGGCCAAATTACATTTCCATTTGTATTCTCGGAAATTGATATTCCATTATATTATTATCATTATTATAAATTATTCTTTGGGGTAGTAAGATACCCCTTGAAGTGCCTCGCCCGAACGATTCTAACTCTCATACGTGTCCTTAGTTTTAATCTCAATAAAAAAAAAATATATGAAAATAAAGTTGAATAAATGCTATAAAAATCCAACTCATAATGCCACATTTCATGTCAGATTAAAGAGCATTATGACCGGTATTCGGCAGTTGAGGTGGTGGAGGTACTGCAGAACTATAGAATGTATATGCACAATGGTAAAAAAAAACGGATAAATTAGAGCAATAGAGTATTCACATGGCACAAATGAACAATGAACAAACAATATTTGGCCGGCCATTGTAACATATAGGTACGCATATTGGCATCACTTCCACATGCGATTTATCAAGTCCAACTAATTTCGAAAGTAAAAAAAGTTGTGAACTAGAGAAAAATCACAAAATAGAGCGCGGACAAATTTTCAACAATGGTATTGATCGATAATATTATATTATTATTCTATCAATATTCATTGTCACAATAATGTTCTATTGTCACATTCATTGTCTTATCAATTAACTATATTTAAATATTCAATATCTTGGTTTGTTCTAATGGTCTCCTCTGAAATATTGAATATTATTCATGTGTTCCGTCTCTGCTATGAGCTATACACTATATTCATAAATGTTTACAACTAGGCAAACGCAGGATGTGCGTTGTACGATGAGCGAGATGTCTATATAAAGTATAATCGGAAACTACAAACCTTGATCATTCGAAATGAACTTCATCCGATGTCAATGAATCTAGAAAGCCGTGACTTCGACAATGCAACATTTTTCAACTAATATTTCTATCTTTTCGACGAATAAAATACATTTATTATATTATTTTCTCCAAAACGGCTGGTCCGAATATCGAACAAAATTTTTATTCATGTATATTATTCTTGTGTTCACATTTGTGGAAAATTTGAATCGTATTGGAGAGATTTTTTTTTCAATTTTTTTCCGCCCAGCCAAATCTTATGGGGTTTTTAGAAACTTCTAAATGATGTTTATCAAAAATGGTCCAACCGATTAGACCTCAAAACTATACAGTTCTAAGTTGGATAAGTTTGCATATAAAAAAAAAGTTTCATGTCGATCGGTCAAACCCTGCGACCTGTGCAGTGTTTACAAACAAAAAAAAAGAAAAAAAAAAAAAAAAAACGCACAGACAAAGCTCCATAAGACTTGAGTGAAAATCTTCGCTACGCTCATCTAATAAACGATTTGTGTTCTTGCGCGGGCTTCTGTTAACTTTATTATTTCCACTTATATTATGTATCAGCGAGTATATATATATATATATATATATATGCAGAATAAAATGAGTTGAAATTGAATTGATTGAAGTATTACATTGTTGGCCGAAAATGTGCAGACATTGTCGGCCATAATGCATTTACGAACGCACTCTGTTATACGTTTCGTGTTGAATACTTATTAATTGATTTCTACAATCGGCAATCGGCATTGAATCGACAGTGATGGGGATTTTTGTCGTTACATAAAAGTCCTACATATTTTTCTATCTAGGCTCCGTAATACTGAATCCGTATGAATTTACTTACTTATCAATCAATGTAGTCATATAGATAAATTATTGATAACCAAGAGTTAACCAATATTAAAATAGTCCCCTAATTATCGCTTAACCCAATGAATGATATTTGTAACACTGGACCTCAATGTTTTTCTTATAACTATTTATTTTTGTACATTTGATAAGTACTAAATGTAAGTCCATGAAGCTTTCACAGAGAAGCTATAAAAATAATGTTATTATTTTCCACCGCGTTTAATCTTATCAGATTGACTCAAAGACAAGAGCGTTCTTCCATTTTTCAATATGCACGACTGAATCAAAATTTCTAAAAACAGAAAACAGCTCTTAGTCTATCCGAGTGAACGTAAAAAAAAAACTCCCAGCTGAAAGCCATAAAAATAAAGCTGATTGGATTTTGTTCTGAACTAGTTGACTCTACACTTTGTCTAATGAGATTTTATGTGTAGAAAGTTACAACCAGACAAGACCTTTACCTAATAAACCTCTTGAAATAACGTTCATACGGAACAGCTTTGTATCGAGGTGCTTTCTGCCTAGATCCGATAGGCTATAACTTCGTTGGTTAATGTTTCCTCGACGAGTCGTGGCAACATATGTCTACTCCTTGTGTATTTCCATTGTTGTTAGAACTAGGAAAACGCCATATGTGCGTTGTTAGACGAGCGAATAGTAATAGTATGAATGAGTAAAAATGGGTAAAAACTGCTTCGAGGGGTAACAATTTAGCATATTTTATGTTTTTTTCTTCAAAATGGCTGACCCGATTAAGCTGAAAATTTTTAAAAATGTGTATCAAAATGTAATTCAACTTCACGCAAAATTTCATCTTTTTGGAAAATAAAAATATTTTCTTTTTTTTCCGCCATGTTATCCTAATGAGTATTCTTGAAAATTCTAAAATTCATAAAAAAAAGTTACCGCCCGAAAATGCCACAAAACTATGCTGAGTTAGATGAGGAACCATATTGAAAAAAAGTTTGAAGTTGATAGCTGTAGCCGTTTGACCTGTGGAGAACCGACAAAAAAAAAAAAAAAATAAAAATAAAAATAAAAACGAACACCATTTTTTTCAGTATGTCTAATTGAACCCTCGCTAAAGCTCGTCTAACAAAAACCCAGCATTGCTCTTCAGGTGGGCTACGAAATATGTCAAGTTATTGCAATATAAGAGACCGTGGCTTTTTTAAAACCTTTTTTGGTCCATATTGGCTTTTCACCGGACCGGAAGTAGTTTTTAGATTGGTTTTAGTTTAGGATGTTTGGTTGGTTGAGTTGGTTAGTTCGGGTTAGTGCAGAGACGTCGTTAGGATTTGTGTATGGATGGTGGAGGGGGGGGGGGGGGGGGGGGAGCGCAGGTTACATAAATAAAATGAGTGCCCATGCAGCTGGACATGCCAGCCACCCGCGTAAAGGGGGTCTGGGGGGTATGAGCCCCCAGCAGGAAGGGAATTTTTTTGAGAAATTGTCATTTTTCAAGTGATTTTTACGATTTACAAGCAGTTTTGGAGTGTAATGATTGACTCATCATGGACATTTTCGGAATCATTTCCGTGATACCTATCTCCCAGCCGAATTCCCAGCAGCGAATTTTGGGAAGTTTTGTCATTTTTTAATATAGTTTTGCGATCTACGAGCAGTTTTGGAATCTTAGAATAATTAATGAATCATGATCGAAAAGAAAACTCAACACACACGTGGCAGATAATATCTCATTGTGTGTTCATTCGTAGGTCAATTTAATATAGGCCTATTTTATTTCAAAGAACGATACATTATTGGTGAGGCGCAAGTGTCGATTTGGACCCCCTAAGGTTACGTTTGGGTTCAGGATACGTTCACAGCTAGTTAGATTGTGTGATTTAGGTTACTTTAGGCTGGGCGCAAACAACAACAACAACAACAACAACGTTCGCATGTGGTGACAGAGAATGACCCGATGAATAGCAGCTGCCTCTTTCGCCCAACTATATAACTGACTCGCTTATTTTCAACCGAAGTTCCATCGTTAGAACTAGCCATTCGACAGAAAAGTTGCAGTTTTAAACTGTTGGTGGTAAACAGTGGGACTCAAACTTATATGAATAGTTACAAAATAAAGCGCATGTCGACGTAATGATTTAGACCGAGCGGCGTATCTCAACAATGGCATTCATTAAGAGTGATACATTGTTGATAACATTACGAAGTAATACATATGAACGTTTTTCGTTGATGGTTTCGTCAACTCCAGTTTTTGTTATCTGTCGTCGGCCATTTTATATTTAGAACCGTTCCTGAATTGTCACTTTTCCTACTGAATATACGGACACTCTGATCCACTTATTATCACCCTTGGTTACGTTTGTTGCTTGAAGGAAATATCATTTATTTCTGTGCTCTCATATTGATTAATTATTGTCAAGATTAGGGATATAGGCCTACAACTTAGAAAAATGGATTTTAGCTGAGGGGCCTATACGCTTGACATTTATGCGATATACGAGTTATACTTATAACTTCTATCGTCTCGGAGGTATCATAAATATCTGTGTTTCCTCGGTATTAGAATTCTGATATCACATACCGTTCAAAAAGTATAACTGAAAATCTGATATTTCGCTAAATCGACTGCCATGCACTATCAAGTAGTCAGTATAGATATGTTGGTAATTTCATACTCATTTCATTATCTTATTAAACCTTACTTCTTTATTTGAATGTGGTGTCTATTCTTAGTTCAATATTCCACCACTGCCACCCTCAGGGTCAGATGTAAGGGATGCATATGTAAAGTGTTGTGACTTAGGGTAGTGCATTGACTTGAGAAGCCTCGGAATGGGTTGCACTCATCTCCGTGGTAACGACTTTCGCCGCCAATTTGTATTTGTTACTTTTAATTAATCTTACATGACCGTACCTTAATTGAATATCAAGGAATCAAGCTGTATTAATCCTGATCCTGATACCGCTACGAAATTTTCGAGGAAGAAGAAAAAAATGAGTACCGTAGTTAACAGGTACAACCTGCTCCAAGAGGCATTATTGTCGATGTGTGAGGACCCGAAGCAGATGTTGTGTTGTGTTTGCTCGTGGTGTGATGTTCAACTTGGGATGTGATCTCTTCTAGACACTCCCGAGGCTAAGATCCAGCTGGGCACTTCACTGAACCCCGACGCGATCCGAGAGGGAAGCGACGTCTACTTCGACTGCCTGGTCAACGCCTTGCCGATAGTCTACAAGGTGGAGTGGAGACATAATGTAAGCAACTTTCAAATACTTCTCTCAGTTCAAATAGTAATGGAGGGTATGATGCCATTTTGAGAAACTATTATTAGACACATTCATAGCACAATTATTCGTAATTTTTATTGTATTTGCATATTACTGTTTATTACTGTTAACTGTTTTATATTACTCGTTACTCCCTCGTTATTTTCTACCATCAATTTTTCACTGATCATTCATGTTGGAATTATAATTATCATTGGAATGTTTTCTACTCAATTCATTATCATTGCTAATTATTATTGTGTGTTCTTTCTTCTCAACTAATTTATATTTGATTGTTATTATGGGTCTTTTGCAACCAATTATATTATGGCATAGTCTCTATATTTGATAAAGATGGATAATATATCGGTATACCGTATATATTATTATAATATTAATTCGTTCATACATACCAATCCACATTGCTGCAGAATAAGTCGAATAAACAGATGCTGATAAACTGAATCACAATAAACTAGGTGTCAATTATGTTTTACTTAGTATCTATTCAGTAGTGTTGTAGAGTGTTAAAGATTGAAAATGATTTCAGCTCTCGTTTGAATACCACATCACTACTCGATTAGAGTAGTCCGGGGCAAAAGTGCGCACTTTTGGGTAAATTAAGGGGTCCGGGATCATAGGATATTTTTTAGGATTTTGAAAGTATGGTTATAGTAAAGAGCGATGTTTCAGCCATGTAATAGGTCTATATAAATGAACATTTTGAATAACAGTAATTGAATTAGGCTGTGCAAGTAAATACACATGAGCCTAATTGCGGACTCTTGCCCCAACAGCAGGGACAAGAGTCCCAACATATTAAAAGTTTTTATGATGAATACGAATGTTATAAATGTATATTTCAGGTTCACAAAATAATGAAAGTAGATTTATGTAAATACTTGAATGAAAAAAATATATATATTGAAGCCACATTGACAGCAAAATATTATATTTTTTTATTTCGTTTTTTTTATACATTTTTTCATTCGTTGTTTTTAATTTTTCCATATTATACACTTTTTTAATATGGTTTGATATGTTTCAGATGAGATTAGGATGCAGAAAAAAACATTTTCCGATAAAACAAAATGACTTTTTGCTACTCTTTTAGTTTTACACTTTTTGTTCTACTCAGATTTTTATACACTGTACCTAAAACTGAAAATCGACATTGTTAAAATAAGGACTAGCATTTACAATCAACTGCCACCAGACCAATGGTCCAAAGCTGTAATATAAGGATAAACTAGGCAAACGTAATGTGTTTCTCTTGCGATGAAGGATGAGCTGATAAATTAACACCAGTACTACATCTATACTGTACCCTACTGTGGAGTCACCCAACTTGAATAACCTAACCATGATTGCTCAACCCAGGCAGTTAGGTTGGGTTAGGTTTTTAGGTTAGGTTATGAATGTGTTATTTTGATTGTGCTTGGTTCTCAGGGTCGCACGCTGAGCCACAACGTTGGTCACGGCGTGATCATCAGCAACCAGAGCCTGGTGCTGCAGGGCGTGAGTCGTGCCAGCGCCGGGAACTACAGCTGCGTCGGGTACAACACGGAGGGCGACGGAGAGAGCTCGGCGTTCTACCTCAACGTCATGTGTGAGTATACACACCTCCTAGCTAGATGAGTGGTCCAGTGGCTAGTGAGCTGAACCCTTTCAGGAGATCGGGCCTCGATTTCTGTCGTGGTCGACCGTCCTGACATAGTTGCATCATGGTTTCCTAAATTGCTGTATAGGTTGATACTGGGATGGTTGCTTAACAGTAGGCCACGACTGACTCCTTCTCACTATCCATCAAACCCACATAATAAAATACCCTCTTATCTCATCATCTCATCATCTCATTCATCATTCACCAACACCAATAGGTCTGGATCTTAGACATCAGTAGGTGTGTCATTAAACCTAATATGAATGAATTAATAAAACTAATTTAGTTGAATTTTCCTATCTTTAAAAGTATATTATATTCATTTTCCTCTGTTGAATTTAATCTTCAGTTGAAATTCCAATTTATTTGAATCAGAAGGAGAGCGTTCATTTTCAATTCAATTACAAACTAGATAGCTAACTAGATCAATTATTCCATCGAACAGTATTCGAAATCTTTATTATTCGGTCAATATTTGTGTATGATATAATGAAATATAATAAAGTATGATAATCGATATACAATGAATGCTCAAAGTAGGTGGGTTCCACTAGCGAAAGTGGTCTTCCATCTGAACCTTCAATAGATAACAATAATAATAATGCAAATTATAATAATAATAATACAGTAGTAGGAATATAATAACGATATATAATGAGAACAATGGTACCGGTAATAAAATATAATGTAATGAGTAATGTAATGAGTAAATGAAAATAACTATAAAATGATGAAGTAAAAGCTAATAGTAATTAAATGAAAGTAAATAATATGATGACAGGAAGCTCGAGAAATTGAGTGAAATTATTGAATATGAGTACGTACTGATAATGGTGTGCCCTAGAATTGGAATAGATGGGATATTTTCAAAAGCCCAGCAATTGACTGATAACAATTAATCTGTGAACCGTCCTATGAAATGGCTTCAATAAGAATGAATTGCCTGGACTAATAACCAGTATTAAAATGTGAATTGAAATCACCGGCTGCTCTAATCCCAGTACGGCCATCGACATAGAACAATTAAAACCACAAATGATGACGTCAATCAAATGATCGCTCAACCAGACAATTCATATGTAGGACACTTGGAGTGTTTGATTGATGATCCATATTAACTGTGTTTGGTTTTGATGTGTTGCTTGGCAACAATGATTGTATTTTAGCTGAGTAGCGTGCTCTCTAGAGAGCTTGAACTGATCTGTACAATTAAACTCAATTTTCAATTTTCATCTTTTCCAAACCAAAGAATTTTATTTTTTTGTATCAAACACCATTTTATTAACTCATTGAATTCTCTATTCATCTGTTATATCTTATTGTTTTTTCATTCTGTGTCAAATAGGCCACCTCTATAGAGGCAGAGTAATCTAAAAATCTAGATACGTACCGGTATATTGGACTAGATCATTCATGAAAGTATCACTTTAAGCTTATTAACATTATGATTATGGAATATCATAGCAACTGTGTTAATTAGGAATATTATATGAAACTTTTTGAACACGGTACGTAATACTGCGCTGATCCTTATATTTTGTACTACATGCTATGAAAATGGCCTTACAGTCAACCAAATTGTGGCTCAATGGGATTATAGACATTCAATTCAATGTGAACTTGTATAAAAACTCTTGCCAAAACCTAAGATAAAATAATAATTGAATGTTTCGTTAAAAAGTAAAAACACACTTCCAACAGTAAACCCAATCTAATTTGAGCAATCATTGCATATTTATCATTATAATATATTTTATTCATTATATCGTATGAATATAGACTAGATAAAGACTCAAAATACAATACGATACAATTTTTTTTTCATTTAGTTCTATCAACTTTAAAATCTTGATGTGCAACTGCAATCACTGCTTCAGAATTCCAAATTGGGGCTAAGAAAGAATTGGTAAGACCGTTTTGAAGAAACCCCTCTTGTTCGTTCGTTCTGAGACTTGAAAGAGGTTTTTGTCACCAAAGATAATAATAATGTGTGGACTTTTTTAAATTGATAACAATAAACGTTGACATCAGGATTGCCCTGTCTGTGATGTGCGTGTATAGCGGTAATTCTTCCTATAGCCACTTCAAACTCATCAGTATTTCTCTTTCAATGTTATATTAAATCCTTTGTTGGTTGGATCATGGAAGTCACTCATTTCCATTCATGTTGTAGGGCCTATATAATTCTCATTAAATCAGGATTTTCATCATACACCTACTACCTTTTGTTTTATCAGACCTTAATGAATAGGTTCAAGTAATTATGCTCATCTCTTCATGTATTCTATGTATTTAGCATTATTAATTTCTAATTATCATTTTATTAATTACTATTATTATCACTACTATATATCATCATCTTGATGCCCTGGCTCATTTGACTGAACCAATATCACTACTGATATCACGAATGAATACCAATATCACTACTGAATATCATGAATGATAATTATATGGTATATATTTCCCTGAAATTAGAGAAAAATAGGAATCATCATGTCAATAAGTTAACAAGTTTGAAAGAAAAATTATTTCATTCTCACGTACGTGGTGACCGTCTCTCATTCTACCCCCGCTTGTTGTGTCTAGACGCGCCCACGTGTCGTCCAAACCAGACGCGCGTTCACGGCGTGGCCAAGCAGGAGGAGGCTCACATCTCGTGCGACGTCGAGGCCAACCCGGGCGACGTTCAGTTCCGCTGGACGTTCAACAACAGCGCGGAGAGCGTTGACGTTGCGTCGTCGCACATCAAGCACGGCGGCGGAACGTCTAGCGTCGTGTCGTACACGCCCAACACCGAGCTCGACTACGGCACGCTGCTCTGCTGGGCCACCAACAAGATCGGACACCAGCGGGTGCCGTGTGTCTTCCATATCATCGCCGCAGGTTGGTGCTACTCGCAATACAGAATAGCGGAGATTATTCTTCTCTCCACTTGACAGATATGTTTCGAAATCTCTACTCTATCTGAATGTCTTTATTATCCTATGTACAGTGAAATCTCTATTCATCGTTTTCCGAGGGACCAGGAAAATAAAACCACGCACGCAGGAAAACATTCCATTCAGGAAAATTTAACATTGATTATATGGGAGTGGGGTGAGAAATAATGAATGATACAAGTAGGAAAATGATGGATCCGGGAAGGATGCATAGAGGTTTTACTGTAGTAAGTTTTCAATTAGTACTGAAGAAATGTTGAAAAGACAATAAACTTTCAATCTATCTGTGTCTTCGCCCTGAAAGATGACTAATGCGTAGCTACAGCTTGAGTTTATACGCAAGCAGACCAATACCAAATGCTCAATTGCAGCAGCACACTATTCAAGTTACAGTACATACAGTCCATTGGATTGATATATTTTATCGTTGAATTATTGAATATATCGAATATCAGGTGTTGAATATACCGATTCAATATCGAATAGGAGTCCAAAAATGTTGAATTAAAAAATGTCAGCGGAATTACTTCAAAATCGAGCGACAATTAACCCCGACCTTTTGTTTTTCATCATCATCAAAAGTTGATACAAAATCACTGTTTCTTAATTAAGGCTATGAATAAAAAGTAGGATTATTTCAACAGGGCACCAGGGGGCAATCCTACCACCCCATTTTAATAATTCCGTATTATAAACAATTAATTCTGACACCGGAACTGCTCTCTCCCTGACTGTGTGATAAAAGTCTTTCAGTTCCCAAATTGAAAATAAGTGAAATTACCACACATTTAATAATCGAAACGTTATTTGTAGGTCGCCCCGATCAGGTTCACAACTGCACGCTAGCAAACACTTCGATGACGTCGTTCTCGCTGCGCTGTTCCGAGGGTTTCAACGGTGGTTTGAAACAGTCATTCCTGTTGGAACTGCGTGAGTCGAACAGCCAGGCGCTGCGCGTGAACGTGAGTTCGCCCGTGCCCAGGTTCAGCGTGGCCGGGCTGGAACCGGGCGCGCTCTACCAGGCGTGCGTCTACTCGTACAACCTCAAGGGCAGGAGCGAGCCCGTGCCCGTACAAGCCGCCACTTTGAGACTGCCGGAGAAACAGCTGACCAATGAGAAAGGTATATTGTTTACATTTTTTGTTTTTTATTTTTTATTAAGGTGGCGCATGCACGGTGCTTACACAAATCGAGAAATATGTCTTCACTATTTCTTTCTATGTTCAAAAACCAAAGTAATTGAATGAAAAGGTCACATCTCCGAGATAATTTTATGCTCTTTAATAATTACCGGTATGACATTTTATTTTTGTGAATTCAATCAGTTTTGAGATAATATGTCAATGAATATAAAGAATGTGAAAACATTCATTGACGTATTATCCCTAAACTGATTGCATTCACTGAAATAGAATGTCATATTAATAAAAGAGCATGAAATTATCTTGGAGTTGTGAACTTTTCATTCAATTACACTGGTTTTTGAGCGAAGAAACAAATTAGTGGAGGTGAATTTCTCCATCTTTATAAGCACCGTGCATGCACCCCCTTAAAATTGAAGCGTGATACAAAATCAGTTGCTCCCGAATCAAGGTTTAACAATATAATTAATTATAAGGTAGGGTAGTTCAAAAGCTATTGAGCCTAGTTGTTATTTCTGAACATTCGCAATTATTGCCTTAAATCTATCCGCACATATGCATTTAACCTTCTCTTGAATGGTTAACTTGGCCAAAACTTTTCATGTCTCCACTTTTATATGCCAAAGTGTTTGAATAGCAAGGACTTGACTCCCTGTTTCTTCAAGTTTTTGTTTTGGTTGAACATTATCAATACTAAAATTGATTCAACCAACAATAATCTCAAGGTAATATTTCCAGGAGTGGTCAACAATTCAAATGTTTGCATTCAAATAATTGAACAATCTGAAATCTTTTTATTATTTTGATCTTCCAATTATAATATTTATAAATTATTTATAAAGTTATATGTATTTATACTAGATATTCTAATAGCAAATCATTGTAGTATCATTTGGTCTACCTACATTACGAGATGATATGATCCACATGTTCGACTCATTGACTTTATATTGATATTCGAATAAAAAATAATATATTGAATACTTCAGACAAGATTCAATAATCAACTTGGAATAATTGATGATGAAATATATCCACGTTTCAATGTCCCACTTAAATTCAGTCTATCGTTGAACCAACTTGATGTGAATTATACTCAATTGAATATAAAGTCAAGAAAGTAGAAGTAACTCACACAATCATTTGTTTCCTCCTTAGCGAGAGTACTGACCAATTGCCTGAAATCGTCTTAATAAGTATTTATATGTTTGAAAAAAGACTCAAGACTGGGCTCGGACTCGCAAATTTTACAAAGAATCGGACTCGAATCAGACTCGAGTTTGAAAATCTGGACTCAAACACACCTAAAAATGGATGAAGATAAACAAGCCAATAATAATACTTAATGAATGGAATGTGAGAAAAAAAAAAGAAGAAATCATAGTATAATAATCAAATTCTTATTAGTCTGTCCCCTGAAAAACGTACTTCCACTTAATCAAGCGTTATTATTCACTTGTGTAGAGCGTCCACGGCCTGGCTTCCGCTTCACTCCGATGATGAGCGTGCTGATCGGTGTGATATCGGCGTTGATCATCGTGGCGCTGATCGTGTCGATTGTGTTGCGCTTGCAATGTTCGCGCAACGAGGACCGTCGCAAACGCCACAAGGCCGCGACGGAGATGGAGACGGCAAGCATGGCGGGCTCAGGCGACAAGAATAACGGCAGTCCGATCAGCAAGATGGACACGGGCGGGGCGGAGAGCGGGGACAGCGACGAGAAGAACCCCGACATCATACCGCAGCCAAACACGGGTACGTGGCTTCACTGATGATGAGAATCTTATCAAACTTGGAGGACATTGGAACCCTGAAGCTAGATTTTGATGGATGATAAACAATATTTGTTCCTCCAATTTGAGAGGAAACTAGGTATAAATTATCATCTCAATTATCAACATTGAAATTAATATTTTTGTCTTCCATAGACCATGAGTTGTGACATAGGTATTAGCCATACTGTATAGAAAAATGAACAGAAGTTCTGTCTACCTCACAACTTGGAAAAAGGGTAGAGGTCCTGGTGGTTAAAGGAATTAATTATAATTCCTTAAATTGAGACATTGATTTATAGTTTTCTCTAAAATAAGGGAGAAAAATACAGTCGTTATTTGTTGAAATCTAGTTCTAGGATTGTGATGTCCTTCAACAAATAACAAAATATATGTAAGTAGGCCAACTATAAGAAAAGATTAATACGTATCTAGGATTTCTCTTGTAATATTCACTCAACAACAATTGGTAATCTTATTGTTTCTCAAAAGATCTGTAGGTCCAGACGTGAAATATTCCATTTAAAATTTCGGTGGAAATAATTAATTCTGATAATTATTTCTTAATTCTGGAATGATTTCTCATTGTTCTGATAACTAGCACTTGAAGTCTTGCAGGAAAAACGATGAGGCTAAAAACCAGCAGCTTACCTTGATTAAACATTAGCAAATATCAGATATAATACTGTACCAGGACTGAACTTGGGAGTATCAACAAAATATGATATAATGGCGAGTATAATGAGTACTGTATCTAGAGGAAAGTTATTCATAAAGTTTGGGTGATCCTTAGAAACAGAAACATTCAGAGCAGAACTGTTGTAGATTGGAAGTGAATGGTCGTTATCAAGGGGCGCGCAGCCTCTATTTATGACATACTATTATTCATGATTATATTCTATAAATTGAACTATAAGTAATTCACATTAATGGGTGAAGTAAATGTTCTCATTTATATGATTATCGTCATTAATGATAGATCAATTTGGGGTTTTATTTGCTTGGGATTTATCAAAATTAGCGTCCTTACTACAGTAAAGAATCCATGTATACAGGAAATTTTGTGTAGTTCCAAAAACCCGTAGAACAGAATTGAAAAACCTGACATTTCTAACAAATACCCTTTGGGGCTTAATTCTCTCCTCCCTTGCATACATCTTCACCATGCACACTTAGTTTTGGGGACTCACAGTTGAGTCCTTGCCTGGGGCGCTAGAAAAACGAGAATTGTGATTGGAAAATATCAGTTCAAATGCACCTTCATTTCTGTAAGAAAATATATCTTTTGTGTCCTTATCTTATCACTGGAGTTTTTGATATCATTTTTCTCAGAGAAAAACATTTCCATTCACATGGTCAAAATCCGCAAAAATCCGCTCAGTAAGATTTTCTACATTGGTGGTTTAATTATCATTGAAATTTCATTTCGTTATGATTCAAAATGTTGGATTCCTTCGAACTTGTCGAGTGTGGAATCTGATGAATGCTAATAACATCAGGATTAATTCAATTATATTCAAATAATATGATTGAGACAATTCAAGTAACCACAATTTTTCTTCTTCAATTTATATAAAATCTTCCGTAATGTGTACATTGGATCCGATAATATGAGCAGATTGAGATTTCTCGATACTGAGACCAATTATTGTTGCATGATGATCCAACCTACAGCTACTGTAGGGTATGTAGATAACTGTGCAAACTTCCATGAAATACTGGTAACTGAATGCTCTGAAAATGACACTATTAGTGAAAAATACTAGTTAAAAAAAAATGTCAAACGAATCGAAATATGTACCACGAAACGTAAAGGAACCCGAAATCATATATCCATTTGAGATCGTTGGATTTCAGTAATAGTCTATTTCCAGAGAGAGAGAGAGAGAGAGAGAGAGAGAGAGAGAGAGAGAGAGAGAGAGAGAGAGAGAGAGAGAGAGAGTCTTCTTGTTCTTCTTCTTCAGTAATGCTAAATTTCTACATCTATATTCTATAGTTACCGTATATGGGAATAGGATGGGACAAAATAAATGATAGAAGCAGGCAAATTGTGGAACTATGGTTTCACCGTAATCCCTTGTTGACGGTGTAAACTGATTATTTTCTCTGTTCAGGAGATTCCGACGATCACTTGGATTACATACGTAAGCGCCAACACATATCAACCATTGAAACGATGTCGCCGTCTCGAAGTTTACTTCAGTCCAATCTTCCCGAGTACGCAGGCTACTGTACGCTGCGCAATGGCATGCCAATGAAAGAGCTCAGTAATAACAAACAGAAAATGGTAAGTACGGTACTTATTTTCTGATCATTGTGGATTTTACCAGATGAAACAGTCCACTCTGTGACCCGTTTTTTAATAATTTGTTTCAACCACCTGACAGTCAGTCTACTGAATCACTACCCTACCTCAGAGGCCAGGTTATCTTCTGGTTACACTACGCAGATACTTAATGTTTGTATGGCCTGTTAAAACATTCATAACAGAAACAAATGGTTCTATTTCTATTGTATTGATATATTGTGGTACTTGATATCGATAGTGAAGGCAAAATATCGTAAGCAACATTTTTTTCCGTCATATACAATTCAAAGGTTCATCTTCATTGATGTGCAAAGTGTCGTAAGCAATATGTCAATACGGTAGATTAGGCGTGGTCACCAATGTATTATAATATAATTTTGTTGTAAGCGACAAGGATTTTGTGCGTACTGTCATAAGCTCCGTTACAATATGTAATAAGCACCCAAGATTCTATGCAATTTCCAAATTAAAATACCACACATTTTGTCGTAAGCACCAAATATGCTGTGCTATTTCCTAATTAAAATACAAGTTTGTGAAAATTTAGGCCTATGAATTTTTAATTTTTTCAATTCATGAATTCATGAATCTTTGAAATTTGTGACGATCTGTAAACGTATGCAAAAATATTACACCAAAATTTTGAAGTTGTATCTTCAAGATTCAATTTATTAAACGTTTTCAACTTCCTGTGAAAAATATTCAGAGTGGCGTTTACGACATTTTCCGATATTTAGCATTCATTTAGTTATTACTCATTATAGTTAATTTTTCTTCTATTTCACATAGGTATATGCAGTTAGTTATGCAGCATTTAGAGACTCGTCAATTTGACACAAGGAGGCTAAGCCTAGAACTACGTTCTGAAGCAACAGTTGACAGTAGAAATTATTTTCCGACACATCAGTGTATTCTATCGGTATTAAAAAAAAATTAGATCAATTTCTCAATCTATCTTTCAGGTGTCAGTACAAGTCACATGTCAATATGAGGTAACATTGTCGAGATATCAGTATTGGAAAGTGTAAGGGCGTAATATGCGTCAACGGCCTCACAGATGCACTCTTGTTGGTCATTTTCTTGTTGAATATTTCCAATATAGTCAATAGACTTACTGTTACGTAACCACGTAGGTCATAAGTTGAATAATTAAATATATTAATTGAATATCTCATGTTCTGAATTCTCCTTGAGAAAAAAAAAAGCAGCAATTGTTTCGACTTGTGTTTCTAGGATTATAGCCCGAGGCTGGATATATGAATTGGGTGAAAGGGTAAGAAAGAACAGCAGCTCACCAAGGTTTAGAAGTGGGAATACTCATAGTGGAGAGCTTATCAATAAATACCTAGATATATACCAAAACACTGATGGTTTCAATGTTTCAACGATTGGTTTGGTTGATGTAGAAACAACGGTGCTCCTCGTCTCTACAACTTCTGTACCTACATTGACCAAGGCTGTCGCCAAAATGCCAAGACTATTGTGTGATTTGGTATATATCTAGTATTCTATATAATTGTCAATGAGCTCTCTACTATGAGTTCCTTGACTCAATAACTTCAGTAAGCTGCATTTCATGCATTCCCTTTCATCAATTTCATACAACAGTAATTTCTCTTTTCATCAATGAACTGACATATTGTCTATGATTTGTGTTCAGAAGAGTGGCGGTGATGCAATGTACACGTCTGCCGGCTGCACTCTCCCGCGACAGCACTGGCCGACGTACGGGGGCGGTGTGGCGGGCGTTCGCGGCGTTCCCATGTGCGGCCAGTATCCCAGTCAGGCGCAGGGTCACCACCACCCGCACCCGCACCAACACACTCTCAGCCACATGCACCGACCCGTCGGGACGCCCCTCATGGAACTGGTCAATCCACACAAACAGTTGAACCCCAACGCAGCGGCGACGATACCCGAAGACGAACATGCCACGGCCGAGACCCCGTTGGTGGTGACAAAACGAGAGAGTACCGTGTGACTAGTAACCAAGTTGTAAAGTGTTCGTCTGTTCATTTTACAACTGCTAGCAACATATTACGTGACGATGGACAGACTCGATAGAGAGTGTAAGCAATGTTGTAATACTTTTCCCAACAAGTGCCCTTTTGTGATATTTTAGCCTAATTATCGGCACTTTGAAGAAGACATTGACATCGCTGTTGAACATTCCAAACCTTTGTAAAGAATTTGTATAGATGATGAGTTATTGAGATGCGTTGAGTTTGGTACCCTGATGCGTGTATATTTCATAAATCGGAGAAACTTTCAGATATTCAATTTGGTATCGTAAAAAAAAGAAAATATGAAGGACTAATATTTTCCAGCCAATTACTATGAATGGACATTCTTTATAAACAAAATTCTCAATCATAAGTAGATGTGAGTACTATACATAGTGTTGTAAATAAGTTTCATAAATACAGTGGTGTTTGTTATCATATTCATGCCCCCCGTCCCCCCCACAAAATACTGTTTATCAAGTTGTTCCCGTTCGAAACCTGTCTGTATGTTGTAAAACACTATTTCTACGGGATTTATACATTTATTATAATGGTTCCCACGGAAACAAATGTTCTGGAATTACTGATTCGACTGAATTACGGCATTATTCAGATACAACAGTTGCAAAACTGAACCATACCTTGTTGAACATGTTTCCTTGTACTGGACTGTTTTCTGTATGCTTTTTAGATAATACAAATATACGTTGCTTCTTATTTTTTCATTAAAACATATGTGGGTCGTACTGAAAGATTTTTATGTCAGGATGCCAGCTTTGGATCCTGTACTATTACGGTATCATGGATTCGTCAATAGATTGTCATAAAAGCCGCTGAATATTCTTGATGACTGCTAATTCTAATCATTATTGATATTATTATTATTGTTTGATATGTATTATTGATTATTATCATTGCAGGATAACTCAGTATAATGATATGCCCCTCAAAACATGGTTTTACAAGGTGCTAATGATTTATGTAAACAATAATAATTATTATTATGTATTTTAAAAATATTTTGTAATTTTCCTGTCCGAATTATTTAATAAAACTGTTTTAAATAATAATATACTTTGTGGATTCATCCCAGAGTGTCCCGAACCTGAATCACTTCATACTACGATGTTCAATCTTCTTTTTCTTATTATTATACAATAATTGGTATGTCAAGAAAAAATCCACGAAGATTTCAAAGGCGTCTTGACTGTGTGATGATTCTGTACTTCAATTGTCCAATTATTTGTCAAGTTGCAGAAGTGTAAAAGTTGCAGGTACGCTGTTGATGGTAAAAATGATGAACTCATGAGGAGCAGTGGAAGAGAAGCGCTCGCAAATTGCAAATATGACATTATTTTATCAAAAATATCCCATCAAATTGTTGGTAGTTTACAACTACATTGCGCGGGCCATATTGCAATCAGTACGCTGTACGTAGTGCATTCTGTTGTTATTTTAACACTCGAATATGCACATAGTTGGATGATTGTGTCTTTTGCAATAAATGGTAAGTATTGTTTACCTCTGCAGCGTACGCTTGATAATACACCTGTACATTGGAGAAGGCTATAGATCTAAGAATAAAAACATCTACTTAGTCTGCGACAAGTAACTATATTTTGGATCAACTATTGCAGATCCGCTGAAGTGAATTGATAAACTACCAAAAATGTATTCTAACATTTTCGTCCCGTTTTTCCCGTGTGCGTGCAAAATAATTAAAATTGCTTGTTTTTTTATGGGAATGCCACAGAAATAATTGTGAAAACTTGAAACTTATCAAAGTTGATGTTCAAACTTATTATTAGGCATGTCATCACATGGTTATAATTTCCATAAGTCTTGTTGTATAAATAATATTACGGTTCTAGTTGCCAAGAAATTTTTACGTAATTTTATGGGATTTTGAATGAATCTGTGTTATAGAACTGCAAGACTTAAATAATGACATTTCTAATTATCTGCTGACATGCTCATTAGTGTGAACATTACCTTTGGCAAATTTCATGTGCTTACAATTATTTATGTGGGTAAAAATGAAACTCCTGTAGAAAAATGAGCGTTTTCAATCATTTCGCCAGTACATGGAAAAAAATGTGACAAAATATTTTTTTGTTTTCATTTTCCATGAGTTTATTATCAGTTCACTTCAGTGGTTCTGCATTAGTTAATTCATAATATAATTATATGTCAGAAGTAGTTTTTCTTATTTTCAGATGAATGAATATCCTTAACATAGAATCACACCACATTCAGAAAAAAGCTTCTTGACAATAATACAGTATATCTTTCCAAGCTAGGTATTAGAACTACGCTACCGTACTGTGAGTTGAGCGTCATTTCTTCAAGCGAGCATTTAGCACTTATTTCAGTATGATGCATGGAACATGAGCAGGCAAATTACTGAGAGCACAAATTTATAATACACAAATGAAACGGGAAATCTCTTTCGAAACGTTTACTGTCCAACGCGTCCCCAGTCTCCATTGGGCGAAAAGTTTCCATCATCACAAGATTCAGGTTATATTTGATGGAAATACTTGAGTCACAAGTTTGGGTCTGAGACAGCTACGCTGTTATGCTGTCGATGTGGCACGTTCAGAAAAGTTCGGACCGACCAACTAGGCCTAACTGAAAAGACACATGTTGATTCATAAGGGGCAAGTGATGGGACAGTGTGGGGAAGTGAGTTGATGAGTGGAGATTATAAAATGATTTGTTCAATTTGCGATGATCGTTCGCAATTATCAAAACAAAGTCAACGAAAATTTCCATGGCAAGTTTTCCGAAAAGAATTTCACCGAAAATTTTCTATGAAAATTCAAATGGAAATTTTCAGTGAAAATTTTCGATTCAAATTTGCTCCAAAAATGTTCAATGAAGATTTTCAACAAAAATTCGAAGAAAAATATTCATCGAAAATTTTCAATACAAATTATCATCGAAAATTTTTAATACAAATTTTCAGCAAAAAGTTTCAATACAAATTTTTAACGGAATTTCTTATGAAAATGTTCAACTCCACAGTGACCACCGCAATAGTTGAGATCTTGTGTAATGCGTGTAGTCACAAGTGTGAGACAGCCACGTTGTTGAAGCGGCATGTTAGGACGCACACGAGAAACCGAACGAGTGTAAGATTTGTTCATCCGCAGACAAGTTTGGACAGACCAACTACCCGGAGAGACACATGTTGTGAGGTGAGTGTTTGTGAGTGAGGTGATGAGTGGAGATTATCAAATGATTTGTTTAATTAGTGATGAGAAGTTGGAAACAATCCAAAAAATCCGAAGAATATCTTCATTGAAAATTTTCTAAAAAAAATTCTCAATACAAATTTCAACGAAATTTGGAATGAATATGTTCAACTCAACAGTGACTAAGCTACTAATGGAATAACTTTGGAGCAAAATATAGGGTATAACCTCAAACTGATTGTTTCAGAAAATGGTTTTGTCTCATTTTGTCGAGCATAATGAAGTACGTATTTTCAGAAGAGTTTACCGAGTTTTTGAAGGCCATTTTGTTCTTATTCATGTTTTTATTAATTCGAATTTTATTCTTTAATTACCAACATTAGGGAATTTCGAAAAATGTTTCATACAAAATATATTTGCCGATGTATTCTGCGTTATTTGAAACAAAATTGAATCAATTGAATGATATTTAGTTATAATTACTAATTAAATGCGAATAATTGGCAATACAATTTAATAATCAATAACGGCCGACATAATGTACGCAAAGTGATGAATCTTATGTTAATATCACCAAATAATTCCACTCCATTAGGTGTGAAAAGTGTACCAGAGACATGACATACAATTTTTACTGTGAGTAAATTTCTTCCTGTTTTTTCTTCTGTTTTTTTGATCATTTTTTGCATATTTCCATAAAATCACGAGTTTTCTTCAATCAGTCATGCAAGTTGAGAATATGAACCATTCATAGCAGTGGTACTACTTGGTATTCGCACTGTTTCAATAGAATCGATGATTAATAATATTTGTAATGAGTATGCCTAATTACTTTGATTAGTAATTATTTTGAATACATTTATCAAATTTGCTTTCAACTATATCAACATGGGTCAATTTAGAGCCAACGATGCGAATAATGCAGTGGAATGACTTGAACCATATTTTTTCTTCAAATATACCTTGTTGGAATATTTATAACAAACAGTGTTGGCCTGTAGATATTATATATTATATACGTATTATATAAAGATATACGTATTAAGTTTTAGCCCATATAAAATACCAGAAATCACTAGTTTTTATGGGAGCTTGTCAATTGAAATATTCAAAATTTAATTCCATATAGGAACTTGTTATAGGCTATATATAGTTACAATTATTATGATAGATACGAATCATTAAATACGTCTGAAAAGTTCTGAAAAGTCTGAAAACGAAGTCTGAGTACGTCTGAAAAGTGCATCATCCAACCAGAATTTCGCAGATGCAGCAGCTTTGCCTATCCCATATAGTCTCGATGTAGTGTCGCATCCTGAAATTACTTCAATGAATAGCAACCCTTCACACTATGGGTGATACAAAATCATTGTTCCCCAATTGAGTCTAAAGATGAAAGATGAGATCGTTTGTCTGAACGGGTTTGACAAGGGCGATATCGGGCGATATTAATTCCTCAAAAAGTTCTAGTGAGAAAAGAAAACCTTGTCAAAAATCCCCGTGTCCAACCGGTGGTGCCAATGGCGCTTGATGCGCCTGCGCGGGTGGGGAAGGGGGGGGGGGGGGGGTGAGCCGGCCAGCGTGGCAGCAGGCGGAGAGGATGCTGCCAGCACTCGCGCTGTCGACCGCCGACTGTAAATACGTGTCAACTTTGCGTTACCTTAACGCTATTTTCGCGCTTATCTTCTACGTAACTTCAACTTTCACGAGTTCGTGACAGTGCTCGCTAATAAACACACGATGAACAATATAATTGACAAATTTGATAAATATGAAAATAAATGAGACAATTATTTAATTTCAAATTTTAGATTTGTGGAGTAATTTCGAAGTAATGAGTACGTGAGTAGTTTTACGAATTTCAATGTTCGAATGAACTAATTCAAAGATAATTATTTGATAAATATGTAGAGATTTTACATTTACGAGTACGTGATCTGTCAATAAACACACGTTAGAAAATATCTATTGACACATTCGAAATATAATATTATAAAATAGACAATTATTTAATTCTGAATTTCAGATTTGTGGACTAATAATTCAACTGGTTCGTGACATGAGGCCTATTATCTCGGTGATACAAGATATAAACATGATAAACAATATCCATTGACAAATTCCAAAAACATTGAAATAAACCAGGCCATTTTACTTCAAATTTCAAGTTTTTGAACAAATAATTCATGAGTACGTGATTGTAAGTTATTATTTTTATCAAATTATCGAAGATTTGCAAGATAATAGTCAGCTACAGTTGTGTGTGTTATCACAGCTGATGACGTGTGTGGGAGTCGCTTCATGTACTTGCTAGGACGTGAGACAATTACAGAGTGATCAGAAAACAATAACAGAGTGGATTTAATGAAATTAAAGAGTGACTTCGACAACAGAACGTAGTGAACTGTATATAAAGACGAGCTGAGAAAGCAGAAACTTGACATTTTATTTCCAGATGATTAGAGCTGCCAACACAGCTGCAACGAGGACACTGAATAATAAAATATGATTGATTATTCGATTAGAATAGAGGAATTAGTGATTATAGTGCGATGATATGGAAATTATTTGGAAACGTGATGGTGACGTGAATAATATAACTGAATGAAATAATGATATTAAGAGTGAATTCAACAATGAAAACGAGTGAATTTAACAAAACGAAAAAGTGAATTCAAAACGAGTTGCATTTGATAAAGTGAAATTAAAGTAATTATAGTAAAATTGGAAATTACATTAACATAATTGAACAATATTTGAAAACGTCATCAGTAAAGTGAGTACTATAACGGAAATAAAATGCTATAAAGAGTGAATTCAACAATAAAAAAAAGAGTGAATTTACCAGAACAAAAGAGTGACTCTACACGAGTGTAATGAGATAAAGTGGACATTTTTAAATGGTGTCTAGTGAATAAGTAGCGATGACGCGATCTCTAGTTCGCTCGTCGATCTGCCTCCTCCTCCATGTCTACGTCTGTGGTAAGTCAAGTGGTCCATTGCTCCGATCTCTCCATCCTCCCGCTGTGCTATGCTATAACCAAGCATCACTTCAGAGGGTGTATGTGCTTATACAATAGAGGAATTAATCTTCACTATTGTTCTCCATGTTTAAGAACCAGTGGCATTCTAATGGCAAGTGTATCAAAACCCCAAAGATAAATTGTATGCTCTTCAATTTATACGACATTCAGTTTTTGAGAATGGGATTAGTTTTAAGATAATACGTCAATTAATACCAAGAACCTGATGAATTTCATTGACGTTTTTTTTTTTAATGTTGCTTTACGACCCCACCAACAGCTAGGTTATACAAGGGGACGAATGAGCGGATGATAATGAAACGATGAAGTGATGATAGGTGAAAGGACGTTAACAAAAACCCATGCCTTTATGCGGCACTCGAACCCACGCCCAACGGTGACTTCAGTTACTACCGCTAGCGATTGACTTAGCCACCGGGGCGGCTCATTGACGTGTTATCTCAAAATTGATTGAGTTCACAAAAATAGAATGTCATTTAATAAAACCGCATATAATTATTTTGGAGTTGATATACTTTTTATTCAAATACACTGGTTCTTCGTTATAAAAAAATAGTAAGCATGAATTTCTCTACATTCATAAGCACCTTACATGCACCCCTCAATTAAGGGGTATACATGCAAGGTGCTTATATAACAGAAGAATTCATCTATACTACTCTTGTCTATGTTCACGAACCATCAGTGTCATTGAGTGAAGAAGTATCTACTCCAAAATGATCTTAGGCTTTTCAATTCATTATTACCGTATACATTCTATTTGTGTGAATTCGAACAGTTCAAAGATAATACGTAAATGGATATCATGGCAATCTTGTTATTAATTCCGGTATTATCTTAAAAGTGATTGAATTCACAAAAATTGAATGCCATATTAATTAAAGACCATGTAATCATCCTGACGTTGGTAGGATACTTTTGTGGGAACATAGAAAACAATAACAATTAATTTCTCTGTTGTATAAGCATCCCACCGGTCGTGCATACCCCCTTAACAGCTTATACGGAAGTCGATTTAGCAAAATATCAGTTCTAGATGTTGGCTTCCGAACAGTATGAGATATCAAAACACCTATACTTTGAGAATACAGATATTTTCAGTAACCTATAAATATGGAATATGTGAAAACTAATGAACTCGTCGCCATGGTCGTCCATCCTGACAGGGTTTTTGTGTGCTTTGTCTCTCTTGTTCAGTTAAATACTGGGATGGTTCCTCGAACAAAATGACACGACCGACTCCTTCCCATTCTGAAAAATCTTCTGGAATAACATTCCATCTAATCTTCTCATATATCATTCAGACATTCACCGACGCCAAAAGTTCGTATAGTCATCAGTTGAGTGCGTCGTTAAACCAATATAAATAAAACAAATTGAACTTATTAATTTTCTCGATGTAGGTCCATAAAGATGAAAAAAGCTGTAATACCTTTGACTATACTTCAATGAAGAACGCTTATGATTTTAACTGTGCTATTTGAGTTTCAAAAGTGAATTATAAAAAGTTACATTTTGGGTCACAAAGGTCACAAATGTGGAAATAGCCTCCCTTACTTAAGAGATAAGCCCACACCACCCTAGTATTCTTCTTGAATCCCGAAACGTTTTGCCAGCACTAACGCTAATATTATCTGCATAGTAGTGTACCGGTATGCTGTAATCTTAGATTGTAGCTTTCGTACCGATAGCTAGGCAACAGCGTTCTTGCGCTACGCAAACGACTGTATAGGCCTACTGTAAAACAAAAATGTGCTGTTACCGAGGTAGAAATTACATTACGAATGTAACCTATAGTTGAGATTATATAGGCCTACTTTATGATATTTGAGCTTATCATAGACATAAAAACAGAAAGGCAAATATACGTGATGAAGTAATGTTTTCGCGTAGCATTTCTTCTGTTTACATTGGAGTCTTCTTTATAGAAGACATCTCGTACAGATTCAACAGTGCACTACTCGATCAAGAAATCGTCGAGGATCACAGTGATCAAATTCACAATATAATCTGAACTTAACTCACCCCGTAAAACGTAAAGATCCAACAATTCACCCTCGTGTATTCTTAAAGATTTTTTTGGATGACACCTACAGCGTGGTCATTTCATCACCCGTTTTCACACTTATAGTTTCGAACTTGTATATGAGTTATTAATTTTTTGGGGGTTTGTGTGTTGTTGTTTTTCTTACTTTATTAGTATTGGGTTTGAACAGAACCCACAAAACTTGGCTTTCAACATATTATGTTCTCTACTCTAAGTAAATTTATCTGAGTAATTAAAACACTCTTCTCTATTCAGAAAGAGTTCGATACAATATAAACCTATATATATATATATATATATATATACACAATAATGATATCAAGTTATAGAAACATCACATTTCCTCCATATTAAAAACTTCGATATTTCTGATATTTAAAAGAGTGAAAATAAATTGAAAGCGTCGGAAAATCCAATTAATATATATCAGGGGAAACATGATATCAATTATCTTGAGTGACGTAAGAGATGGGAGAAGGCATAATGGGCCTATTTAATATTTCGTAAACTCGAAATTTAATTTCACATAAGATACAACTTGTTGTTGGATCCAGCAAATACTCAATTAACAGTGGTTGTTATTAGGGCGTAAGCAGTCTTCATAGGGCAAGAAGTTTCCACCAGGGGGAATTCACAACTATAAATGTTCATACAACATCAACAGTGGAAGATACAAAATTAACAAAAAATCACAAGATGCAGACAATATTATTTTACGAAAAGGCTAACGAGTCAAATTTCATAATAACAAATGTGGGAAGATCAGCTGTTGTTGGTCTATATGTAAAGGTAGCATTCGATATTAAATTTTGTAGTCATCACTTTTTACCTCACCGCGTACCGTTACATATAAATAACACGCACCATATATAATATTGTGAATGTTTATTATGAATCGAGGGTATGTTAGAGAATATACTTATTTGAATGGTGTGAAACAGTTTCGCTACAATATGTTTAGTCGGAAGTCACTGCGATCGTTCATATGACAGATTGTCACTGAAAATGACACAAACAATACAATACGGGATGAGATGAGATATCACAATTCTAATACGCGGAAAACACAGATTATTTCACATTGGAGATGAAATTAGTTGAAACTCTTCAACTTATATCGTGTGAATGTCAGTTGTATACAGCTAAAAAGTGTGTTTTTCCATCTTATACCCTTGACAAAATGCTATATGAGCTTATAAATTATAATAGCTATAACTTATACTATATTGAGAATATTACAATAACTGTGTTTCCCTGAAAAAATAAAATAAAAAACACCAAAAAACTAATATCTCGCTTAATCAACTCCCAATCCCACCTAATTTGGGAACAGCGATTTTGTATGAAGTTTCGATTTTGACTGCCTACCGCCTTCTAGAGGCCGAGATCGCTGGTGTTGCATTCTGGGTGTTTTAGTACTGTTGTTAAAGTCTGTTCATCCACAGAGTTAGAGGCACAATACCAAGATAATTTTATAAAACTTACATTATCTCTCAGTTTACTCACTCTCACAGTGTTCACATCTCGTAGTATATATTGAACACATTAATGTTGTAATAACTATCATATTATGAGTAAAAACGTTAACTGTAACGCACAATAATATAAATAATTCGTGCTAAATAGCATTGGGAGCATACGACCGAGCATACGACTCGCATACGACTTTCATCCGCGCGTACTAACATCCCGCTTTAGTTCAAACGTCGCCGCTAGATGGCTCCTTATTTTTGAAAGGGTATGTTAAGTCTTTGATAGCGTTCCATTTACAAACAACAGTTTTCAATTCTGTTTTGACATTTACGATCCTGAGATAGAAGGCTGTGCTTTTCAACAATCGACGTACAGAAACAACATCCAACAATCACATTATACGAAATCTCATATTTATCTGAACAAACATCATTTTTATATTTTGTATTAAACTAACTCCATTAGAAACTACTTTAAGAAGTAATTCGCTGCCAAACGGGAAAAGTTTTCAATCCACCGCAAGATAATAACTTAGTTGCATTCTGAACATAAAAGCTTTAAAAGAAATCCCTTCAAACAATACATCCAAGATGATCCAATAATATATCACACGATAACACCGCCATTGTCAACATGCAGCCTCGTCTACAATACTATCACGTGCTGGCAGAGAGAGAGAGAGAGAGAGAGAGAGAGAGAGAGAGAGAGAGAGAGAGAGAGAGAGAGAGAGAAAGAGAGAGAGAGAGAGAGAGAGAGAGAGAGGGAGAGAGAGAGGCAGAGAGAGTGCGAGTTAGAGATATAGTGCGAGAGAGAGAGAGGCAGAGATGTAGAGAGCGAGAGAGAGAGAAAGAGAGACATATGAGAGAGAGAGAGAGCGATATGAGAGATAGAGAGAGATGGAGAGAGAGAGAGAGAGAGATAGAGAGAAAGAGAGAGGGAGAGAGAGAGAGAGAGAGCGATATGAAATACATAGAGAGAGATACTGTTTCACAACACTGTCACGGAGGGGTATAACTATTCGCCGAAGATCACACTATTTCCTCTCTGTCTGTCTTGTGGCGCGATGTGGAACGCGTGTTCCAGAAGGCTCTGGGGAATAATAAGGAAAGAATATGTGCAAGTGGGACGATATGTTCGACTGACAACCAGGGATAAAAGCCTATAGCCATAAAGACAAACCAAATCACCATACTGACAATTCTATCAGATGCATGCATTCAAATTGGATGGGCGGCAAAGTAGACTTCTATCTGGTCCAAATCGGGGCACACTCGTATCTTTCATCATTTTTATATGTACTCCATTCTCATATTTCAGGATAATTGAAGAAATACGTTGTTATCATGTTACTATGTTGCATGTTCATACTGCTGTGAGCCTGTAGTAGTAATGTGGAATGAGATAAATTAAAATTCAAAATTGCTTGATTGATGGATCCACGCATGGATAGTGGATAGACCGGATGGATACTCCCGGATGAGATTAAAATAGTGAGATTGATGCCCACTTATCTTCGGAACCGTATCGCATATGTCACTACTAATAAAGCCAATGTAAGCGCGAGACAGTTAGGCTTCAGAAGGGAAATGTTCTCGAAGACAATGCAGTGAACAAGATGACAGGGCATGCGAGAATACGATGAATTGCTCAGTGCCATCAAGCATGTAGTAACTAGGAAGTGCTATTGTTTTAAGGGGACGTGGACTTGACTATGGTGCCTGTGTTAAGCGTGATTTACACGGTCCAAGTTTTCATCCAGGTCCATGGATTCAAGGGTTGGCCCAAGTACTTTGACAGCAACTAGGATGGAACATTGAACGCCAGTCTATGCCTTTAGGAGTAGCACTATAACACATGTAACCGAACATAATGCCTGAACTCAAAACATTGTGAATGTGTTCAAACAAATTAGATCTATATAATACCTATTATAGGGTCTATTTGTCCATATAGGGTCTATCACACTTCGGAAAAAAATAATTTGCAAAAAAAACGAAAACCAAAACCCAAAAAGGTGAGGTCTGGGTCCCCTTAACATTAGTGTATTGAATGGATGAGAAGGAATGATTGGTTGCCAACAATCAGTATAGTTTACATTAAATAGCCGATGTATTTCAATATGTATTACCCGAATTGGTGTTAATTTTGTGATAGTATGTTTCATGTGTGTGACATGTTATACAATGATTGTTTTATTGTAAGTGTACAAAAAACACTGGCTTCCAAGCTATTTAATAAATGAATAATGATACCAATATGTAGAATTGTCAGTTTGTTGTTGCAATAGTGGCATCACTTGACAAGAACGAATGTCTTTTATTTGTCGCTAGAAGCTAGAAGAGTTGAATGTCAACTGCATGCAGCGTTAGGATAGGTCATCACTGACGTCACTGACATACCGGTCACATGAATATCTAGCGTAAACATCAAATACATCAAGCAGATGTTTGCAAAACAACACAGAATTTGTCATTATAAAAAAATGTCCATATTCTGAATTAATATTTCATTGAATGTAGACACAAAATATGTAGAATCAACTGATTTTTTTCTTGGTTTTATTGCAAATGAATTTTGGGGCCCTAATCAGTTTTGTGTCTACAGTGTTCATATTTCAAGAGTGAATGACTCACTCTTGTGTTATTTGATATAGTTAATTGTGATTCATATTAGGTATTTCCAAAGCTAACTTATGGAATGGGGCCTATATTATATAATTAAATAGAACTATATTCAACATAGAAGACCGTATTGGATATATTTGCCTCAACGAGCTACAATAGTGAACCAAGAGTGACAAACCACCCGACATGTTTGTCTTTTCGGCTGACATGGCAGAAGTATCCTAGGCCTTTTGCATGATTACTTCAATAATAGAGAAGGCGAATTTTTGTTCGCAGCGCGAGATTCAAACTAGAATTTATTCTGCAAGAAACGATCTCGCAGCGAAATTCATTACACGAGCATTATTTTTCAACAATAGGCCCATTATTTCGTTCACAAAATATGAACAGAAGGCTTCGATAAATGAAAACATATTTCAACGATAGAGAAGACCGTGCCTATACTTTTTTATTCTACTGTCAACTGTCAAAAAGAAAATTGAATATTTAAACAAAAATTGGTATCTATTATCAAAATTAATAAGAAATTAGCACTGGTGACAGTATCACAACTCTAACGTAGCTGTAACGGTATAAGGTATCAGGTACGTGAGTCTTGTAGAAAGTAACCAGGAAAACGCAGAATGTGAGTTGTGAGATGAGCGCGTAGAAGTATGGAAATCTGAGATGAAAAAATATTCTGTCAGCTCAATCTACAGACCTTGGATTACTTCAAACGCTGAATAATCTTACCTGCAACTTGTTACTATTTATAGAGCAACCTGTCGCATATACACTTTGCATTACATGTTTTGATACTGATATTCGATGAAATGTATACTTTTATTGCGTTTTCTTTGAAAAATCTCATTCGATTGTTGCACAAATTATTAAAATGTGTAGGATGGTTGTTTTAATATTCTGTATGAATTTGAAAGCTTTGAACCCAAAAAAGCACAAATACTGACCATGCAATTAGTATAGGAGTCGGCACACTTTCCTTATATTATGACACAGTGTGTTGGTATCACTATACCGTGGTGGTTAGGAATGTATGTCATGAAACAACATTTCATTTACATATCAAAACATCGACTGATTACCCCCCCCTCCCCTTCCTTCATCCACTCCTGCTCCCACCCTCTCGCCGTAATCAATTGCCGAACCAGTGGAGATCTACTGACTGGTGAATCAGTTGTTAGCGAGCTGAACTGTCATTCAGGAGACGAGGGCTCGATTACCGCCCTGGTCGACCATCCTGACTGCAATAATTTCTAGATTTCCTGATAGGTCGGTCTAGTAGGTCTAGTAGGTTTTCTAAACGAAGCGTAGTTTTTCTAGTGCTTTCTTCCTATAACCATAGATTAAGGAGGTTCATTACTCTATGAGTCTATGCTTTAACGTCCAAAATACCCAATTAAATGGACTTGATCTCATCTGTCCTTCGTCTCATTCATCATTCACCGACGGTAACATACATCTTATTCATCAACCGTTGACGACCCTCTTTCCGTGTGTATAAGTTAACCACCAATTGGGACACTAGTGAATGAGTGAATCGTTACATATTGCAGCTGTCCTATGCTCTTCAAAGGAAAAGAAGTGAAATGCATCATCTCCTTCTAATGCTATTCCATCCCCTTCTCTCTCTCTCTCTCTCTCTCTCTCTCTCTCTCTCTCTCTCTCTCTCTCTCTCTCTCTCTCTCTCTCTCTCCATCTCTCTCTCTTGCTCGATCACACCAACGAAGCGTATGTTGACTTACTCGATGCTCAAGTTACTGACTTTGAGAATGTCACTTGATATGCAGGTGATGAAAATCACCGGAGCCTCGTTATTTCATCCATGCATGAGAATTCGAAGAGAGCTCGAAACTGCAGAAGTGTTTCACTCATTCATAGTTTCATGTTCAACGAAAAGGAAATAAATCAAATAATGCCAGTGTCCTTAAGGACCCAGCTGGCTCCCTGTCGTATCTGTCCTGGAAATCCTTCATCGTGGTGCCTGGCTAGGTGTTCCTGCAGGATTATCTGGATTAATGTCTTATTGACTCACTTACCGGCGACTTGAGTGTCGGCTGCTGTCCGCGCGGTGGGCTCGGGGATTAGGACGCGGGCTCGCCTGCAAGAAGCGGCAGATCTGAGATCTGTGTCGCACAGCCTGTAACACGCGATATGAAGTCGGCGGCCTCGTCTCTGTATCGTCACTGTTGTAAGCGATCAGTCAACACAACTGTACCAGCTTCATTACTTTTGAGATAAATGTGGGAGTTCCGAATTGAAGGGTACAGGGAAATAATGATACAAGTCACACATTGTGAGTTCTGAGATGAATACAATTTCAAGTTCAAAACCATGGATTTTTCTATACAGATCGATATTTCAACTCCATTTTCCGTGGACTTGTATCATTGTTACCTAAAATCTCGATGCATATTCAGAAAGCTTGTGAAAGACACTGCTAGATGGCTTATCTAACTCATTTTTTTACAAAATGTGACTTGTATGCCCATCGTTATTCCCGTGTACCCTTCAATTGTCGATTCAGTAGAAGCATTTTATTGAATATAGAATACCAGAACTCGAATTTAATTGAATTTTTCTCTCGGATAATGTAGATAACGGAGAGGTAATGAAAATTTAACACTTAGGTCAAGAGATCACTTACTTCCGTGGATAAAAGTAATAGCAATCGTCTGAGAGGATTTCAAGTGGGACAAAACTCACGTTTTCAGTATCATCCAACAATACATATAAACGATCGTGTGACTTTCTGTTTGAACAAGTAGTGAAATTGCTTCACACCGTTCAGAGGAGTATCTTCCGAAATACTTTCGATCCATTACGAACATTCAGAAAAGGCTACAGTTTCATTTGTATATAACGGTACGCTGTGGGAAAAAAATGTAGACAAAATTATAATTAAGTTATTACTCTGTGGATCTTTCCACCTTTCTCATTATCAATAGAAGAAAGCAATCAGAAAGTAATCGAGGGGAGTGTTTGATTGGTTGCAGATTTTTAGTTTAGTTTTTTTTTCTCACGCTAGAGTTTTGAATTATGATAATCAGTTCTTTTTTTATTTTCATAACAACGACATTTGCCACCTGTATCTGATTGAAATTTGAAAATCAAATAAATGGAATACAGTTTGAGGCATTAGCACTATTGACAAACATTGTTTGCATCTTCTGATGTAGATCTATTCGTTGGATTTGTACGTTGGATGGATCAAATTTCTTGATCATTTATATTCATAAAATCTAGCTGGTGGGAATTCCTTGCCCCATAGAGACTCGGTACGCCTAAATTCTATGAGTTTATACGTAAGTTTCTAGGCTTTAAAGATATCATGTACTATGTACATGCTGAGCGACGAACATCGTCTTTTTCCAGTCACTTGCTGCAATTGAAGACAATTGGAGCGGATCGCTATCTGAGTGTTGGATAACGTGAACACATCAGGCATTCGAGCTTGAAGCATGCACTCCGGGCTTCAAGTCTTTCGAAGCACCTCTCAAGTGGAAAACAATTTCTCCCCCTTCCCCACCCACACTTCCTCCCCCTGAGCTGTGACATCACGCTGTGTCGTGTGCAGCTAGCGACGTGAGCACACAGACAGGCAGTTACAATTAGACTGCAAAGGCATGTTGCTGTTGGGTTCGAGTCCCGATGATTAGGGGTGGAGACTGACTCCGAGACCTGGCCATTGCCGTCGCGGCAGTAGGCGTATGTGTTTACTGGGGTAGTTTGCTACGCTAGGTATAAGATAGTAGTGTAAGCTAGTTATAAGATGGTAGTGTGTGCAAAGAGCAGCTGACTCAAGATGCACTGCGCATGCGTGACCTACCCTTAGGGTTGAGATGCGTCTGGTGTTCAGGATAGGGAGGTAGAAGTGAAATGCAGGTGAGTGGTTGTGAGGTGGTGTGAGAAGAAATACGTGGTCTTGTAACTTCTACCACCGATTACAATAGCGAATAATTAATAAATGTACATATGAATTCTACACTTTCAGTCTTATTTGAATAACAATTACCCAATACACTTCCAGTAGCGGCAAGTTTCAAGATGACTTGCTTAGGACTAAATGGAAGTGTGTAGAAAGAGAGATTGTATCATTCTGGTCGGACACCTTGACTTGAGAGGAAGGGATGGAGAATTCTCTGTAACCTCGTCTTAGTACATCGTGTTTTGTCATAATGTCATATTTCATTACTAAATAAACTCATAATTGTCAAATGCTATACAAGTTTCAATTATTTAATATATATATATATATATACCCTCCGTTTCGCTCCAGCTGATAATCCTCACGTTGCAAAACCTCGTGGCAAAGCCACATGAAAGATAATACCATAGACTGAAGAGATACAAAGACAGTACACCCAAAGTAAAATTAAGATTCATCTATCATCTCCACTCCTTTGTCTCTATATCCTCCTCACACCCCGCCCCTGTAGTACCGTCAATCACTGCTGAGAGTGCTGACAAAATCGTTTCGGCGATTGTGCTTCGATCGACGGATAGATGGATGCTTGTCATGTTGTCTGTCAAGTCTTCAACTTGACTGCTAAAAGAACTCTAGGAATGTGTAGCGGTGTTTGACGTAATAATGAAAGGGTTTTGAATCTCGCGAAGTTACTTTCATGGGACGTCTCGAGAATCTCTTCAGTCAATGATGTAATCTCCTTGCTCGATAGCAGGGCAACGCTATAGTACAGCACGCTTAGGGTTGTGTATTGATGATACATTCCACCTTCCATATTGCATGCAAGAGCTCATTCAGTTGATAGTTTTACAGGCGAATAGAATGTGTTCTACGTACTACTCAAATTGCTATAAACACTTGTCATCGGATTGTCGTTTTAAAGCATGCAAAATGAAGCGAACGAACTGATCCACATATAACCTGAAATGTGGAAACTCTTTGTCACTTAAAATAAGTCTCAACAAGTTGATAAGTGACAGAATATTCCAAGCTGGACTATACAATATACTGACGTGCGCGGGGATGTTATCAACGAGTTTCACCTTCATATATAATTATTTATTCATCAAATGGCTTGCAGTAAACCATTTATATCACAATGACTACAAGAAGATGGTAGCGTGGTATAACATAAGTCTCACGATCACAAAATGAACACGAACGGATAATACATAATTATTGAAATACATTTACCATTTAACATAAACTTATTAAACTATACTACAAATTATTGTCAATCGCCTTTTCTCTTTATCCACTCAATACACTTGATTTCAAAACAACCTACTTTTCTTACATATCTGATTTAACTCGGCAGCTCATCGTAGTCTTGCATCCTGTTATTAAAAATTGAACTTGACCATCTATCAGTGAACAATTGTCATCAAGCCAGGATTCAAGAAGATTCTAGTAGGCTTGGAAATATCACGAACATTCTTCAAGGTTTTGGCAAGCGAACTGCAGAAATTAATTCATGATCTCATTTTTATCGCTGTTTGAAAAGCGGAACCCATATGATTTATATAACCCACTTGTCAACAGGTTGCATTGTTGCCTGCATTTTGAGACTGTGATTGGTGACAATGTTGTCATAGTTGTCAAATGCGTGAATGAATGAATGAATTAAAACAATAATGCTGCAACGCGACCACGAAGTCATTTTCGGATGGAGGAAATAACATCAATTACAGTTTTTTTTCAAGTAACGTAATCCATTGTTGGGGAAGGTCCTTTAAAATGGCAAAAATATATACTTTTTTTAAATGTTGCTCAACGACCCCACCAACAGCTAGGTTATACGGGGGACGGATGATAATGAAACGATGAAGTGATGATAGGTGAAAGGACGTTTTCAAAACCCCATGCCTTATGCGGGACTCGAATCCACGTCCAACGATGACTTCAGTTTCTACCGCAGTGCGATAGTTGACTTAGCCACCGGGGCGGCTATATCTACCAATCTTCATTTATGATATGTGTCAGTTCACCAGTTGGCTGTGTTGCTATAGTAACGCTGGTTGTCACGTGTACTCGACAGGTTGTAGGTGGTAGTGCCGGTCCTGCTTGTGCTGCCGCGACCGATGCACTGCGGGCTGCGTTCAGGGGACGCACGTTGCTCATGTCGTGGTGACGGCAAGTAACGGTGTTACTCGTTAGTTGCGATGACGTTATTTTCATAGTTCACTATGGAGCCATTGTACTGAATACAAGGTCGATTACTTTTCTGTGGCCCTGATAATTACTGGGAAAGCGCAGCACATGCGTTGTAAGAAGGGCGACATTTGTACAAAATATCGTTGAACACTTCTTAAATACCTCACTATTCGATTGAGGGTAGCATACTCAATGTCAGCATAGCACATGAACGATTGCAGTTACTTTCCGGGTGAACATATTATATATTAAATACTAGGAAAACGCCTTATGTGCGTTGTGAGATGAGCTTAGAAGTATGGAAATGTAGAATAAAGAACATTTTGTCAGCTCAATGTACATATACAGGCCATGGATCACTTCAAAGGTTTAATAACTGCGGCTGTCTGTTGGTATATAAACCTTGGTTTCCAAACAATTATACCAGTGCCTTCTTCATATCCATCACAGATTTTAATCGTTATAATTTATTGGTGACACTTGTTGCTCACATTTAATAGTTTCTCAATTGCTTTCTTAATTGCTTTTATTGATGTGTGAAAAAGTACATTGAAAATGCGTTTTCTTCCTTATTCCACATCCAATTGTTCCATAAGTCGCTTAAAATGTGTATAATAGTTCTTCCCACATTCAGTATAAATTTGAGAGCTTTTGAGAAAAAAAAAATTCCAAGTATTTCTCCCCTGGCCTATTCTTATGGGGAATTTCCATACTTTCCAATTTTTTTCCGGATAAACCGTTCGACCGATTTTTCTGAAAAATAATCCCAACCTATTCTGGTATAACACCAATTTGTAAAAAAAGTTTCGAGTTGATTGAAACTTTTTCCTGACCTGTATGCCGCGTACAAAATTACACACAAAAAAAAAAAAAAAAAAAACATAAAAACCAAGCCCCAAATTTTTCGGTATATGGAATGAAAATCTTCGCTACGCTCATCTAACAACTGCTCAACACCATGCAGAGAAGTGTATCTAAAATATTGTCGATCTATAATGAACATTCACAATATGTCACACGCTAGTCGTATGTTATAGTAAACGGTGAGGTAAAAAGCAATGGTACAGATATCGAGTGTTACTGTTACATGCAATAGATCTTTCCACTCCGTTATTATATAATTCGAGTTATCAGCGTATTCAATGAATATTTTCTCACAACTTATTATGTATTTGTCAACTTAATATCATCCATTATTTGAGTTTAATTATAGTTTGAATCTGTAGAATCGCCTTGGTGGGAACTCTCTGCCCTGTATGAAGCCTAGGAACCTCTTGAAATCCCCAATAATTCGAGTATTGTTGACCCAACTCTCTCCTACTTGCGCATTCCAACCAAGTCGTTGCTAAGAGACAGATGGGGTGGTGGTGAATCTATTGATATGGCATTGTGTACTGCATAGATTCGGATTAGGCACGTTAGATATACAACAGCCAAGTTAGCCAAGTCAGCCAAATGATCCGAGACAAATTGTTGTCGTTATCATTACCCTATTTGCAACATCTTCGTATTGGAAGTACAATGTCTTTGTTGCACAACTTTTGGCAGACTTTGCCTAGTCGTGCTGTGTACTAGTTTCCTATTGGCTAGTAATTAAACCCAGTCATCCGTGGCGGTCAACTCGTACGTGAACGTTCTACGTCTTAAGGCGTCTCCATTCTCGTGTTATGAAGAATTCCCGCCAGGGTGTTTCCGTAGATCTCAATGGCAATTGGAACATAAACAGTGTGAGATTCAGAGAAAACGGTTACGTGATCTGATGAACACAATATTTTTCGAAAATTCGAAAATTTTATAGTAACACAAATGGAATGAACCCCTGTATGTAGCAGTAACACTCGATATTTTTGCCATCGATTTCACCCTGCAGCGTAACGCTACATACAAATAGCACGTAATATACTTGAATGCTTATTATGAATCGACAGTATTTTACAAGACACTTCTCTGAATGGTGTAAAGCAATTCCACCACAGTACGTTCATCCAGAGAAGTAATTGCGATCGTCTACATGTTGCGCTGACACTGAAAATGTGACGGTGTGTATAGTTTACTCATAATGTTTACAAGTTTGATTGAGTCAGTTAGTTTAGGTTGGTTTGATTCAGGTTAGGTTCAACAAGTTGGTTAGATTGGGTTGATTTAGGTTAGTTCAGACTGAGCGAAACAACAACAACAACAACGTCCTCATGAGGTTACATACTCCGATGAATAGCGGTTGTCGACAGCAAGTCTTGTACGAAGTTGAAACACACATTGCATCACTGTTGTAATTCTTATTTATTCACCTTCATCTCTTCCAGGTAGAGAATTTGTTTGCTCTTATTCGATGTTAGCGAATCGAATTGGTTGCAATTGAATCGAACCTGTTCTCAAGAGTCATTGTCGCCGCGTCTGTCGGTCGAACAGTAGAGTGTCGACAATTGTCGACTTGTCAACAACGACTCAATATTCTGAGATGAACGCATTTGAAAAAAAATGTGTCCCTATCTCACTCTCACTACTTCAGTAGGTTGCTATGAAATTCGAGAAGTAGGCCCACAAAGTGCTGAATGAAAAAATATATAATTAGAAACACTTCGAACAATTTGATGTGTCTTGCATTATACAATAATTGAAACATTATATTACGTTTTGGCGATTGTAGGCAAAATCAAGTTTCGATGTTTTAAAAAAAAAATATATCACCAATCTAGTGCAAAAAATATCTTCATGAGAAAATATCTGTCAATGTCCCCTTAAGAGAAGAGGAATTTAGGTGAGATCGGGGTAAAATTAGAGCAGCCTGAAATATAACAGTATCACAATTAGTAATATGTGTATATATGACTTCTCACCACCCTTTATCTCACGTCACTCGCAAATCCTCTTTGATCCAGATAGAAATAAATCAAGCTTCAATTCCAACTAAGAAAATGAAATAATTCCGTGAGAACCACATTATTTTGCATCACTAGCAAACGAACTACATGGATACACAAAGAAGTATAAGTATTCAAAGAAGTAGGTATGAGTAGAAGCCTAATTCCACCCGCACGAGATATTAAATATAGATATGACGTAACGGGTTTGCGTTATATGCTGTTTGTATCCTGTATCTTCTGTACACAGCCCCATGGTTAACCCTCTCCGTCTTGTAATCCTCACGGCCCCTGAGAGCAGAGATAAGCCTCATTGGTTTCCGCTGCTCATCAATTAGTCACAGATATTCACAGCATTCGGCTCTAACCATCGTCCTATACTCGCGGCCAACGAAGGGCGGCACATTTGCAACAAAACGCCATTGCAACATAAACGGGGTGCGTGCAAGTTGCTTACACAAATCGAAAAATTTATCTCTATTATTTTTTCCATTTCGAAAACCAGTGTAGTTGAATGAAAAGTTCACATATGATGATGATGATGATTATTATGATCATTATTGTTTGCACAACGACAACACCAACAGCTAGGTTATATGGGGGTACGAATGAGCAGGTAATTATGAAATGAGAAATTATAGTATTAATACAGTCTCTCCACACAATTTATTCACGCAGCATAAAGTATTGTTCCAATTTGTTATTATTAGTTGTTATCGAACAAAAGATTAGACATATTTGGTCAATATGGCGATCGACCGTGTGTATGAAGTAGGAGCTTATTGGTCGATTTCCAAGTTGACCGTAAACTTGAGAAATTGAGTTTGATATTTGTAAACTTCCCCATTACGGCTAGTGCTGAGTACTAAGTCCAATGTCATCGTGAGCTTTTGAAGTGTAATCGTGCATGGGTTCTTTACTGGAGTTCAGGCAAGTAGAGACTCCGGTTCGAGGGGGCGGGGGGTGTGGGGGAACCTAATTGTGAATCATAAGGTAATGCATATCTAGGGGCTCTCGTGTATACGGGATCTGGGTCAGAACCCTAGCCGCAGTACGCATTTCTGTACGATTTAATCTGATTTTAGTGAAAATAATACCAGAAAACGAAAGAAAAGCGGTATTATCCTATATCAACAGCCCATACACAGCCACCTTGAACTCTGGATTTGAGTTGAGACTGGGTCTACTTGTACAGGAATGCCCCCCCCCCCACTGGGATATGACCATGTTGTATGCAACCGGATGGTATATAACAGTTGGTCCACAGCCACCTTGAGTCTTGGATTCAAACTGTACAGGAATTCACCCCGATGGGATGGATTCCTGTACAAGATAAACACAGTCTTAAATTGAACTCAATTTTAAGGTAGCTACCTGCTGTTTGTAGGATCAATCTGCTTCTGCACTGTTTTTTCGGTATTATCTTATAAACCCATTCAATATCGTAGAGGAATGCAACCGCAGGCTAAGTTATTTTATTATGTGTTTTTGGATAGTGGGAAGGGGTCGGTCATGGCCTGTTGTTGAGGAGTAGGAAATTTCAGGATTATCCATCGTTCTTCGACTTTCTTGGAAGCATATTTGACCCACCCAAAGTACGTGATCGTGAGGGTGTCAAAGGCAAACATTAGTTGCAGTCGCTATTCATCGAAACATTTCACCACATGTGGACGTCGTCGTCCGTCGTCGTCGTCGTTGTTGTTGTTTTTATTGTTGTTGTCGCACGCAGCCTAAACTAACCTGAATAAACCCAATATAACTACTAAAAAAACGAACCTAATCCATCTATCCAAACTTACCTAAACCAAGTAACCTAACTAAACATCCTGAACTAGTTAAATCTGAACTTGAACCTTTCCGAAACCTACTTCCGGTCCGATCAATAGCCACTTCGACCATAAGTGGAAGAGGGGCCATTTTCCCACACCCACAATTCCCCCTTTCTTCTCGGATTGGTAGTCGGTCTATCTTCTTCCGTGACTAGAAGTGTAGACGGTTCGATTTCGTCCAGTAATGTATAAGCTTAGCAAGCATCAACAGTCGAGGAAAGTTTCTCTACGCCTAAGCCTCGTTAATCCTGTAATGCACTGTGTCCATACCCTTAGCCTTAAGCTCGACCACGGAGTATCTCTCTCTTTCTTGTACACATGTGAGCAGTAACTATCTCTGTCTCTCGTCTACACATGGGAACAGGAACTAGCGCTGTCTCTCTTGAACACGAGGGAACATGGGCTAGTGCTGTCTCTCCTCTACACATGCGAGCATGAACTATCTCTGTCTCTCCTCTACACATGCGAGCATGAACTATCTCTGTCTCTCTTCTACACATGGGAGCAGGGACTAGCTCTGTCTCTCTTCTACACATGGGAACAGGGACTAGGTCTGTTTCACTTCTTCACATGGGGCCACGGGGTAGCTCTGTCTAACTTCTACACATGGGCACTTGGACTATCTCTGTATCTCTTCTGAACATGGGAGCAGGGACTAGGGCTGTCTCTTTTCAACATATGGGGCTACGTGCTAGCTCTGTCTTTCTTCTACATATGGGAACATGTAGGCCTACTATCTCTTTTGCTCTCTCTCCAACACAAGAGACCACGTGCTAGGCCTGTCTCTCTTCTACACATGGTAGATGGTCCAAGTCGAAGTCGAACGATCGACTAATAGAAGGACGAAGATGATTCTGTTGATTTGACGTCCTTCTATTAGGCGCTCATGATATAATATCATGCGCTCATGCTCATGATATTTTCATGATAGTCCTTTTCATTTTGGGGCACGAACCAAAAATGGAGGACAGTTTTCTGTTGGTGTTATACCTGTTGAATCCTAAGCAACATCACAGGGTCGACTTGTTCAGCCGGGTAAAAAAAACTTTCACTTCTGACTCAAGCTGTACGAGGTATAAAAAAAAGAATAAATAAAAAAAAAGCGAGTTTGTTTATTTTGTAATGAACGGAAACATTTGCTGTCCGGAGGGTTTGACTTTTTGGTTTGTCTGAATAGTTGCTCGAACAATTTACTCAATGTTTCTGCATTAAACATTCATTTTTGCTTCATATAGTTTGCATAATTGACAAATTCTCCACTCAAAGCAATATGTTTACAGAGAAAAAAATGTGTATGAATATTGAATATGCATCATACTTGAAAATGTTGATACTTGGAGTGGAGCTAAACGAAAACAGGTTGCTACCAATTGTTCGGAAAACGAGTGCTAAAATAAATATTTGGTTTTGATGTTTCGGTTTGCCTGTGTGCGGGCATCAGGCAGGGGGGATTCATCCTTTGCTTGAAATACTATCAATCACATTGTAAACATTGACAGAGTCAATTTATCTAATCGGGCAGTATTTTCAAGTTACATTTTCGAAAACAATTCCTAATCTATGATGATAGCAACATGAACATTACCGGAATATCAAAATACGGCATGATTATTGGAACATTATTTTCAAACTATTTCATTTTCGAACAGTCAGTCCAACTCTTATTTTCGAACAGTTTTTTTTTAACCTTTTTTTCGGATAGACTTTTATTTTCGAATAGTTTTTTGAACCGTTTTTCCGGTTACTTTTTTCGAACAGTATTCTCGCACAGTTTCCCAAACAGTTTTCTCAATAAGTATTTTCGAAGAGTTATCCAAACAGTTTTTTTTTGAACAGATTTTTCGAACAGTTTCTCGAACAGTTCGTCGACCATTTCTCGACCATGTGGCCTCGCTGTAGAACTCAGCCATACATAAAACGGGGGAATAAACGACTGCGACTCGTTGATTACCGATTAAGCCAATCAGACATGTTAATGAGAGTGAACTCACTGCGCGCAGAACTTGGCAAACAGATGCCTACTTCACGCCAGGACAAATGTTGGCGCGTGGAACACACTTTAATTAGCAAAACTAATTACAAACTTGAAACTCGTAATTAAAACTTCCATTAATTAATTACGTTTTTTTTCAGTTTTGATAGTTTGAAATAATTTGATTACAAGGATTTGTGTGAGACTTGTGTATGCGTTTGACTCACGGCCCACGGCGAGTCGAGAGTACATGGGTGAGGGGTGGGGGGGAGAGGGAGAGGGAGGGAGAACGGTGAGCTGTTCCATTAAAGCTGCCGTCGACAACACAACAATGTCAAGACAAATGAACAACGTCACAAGAAAACAAAGAATATAAAGAACAAAACGTGGGAAACGAGATAGAAGAATTATGGTTGATAAGTGGGTTGATTGTGCGTAGTCGATTAGGGGGGTGAGAATTACAGAAAGAATAGCGTTTGTCGACGAAGAAGCCAGCTCTTTCTTCTCTTCTCCGCGTGAGTAATTGTCGTAAGATTTCATTAGCTCGCTCTGCTCTTTTAGACTCTGCTTTAATCCTTTAAGAGTCCGTGGGATTCGATCGTCAACTCAGTCGAGTCAATTTATACAGAAGAGTAGTAGTTTAGCGAGACCGTGGAGGCGGGCCCACTGCTATGACGTCAAGTAGCAGAGTTTCTCGTCTCAAGCCGTGCGTCCAATCAGAGCTCAGTTGCGGTCAGTCAGTCCAGCAGTGAGCATGCAACTCACGCCAGAGCTGCTGACTAAACACGTGTACGCAGTTCGGACGTGTCTTACAGAGTTATGACTGATGATCACCAAAAAATTGACAATTCGAAAATATAGTTAGTGAAATAACTTCATTGGGCGTACGTCATAACTAAGCAACAGCATGAAACTATTCATTCTAAACATGCATATGAAAAAATAAGCCATGAAAATATACATTACTATTACCGCGCTGTACTGGTTCGTAAGGCCATCGTGAGGAAGGCAGTTATATCCCCAAGTTGTTACTTATAAAAAATGTTTGTAATAAAAACGTCATTAAAAATGGATATTATTTAAAATGTATCAACTAAGAAAATATTTACCTTTCACTACCGGTACTTTAAAAACTATAGGCCTATAGCCTACTGCCATAGCAGACAGCCTTATCAGGTTTGGGGCAGCGCTGCTGATAGGCATACTTATATTATTGAAAATGTAAATCTAAATAATTTTCAGAAATAAATTCAAGAAATATGATTCCTGTAAACGTACAAGTTCTACTTGAAAATCTGTTTAGTCCTTGTAATATTTTGTCGTTCAGGAAAATTTATGAATGTGAAATCATTACTCAATATTACTTTTCAGAAGAATATAAACATTATCAAAATCATAACTATATGGGACTGGGAAATAGTACTCTTTAGGTACTGTGTGGTCACCACCTGTATTAATAACTATGGTAAAGGACTATTAAATATATCAGTTTCAACTTTATTCAACGATGCCTGGGAATAAACATAATTTAGAATTTATGGCCGAAATAAAGCGCATTGCTGAACGACGGTTGATTACGTAAGACACCTAGACTGGATAATTTCGTAATTTGAAAATATTTTGTCAACTCTTTCAATATTTGTTTGAAAGTTCCTAATTATTTCAGTAAACACGAGAAGATTCGAGTTGACGAGTAGGTACTATTATTAAAATATTGTTTTTCTGGTTAATTTCCTGCAGACAAGTGTATAAAGCATCTTTACGGGATACTTCGGGAATTTCGATATTCAGTCACTAAATATAGGAGAAACGCGCTGTGTATGTATGTAGGGCTGAGTGGGCCATGTAGAATGCCACTAGCAAAATAATGAGTGCAAAACGAGAACTCAAAACCTAGAATGATAACGGTATCGACATATATGTATTTTATTTATAACTAAAGTAGACTATGATGCTATCTGAAAAGATGAACCAATTTAGGCCTACATTATCATTTTTATTTCTTCATAAATATGTAATTGTCAGTGTCATGTTCCCAACTTCCCAAACATTCCCAATAGGATATGAATATTGTTTGCTATTGTTTATATGTATATGATAGACTGGTATTATATATATATATATAGGCCTATCTATGTATATATATATATATATATATATATATATATATATATATATATATATATATATATATATATATATATATATATATATATATATATATATATATATATATATATATATATATATATATATATATATATATATATATATATAATATTGAATGAAAGTCCGGTTGATCAAATGAAGGTTTGATTTATTTCAGAAATTAATGAACAAATAAACCTATATATATATATATATATATATATATATATATATATATATATATATATATATATATATATATATACAGGGGCGTCGGAACGTTTTGAAAGTTGGGGGGGGGGGAGCAAGCTCAACAATTGCGACCAGCGGAGGAAGGAAGTATGGGGTGCCACATATTCAAGAACATTCAAGTATTTTTCAGGACAGAATTGAAAAATACTAAAAATACCAAAACGGAGGGGGGGGGGGGGGTCTCAGTTTGGAAAAGAAATATCTGTTCATATAAGAACAGTTGTACAAAGACCAGTTAACGCAGAGCCCACGACCCGCGGGGGGAAGGACCCTTTCTGGCCCCGCAGGATTTTTTTTTCAAATTACCCCTTTTTTGACGCGATTTAATGTGTTTCAGATGAGATTTAGATGACAAAATTGATTGTTTTGAAGAACTAGAGGTACCCAACTGATATTTGCCAATCATAGTTATTGTATCTGCAGGGTCGTTCTGGCTCATTTTAGCGCCACGGGCAAGGACTCAATTGTGAGCCCAAAAAACTGTATGCACATAGTGAAAGTGAATGCAAGTGAGGGAGGAATCAAGACCCGCAGGGACAGTTTCGAAAATTCATCTTTTTAAATACGATTCTACGGGTTTGGGAATTACACGAAATTTCTGGAATTCATGAATTCTTCAGTGTAGTAAGGAAGCTAGTTTAGCTGAATGGCTGATCCAAGAAAATAAAACGCTGAATTCATCTATCATTCGATTACAATGCTGTTCGAATAATAATATTTACTCCACCCAATAATGCATAAGTAAAATAGAATATGATTTATGCAACATTATTGTTAATAGGATGTCACAAATGTGCGCCGATAGCGCCCCTTAGATTTGACGCCTCTGGCAGTCACGCTCTTTGCCCACCCCATAGAAACGACCCTTATTGGAAGTTCCCTTTCTCCATTTCACTTTATTGTCATCGTTACGACTGTTGGAATTTTGGGTATTTACAAAAATTGTAAAAAATAATTTACATCTGGAAGAAGCATAATGTTGCTTGTTGATTTCTGCTAACTCATAAACCACGTACCAGAGCTGTCATTTCGAAACGGTATATCAAATTTCTTTAAATTACACCTTTTTCAAAAGGGTTCAACGTGTTCCAGATGAGATTTTGATGCCAAAATCAATTTTCTTCTAGAACTGAATGTGCCCATCCAATTTTTTATGCAATGTGAAATATGAATCTATTTACGATTGTATATATCTATATACATCTCTTCTTCCTTCTCTTTCTTTTTTTTTCTTTCTTCCCTTGGCTCTTCCTTCTTTTTTCGTCTTTTCTATTTCTCGTCTTTTCAAATTGTGTCTTGCAAGACCTTTTTTCTTGCCCCCCCTTGGCCAAAAGTTGATGGGGGCAATTCACCCCTTGCCCCTCCCCCCCCCCCCCCCCGGTTCCGTCGCCAGTGTATATATATATATATATATATATATATATATATATATATACAGGGGTGTCGGAACGTTTTGAAAGTTGGTGGTGGGGGGGGAGCAAGCTCACCAATTGCGACCCGCGGAGGAAGAAAGTATGGAGTGCCACATATCCAATAACATTTGGGTATTTTTCAGTACAGAAGAAAAAAATACTGAAAATACCAAGATGGGGGGGGGGGGAAATCTCAGTTTGGGAAATAGAATGCCATATAAAAAATTTTGTACAAAGGCCAGTTAACGCGAAGCCTGCGACCTGCGGGGGCAAGGCGGGAAAGACCTCTTCTGGTCCCGCAGGGGATTTTTTCAAATTACACTTTTTTTACCACGATTTAACGTGTTTCAGATAAGATTTAGATGACAGAATAATTTGTTTTGAAGAACTGGAGGTGCCCAACTGATATTTACCAATCAAAGTTATTGTAACTGCAGGGTCGTTCTGGCTCATTTCAGCGCCACGGTCAAGAACTCAATTATGAGCCCTGAAAACTGTATATGCATAGTGAAAGTGAATGAAAGTGAGGGACGAATAAAGCCCCGCAGGGAAATGTTCGAAAATGCATCTTTTTAAATACGATTCTACGTGTTTGGGAAAGTTCTACACGAAATTTCTGGAATTCATGAATTCTTTAGTTCTGCTGAATGGCTGATCCAAGAAAATATAACGCTAAATTAATATATATCATTCGATAACAATGCTGTTTGAATAATAACATTTACTCCACCCATTAATGCATGAGTAAAATAGAATATCACTCATGGAATATTATTAATAATGTTACAAATTGTGCACCGATAGCGCCCCTTGAATTTGACGCCCCTGGCAGTCACGCTCTTTGCCCACTCCTAGAAACGACCCTTATCGGAAGTTCCATTTCTCCATTTCACTTTATTGTCATCGTTACGACTGTTGGAATTTTTGTATTTTATTTGATTTTCTGTGCAATGTGAAATATGAATCTATCTGCGATTTTATCTATCCATACAGCCTACATCTTTCCTTCCTTCTCTTTCTTTTTTTCTTTCTCTCCTTCTCTCTTCCTTTTTTTCGTCTTTTCTATTTCTTGTCTTTTCAATTTGTGTCTTGCAAGACCTTTTTCCCTTTTTCTTGCCTCCCCTTGGCTAAAAGTTGGGGGGGGGGCATTGCACCCCCTGCCCCCCCCCCCTCCCCCGGTTCCGACGCCAGTATATATATATATATATATATATATATATATATTTACGCAAATCATTTTTTCGCTTCCTCGTGTATATTAATATTTATTAGATGAGCGCAGCGAAGATTTTCACTCAACTCTTACGGAACTTTGTCTGTGCGTTTTTTTTTTTTTATTGTTTGTTTGTTTGTAAACACTGCACAGGTCGCAGGGTTTGACCGATCGACATGAAACTTTTTTTTTATATGCGAACTTATCCAACTTAGAACTGTATAGTTTTAAGGTCTAATCGGTTGGACCATTTTTGAGAAACATCATTTAGAAGTTTCTAAAAAACCCATAAGATTTGGCTGGGCGGAGAAAAATTGAAAAAAAAATCTCTCCAGTACGATTCAAATTTTCCTCAAATGTAAACACAAGAATAATATGCATGAATAAAAACCTGGTTTGATATTCGGACCAGCCGCTTTGGAGAAAATAATATAATAAATGTATTTTATTCATCGGAAAGATAGAAATATTAGTTGAAAATGTTGCATTGTCGAAGTCACGGCTTTCTAGATTCATTGACATCGGTTGAAGTTCATTTCAAATGATCAAGGTTTGTAGAGTTTTCGATTATACTTTATATAGACATATCGCTCATCGTACAACGAACATCCTGCGTTTGCCTAGTTATGTATAAACGTCGGTGAGTTTATAAATAATAAATATTTAGATGAGCGTAGCGAAGATTTTCACTCAAGTCTTACGGAGCTTTGTCTGTGCGTTTTTTTTTTTTTTTTTTTTTTTTGTTTGTAAACACTGCACAGGTCGCAGGGTTTGACCGATCGACATGAAACTTTTTTTTTATATGCAAACTTATCCAACTTAGAACTGTATAGTTTTTAGGTCTAATCGGTCGGACCATTTTTGAGAAACATCATTTAGAAGTTTCTAAAACCCTCATAAGATTTGGCTGGGCGGAAAAAAATTGAAAAAAAAATCTCTTCAATACGATTCAAATTTTCCACAAATGTGAACACAAGAATAATATACATGAATAAAAATTTGGTTTGATATTCGGACCAGCCGTTTAGGAGAAAATAATATAATAAATGTATTTTATTCATCGAAAAGATAGAAATATTAGTTGAAAAATGTTGCATTGTCGAAGTCACGGCTTTCTAGATTCGTTGACATTGGATGAAGTTCATTTCAAATGATCAAGGTTTGTAGAGTTTTCGATTATACTTTATATAGACATCTCGCTCATCGTACAACGCACATCCTGCGTTTGCCTAGTAATATACACGAGGAACCAAAAAAAGGATTTGTGAAAATATACACAAACACACACTAATATATATATATATATATATATATATATATATATATATATATATATGTATATATATATATATATATATATATGTATATATATATATATATATATATATATATATATATATATATATATATATATATATATATATATATATATATATATATATATATATATATGTGTGTGTGTATCAATTATATATATTATGGAATCACGTGAATATAATACGTAAAAAAACCACCACATCAAGCAGCTCGTTCAGTGTATCATTGTAATTATTTTAGATGTTGAGAGACAATTTGATTGGTTTATATCGTGGATAATAATCGAAGATCGAGAAATTTAATCGACTTTTGTAAGATTCATTTCTCCCTGGCAAATTTGTTAGAAAATTTCAGGTAAGTGGTAAGATTTGCCAATTGATATAGGCCTACATTCTACATTGTAATTTGAGAATTGTTCTCCAGATAACGACGAAAACGCTTCGAGTAACGGGTGGTTGAGCGCGTACAAGCGTTCTAAGGTAGAGACGCCTTCACTCTTCTTCATGCCAAGTTTTTAACTAGAGCCAAAACCGAACTCCACGGTCCACCCGCTAAGAAGTACAATCAGATCATCAGCTATATTTTCCAGCAACTCACGGCAACGGGCACATAGAGCGAAACTGCGCATGACACAGCTCTTGTACGCACAACTGAACAGAATTCGAAACAGAAAAATGCACAAAATTTTCTGAAAATTCGGGTATTCCAAGTGCGGAGTGATATTTGTGAATGTGGAAATTCGCAAGTTGACGGAATCAACCAGTCAATGGCTGTGAGCAATTTCAAATCATCAACTAATCAGAGGACAGAATGGTATCAACCAAATTTTTTGTGTACACATTGTAACACATATCACGTTTCAGCTTGTTCGTAGTAACGACTGATTGTTAACATTCTTGAAAAAACAGAGACAAAATGACTAAAGAGCCAAATTTGAGTGATTTGAGTATTATTTATTTTCATTTTTGAGGGTCTGACGCCCCTTAGACATTTGCCGCCCCTTGAGAGTTGGCCGCCCTAGGCCCGGGCCGAGAGAATTTCTCTGCAAGTCGGTTTTTAAAGGGGACCAAATACAATGGTTAAAAATCACACATAATTTGTGTGAATATTTTTGTTTCTGTGAACAAACTGAAAAAAAAAATCAACCTAAACCATAGCCCTGCGCTTGAATCAACATTTGATAGTTGATAGTTGCTAAAAAAAAAAAAAGGACCGTCGGGTTTCGAATCCTGGACCCTCATGTTATGAGCCGTCTATGCTACCATCTACGCCACGAAGGCTTGTGCTATCTAAGTGCAACTTTATGATATGATAGCATCCGAGTCAGGACGTCACAAATCGTAGCGCTCCCTTCGGTCACTTGCATTCCCCTTTAGAAACCGACTTGCAGAACAATTCTCGCGCCCGGGCCTTGTCGGCCTAGACATCAATACGGCCCTGTCGGTGACTGTTATTTTTAGTTCCGTTAAAAATCGGCATGCAGACTCGAATGTTTGACAGACAGAAATGTTTGTATAAAATGTAATGGAACCTGATTTATTTGAGACCTTACTTCAACTTACACTTTTCACATCCCTTTCATTTGTATTGCAACTAAATTTTGTGTTCTGCTTTGTGAACGGAAATTGAAGATGACATTAGGATTTTTTTTAATGTCCCACATTTTACAAGTCACTGTCTGTTCCGTCTAGATTCTGAAGTTTTTTGGCAATAATTTCTCAAAAGTTCAGGCCCTATCCTAAATTGATATAGCACGAATAAAATTTCAATTTTTCAGTCCATTAAAACACCACGGTGACGCGAGAATTATAAATTAAATTATAAGATGAACAAACAGTACCGAAATGAGCACTGAAATAATCCAATAAATGATTAAAAAATAAAAATGTATACATAGCCGACTGCAATGGGCCATGTTCGAATAGATGCGAAAAACATCGGAAACAGAATACGAGCAACGACCAACGATGCGAATTACAATGTGTCATTCATAACAGAGCATGCGTCAGACAGCACGTGTTCACCTCCCCCCGAGTCTGGACGGTGGCATTGTCTCAAGGTCTCACGGTCGACAGTAGCGGTGTTGGCCCCTTGTTTCCCCTTACCCGCAGTGCATTTCTTGAAGAAACATGCAATGTGTGGGCTATCGCTACAAGTAAACCAATCGATAGAATAATTTCAAATTTTGAATGGGTAATCACGAAGGTACGTTCCAGTATTTTACATGATTACATTTGTCAAAAAGTGTATGATTCTCTCGATATTACTAGCTATACTTAGTAAGTTTGAGGTATAGTGAGTGCTACTATTTTTTTTTTGGTATGAAAAGTTTAATTATATACAGTCATTGACATGTCCTTTATCTATTTCCGTTGAAAAAATCAAGGATTTCCAATGACAGGTGAAGGTGTTACGAGAATCTACTTATAACACGTTTTGGTGCTTCTCTAAATCGACTCCCGCGGCCTCTTAAGAGCACGCGTTTAACGGGCACCGAGGAAGGGATGCCAACCTATAGAAAGAAAATCTCACAATGCTGGGCCGACTAGGACAAACAAATGATAATAATATGCGTGGATTTTTTTAGAGCTAATCCTGGTGCTGCGGGCTAGACCATAAACTCACGTGATTCTCTCTCTCTCTGTCTCTGTCTCCATCTCCCTTTATCTCCATCTCTCGCTCTATCTCTTTGCTTCTAAAAGATTGTAGGGTTTACTCTCTTTTGGTAATGTTTTTCTTTGAAGATTTCTCCTCTAACTGTAAAACAAAAAGCAGTCCGACGAAATTCAACTTCTTACATCCGCCAGCCAGATTATCTCGTTATTAGAAAAAGCAATTTCGCTAAAAATTGAATTCCAACTTTCCTCAGATGTAGAAAATAAATCTTCAATCAGTAATTAATAAATCTGAATCTCATTAACCACATACTGAGTAGGATACTGTGACGTAACTCACATGGTTCGTTCTTCAGGGAAGAAGATTTGAGCTCTGTTAGCAGAATTCAAGGCGCATTCATGATGCAACACGACACTATAGCATTGACATTTCAAATTTCAAATTTCAACTGTTAAGAGTGTGCGAGTCTACCTAATTTCGGATCCGAGTTCGAGTCTCCGCCAGAATCGGACTCCCGACTCGTAGCAATAATTCCAGATTCGATTTTCGAGTCCATTCGAGTATGTGAATCAGCCACCGATTCCGAAATTTGAATTCTCGAATCCTCCAAATTTGATATATTCGCATGATGTATAATTTACCATATTCGAGTAGGGCCTAATTTTAACACTCAGGTACCTTAACAAGAACTTCAAGTGAATTGTATGCTAACAGCAATGGAAGTACACAAAGATTATAGATGTTGCCATCACAGGTAACTTTTGTAGTCGATATTAAAACGAATCATAGCCATAGCCTCTTAGAGCTAGATAGCAATAGTTCGAAATGTATTAGGTAAGGGTCCAGTATTGGTGTATTTCCATTGTTGTTAGAACGAAATAATATCGTACTGCTCATGAGGTGGCTAAAATAAGTCACATCTATGCGTTCTGAGAGACCACCTTTGTTATCTCGTATCCTTGGTATTAAGCTCCAATAAAGAAAATTATTCAATGAAAATCCTATAACTCTTGGAGCTAGGCCGACCTCGATAGCTCAGTCAGCTGAGGCACCGCTTCAGAAACCGAAGTCATCTTCGGGCGTGGCTTCGAGTCCCCTATAAGGCATAGGTTTTTGTAAACGGCATTTCACTTTCATTATCACCTGCTCATTCGTACCCCCGTATAACCTAGCTGTTGGTGGGGTCGTTAAGCAAACAATAAAAAAAAACAATCTTGGAGCTAGCTATAGGCCCAAGCAGGGCTAAGAGTAAATGTTGACGCCAATAAGTGGGTAAATAAGTGGACTGTATTTGTAATGAGACTCGATCACGTGATGAAGCTATGCTACCGGTGCGAGGTTGATTGGCGGCGCCGTGAAGAAACTTATTGGCGGGTGAAAGGAAGGACTAAATTTACGGCCGTAATAGAATGAGGGGTTGATAGGAATATGGATTGAAAACAAAATACTTTGAAAATTAATGAATGATACGAAAAGAGAAGCTCATGTACGGAAATGATAACGTAAATGAAAATGACTGCGAATCGACTGTCTTTCTGGTCAATGAGAAGGAAACCTTAAAAAATGGCGCTACTGCGAAGTGCTTGTATTGAAAGCCAACTGAATACTAACTGCCTCTCTCAAGGGTTGGAATGTGACCTTGACCTGAACCGGTCGAAACGATAACTATAATACTCGTACGAACGACGAAACAAACTAAAATATGCGGTCAAATGCTTGTACTCAAAAATAAACAAAGGGAAAACGACATAATTGAAACCACGGACAGGAGTTGCGTAGGGAAACAGGAAATAAGGCAATATAGGCGCAAACAGTAAACAAATAGGAATAGTCAATTATGGCTCTTCCACACAAGTGATCTTTCTACCTATGTTATCACTAAATTTGACCGATCAACGTTTTCGTGAAATTGTTCTGCATCTGTGACGTATTCGTTAATTTTGTATCTTGCATTGTTCAAGTTTTACGAGTATTCATATCTGTGAAATCACCCTGGCGGGAACATTTTATCACTCTGTAGACTGGAGACGCCTTAAACACAAAATAAATGAAATAAAAATCCCGCATCCATTATGTATGCTTGAATTTAACTCTCGGTTCGAACTCTTCTCGATGATTTTTGCAGACAAACAGCATTACTCCTTTTATGATAAATCATGGCCTTTAGAAACTTGCAAGTTGAGTATTCCAATATTGAAATATGGAAATATCTATGAGTGAGTGAGTGTTTGGGGGTGAAGGAGGGAGGGGGGGGGGAGTGTGTTTGATGTCTCCCTTCGGATGAAAACACTCAGAGATAATGTGGAAACTATAAACCGTGGCTTCTTCGACGAATTGAAACGTTTCTGTATACACGCCTGTACTAATGGAATAGAACAAAACTAGTCGAGCGTTGAGTTTTTATTTTATGATATTTTATTCTTTTGTCACTTACATTTTACTCCCACTTACATTTAAGGTCCATTCACAATGTAACACTAACATTTCCGTGTAACACCAACACTAACGCGTTGAATGCTCGTCCTATAAGACGACTTTGGTCTATTCACAACCACCACTAACCATAGCGCTAAGATGAACGCGAACATGAAAGCTTGCAAGTTCCTAGCTTTCATGTCGACGTTACTGTGAAACATAATAATAAGTCAACAGAAACTTTCAATAATTGTAGGTTTGTATTGAAGTGAAGAGCTCACAATTATTATTGGGGCACAAATGACTGTTTATTAGTTTTAGTTTGACGGTTGAGGGTGCAGTGACAATGGCAATAACCTTGCATTTTGATTGGCTGCTATTTTCGCGTTCTACCTTGATTTCGATGTGTTTTGTGAATAGACGGATTGGATTTCAGTTAACGCCATACGTTGGACGTTACACGTCGATGATAATGGCGTGTTGTATTGTGAATGCGCCTTTATACTCCACCTTTATCTTTCTTGTCGGATTATCCGTATTCTTAAAACATCCACACAAGTTGAGAACTATGGCAGACTACACGGAAAAGAATATAGGCTCGAAATGACCTCGCTGTCGACGCTCCATGAACCCTAACATCCATTTATTCTGTTTGATTCAAGAGTGAAATATTCACTGACAAAGTTTTGGTACGTGATATGTGCTGTAGTTACAAGGGGTATTGATATCACGAACAATATACAATGAGCTGTACCTCAATTCGAATGTGTTGTATTTTTACTGGGAGAACGCTATAGTTTCCGATTGATGGGTGAAAGTTGTGAGGAATAGACACGTATATATCAACAGGCTCGAATCTCTTTCTGGGGACACACCTCATTCAGAATACTTTCATTGTTATATTGATATAACATCTCCACGCCGACTTGTATTGATGTGTACCTCGTACATATTTTTGAAATTATTCTCATCGCCTATGGCAGGGGTGCCCATTGCGTCGATCGCAATCGAGTCTTTTCTAGTCGATATACTCAATCTATCATACAATTTTGTATTGATAATTATTAGAACTGAATATCAATATTCATTTAATTGTTTAATTGTTTAATTGTTTAATTGTTTGTTTATAGCCTACAACAGAAGAACTGATATTATCGCAATTATAAAAGCGGTACAAAGTAGCGTGCTCAGCGGTTCCGTCTCCACCTTTTCACACCAGACATCATAGTATTACATCTTATACAAATATTTCCATACAATTTGTTTCCAACTGAATCTGAAATGAAATCTAGGAAATAATATTGTAATGAGATTTTATAACACATTATGTAACGCGTAGTTCGAATGCAATATTACAGGTGGTTCATACTCATTGAGAAAAACAGTGCGTGACATATAAACGATCGTTGTGGCTATTCGTCTGAACATATTGTAGTGAAACTACTCCACACCGTGCAGAGAAGTATCTCATGAAATAAAGTCGATCCATAATGAACATTCACGATATGTCACGTGATATTTGTATGTAACGGTACGAGGTGAGATGAAAATCGATGAAAAAAAAACGAGTGTAACTTCAACATAAAAGTGTTCTATCCACCTCTGATATTATAAAATTGATCGATCAGCATTTACGACAGAATATTGTCTGCATCTTGCGATGTATATGTCAATTATGAGTCTTGCACTGTTGAAGTTTATGATCATTCATATTTGTGAAATCCCCCTGGTTGGAACTTTTTGCCCTATGGAGTTCGGATACGCTTTAGAAATGACAGAAAAGAAAATATGAGCAAATAGTCGATAAAATAAATAGAAGTAGGTTGTCTAGGTCACAGGTTAATAGTTAGTTAGGAAACACTGCTCCACTAAAAAAAACTCTCGCAAGAGAATATTGTTCAATAACAGTTTTGATTTTGTATTTCCAGTAAAAACAGTCTGTTTTGTCCGCTCTGTTGAACACCATAGCGCTATGTTAGCCCAGTCGAACCAATACACGGCCATGTTGATATCACAGCAAGTCAAATAAAGCGAGATGTTCAGTCGAACAACAAGACACGGTCCTATTGATAACACAGCCAACTCAAACAAAGCGAGAGGTTTTTTTGGTTGTTTTTCTTCTAGTTTTAAAAACTGACGAACAAACTTCTCGACATCTCGGAGAGAAATAGATCGAGATATTCAGACGTCGATTCTAAGAACCCTCATCTAAAGTATCATATCCTATCGAACTGCCTGAATAGTTTCCTCTGTGGAGACAAAAACTCCTGGATCATTTTATGTGATCGCCAATTGGAAGGTCGATATGTCCGGTCCGCGACTTTACAATCCCGTATGTTCGCTTCTGTTATTGCAAAACAAAGAGTATAATATGGCATTTTAAAAGAGGATGCAGTGTGATCTTCAACTGAATCTAAGCAGAATAGACGACGAAAACATTGAAGAAATTACATACCTAATCCTAACCAAATGGCTTCTCTCTGTGCTAACCAATTCTCTGTAATAGTAATTTTCACGGCAATATAACTTCGTATATTATTTTGGGTGCACAGAAAGTAAAGAAGGATGTATATATTTTTTTCTAATGCTGCTTAACGACCCCACCAACAGCTAGGTTATGCGGGGGTACGAATGAGCGGGTGATAATGAAACGATGAAGTGATGATAGGTGAAAGGACGTTTACAAAAACCCATGCCTTATGCGGGACTCGAACCCACGCCCAACGGTGACTTCAGTTACTACCGCTAGCGATAATTGACTTAGCTACGGGGGCGGCTAGGATATTATTCAGAGACAATATTTAAAACATCATTTTATGAGAACAAAAATGTTTTGCTACAGCGGGGTTCGAACTGACGACCTTCGCGACTAAAAGAGAACATGTTACCGCAAACGTATTAGCCCATAAGCAAGAAATACGAGAAAATGTGCCTTGCGTTCACGCCTGTACGGAATTGTCAAGTCGCGTCCGGTCCAGCGATGTTTGTTTTAAGGGGCAACCACCCACAGCGTAACATTTTCAGTGTAAACGTAACACATAAACGATCGTAGTAGCTTTCTCTTTGAACATAATGTAGTGAAACTGCTTCACATCATTCAGAGAAGTATCTTATACAATACTGTCGATCTGTAATGAATATTCACAATATTTTACGTGTTATATGTATGTAACGGTGCGGGAAGGTAAATCTCGAGAGCAAAATCATCGACCGTTATTTTGTTACGAACAAGTGATTCTCCCACCTCTGTTATTATCACAGCCTTCTTTATGCGAGCGGGTCGCCAGCCACAAACGGATTCGTTCGGTAAGGTTCGGTTCCTTGATTGTTCCGATATAACTCAAACTAATGTTTTTGTCTCGTTGGCCCGATCAGTATGGTGCCAGCCCACCACGATAGCAGGCACAGGGTTCGATTCCTATGCCATGCTCCTTTTTTGTTATTTTTTAATATTATATCCATTTTTTTGGCCAAAGGTGAAAGATATTTGATAGATATTGTTCAACGACTGATTGTGAAATTAGTCTTACAGCCCTAATCAGCGAACGAACACTCGGCCAGTCGGGCTCGGGTCAAGAAGCCGAACCCTCCCGAACGAATCGGTCGTGTGGGTGGCGACCCGCGCGTTTCTCTATTGGATAAGTCAGTCTCTTCTTATAGTATACACCCTTTCACTAAGGACGTGTCCGAATTACCTTTTTTATGCGTACTTGTATGCTTGACCTTGCTCAAAGTATGGAAGTGACGTCATCAGGAACGTCCGAATTCATAAAATGAGAAGTCAAGTACGAAAGTTCACAAGCATACATGGCATGCGTTCTTCTGAACTTTACTTGTGTGCTTCTGTATTGGGTCACCTAAATCTGTATTACATTTATGTTTCCATTTTTCAACAGAAATCCACAAAAATATGCGATTTCATTTCTGTAATAAAGCAGCAGCTTTCAATGTGTGCGGAACATCTCACTTCCAAAGGAAATATCACTCTTTTATTCTAATAAATAGATACGAGTGAGGTTATAACAGTTCCCGCCATAAATGCGGTGTCACTAGATGGTGTTGTTGTTTGAGAATACTTGCTAGACTTTCTGAAATGCAAGTTCACATGCAGCAAGTCCCATTCCAAGTACAAGTACAGGAGTACAAGTCGTAGTCAAGTAGTATTGAAATTCGGACACGTCCTAAGGCTATTTTGATGAGTTTGCGCATCTTTGCTTGTGCAAGCAAAAATGACAAGTACAGGAGTACAAGTCGTAGTCAAGTAGTATTGAAATTCAGACACGTCCTAAGGCTATTTTGATGAGTTTGCGCATCTTTGCTTGTGCAAGCAAAAATGACGTCATGGTCCGTTATGAAATGGAAGTCTTCGCTGCGCTCTTCTAATCAGCACTATGGTAAAAACTCATGTTGACAATGTAGATGATTTTCTTTGTTTCTGACTTGTGAAATAACAAGAGGTTTATGGGCCACGCATGGCTGTAAAACATACCTTCCTAGCATTGAACCCGGCACCTCCACCATGGGGTATCAAATGGACATCACGATTCGATCAACATTTACTGAGCGAACGTAGCATATGCGTTGTATGATGAGCGAGATATCTTTATGAAGTTCACACGAAAACTCTCCACTCCTTGATCCATAATTATGCAATGTAGGCCTACTTGACATGGCAACTATCTGGTCTAGAAAACCGTGAATCTCGGCAAAATGTGTCTGCCATTACTTGTATCTACTTTGATGAATAAAAGTATCTATTAAATTCGTTTTTCGAAACGGCCGTCCCGATTCGAATACGATTATTTTCAATGTGCTCACATTCTGTGAAAAATTGAATATTTCTGGGGAGATTTCATTTTTGAGTTTTTAACGCCCAGTTTTAACGCCCAGAGTTCGTAGAATATTTGTGATGGTTTTTCTGAAAAATATCACAACCGATTCTACCCCAAAATATACAGTTCTATGTTGGCTACGTCCACGTGTATGGAGAAAGTTTCATGTCGATCAGTCAAACCCTGCGACCTGTGCAGTGCTGACAAGCAAACAGAGAAAACACATACAAAGCTACATAAGAGTGGGATGGATGTCTTCGCTATCGCTCATCTAACAACTAACTACAGACTGATTCTATTGTTTTACATATATATTGGGTTTAACGACGCACTGTAATGATAGCGAATATCTAATTGGCGTCGGATGGATGATTAATGAGATGATGGGATGATGAGATGGAGGTTCTTGGGTAATGGGACGGATAGTGGGAAGGAAGCGGTCGTGGCCGACTTATTGTAGGAACCATCCCGGCATTATCCTAGACTACAGAGGGAAACGATGAGAAACCCCTGTAAAGATGGTCGGCGGCGAGAATCGAACTGGGCTCGATCCATCGCCTCCCGGATCACATAAAGCGAGCGCGTTAACCACTGCGCTGCATGTGCCGGTCAGATTCTATTCATTCAAGAGATTTTTTATCCATCTGCAGTTTCAGGCCCTTAGAGACTCTTGAGAAAGTTCCTGCTCTCAATAGAATCCCATCCAATCGTGTCCCAGCATCCCCCCTCACTTGTCCGCTAACGAGGTGTATTGTGTGTGTAGGCTGGGCGTCTGGACTGCGAGACATGCGGATCTGGATACCGGAAGCCGTGCTGACCGGAAGCTCAGTGAAGCTGGCGTGCGACTATGACCTTGAGCAGGCGGCGCTCTACTCCATCAAGTGGTACCGGGGCGACGAAGAGTTCTACCGGTACGTGCCCAAGGAGGCGCCGCCCACACGCGTCTTCCCGCTGCCCGGCATGCACGTGGACGTGAGTAACACGCACTTACATCATGTCTTAAATGATCATCGTTATGGAATATTGAATATGTGAATATATTTATATGATTTAATGGAATATTATATTGTTGTAGCAATAATAATGTATCTTATATATATATATGTAGGCCTATGTGTATATATATATATATACACTGGCGTCGGAACCGGGGGGGGGGCAGGGGGGGCAATGCCCCCCCCAACTTTCGGCCAGGGGGGGGCAAGGGGGGGCAAGAAAAAGGTCTTGCAAAAAAAATTGAAAAGACGAGAAATAGAAAAGACGAAAAAAAGAAGGAAGAGAGAAGGAAAGAAAGAAAAAAAAAGAAAGAAAGAGTAAGAAGGAGAGATGTAGACCTATTTAGATAGATAAAATCGTACATAGATTCATATTTCACATTGCATAGAAAATCAAATATCAGATGGGCACCTTCAGTTTTAGGAGAAAATTGATTTTTGCATCTAAATCTCATCTGGAACACGTTGAACCATATTAAAAAAGGTGTGATTTAAAGGAATTTGGTGGACTGTTTTGGAATGATAGCTCTGGTAAGTAGTTATTAGTTATCAGAAATCAACAAACAACCCTACCGGCAGTGCTTCTTCCAGATATAAATTATTCATTACAATTTTTGTAAATTTTGTAAATTTCCAAAATTCCAACAGTCGTAACAATGACAATACAATGAAATGGAGAAAGGGAACTTCCAATAAGGGTCGTTCGGTGACTGCCAGGGGCGTCAAATTTAAGGGGTGCTATCGGCGCACATTTGTAACATTCTATTAATAATAATATGCCATAAATCGTATTCTATTTTACTTGTGCATTATTGGGTGGAGAAAATGTTATCATTCGAACAGCATTGTTATCGTAAGACATAGATTTCTCTTGGATCAGCCATTCAGCAAAAGTAGCTCTTACCACACTAAAGAATTCATGAATTCCAGAAATTTCGTCCAATTTCCAAACCCGTAGAATCGCATTTAAAAAGATAAATTCACAAAAATTTCCCTGCGGGGCTTGATTCCTCCCTCACTCGCATTCACTTTCACTATGCGCATATAGTTTTTGGGGCTCATAATTTAGTCCTTGCCCGTGGCGCTAAAATGAGCCAGAATGACCCTGCTGTTACAATAACTATGTTTGGCAAATATCAGTTGGGCACTTCTAGTTCTTCAAAACAATTAATTTTGTCATCTAAATCTTATCTGAAACACGTTAAATCGTGTTAAAAGAAAGGTAATTTAAAAAAATTCCCTGCGGGGCCAGAGGGGGTCCTTCCCCATTGCCCCCCGCGGGTCGCATGCTTCGCGTTAACTGGCCTTTGTACAACTGTTCTTATATGGCATTTTCTTCTCCAAACTGAGATCCCCCCTCCCCATCTTGGTATTCTCAGTATTTTGTCCTTCTATCCTGAAAAATACCCAAATGTTATTGAATGTGTGGCACCCCATACTTCCTTCCTCCGCGGGTCGCAATTTTTGAGCTTGCCCCCCCCTACTTTGAAAACGTTCCGACGCCCCTGTATATATATATATATATTTATATATATATATATATATATGGGATATTTTAGCCATGTCATTAAAGATACGTCTCGACCGGGATTCAAACTCGGGACATTCAGGTTGCCGGTCCGCTGCTCTCCCACTGTGCTACCGAGATATTACTCTTATGTCATGGCTATATTCAGAGTGACGACACTTTCTTGGGCTAGTCATATAGAGGGCTTAGATTCACCCAAGGTGTAACGATTACACGTTACCACAGGTCCTTGTGTACTCTTTTCTAACCTAGGCATGAGGAATAATGTGATCATTAAACTTCTTGGATACGATCCAATAGTAATCATTACACCTTGGATGAATCTAAGCCCTGTATAGGGTGAGCCCCAGGAAGTGTCGTCACTCTAAATATATAGCTATGACATAAGAGCAAAATCTTGGTAGCTCAGTGGAAGAGCAGCGGACCGGCAATCTGAAGGTCCTGGGTTCAATTCCCGGTCGAGACGTAACTTTTATGACATTGTTAAAATATCCCACATATCTCGATATTGGATCGTATCCAGGAAGTTTGATGATCATATATAAATATATATTTATATATATATATATATATATATATATATATATATATATATATATATATATATATATATATATATATATATATATATATATATGCTTCTCTTACAAGCAGACTGCCTAGACGAGACTGTAAGAGGAACACAAGAGCCCACAGGCGGACAATTAGCTCTTGCAGAAGCATAACAAGTAAATTAAAGAGATAAATGCAATCTAGTTCATAAAGTACATGCAAGTTTAATGGAGATGCTTGGTGAACAATGTCAAAGTAACGGGTAAAAAGGAATCAAAATAATTAAACAAGAGAAGTACAAGAACAAGAAGTTGATGACAAGATAATTGATAATTAACAGTGGTAGTTTGAAACTGAACTATAATGACGAAAAATGATATCAAAAAGCTGGAGCTAAAACTACCTCAACAGTTTCAATTGGGAGATGACGTGTTTCAATCGTGGAGATATGTGGAAGTACATCAATCTCATTGCACGGTGTTAATAATGGTGCATTATAATGCTGAACGATATGCACATCCACACAATTGCATGGTAAAGTTATCTGTTTGTCGATCATTGTTTGCTCATCGGCCCCACTGACAGCTGCGATATTTGGGGATACCAAAGACGTGAAACGTGATTTTTGTGGATAATAATGTGATAAATATTGATAACTGTATGCTATCTCTATCAATTATTATTGTACTTCATGGTACATGGGACATGGGATCGTACAGCTTGAAGCAAAAGTAAAAGTCTGTTTTTCTGACGACTGGTGGGTAGGCAACTTGTCATCCAAACCGGCCAAACGCTAGAAACCGGTGTGGGGGGTAAGGCCAGGATCCAAAGTCCATATGCAGGTATACTGATGAAATAGGAATAGCATTGATTAAATGTATCACAGTTCGAAATATGAAGTAAAATAATTGAAGATATTTAGTATAGTTTCTGCTCGTGAGATAATGCAATACTTGCAGAACATGGACAAGACGCAACAACAAATCCACACTCGATTCAATTACAATTTCGAATAACGTTATTATGTACAAAAAATTGTAGTTACGTTGTTACATCTGAAATAGGCTATCTGTTAAATATGGTGATTGATTAGAAATAGTATATACATATATATACATATATATATATATATATATATATATATATATACATTTTTTATAATTACAATGTCAATGAGAAACAATTTTTCGAAATTCAAACCCAATCGATCAAGCGTGCCATTTCAGAAATATGACAATATGGTTTTCTTTCGCACTTTCAAATCGATTATTATCTATCTTATCTCTAAAATATGAAATTCCGATCCGATTTTCCGTAATTTGTTGAATATATCACCCAATTGGATAATGCATTTGAGGCTGTTTTTGTTAGTCAAGAGCAACGACTGTGTCTTTTCATCAGAGTAAAATGCATGCTACTCACCCACGCACAAACACGCTATTCCTCCTCCATCATTTTTTTCACAATTTAGCGGAACATCTGATAGGCCTATCATAAGTTCCATTTTAACGAATAATTTGTATCATGAATTTTTGTTGAATTTTGCAAGTATATTTTTATCATATTTGTTAATTGTGCATTCGGTTTTTGAATTGTTTCGGGTCCTTTCTAGCCTGATTGACAGGCTGAAATATACATTATCTGTGCAAGTGTGAAAATCATCTCCCAGCCTGTAAGAATTTTAGTACCAAATACTTTGCTCTGATTATTTATTGAATCTATTACAAAAAAATGGTAATCAAAAAAGTAGGAAACTCACTATACATAGGTAATAGCTCGATCTTAATATGCATATAGGCCTACTGTTTCAGATTTGAAGTCATCACTTTTGAGATTGAATGGGAATCTACACACCTACGTCAGATCTTACCCCCCGACTCAATGAAAATTTCTTATCGTCCTTCAACGACCCAAATTGCACTTTTTCAATGAACTAGGCAAAGGCAGAATATGCGTTGTGTGATGAGCGAGATATCTAGAAAGTGAAATCTAAAACTCTACATACCTTGATCATATAAAATATACTTCATTCGATACCAACGAATCTAGAGAGCCGTGAATTAACAATGCAACATTTTCGTGCTATTATTATTATATATATTCAATGGATAAAAAGCATGTATTACATTCTTTTCTTCGAAACGGTCGGTCCGAATTGCATACAAATTTTCAATCATTTGTATAATTTCCGTGTTCACATTTGAGGAAATTTGAATTAAAATGGAGAGATTTTATTTTTCAATTTTTTCTGCCCAGCCTGATCTAATGAGGTTTTTAGAAACTTTGAGATAATGTTTCTAAAAAATAGTCCAACTGATTGGACCTTGAAACTATAGCGTTCTAAGTTGGATAAGTTTGCGTATAAAAAAAGTTTCATGTCGATCGGTCAAACCCTGCGACCTGTGCAGTGCCCACAAACAAACAAATAAAAAAACAGACAGACAAAGCTCCGTGAGACTTGAGTGGAAATCTTCGCTTACGCTCATCTAAAAATATGTTTCAATTTTTTTCCGTGATGTTATTCACATTGTAATTTTGGAATTTCGAAACGGTAGTTCCTCCATATCCACTTAACCACTTATTACCAAAACTAGACAATTCTGAGAACTCTTGAAATATAATTATCAATGAATGAAAAATCAATCAATTGATTAATTGTTCAATTTATCTAAAAAAAAATGGAAACAACAATATTCAGTTTTATGATAAATAGGAGAGAAAAGAAGATTTGAAGAAAAATTAAAAAGAAGAATTGACGAGAGAAAATTAGTTTAGAGAGAACTTTTTATTCATGAAAAATAGAAATTATGTTCTCAATACAGCTACATCGCGGACACGGAATATTCAGTCAATATAAATGAGTGACAAATCATCTGGAGTATAATGATAATTCAGAATTATAATACATGGAAGACAACAATATTTAAATCGTTGATAAATAACTTAACAATAAGAAATATGACTATGACAATCACTTTCAAGAATGTGTGGGTCAAATAAGTTTTTTCTCAATTTTGCCAATTTGATGAGTTTGGCCAATGCACACGTTGGAATTGTTTACTATCCCTAAAATTATTACCCCAAGATGTATTGTTCATGAGTTACATTATGACAAATGATTGTTTTGGGGTAGTAAGAACGAATGAACCAACGAAACTATAAGCATACGAACGATCATACGTTAGTCTCAGTTGGGAAACGATGATGTATGTATACAGATTCGATGTTTGAAAAAAAAGTCAGAAAGGTGAATGATGAAAATTATCATGTTTTCTTTCGACTCGATTTGGACTGATGGATGATGGCTCTGAGATCGCTCATCCAACTATTGTATTCTGAAATACTAGGCAAACGCAGCATTTGCGTGGTAGGATGAGCGAGATATTTATATGAAATAGAGTCGAAAACTCTACACACCTTGACTGGTCTTCGGTATCGCTCATCCAATTATTAGAAATTTTACAGATCAAATTACACAATAATTCTGTCCATGCTTTTTAAATATTATGATTAATGAATACAAATCATAGAGTCCAACTATGAAAATATTCCCTAGATTCCTTTGAATATTTTTTTTTGTATTTTTCTTCATATATCAAACTAGTTTCACGTTCATAATCATATTGTTCTTTTCCCACTAAGTTATGAAAGATGTAGCATTCCATACAAAATTGGGCTTAAATAAAGGAATGAAAAAATATTCATTCAAATGCCATGTGATGAAAATATAACCATATTGTATTTTATTCCATACTACATTTATTTTCGAAAACAATCTACTATTTAAGGTGAGATTCTCAAAATCAGCTAAAAACAGTTGAATCGAATCGTGAATAAAGTTGTCAGAAACTATGCACTCATAAAACCTTAATTCGATTATTTGTTCAGAGTTTTTCATAAACAATTTCGCCTCAAACAAAAAAAAATAGTCATTTGAGAATTTGAGAATTTACGTTTCTGACCATTTGAGAGCAAAATGTTCTTTTCTTCTACTTCGTAATGAAATAATTCCAACTCACATTATGAATTGACAACAATGGCAACAACCCTTAAAACCTGTCGAACTAGTTAAATGGCAACATTGCTTGATAATACGATGATTTAGAAGTACACAGATCAAACCACATGTTAGCTTCAAACAGAATCGTTCAAATCAGTCAGTATACCTGTGATGAGACTTTGCACCCTGGCCCTTACCGGTTTCTAGAGTGTCTGACAAGTTGCCTACCCCCCAGACCTCAGAAAAAAAGAGACTTTTACTTTTGCTTCAAGCTGTACATATTGTACATTGTACAGCTTGAAGCAAAAGTGAAAGTCTGTTTTTCTGACGACTGGTGGGTAGGCAACTTGTCAGCCAAACCGGCCAAACGCTAGAAACCGGTGTGGGGGGTCAGGCCAGGATCCAAAGTCCATATGCAGGTATACTGATGAAATAGGAATAGCATTGATTAAATGTATCACAGTTCGAAATATGAAGTGAAATAATTGAAGATATTTAGTATAGTTTCTGCTCGGGAGATAATGCAATACTTGCAGAACATTGGACAAGACGCAACAACAAATCCACACTCGATTCAATTACAATTTCGAATAACTTTATTATGTACAAAAAATTGTAGTTACGTTGTTACATCTGAAATAGGCTATCTGTTAAATATGGTGATTGATTAGAAATAGTATATATATATATATATATATATATATATAAATATATATATGTATACATTTTTTATAATTACAATGTCAATGAGAAACAATTTTTCGAAATTCAAACTCAATCGATCAAGCGTGCCATTTCAGAAATATGACAATATGGTTTTCTTTCGCACTTTAAATAGATTATTATCCATCTTATCTCTAAAATATAAAATTCCGATCCGATTTTCCGTAATTTGTTGAATATATCACCCAATTGGATAATGCATTTGAGGCTGTTTTTGTTAGTCAAGAGCAACGACTGTGTCTTTTCCTCAGAGTAAAATGCATGCTACTCACCCACGCACAAACATGCTATTCCTCCTCCATCATTTTTTCACAATTTAGCGGAACATCTGATAGGCCTATCACAAGTTCCATTTTAACGAATAATTTGTATCAGGAATTTTTGTTGAATTTTGCAAGTATATTTTTATCATATTTGTTGATTGTGCATTCGGTTTTTGAATTGTTTCGGGTCCTTTGTAGCCTGATTGACAGGCTGAAATATACATTATCTGTGCAAGTATGAAAATCATTTCCCAACCTGTAAGAATTTTAGTACCAAATACTTTGCTCTGATTATTTATTGAATCTATTACAAAAAAATGGTAATCAAAAAAGTAGGAAACTCACTATATATAGGTAATAGCTCGATCCTAATATGCATATAGGCCTACTGTTTCAAATTTGAAGTCATCAATTTTGAGATTGAATGGGAATCTACACACCTATGTCAGATCTTACCCCCCCGACTCAATGAAAATTTCTTATCGTCCTTCAACGACCCAAATTGCACTCTTTCAATGAACTAGGCAAAGGCAGAATATGCGTTGTGTGAACGTTGCAAACGTTGCAAACGTTGGAATTGTTTACTATCCCTAAAATTATTACCACAAGATGTATTGTTCATGAGTTACATTATGACAAATGATTGTTTTGGGGTGGTAACAACGATCGAACGAAACTATGACCATACGAACGATCATACGTTAGTCTCAGTTGGGAAACGATGATGTATGTATACAGATTCGATGTTTGAAAAAAAAGTGAGAAAGGTGAATGATGAAAATTATCATGTTTTCTTTCGACTCGATTTGGACTGATGGATGATGGCTTTGAGATCGCTCATCCAACTATTGTATTCTGAAATACCAGGCAAACGCAGCATTTGCGTGGTAGGATGAGCGAGATATTTATATGAAATAGAGTCGAAAACTCTACACACCTTGACTGGTCTTCGGTATCGCTCATCCAATTATTTGAAATTTTACAGATCAAATTACACAATAATTCTGTCCATGCTCTATAAATATTATGATTGATGAATACAAATCATAGAGTCCAACTATGAAAATATTCCCTAGATTCCTTTGAATATTTTTTTTTTTTTTTTTTTCTTCATATATCAAACTAGTTTCACGTTCATAATCATATTGTTCTTTTCCCACTAAGTTATGAAAGATGTAGCATTCCATACAAAATTGGGCTTAAATAAAGGAATGAAAAAATATTCATTCAAATGCCATGTGATGAAAATATAACTATATTGTATTTTATATTTTTATTCCATACCACATTCATTTTCGAAAACAATCTACTATTCCAAGGTGAGATTCTCAAAATCAACTAAAAACAGTTGAATCGAATCGTGAATAAAGTTGTCAGAAACTATGCACTCATAAAACCTTAATTCGATTATTTGTTCAGAGTTTTTCATAAACAATTTCGCCTCAAACAAAAAAAAATAGTCATATGAGAATTTGAGAATTCACATTTCTGACCATTTGAGAGCAAAATGTTCTTTTCTTCTACTTCGTAATGAAATAATTTCAACTCACATTATGAATTGACAACAATGGCAACAACCCTTAAAACCTGTCAAACTAGTTAAATGGCAACATTGCTTGATAATACGATGATTTACAAGTACGCAGATCAAACTACATGTTAGCTTCAAACAGAATCGTTCAAATCAGTCAGTATACCTGTGATGAGACTTTGCACCCTGGCCCTCACCGGTTTCTAGCGTGTCCGACAAGTTGCCTACCCCCCAGACCTCAGAAAAAAAGAGACTTTTACTTTTGCTTCAAGCTGTACATATTGTACATGGGATCAAATCAAAATGATCTCTTCTGATAATTTATACTGTTGACAAATGTTCTGATTAGGGCCTACATCACCTTTAGATAAATATCGATTCAGTTATTAATCTTTAAAAGAAGATTTTTTAATGATATTCCGTATTGCATTATCATATTATATATGTTAATATTTCTTATATTATGTAAGGTATTATAAATGTACTATATCGTAGTGACACATGATTGATACTCACAGATGTATGTGCCATTGTTTTTTGTTATTCATGCCGTTGCCATATTACCGATGCCGTCTAGTGAACAATATCCTACCAATGGAAGTCCTGCATGGTCTCGTGGAACTAGCTAGGCATGTAGAACGTTATTTCAAGTGATTAGACGAGCTAAGGCGAGGATTCAATTTGACATACTGAAAAAAATTAGTGTTCGTTCTTATGATTTTTTGTTTTTTTATGTTTTTTTGTCGGTTCTTCACAGGTCAAACGGCTACAGCTATCAACTTCAAACTTTTTTCCAATATGGTTCCTCATCTAACTTAGATCTGCACAGTTTAGTGGCATTATCGAGTGGTATTTTTTTTTTATGAATTCTAGAAATTTCAAAAATACCCATTAAAATTAAACAGCGGAAAAAAAGGAAATATTTTATTTTCTCAAAAAATGAAATTTTGCGTCAAGTTGAATTACATTTTGATACACTTTTCTGTGAATTTTCAGCTTGATCGGGTCAGCCATTTTGAAGAAAAAACATAAAATATGCTTATATAATATGCTTAATAAAAATTGGTACCACTCGGAGCAGTTTTTACCCATTTTAACCCATACTATTACTATCCGCTCGTCTAACAACGCATATATGGCGCCGGCGTTTTCCTGGTTTAAAAGAACGAACCTAATAACAGTCGGGTGTTGTGTATTTATGAATAAAAACAGTGGAAAATACTTGTAATCATATTACGACTGTGCAGGTGAATATAAATTAATTGAAACAAGTAAATGATATTCCTCTTACGAACAATTAACCAGAAGAACTCGCAGGCGTAATGTAACAATGAGCTCAGTTGAAGACTGGGCGGCTCGATGTAATTAGAAAGGCGGTGATTCTCAGGCTCGTTTAGAGGGCTGTGCAAGATCTAATTACACGACGTTTTTCATTACGCAATTCATTCATTACTGGCGCATCTACCGGAGAAGGGGAGAGAGAGAGAGAGAGAGAGAGAGAGAGAGAGAGAGAGAGAGAGAGAGAGAGAGAGAGAGAGAGAGAGAGAGAGAGAAAGCTGCGAGATGAAATTAGAGAATTTCATTTATAATAATTGACTTAAAAGTTATTATTATTTGATTGCCGCTGGGAATTGAGAATTATGAAATAATTTTTTCTCGTGAGATCTAGAGATAGAATTGTTTTCGCGACATATTAAAATAATATCATGGTATAAACGGACAGCGGAAATTTAATAGAGAATATTTAGGAATATACAGTTAATCATTGATTATTAACTCTAATGAAGTCTGAAAGAATCTTCAATAATAATCTTCAATCTTCAATAATAATCTTCAATAATGTTATTCTCGGAGATCTGTTTGTTCACAATTGAGATATGGATAAGTCATTTTCAAATAGTGAGTAATGAGTATTAATTCCTTTTTTTCGTTCTCCAGAGACCGCATGTGTCATGACGTGTACGAGGTAAGATTCTGTGTAGAAACATGAAGAAAATCAAACACGGAAAAATGACCGAATACTGTTAGGACGAATAAATTGATTATTATTCCTGAAATTGAGAAAATAATTTATAGTTCACTCTGAAATTGGGAAAATAAATATCGTGATTGTCGTTGAATTCCAGTATCAGGGTTGTGATATCCTCCAACTCATTCATTATAAATTTACTAGGAAAACGCCATATGTGCGTTGTTAGACGAGCGGATGGGTAAGAATGAGTAAAAATGGGTAGAAACAACTCGATCGAGCTGAAAATTTCCAGAAATATGTATCAAAATGTAATTCAACTTCACGCAGAATTTCAATCTTTTGGAAAATAAAGATATCTTTTTCTTATTCCGCTGTGTTATTCTAGCGAGTATATTTGAAATTTCTAAAATTCATAAAAAAAAGTTACGACCCGATAACGCCACAAAACTATACAGATCTAAGTTAGATGAGGAACCATATTAAAAAAAAGTTTGGAGTTGATAGCTGTAGCCGTTTGACCTGTGGAAAACCGAAAAAAAACATGAAAAAAAAAAAAAAAAAAAACGAACACCAATTTTTTCAGTATGTCAAATTGAATCCTCGCTAAAGCTCGTCTAATTATATACCATTCATCATCATATGAACGTATCATACTTAAATTTTCATACCATTTTATACTTTTCTATTTTATTGATTGTTGGTTTCTAGAGAGAAATAACGGCAGATTAATCTTGTTTGTAACAAGGTTTCTGTAAAAAAAATTGTGATCGATAACATTCAAATACGTGTAAGTTTAGGATGTTTGTAAGGTTAGGTTAGTGAGTTCAGGTCAGTTTGGGAGTTGGGTTCGTTAAACTATAGTTAGGCTGGGGACTTGAGGTTATTTTAGGCTGCGCTCAAAAACAACAACCACGTCCTCATGAGGTGACATATAGGGGTCTACCGATGGTCCGATGAATAGCAGCTGTCATAAATACTATACTGAAAGGTAGTAAAAGCGACTACGAAACGAAAATACATTTCCCATCCATACCAGATCAAGACATCCATTCCCAACTTTCAAAAAATTCAATTTCACAATCCCATTATCGTAATGTATAAGAAGATGAGATGCAGTTTTAGAACATTTCGAATCAATTCTCTAGCGGGAAACCCATACAGAAGGAAATAGGTAGATCAAGAAAAAGCTACTAACTTTTTTCTTTAGCGGTTAAATTCCATTAATATTTCTAATTTATATAGTTAATGAAAACCATAACAAGTCGGTGAGTTGCGAGTTCGAGTGAGACCTACATGACGTCACTAGAACACTTCGCCTGCTCAGTCGGTGATACTCGTGGTGTTAGCGTGATTCGAACCAATCAGGCGCGTAATCGTCACAAGGAGATTACCTCGCTGCCAACACACTTGTTTTATCACGATCATTGGCATTCATTTACATTCATTCACTTAATGGGAACCAACTCACAGCAAACGTTTTGATTGTCAACCCAACATATAAACGATGGTTGTGGCTTACCGTCTGAACATGCTGTGGTGGAACTACTTCCCACCATGCAGATAAGTAGGCCTAAATATAAAATACTGTCGATCCATAACAAACATTCACAATATAACATGTTATTCGTAAGTAACGGCAGACTGTGATTCGAAAATCAATGGCAAAAACATCGAGTGTTACTGTCACATGCGATTGATTTTTCCACCTTTGCCATAATAAAATTTGAGTCATTAGCATTTTCTTAGAGACTGTCTGAATCTTGGGATGTATTTTTTGATGTCGTATCTTGTAGGCCCTACTGTTGACAATGCTCATTCGAAACTGTGAAATCATCCTGGCGAGAACTTTCTGCCATATGGAGACTGGGGACGCCTTATGTAAGTAGGAAAAACACATATTCGAGTTGTGAAATGAGCGAAATATGCATATTAATCAGAGGGCTTATTAGGATAGAGAACGTATGGGACGGAAAGACTGAGGCCATCATGCTTGGTGGTGCGGGGTCTGCGGGGTGCGAACGTAAGTCACGTGCTTCGGTGCGGGCAGTCTGACTGGAAATAATTCGTTACAGGTTGTCCTAATGACAGAGCTCCGAGTCTGACCAAATAAATGACTTTATTCATTGATTGCTATGACTGATGTGACAATTCTGCTGAGAAATGTACTTCATGATGATCAGCATATATTTCTGCGTCTTTTCATGTGACTTACACCCACATTATTGTATTCAGTATTCTCTGCGAATCAGAATGAAACAATGCTGTGCGTTTTCGCCGTGTGTAAACATAGTATAGTTACCCCATCTCCTTCCGTGTCACGTGGTATTTCCCCGCCGGTCAGGCAAGCCATGAAGGCCTCACTATTGCACATGTTATTTGATGCGTCTCGCTCAGTCTAATATATGCTAGGTCTTTGATATTAATATGATTATAATGAGAAGTTTCATAAACACAACCTGATTTCGATAACACTATTATATATTACAGCTTTTTTTCCATCTTTTGTTTATCATTTAATTGGTCTCACTTGTTGCGATCTTGAATAGCCTCCAAAGTCTTCAATCGATGTAAACAACATTATACAGAAACGTGATTTTTTCAAACCGGCTACTCCGATTCGTGTGAAACTTTGGAATAATGCGTATTATTTTCCTCCTCAAATTCTTTGGTAATCTGCATTGATTCAGAGAAAATTCTCCACGAATGTTTTTCATCTTAGTTATTCTTATGGGCGTTTCCAGCATTTCGAAATGGTTTTTCTCAATAGATGTTCAACCAATGGTGCAGATAACTCGATGTGTATGTCAAGTATCATCGATAACTTTGCTTCCGTTTGACATGTGGATAAAAAATACATGTTTTTCAAGTAAGTGTTTCTTCGCTTCGCTCATTCAAATCGATTGTTAGATTTATTGGATGAGCGATAGCAAAGACATCCAGCCCACTCTTATGGAGCTTTGTTTGTGTGTTTTTTTTCTGTTTGTTTGTAAGCACTGCATAGGTCTCAGGGTTTGACAGATCGACATGAAACAGTTTCTGTACAAGCAGCAGACTTATCGAACTTGGAAGTGCATTGTTCTTGGGTTGAATCGGATGGATTATTTTCGAGAAAAACCATCCAAAGTTTCTACACAAACCCATAAGATTATAGGCTAGGCAGAAAATTTGGAAAACTAATTTTTTGGGATAAGATTCAAATTTCTTCCATAAAATTCAAATTTCTTCCATAAAATTCAAATTTCTTCCAGAAAATTCAAATTTCTTCCAGAAAATTCAAATTTTCTTCGAATTTGAACACAAAACTGATACACGTTATTACAAATGTGTATGCAATTTGGAACAGTATTTTTGAAAATGGTCCCTATGATAAAATGTTTTTATTCATCAAATAGATATGAATGAAAGCGGAACCATGGTACCAGTATCACGGCTTTCTAGATTCGATAGCTACCGAATGAAAGTATGTTTCACAATATGCGCGAATGTTTGTCGAGCTATCGATTGAACTTTATTCGACACTGACAGTAACAACAAAATGCGCTTCTGAATGCCAATATGGCCGACGAAATGTTACAATAATTACACTGACAACAATGTTATATTTCCAATATATGTCATAGTTGAGATATGCGCGCGCTTTTTTGAGTCCGTGAACCGCGCCCCCCCCCCCCGCACTTGAGCACTAATTAGGAAATTTAGTCAGGATTTAGTGCTCAATTAGTGCTATCGTTTTGCCAAGTTTGTGCTATTGTTTTGCCACGAGGGCTAGGCTTGTGCTGGCTTCGAACTATAGAGCCTTCGTCCATGTAACAGATGACTAACATTCAATGACTATCAATGACTGTGATTGGTTGATACCAGTTGGTGGACATTGTTGCCCGTCTCTTGTAGCAATGAGTGACGTCACTTTACAGAAGCTCACTGTAGAATATAGATTTTCGAAGTCAAATTGTAGTGAATTTATTGTTTATTGTAGGTCGTCTCTCTCTCTCTCTCTCTCTCTTTCTATCTCTCATCTAATCGAGTTTAATATTGCAGATATCTATTGCGTTATTAATTGATTTGTTTACGAGCTTACCATCGACGGAAATAACCGCATTATCTAAGGGGTCCACACCCAAATACGTCGTGTAGACGTAGAAGACCGCGTCTGCATCGCTTGGCTGCCAATCAAACCACGTGATTCTCATTTGTCACGGAATCCCTGATTTATCATATTGTTCCATATGCCGTGCTGTACGCAATTATCGTCTGGCATTGCATGATATTCTCCATATCATACCGGCGTGTTTCGTGTCCATTTCCGCACATTATACAATCGTATTAGTATTGCATGAAAGGAAACTCTGTTGATTTTCCTTTTCTCAGATTTCACATCTCGAGTAATGACTTGTCTTAGAATATACATACTTGTGTTAACGAGAAAAAGACGTTCGTTTACCAACCAAATAACGGAAACACAATCAGTTATTAATTATCATTTATATCTGATTTCGATTTCAATAACTTTGCAGTAATATATGTATATTGGTGGCGAAGATCCCATAACTAGATTAGGTCTATAGAACGAAATATTATTCATAAAATCACTATAAAACACAATTACAATAATAATTTGAGAACAATTTCACTGATAGGATCTTCAAGTTTCAATAATACTCACTAAATTGTAATAGAAGAAACAAATTTGAAAAAATCTTCGAATGAATTCAAATTTTTGAAACATTTATGCACAAGAGCTCTATTATTCCGAATTTTATCATGAATAGGAGCAGACATTTCAGAGAAAACAAATAGTATGACATGTTTTTCGAATCTCTTGAAGGAATTCACATCTATTAGCGATACAGCAGCTCCAACAAGTAACAAGTGATACCGATTGAATCGTGAATTCAATCAAAATAAGTAAAACATCTCACAACGCAAATGTCGCGTATGAATGTTTTCGTCAAATATACCTCATTTTTAAGGACAATTTCCACATAATATTGTTTAGGTATTACTGAGTCACTAAATTAGTTACAAAAAAGTAAAAAAAAAGATTAACACATAGACTAACCCCTTCCCATCATTTTCTTTTTTTTAACGCCACTGGAAATTTCAGCCCTCAGGGGCAAAATCTCGCTTGATATCATAGCCAAATATTTTTCAAATATTAAAAGGTACATCTCTATACCAAATTTCACGCTTTATCACTAAATGCGCGATTCATGATATTTTCATCCTTAGCCGCTTCACTAATAGTGAACTACTACCAACTAGATGATATTAAAGTTACCAACTGTAGATGAATGTAGACATCTGACTATTTCCTGACTACAACTGTACCAGCAAACATTTTTATCTTTTTCTTTTCCCGACTTTTTATCTTTTCTCCAGAAGCGAGTTATCTTGACTGTATTAATATAGTACTGGTCCAACAATGTCAGATCCTAAGCCTCCTGGATTCTTGTCACGGCTTTCTGAAAGACTGATGACCTGTGGGCCGTGCTATGACATCGGAGTCTTCAAGAAGGCCGTGCCTGTATATTGTACGCTACAGCGCAATGGGGACTTTCAACCTTTACGATTCTTCGTTTTACAGGCGCCAAGGGAGAAAAAAGTGTGTATATTTTATATAATATACCTTACCTTCGAGGCATGGCTAGAAAATCAAATTTACAATATCGTATTGAAGGAAAATACTATTCATGTTTGGAAGGGATTTATCTTAGAGATGTTTCAATAGGGCGCTGAAGTAAGCTTTTAGCGTAGAAATTCTCTTGGCAATTTACCCACGCAGCGCATCGATAAGACATTCACTTTTATTTTCATTTTTTTCTCATGTGATGATGTTCGAAGCATTATTTATATTCAGATTATTCTTCGAAAAGCACGTTAATGGTATACAACAACCGTCTGGATTGAATAAAAGCGCTTTCTGTATTCGTGTTCAAGAAAGAAGAGGGTCTTCTATATCAACCTAATAATAATGATAGATTTTCCGTAATTACGTCATAATATAGCTGCTACTTCAAGGGTCCACGGGAGTCGATTAAGTGAAATATCAGTTTTTGATGATACATTTCAACGGTATGAGACATATAGGAATTCTGTAAACGAGGATTCTCCAAGATATCTCCAAGACGGTGCAAGTAATAACTATCCATCTCAAATCGCCTGATTGTCAGGCGTACGGTTGAAAATACACATTTTTTATCTCTATACGACTGACAATTAACTGAATTAAGTGATATGAGATGAATATTTATCACTCACAAGGCCTGGTATTGAAAACATCTGTGTTTCCTCGTTTTTAGAACTCCAATATAACTCCAATATCTCATACCGTTCAAAAGTTGTCATCAAAAAACTGATATTACGCTAAATCGAATCCGATATCCCAAATGTTGAGCGGTGCAACAGAAACACACATTTTACAGTTCTAAACGATCGCTATTCCGATATGAGCTAAATAGTTACGACAATACTATCTCGAATGTATTAAAAATATCTGTGTTCCCTTTGTGCTCGAATTTTGATATCTCATACCGAACAGAAGTTATCGCCAAAAACTGATATTTCGCTGAATCAACTCCCATTCACTCTTAAGGATTCAACAATTTTGAATGAGGTAGTTTCGTTTCTCATCGGCAACCTCGTCCCGAAAAATCATGATACCTTCTAAAAATTATAGCCATAATAATATATAAGTGGTATCTGTTATTTTGAGGAACAACCTTATTCTTTCTTGCTGGGATTCTATGTCTAATTAGTCCACATTTCTCTGGAGCGTGTCTGCGTTATTGTCCGCATTCCGCGCAGCAATCCGTCGCTCACTGGCGTCAAAAAAAGGTTCATCAAGAACTCTTTCATGGAACATAAAGAGGTGGTCTCATTCAGCTCTGCTTCAGAAATCATCCTTTATTCACTCTCTTACTCGGCCCAATGCGATTCCATTAGCTTCTGTCCTCGTCTAGTATTCTCCCTGTCTGGAACTAAACCCAGGACTCGAGGCGGGAAAAGAGTGATGCGAATTGAAAGCATATTTCACCTCACTTTGCTAACCCTTTCACGTCTCTTAAGAGTCCATGGGAGTCGATTTAGCTGTTTACCAGTTTTTTGTTGAAAACTTTTGAACGGTATATAAGATATCGAAATTCTGAGAACAAGGAAACATACAGGCCAATAGGCCCATTGGCAATACCTTCAAAATTGAGTGATCAATAACCATTCGTCTCACATCGCCTTATTGCCAGGCGTATAAGGTTAAAAAATGTTTATTTTTGACAATGTGTATTCCTGACAATCAATCGATTTGAGATGAATAGTTATTACTCACACCATTTTGAAGGTATTGAAAATATCTATGTTTCCTTGTTTTCAGAATTCCGATACCCTTCACCCTTCAAAAGTTATCACCACAACACTGATATTCCACTAAATCGACTCACATGTACTCTTAACCCGATGCTTTATCGTTTCACCCCTCGTCTTTCCTTTATCAATGTCTTTGTTTCTGTCTTCTGCTATCCTCTGAGAGGTTCAAATAATCCTCGCCTGTATTGAAGAGCCGTGTGGCAAGGAAAATTCATTTCTTTCCTCCCGGTTCTTGTTTTCTCGAGATTGGTATTTATTGAATAAAGACAAGGAGACAACAAGACGTGTAAAAACAAGGATCTTATCGCCGTGAGATCATAAACCCTGATGCGGCTTCGAACTCTTCAACAACATTATTATTTATAAAAGGCGCTCCCAGTCTTTAAGGGTTGAACTTTCAGTTTTCAGTTTCCGTTCGTTCAAAGTACAACCTTGCCAATATAACCATATAGTAAAATCAGCGTCAAAGGTAAATGTTTGAATACTCTCTTATATATATAAATATATATATATATATATATATATATATATATATATATATATATATATATATATATATATATATATATATATATATATATATATATATATATATATATATATATATATATATATATATATATATATATAGTCTCCTAAAAGTTATACTAATCATATGCAAAATATACAGCCATTTGCAAAGTCCCGGTTTTCCATGATATTCCTATTTTTCTGGATTTTCCCCAAAAATACGTGATCTTGGTGTTTTTTCCCCGAGTCAATTAACATTGCTCATATGAAGATACAGTTCACCCCGTATTAGAATTTCATTATCTAACACTGCTTGGAAATTATCACCACAAAACTGATATTTCCCTGAGTTGACTTGCATTCATTTTTGATATCTAACTTCTTCTAGTCCCTACCTTTTACTATCTTCGAAATACAACCCCATAAACAAACAAAGATATTCACATACAAAAACCTTCATAGCCCTGACTTCATAGTGAACAGGATAATAATCAATATAAAATACATAGAATAAAATAGAATAGAAATATAATATAATAAAACCTAATTAAATAACTGATACTGGGATGATATGCAATTGGAATAAAATTGAGATAATCAACGATGATATACAAAAATTAGGAAACTAATGATAATTGAAAATATAAAGAAAAATACATAAAATGATTCTGAACGTTGATGGTTGGTTGTTAGTTAGTTGCATAAATGGTTTCTGAATAATATTTTAATGGAATCCTTCAGGGCTGACATTCCAATCTCATAAATATACCGTAACATAAAATGATCTTACAAGAGATGAAAACCTGAACTAAAACATAGAAACAGTTGAATGAATTATTCCAATGACTCGTCGCCCAGAGAAGTCGTTTACAAGGCACTGTCCTGTGTTTATAATTGAAGCGAATGTAGTCGGTGTTTTTGCCCCACATTTCACAACACGAGTGTATAATTGGTTATGTGGACTCGGCTGAAGTATCACTTGTTCTGTACACACAGGGACTTGTCTCCGGTGTTTAGGTGTCGTTGAAGGGGGGGGGGGAGGGGGGGGTTGCAATACAAGCACTGTTATTCACTGTTTTATCATATCGACCAGGGTGTTACTCCCTGCTATCACAAAAAACTATACAACAATGATATATTATGAAACGAACAAGCACAAATTGTAAGCCCCCTTCCAAGCCACCCCTATACCCTCAACCCCCCCCCCTTCCCACCAACCCCATCGGAGAAATAACTCTCCAGGATAAATAAACTCTCCTATATACACTCGAACTCGATACAAAAAATGTACACCGTTATGGAGACGAATAAATAAACCTACAATTCGTCCCTCTCTCTCTCTCTCTCTCTCTCTCTCTCTCTCTCTCTCTCTCTCTCTCTCTCTCTCTAACTATATATATATATATATATATATATATATATATATATATATATATATATATATATATATTATATATATATATATATATATACATATATATATATATATATATATATATATATATATATATATATATATATATATATATATATATATATATATATATATATATTGTAGCGTAGATTTTGAGGACTGTAGGAAGATGATAATAAGTCACTTTTCGGTTATTTGCTTCTCCTTGAAACAACTGGTGGCTCTAAAAAGAGCCCGGGGTTTCGACGTTTCGGCTGAAAACGTTCAACCATTTTCAGGAGTCGTTGTAGGTGTCGTGGCCGGCAATCTGAATATACCTAGGACAGTATAGCTATCTACGATGGATACGCAACTTGGACTTCTCCCATGTTCTTCCACCTGACGATCATTTCCAATATAACTGTTGGCCTTTGTTTTAATCGCTGTCACCACTCAGGAGTTTAACCTGAGACTAATATTAAGGAACTGGTTTGAGAGAGGGTTCGTTTGCTGTGAAGCGGTTGGTTGAACAATAGGAATACACAGAGAACATTAAAATTAACCTTATTTTATTCGAATTTAAACCTTAACTTGAAACATAACCTAATAATAATAACTAATAATAATGACAAAAACACTTACAATTAATTTGGCTACATCGTGGAGGATGCGTGTAGACACTTGTAGAAATAAAATAAAACTTCCTTGGTGAGCTTGAAGAGCACGCTTATTTATAAACTATTCTAAGGGGGGTGGTTACAGACTACAAACATAAACAAGTGAAAAAAAGAAGGGTTGTGATTCGCGGGTAGAAGACCCGCGAAATCTTGGCTATTCTATTGGCTCTAAGAAGGGAGGACTCTAGGCTGAAGGCGATCAGTGACCTACTTGCAAAGAGGTATGATTTTGACAAAAGGCAAAGCTAAGGGAACATGAAATATGAGAAATGCAGAATAAGAGTGAAACTAACAAATAATTGAATGAATATACATACTATGATAATTATAATTATACAAACAGTTGGTGACTGTCACATCAGTGCTAAGAAACTTTTCGACTCCACCTAGATCGCATATATAAGCTAGCTGCAGGCTCAACAGAGCTCTGATGGCCTGAGTAGTCAGTGCAAAATTAAAACATCGTCGCCTATGTCGCCTGAAAGTTAGCTGAATGCTTGAGTAGTCGATCTTGGTGGCTTATGAAATCGGTTTCATAGAACCAGAACAACGTTGAGCCGAGGCCTTCTATATTATTACATTATTACATGATTAAATGATTATATTATTACATGTAATAACATAGAGGGCCTTGCTTGAGCTCAGTCGCATACCCTTCGTAGATAGCTATTGTCCTAGACTATACTGAAGAGTGACGACATTTCATTGGGCATAGCTCTATAGAGGGCTTAGATTCACCCGACGTGTAACGATTATGCGTTACCACATGTCCTTGTGTAATCTTTTTCAGATTCACGTTGGCAAAATGTAATAATTAAACTCCTTGATACAATCAAATATCGAGATATTTGTGATGCTACAATCGTTACAGCTTGAGTGAATCTGAACTCTATATAGAGCTATCATATCTTGGATAATTCATATCAAGATAAATTCATATCTTGGATCAGGAAGAGTAATAGCCTATACCTCGATAGTTTAGGCTGCAGCTTGAAGAAAGTCGTTCGACGTCAGGAGATCGATCGAGCGCTCACAGCGAGAATTTTTCTCGATGATATTTGAAAATCAAATTGAAAGTAAAAAAATGAGTTGTTTGTTCTTCCAGGAATTTCAATTTTATCCTCGCATAAGATGTCAGAGATTTGCAAAATACACAAATAGAATAAAACATTCCATAGAATGTGTACGTTTTCTTGTTTGCACGAGCGATGAAGGTTTGAGCCGACCGTTCGCTAGTCCTGTGGAATAGAAGAGACGGTCGCTCGTTATCTTCTTCCCCCGGGGATCGTTAGACACGAGAGATGAAGGCTGGAATCCTCCACGCTATTTTGCTGTGGAGTAGGGGGGACGGTGTCTCGGAACCGTCATCTCTCGTTAGATATAAGTCAACACAGTGAAGCCAAGGAAAGAAAGAGATAATATAAAAGATATTCCCGAAGTCAGCTTAATTCTCCCTAATGTGATGTACTGCACGCCTGGCAGTGTCTTCTGGCAACGCCCTCTGGTTATTGAAGACAGACACACATGCGATCCTATTACTGTTTCTTACGCTTGTTATCCTATAGTTAGCCCGGCTGGTAGCCGCTTGGTTTGAATTAATTAACAGTTAGACAGAGGACCAATGGGTTTCGCTCACCCGCCTGGGGATTAGGGCTAGCACATGGGACTCTGCGGGGTGGGTATGCACCAGGGGAGAGAAGGGAGGGGGATTACATCAGTAGCCGATGTGATCGCTCACTCGATATTCCGCTTGCATGTTTTCGATAATCGAAGTAACTTTTTATCGACTTATCGCGTGTACAATCTGTGCTATCCATTGGACCGTGTATCTTCCAGTAGAAACTAATCCGATTCAAATGAAACCAACACTGATATATTTCGAAGTGGTTATTCGTCAGACCAGAAGTGGGCTTTAGATTGGTTTTAATTTGGATCAAATTAGTGTAGTATGTTTGTTTAGTTAGGTTAGTTAGTTTAGGATGGATTATAGCTATTGTATCGATAGATAGGCAACAACGTTCCAGAGTTGTGCAGGGACGTCGTTGGGATTTGTATATTGGGTGAAGGATAGTGGGAAGGAAGCGGTCATGGCCGACTTATTGTAGGAACCATCCCGGCATTAGCCTAGACTACAGAGGGAAACCATGAAAAAACACTGTAAAGATGGTCGACGGCGGGGATCGAACTGGGTTTGAAATTCCCCTCGCCTCCCGGATCACAGTAAGCGAGCGCGTTAACCACTGTGCTACATGTGACGCATTTTGGAAAATATGTCACACAAACCGGGTGAAACCGTACACCATTTGATCGAGCAAACGTCGAGGATCACAATGATAATATTGATGATAATAATATTCTTTGTCATCAGCTATTTGATTTTACATGATAAAATATTTGACATGTCACGATCTATAGATGAAACCCGGAATTAAAAATTAATCATTGATAACTAATGGAAGTTCTCAACATGGAAATGGTTTGAAAATTGGAATTCTGTATCTAAATTTGGTCTAAAATTAGGAAATCTGACATTCTGGTTTCTGAATCTAATTCGAATAGTTTCTGCTAAAAAAGCGTTCACGGTATGGTCATTGACATGATAATTTTTTTGAGAATGCGATTCACAGAAACGATACGATTCATAATGTAATTTGAACTCAATTCACCACGTAAAACTGAATGATCAACAGCTGTTCATCCTCATGTTCCTTAGCTCTGGAGAAAGTCTAGTAATTAGCATGAGTCACGTGTGAGCTTTAGCTTAGTTTGAATAGGTTTAGGTTCATTCATTCAGTTGATTGGGGATGGTTTAGTTTTTCAATAGACCCTTTCCAGAATGAAAGAGCCATCTAGCGGCAACGTGTTTGAACTAAAGCGGGATGTTAGTATACGCGCGGTTGAAAGTTATATACTGCCAATTCTATTCAGCACGAATTATTAATATAATTGTGCGTTACCATGAACGTATTTACTCATAATATAGTAGATGCACCATTCATATATCGAGTATATTCTGAGAGATTTACAAACTGTCAGAGCGAGTAAAATGAGAGATAATGTAAGTTATATATCGATCTTGGTGTTTTCACTTTACTCCTGAGGATAAGCGGACCGACTTTTTCAACAGTTCAACAGTTTTTCAACACCCAGAATGCAACACCAGCGAGCTCGGCCGCTAGCAGGCAGTAAGTGCCTGCGCATTGAATTTCGAAAAAGGTCTATCATGAGCACAAGAACAACAATAACAACAACAACGTTCCCATGTGGTAAAATATAGACCGATGGTCAGATGAATAGAGGCTGCCTAACTAATTCCATTAAAATCAACACATATTGCCATGTATTTCCCTATATAACATCCCGATAGGTTTCAAGTCGCATACATCGGAATAGGTTTTACTTTTCACGACTAAGTTTAATGCTTTCATCTTTTCTTTCACCAGCTAAGCACCGAAAGCTCTTAGTGAGATCCGGCGGCAACTTGAATTCAAATTTTATTCTTGAAATCTTGATGATTCCTGAATCTAAAATCCCTGGCGTTTGGATCTTCACAAGAAGTCGCGTCTTCGAATCTCATAAAAGTCGCGCGGAGAAACTTTCTCCGTATCCATAATGTCAACTCAGAGGAGAAAGCTTTGCGCGTCTTTCTTAGCCGAAGCTGAGGGACTGCGCTTGCGCACCAGGTGGATTAGATATTGCTAGCGAATTGGTTATTCGTCGGACCGGAAGTAGGTCTCAGATCAGTTTTAACTTGTGATCAAATTAGTCCGGGTTGTTTGTTTTGTTGGCTCTGTTCAGGAAAGGTTAGTTTGGATAGGCTCGGTTGATTAGTTGTTTAGAATGGATTAATTACGGTTGATTTAGAATGCACCTAAGGCATCCCCAGTCACCAGAGGGAAAAAAGTTCCCACCAGGGTGATTTTTTTTTAAAAATATTGTGAATGTTCATTATGGATCGATCGACCGTATTCTAGAACGTACTTCTCTGAATGGTGTGCAGCAGTTTCACAACAATACGTTCATCCGGAAAGCCACTACGATAATTTATGCTTTAGTTCACACTGAATGCACTGACAATGGACACAAAACATGCATCTCGCGTTACATACACCATTTGATTACTTCTTGAGGTATTTTATAATGTGTGGTATCGATGTGTTCGTAAAAGAACCGGCTTTGGACTAAGTTAAACATTAACAGTTCAACCACATGCGTTCGGCACACAAGACCAGGGGAAGTTCGCAAATTTTTCACGTAAATCGAGATAACCGAAAGTATTTATTTGTATCAAAACGTCTCAGGTATGCTGACAAAAATAGCTCAGCTGACAGAGCAAGGTCAATTATCATCTTAATGCTACCTATGTACTGGTTGTTGGGTATGTAACGGTTTAACGTATATTTCAATTTCAACTAGTTTCTCCAAAATTCTCTCGGAATTTCAACTTTTTTTTCAATTTCAAATATTTGATATACTATTTTAACCTTGATACATCAATGAATAACGAAATTTTCGATACATTTTTGTGAGTGGGTTCCCCTCAAAAACAAAAATAATAACGTTCGCATCTTGTGACTGGTTCGTTGAACCTATGACTACCAATAACGTAACGTTATTGGTAGTCATAGGTTGAACAGATGCTGAAAAGATACTACAAAAATCTATATTAATTCCATTATAATTCCTTATAGGCGTATTCATGAATTTTATGATTGAAGAATGCTATATATGAACTGAGCTGTATGTTATAAACCCTCGAGAAAATGCACATCGATTCGTATTTGTGAGAAGTCCAGATGAATTACTGACTTGAATGAGAATGATTGGGGAAATTTTTCTGTCGAACTTTCAAGATAATATAAGTTAATTTGACAAAATGTAACACTTTCTCATCTTTCATCATCGAATGAATGAATGAATATTAGGGTTTAAAGGCGCGTCGACAGCGAGGTCATTTTGCATCGAGAGCACACGAGATAAGAAACAATTTCCGTTCTTGCTGAATTCAAAATTGTCGAAAAATATTCATCAATTATATTTTTCCACACTAACAAAGTATTTTCTTTCTCATTCTCTTTCACACACATACTTCTGGTTTCAAACCCAGAACAACCCGATATTAGATCTTCCAATAATCTTGATATAATTTTATTTTCAAAAAGTTCGAAATAAATAAGACAATATGATAAGATATGATCAAAATAAGATAACAGAATGCACGTCTACATTTCCAATATAGCTGACGAAAGGCTATTATGTATAAACCAACAATGCTACATTTTCAATAAATGCCATTGTTGAGATGTGTGCGCTTCATTCTGTATAACTTTTCACAAGTTCCACTGTTTATCAATGACAACGTATACTCACAACTATAAGTTTATCTATCGAATCTCTCTTCTCAACAATATATAAATCGTGTATTTACAAAGGCCGTGAATGTGAAAGTTATTTTTGTTAATTAGCTAATCGCAATCTTCACTACAAGTTCATTATTGAAATAGAGGAACCATTCTAATATTGTAACAATCAACTGATTCTAATTCACCATCAATTATTCACTCATTGTTGCGTACAGCATAACAAACAGCGAATAGAGAATTGATTAATGAACGGTTCACATTGTTACAGATTATTATTCAAATGAGTCTGTGTTGTTTTTACGCCGAGCGCCGCATATGTTGATTGTGTGAGTACGTGTTTTGCTTGGGTTATTGCGGATTACAGTTGATAGCTATTTGCCGTCCATTGGCGTAGGAAATTAGAACAACATCCGCAGATTGGATTTGGCAATTCACGTTGCGACCCGCGGTTGGCCGGCTGGGGAGTTAGCCAGTTAACCGACACCACAAGTCTGGCTCATTCAGCTCGATATCGCGAGCATTCGGCCGATTTGCTCTTCCGTTACATGTTAGTTGTATCAATTTACTCATTAGGATGCATACATAATATAATATTGGTGTAAAGTAAACTCAGAAGTCAGAGCAACCGTTTTAAGGCGTCCCCAGTCTCCATGAGGCAAAAAATTCCCGCTAGGGAGACTATATACATATATAAATGTCCATGCAACATCGACAGAGCAAGATACAAAATTAATAAATACATTATAAGAGGCAGATAATTTCTGTCAGAAATGTTGATGAGGTTAATTCTATAGACCTAATAACAGATGTGGAAAGATAACTTAAGAACACTCGATATTTCCACCATCGAGGTTCTCCTCACCACGTACTGTTACATGAAAATAACACTCAACATTGCCGCCAGCGGAGTTTCGCATTTTGTCCGACTTTTAAAAATTGTCAAAAAAGTCACAAGTCAGAAAAATCACCGGCGTTCGTTTTCTGCCATTCTTTTTTTTTATCCTAGCGTGGATGGCGTATAAGTTACCTTGCGGCAATGTCGGGGTGCATTAACATATTGTGAATTGTTATTATGGATCGACAATATATCTCATAAGATACTTCTCTGAATGTTGTGAACCAATTTTACTAGAATATGTTCAAACGGAAAGTCACTGCGATTGTTCATATGTCGCTTTGACATTGATTGTGTTGCTGTGGGTAGGTCCCTCTCGTGACAACTGAGTTGTCTTCGAACGAAGTATCCTATCATTGCACAGCCCTGCTGAATGCAGTCGAATATGAAGAGATTAACGCCTTGATGATTTTAAAAACTAAATCGGGTCCAATTACGCACTATGATGGTAACTATAACATCTATTGGAGTCGGATGGAATGTAGATGAGATGAGGATTTCCTAGGAAATGGGGAGGATAGTGGGTCCATGCCACCAGATGAATAGTTATGTGACGACTATTTTGAATAGAAAACAATCAACTTTGACACCAGGTCTACGCTGTCTATGACCATACTTTTCCGCCGCAGATAAAAGTATTTCAGTTTCCAAAAGTCCAGAACACATAATAAGTATAAACCGTTTTCGTGATATATCCAGAAATAACCAGCATTGGTACTATAAGAGTAGACCGAACACACGATTGTTGATATCTTCTCATCTAAAGCCATATTTACACGACCCAAGTTTTCATCCAAGTTCTTGGACTCAAGGGTTGGTTCAAGTACTTTCTCAGTAACTATAGGATGAACCATTGAACACCCTGTCTACACGGTCCAATCTATTGAAGGTCATTCACGGCACATTAGTCGCAATAATTGAACATGATGATCTAGTATCTAGATGGCTTAGTAACAGCACCGCACTGGCAATCAAATGTGGCGGGAGACCGAGTCCGCGCAAACGCGCTAGACTTGTGACGTCAAAGCCTCTGATTGGTTGTTTTTATCCAAGGTTGAACTAGGAAGAATAATTTTCTAAACAAAATGACATGGATTAAAGAATGTGTCCAAGGGTTGGATGAAATCTTTTTGCTCCAAGTTTTGCATAAAGACGGTCCAAGAAATTGTATCCAACCCTTGAAGCACAGAAGTTGGATGGCAACTTGGACCGTGTAAATAGAACTCAATTCATTTGAATGAAATGTAATTGAATGCCATAATGAATGATTGTGGTTGTTGTTGTTGTTTTAGATCGACTACTCGGACGCGCGCGAGGTGACGCTGATCGACGTGCAGAAACAGCTGACAGGGCTGTACAAGTGTGAAGTGTCCGCCGACGCGCCGTCGTTCCACACCGAGATCAAGGCTGCCAACATGACGGTTGTTGGTGAGTCGATTTAACTCTTCACGCTAACGGTACAAGGCTCATTCGTGACGAAACACGTCACTAACATCAACATGTAACACTGACCTGTAAAGGCCCATTCACGATTAAACATACCATAAACTTGAGGACTTACAGATTGTTTGTCATAGGATATTTCTCGTTGCTGTTCACGGCAACATTAAACTTGACAGTAACGTAAACGTTCGCAAACTCCAATCTCCAAGATTTTCAAGTTGACGGAAAACGTAGAAATCGACCAATCAGCGTCTAGTTCGTACACACGTACGAACGCCAATTTGGTGGAATCATGTGTAAAGGTTTTTGTTTATTAACAACATTGGGAACAATATTCAATGCTGTATGAATGAATCACGATATTGTAAAAACTGCAATACCGGTAATTCAGTTTCTCATATTACATGTAATGAACCATGGTAAAATGATTTAAAAGCTCTCATTAGACTTCACGGACACAAGTTTTGGGTTATGTTGCGAAAGGGTAGTTTTGATTGGTTGACATTATACGTTAGAAGAGTGTCGTGAATGAGGTAGCATTTTAGTAAGTTTACAGCCTCAACTTGCAGGAATGAGTTTTTGAGGTCAAGTTTAATCGTGAATGGATGGACCTAAACGCGTGACTAGAACATGAAATCCGAACTATCTATTCACAAAACACAACAACATAACCGTAGACCACGAGAATAACAGCCAATCAGAATTCATTGACAATGCCATTGTCACTGTACCCTTAACTGTCAAACCGAATCTATCAGTTCGGTTTACGTGCCACTGTCCAAATCATTCGCAGCACACCGTCATCGGGACAGTACTAACCCAGAACTGAAACCCTGAGACACATTGTTTGGAAAATGATTTAGTTTTTTCTGTTCACGCGTCGTTAGTTCCACGTCGTTGGTCCGAGCTTGCCGAGTTGATGTCCTATAAATCCAATAACTCCAAGCTGTCGATAAACACGAGTTTAAGGGGAACCCATACCCACAGCGTCACATTTTTAGTGTCAACGTTATATACAAGCGGTCGTAGCTACTTTCCGTTCGAGCATATTTGTAGTGAAAATGCTTCACACCACTCAGAGAAGTATCTTATAAAATACTGTTGATCCACAATGAACTGAATATACATATTGAGTTTCTCATTATTATATGTATCGGTAAGCACAAATCCGTACGAACTATTCTGTTCAATAGGTTCTGGTACGACACAAATGTTCAGAAAAGTGTCCAGTTTATTTGTATTATTTTTAATCTTTCTTTTTATTATCACTTTAAATACAATATAAATGAATCACAACCTGAATTATAACCATACACAACAATGAAATATTGATAATACACAAGTTTCAATAATGGTACTTAAAGAAAGGTCATGTAAATGACCTTTCTTTGCTTAAATAATTGGAGATAATATGGAGATAATATTAAATAATGAGGAGCAAACAATAGGAATTTTCTGTAATCTAAGCAAGGCTTTTGATTGTATCAATCATGATCTTCTTCTTCTTAGTAAACTAGAATATTACGGTATAAGAGGTGTAGCTAATTTATGGTTTAGGTCTTACCTGCAAAATAGAAAGCAAGCAGTGTATATTCAACATAAGGACCAACATTTGTAAGCAAAGATAGTTCCTTTTATTACTATACTCACTACGGAGGGGCAGAAAGATGATGCACCATATCGAGGCCGGCAAACCAACGCAACCCTCAATGCATCTCGGTGAGATTATTGCATGGTGTGTTTTCACCGACTGATCTCAACTCACCAGCAAAATATAACGCATTTCGAGGCATTTCGTGTAGACGCGAACCAAGCGAGTAGAAAATCTTTGAAAGTTAACCGAATTGTAAACTGATTGAAATAAATGTATAAAATAACCGAATTTATCAATTCCCGATAATCCGATATCACCCGGGTCGCACCGCATGAGAGGAGTGGGGAGGGGTGGGGGAGGGGTAAATCTCATGCTATTATTCTTGTGAGATTTGATAACTTGTAAATTGGTCGGAAACACGCTAGAAATCAATAGATAACAAATGACGGTGAATAATTCGATGCCGATACACGGGCCTATAGCCGTCCTTGTCTTGGGCCTAACACACACATATATCCGTCCTTCTCTTCTAGCGCGTCTCGCAAGACATGAGGAATGAGAGGCGTGTCCCAAACAGGCAGCTCATATACTTGTACCCACGAGAGATGAACAACTGTATACCAACATGATTACTGTACAATTAGGAAGGTACAAATTGTACTGAAAATTAACTGTTCTGTTACTTGACTATCATAAAAACCAACTGTCCTGTAACTTGACTGTCCTAAAAACCAACTGCCCTGTAACTTTTTGACAGTCCTAAAAACCAACTGTCATGACCCATGACTATAATGAAAACCAACTGTCATGTAACTTGACCATCCTGAAAATCAACTGTCCTGAACTCAACTGTCCTAAAAACTAACTGTCCTGAACCCAACTTTCCTAAATACCAACTGTCCTAAAAACTAGCTGACCTGAAGACGAAGTGTCCTAAAATTAACTGAACTGAGAAGCAATTGACCTAACCTCTTACTTCTTCAACAACCTGTCAAAAACTTGGAGTGCGAGGTTTGTCTTTCACCCTCTAGAAAATTCATGAGATACACACCTCACCCACCTAACCTTTTGACCATCACTTAGAAATCTATGATTTATTCAATGGGTGGTAACAATTTGTGAATGGGAGGTGCCAAACCACCCACTATCAATTCTCTACAGAGTGCTCGAGATATACAAGTTTGGAACAGTTGGTTCCAAGTGTAGAGTAGGTTTTTGCTATAGTTGATCGATCTTTAGGTCAGACAAGTTCTAGAGCAGTTCATTTTTAGAACAGTTGACCGATCCCTTCACGGTGAAAACTTCGGTATTTTTGGGGAAGAAACCAACTGCACTACGGCCAAAACTATCTGACTCGTTTGGATTATGTAGTTGTGTTTACAGTCATAAGTGACGACCTGACAAATTATTCACCGTTAATATGGGACAAGTGTAGAAATGTATGTGTTATATTTATGTTCATATTAATACTTTCATTGACCGTTATATTAGGCTGAATACACTGGTACAAACGTATACAAGTAATGTCAATTACACGTCATTACGAATTCAATAAACTTCTCAGTGAGTAAGAAGACTCTCGAAACAAATGAGATTCCTTTCAATTAATTCAAATAATGTATTGAATATTCATCAATTTCAGATCCAGTATAGGCCTACGGTAAACTATGATAGAATAATACTTTCCAAAGTTACTTTCGAGATTTACTTTCGAGATTTACTTCCTAAGCAGGCCTAAATCATACTAATATTATCTTGTATTATTATTGTTCAGTAAAAAAATAATTGGGTCGGTAAAAAAATGAATAATAGCAAATTAATTGAAAAATTAAAATAACTAAATATGAAATACAAATGCCTAATCTGAAATATATAATGAATAGGCCTATAACGATGAGCCTGAGCAGAATATGACAGATTTGTCATGTTCGTCCGCTTGTTATGTTGGTAGTTGCCATTCTTATGTCGTGAACATGAGTATAGCAAAGACTCAGATCCTTCTGTCGTGGACGCTAGTGTAGCTGAGAGTAGCCGATGACGTAATGACTTTAAGGCGGTATCGGGTAAATGTCGCTCAGAGCAAGTCACGTGAGATTGCCGTGAAGGAAGTGCCCTGCTTTATCGACACGGTAGGAAATCAAACCGTTCCTCAAGCCAAGGGGCAATTACTTATTACTGATTGGATTTATTACTATATTTTAAATATAGAGACAAAATGTGTTGGTATATTTTCTTGTATCGAGGTAGTATCATATACTTGAATTCATGGAGTTTTTCAAGCGAAAGAATTTTTATATTTCCGTTATCATCTCGTTATGTATCTAAATTTTTAGTTGCTTTATTTTTTTCACTCTCTACAAAAGAAATTATTATATCAGTATCCACTGCTTGACTGCTTCACGCTCAACGCTCAACTGTTGTTCCAACCAAACACTCTATAGGTTTATAAACATGGACAAAATCACTTTCGAGATCAACTTGGATATTTTAGCAAAATGAAGCTTATAAAATGTTGTCTGACATGAAATTTAATGATGGCAATCAGTAACCTGGTGGATTTTAAATGCAGGTGAGTGTTTCCATTTCGAAACATAATAATTGAGATGGAAAATTCTGTTAAAATCACAGCTTTCCATGAGAGAAGGGAGGAGGGGTTGCTAGTACATTTATTTGTTTATAATCATTGTACATCTTCAGCATTGTCATGCATTCTCAACAACGGAGAAAATGAAAATATACATCTTCTGATTTTATTCCCTCGATTAAATCACAAGTAGTTCAATGAAAAAATATTTGTTCTCTCTCGGAGTATGAAAGTTATCCATGTCACATTATAAGTGCATGTGTATGGTATGGTACTACCTTGGATAAATTAATGTTTCCAATACGACCATGCCGTGTTGTATAATAATCCATGCCAGTCAGCCGGAGGGTAATTACTTGTTACTTATTTTATTTAATGTAACTACTCTGCAATACTTGAATATTGAGAAAGAATTTAATGGTTCACTTCCTCCAAATAAATCAATGTTCACCATATTAGTGTCATGTTCTGCATACCATATTATGTTGTTTAATAATCCATGCCATGCTGCCAGGGGGAATTGCTTTTGCCTCATTTCATGTACAACAGGTGTACTAGCTCTGTTATACCTCAGACGTTATATATTCAAAAAAAAAAAACATAATGCTCATAACTTGAAAGTGGGCCTACTTGAACTGCTAGCTTTAAGAGTACATGGGAGTCGATTTGGGAAAAGATCAGTCTATTGAAGATAACTTTCGAGCGGTATGAGATCAATATTGTATACGGTGGAAACAGTTGTGTTCAATACCTTCAAGACGGTATAAGTAAAAAGTGTTCAATTTATACCGCATAGTTGTCAAAAGTGACCAGCTGATACAATGCGATTTTTTGAATTGAACACGTTTGATAAGCTGAACACATTTTACTTGTCTCACACCATATTGAAGTTATTAAAAATACACGTGATTCTCCTCGATGAGAATTTTGATATCTCATACAGTTCGAAAGTTAAAACCAAAAATCTATACTTCGCTGAATCGACTTTCAAAACACTCTTAAGCGTTCACAAAATGAGTAATCGACAATTTGATATTTACACTCATCTTGACTTTTTGCCCAGTGAAGACTATGGGAGCCTCAAGTATCTTCGAAATATAGATTCCATATGTTGTATACTGTACATACCCATACCCTGAGTTCAAACCTATTCAGTTTGATGAATTGATGGAAAATAGGATTCAACACAAATGAAAAACATGACGGAAAAGTTTACTCAAGTTTTCTTTCGTCTCTGTGACACGAACAAAAACACTTCAATGAGCTTGCTAATGCAATTTGACTTGATTCCTCATCCAAGATGGAAAATTCCATTCCAAACACAACCGAATTCCTGCGATTTCTGCTCCAAAAGATCAGAAGAAACAAAGCACTAAAGATCGTACTATGTTATTATTATTACATTTTTTGTCTGTCTGTAGTTTATCTCTATTCATAATCTCTGAGCATTTGGGGAAGAAATGAAATAAAATTCGGCCTACGTTAAACGACCTAGACGTGAAAGTTTCTTCTTTTGTGATCTCAAAGAATATTTTCCTCTTCAACTCTTGTATTTCTTGCTCTTTCAAAGAATAAATTGATAAAGTAAACCTTCACTTTGAATTTACATTCAATTCCACATATTTTGTTCTGTAAGTTTTTCTTCAAACTCTCTTCTTTGAACCACTAAAGCTTAGATTCTGAAAGCAAATCGCGAATAATAAAAACACGGAACGATTTTGCGGTAATATAATTACATGCCAACTCTGCTTTGCCACGCTATGCTCACAAGCTGGCATTGTGTATACACACAGAACATGGAACGAAATTATATTTGCAAAATCCGGAAAAGTGCACACAACATCAGGTTAAAACTTCTACGAGAGGAAAAAAGAAATCACCGTGAAAAGCTCGCTTATCCGTGCATCTCTCGTGTTTGTTGAGAGGCCGTAAGCATCTATCCAAAGCCATGGAAATATTCGAGATTCAGTGAACGCTATATGTCAGAATCTCTGTTGATTGTTGTGCGTCATAATGTCATCTTTTCCAGTCATACCCACACACCAAACTATTAAACTATACATCACTCTATTCATCGGTAAGTGACTATTAGTAGAACCGGAAGTAGTTCTTAAATGAGCAAAGGCTTTAGTTTGGATTGGATTAGTTTAGTATGTTTGTTTGGTCAGGTTAGTTTGTTTAGGTCAGCGTGGATGGGTTAGGTTCAATAAATCAGGCAGATTGGGGTGATTACGGTTAATTTAGGATGTGCGCAACAACAACAACAACATCCACATGTTGTGACGTACACGGATGGTTCGGTGAATACAATGGCATCAACGGTCTATGCGGTCGTTGTTGTTGCTGTTATTTGTTTCGTGCAGCCCAAACTAACGTTAATGAGCCAATCCTGATAAATTGATCAACCCAACCTTTCTAAACCATCACACATCCACAACTGATTTATTATCAATCAGAAATGATGTAGAACCTACTTTCGGTTACGACTAATAGCTACTTGGCTCACAGGCCTACCGAGAGGTGAGCTATTGACAAAATATCTCGCTCTACATTGCCTTGACATTCTCGCCACTAATATTCTGTGTCTCCATACATCACCTGTAAGTACAAGGTGAGAGCAAAATAAGTTCCTTTTATTTCGAGGAAAAAATTTTCTTTCCTCATTCATTTCCATAAAAGTAAGTAATATTTGTATCCACGAGAAAAAGGTCAGCCACTAAATTATTGATTGTGAAACTCCGGTCTTCGAACGGATACTCACATCAATTTCAAACAAGCGGAACATTTGAAAGATGTTTTTGTTTTTGTAATGCTGAATTTTGTCCTGAGAAATCATGAAAATTCTCAAGCAATACAAATATAACAGGGATATTTACGTGTTTTCATGTTGCTATACAGACATTCTTTCTTCTCTCTTTTAAACATACATAATTGAATTATTTGATATTTTGGGTCTATACTGATAGTACCAAGTAAAATTAAATACATTAAATACTAAAGAAATAAGTTTGAAGTTGAAGCTGGAAAGTCAAGAACTTTTGATAAACTCATTGATGCCATAGAATGGATTTAAGAGTAGATATGTTTTGAGATTAGTAAGGAATATATTGAGTTACACGACATGGCCCTTGTCAAAAACAAGTAATCTGAACCAATCAAAATGACGTACATGGATTTTTTCCCACCGTTTACCAGACAAGGCGAGGTCACGCGGCCTATGGAAGAAGAATTCCAACGCCACGCGCATTTAAACCAATAACCAAATGCTAATATACTAGTCACAGTGATGCCACATCACTGTGAATAACAATTCACTTCACTAAAGTAGTATCGTTGATAAATAAGAAATCTCCTGTAACAGCATGGATCCGGTGAATGATAAACTGAAACCTTGCATGTGTGAAACACGGCTCCTCCACCAAAAACATGAAATTACGAGAAAATGAATGGATTGTCACCTCTGATAATATATATATATATATATATAATATGATATATGGGATGTTGTAGCCTTTGTCATAAAAGATACGCCTCGACTGGTACTCGAACCTGGGACCTTCTAATTGGCAATAAGGTGATAATTGAGAACAACTAATGATTGAGATAATAATTGGAGATAGTGAACAAAGATGGAACATAGTTGGAATTAAAACAAATTCAGCTATAGTTAACAATCCAAATATTCACCTAGGTGAGGAAAAATCCTTTAATATACTTACTATATTTTCTCATTACCTTCATCTAATTTTTGTTTCTTCCTTAAAATCTTTTGTTGCGTTCTTTCTTCGACAACATTCGATTCAGTAATCAGCTTCCGTCATATCTGGAATGAAAAATTTCGTTTCCTCATATTCATACTGAATATAACTGTGCTATTTGTGTGTGTTATGTTGGTAGGCGAGCGTCATTCCTTGTGAATACAAGTATACTCATAGAATCGTTATCCAATGTAAGCTATAGGGGAACGTCAAGCAGAGGATCTCGTTCTATCCAAACTGTTTTCATGTTTGTGACGTGATTTTAAGAAATTATCGAGAACTCAAGCTATTCCAACCAAATGACCTACGTATACATGTTTGTAATATTTGGTCATTGAAGATTTTGTTCACGATAAGAATTGAAATGCGTTTTTCCATGAATAGATTATTGAGCCTTAATTGGGGAACAATGATTTTGTATCCAGTTTGTGTCAAGTATGAAGTTTAAAAAAATGAGTATCACAATAGTCATTCATCTTCTGTATTTCTTAGTTAGAATTTATATTTTTATCGACCATTAATCACTGCCAACATTGGTCAGTAACGTGCCGACTTCTGTCGTTAGGGAGAATGAACCATACATTTACCAAGTCCGCACAAATGTCCCTATTCCTCCGAACACGTATTAACAACAAGTGAGGTATGTGTATAATAACATCGTGTATGATGAGGGAGCTCGGTCTCTTCAGAAGATACAATAAGCCGGGAGGGACAGAGCCGCTTCTAGCATCTTAGCGTGCTGCTGTCCCCGATCGACGTACCCTTTTGTACCAGATCGTCACCATGGGGCTAAGTGTCAACGAAGTAGCAACACATGATTGATTATAAGGAAGTACATCGCCATTATATTAGTGATCATTGTGAAGTTCAATTGTCACCATTGGTAGGAATCATCACAAATGAATACAGAGTACAACCTCATATCTGAATGCTGAAAGTTTATTTGAATGTTTATTGTTTCAAAGATTTTGTACATGATAGAAATATAGAAAATACTTAAAACTAGAAATGAGAAAAATTGAACAGAAAGAGATAATTGGAATATAGATAATACATGTAAGATGATGGGATGGTTGACTAGTGTGACTTTGAAGTCAGAAATTCATTGAGGTCATAGAATGGATTCTGAAGTAGAAAAGATTTCAGGTTGTATTTGAAAGATGAAAGTTTGGTAAGGCTGGTTACACAGAAGCTTAGCGTGTTATTTCATTGTAGCTTAGATAGATTTCGGGGATAGTTCGAACTATATAGACTACGACAGCTACCTCTCTATTACGTCAAAAAACTTCCATTTGATCATCTCATCATCTCGTTAATCATTCACTGACTCCAATAGATCTCAGTGATCATTACATTGCGTCGTTGAACCCAATACAAATAGATGAGAATGTGCTGGTCCTATATTTCCCATTCCGCATGATCGTCTGACTCATTAAACATGACCACTGGTGCGAGCTGATGCGTCGGGAGTCAGAGGAGTTCGTTGAGAACCTCGTGAAGTGCTCGACGGAGAAGGCTATACATGATGTCACACAAGTGCCCTCATCTACTGACCCGCGACTGAAAAAAGGTATAGCAATTTTCCGAACGCTCTATTTCTTATCTGGTTTCGAACCCCCCTCTCCTCCCCTCCCCACCCCTCCCCTTCTCCTCCCCCCACCACACCACATTCAATGTTCAGCTCCGAGGTCGGGTCGCTTGACGAGAGGGAAATGGACGCATGTGAGGCTGACAGATGTTTGAGGCTTGACCCATACGTCCAGGCGAGAGAGAGAGATGGAGAGAGAGAGAGAGAGAGAGAGAGAGAGAGAGAGAGAGAGAGAGAGAGAGAGAGAGAGAGAGAGAGAGAGAGAGAGAGAGAGAGAGAGAGAGAGGGAGGGGGAGAAAGCATTTTTATGTCCGGTCTGAAAACACATCACGTCAAAGTAGAGCTAGAAAGCTGAACGATAAAAAAAATGAACGTAGAGGATAGTTTTGTCGAGGATATTCGATACGTGATTCGACCGACGAGACGATGTTTCATTAGAACTTTTTCAATGGAGCTTCACGATCCCACCAACAAGTAGATTATTAGGAGGTGCGAATGGGCGGGAGATGAAAAAATGATCGTAATTTCCATTCGTACTATAACAACTCCACTAACAAGTTTCATTTCAAAGGAGAATTTGATGATCAAACAAGTGGATTGTACGGGGATACGAGTGAGTGGTTATGAAACGATGGACACCCAGGAACCATAATCTCATGAGCCTATATGTTTTAAATATGTTTATTCATAAAATAATACTTTATACCTTTTGAATGGAAGGTTGCCATAAGACACAGAATAACAAAACATGGGATACAAAATATATTCGAAGGTAGATGAAATAGTATCTCGTTATAACAAAGGCCTACCGTTAATGACTATGACTAGAATCATAAATGATTTGAAATGACTATAACTATAAGAACCAATAATCATGATAACATGATAACATAATATGGAGAATTACAATGAACAAATACTGATAAGTTAAGATGTTATGGACCTGTGATGCATACCAGCGATATTACCACAGTTCCAACTTCCAACATCCCCCTGATTGGATGTTATGTTTCGTGACGTCGAAGAGGCGGGAAATGCAAGTCGTCAATTGAGACGGGTAGACAATTAAGGGTAGAAGTATTTCGAGAAAACGATTTGGTTTATAGTGTTTGTGTGCGTTAGCTGAATGGATTGGAGACGAGGAACGATCGACTCGAGTTGCAGTCGAATCGATGATTGGAGTAATATCGAATAACTCTGTTATCTCTTATTTCATCGGAGACTCGTAGATTCTAAGCGAAAAAGTTCCCGATGTGAAGCCAGACAAACAGTAGACTACTATACCGACTGAAGGCCCATTCACAATGCAACGCTAACATTAACGCTTAACAGGACGCGCGCCTTTACACGATCAACTGAAATAGCAATGCATTTCGTCAATGCATTTTCCGTCGTGTATAGGATCCTGTCATTTGTATTTCCTGCCGTAGCAGTGCCAGTAGCTTGAACCTAGAACTAGGGAATGCCAGTAGCGCAACCTAACGCTCGAATCACTAAAACATAGATCGACAATTGCGATAAAAATACCGATCGATTTCACATAACATAACGTCTGTTTGAATAACTGGAATTTGGAGATCAATATAAACATAACCTAATTGTAGCGTGTCTTCAGTATCACTGAAATTCTTCTGTATCGAAAACAATCGGTCACCAATCTTCGATTCTCCCACTCAACGATATGGCGTCAACAGAACCTAGGCAGTCAACGGAATGTGACGTTACACTTTACTGGCCGCTGATTGGTCGGCTACTAGCAATATGGCCTTGAAAATTGAACGTATTCCTACTCGAGGCAATGCGTTGACATCCAGCAATAGCAATTTTTACTGTTGTGTGAACGCGAGATAGTAAAGGCATGTATTCTACTTCGTAGCGATACACTTGAAAAATGCATTGCTAGGGATAAGTTGATCGTGTAAAGGGGGTATCGATTCACAAATACCACTTATCATAACGCTGAGATAAACGTCATTGTCGTTATTGAACCTCTTGTTGCAGATATCCCAGCATCCGAGCCGCTCCTCTGGGCCGACAAGAGGCGTTACTCTGCCGGGGAGCAGATCCACGCCAACTGCACATCGCTGGCTTCCTTCCCCGCTGCCAACATCACGTGGTTCGTCAACGGCAAACAGGTACACCAACACTGTCCTGATTTAACCACGTGTGTATAGGACCTCTGTCCATCCGATATCCCAAAGAGTTGAATCTTACTTGATCGACCAATAAGAGAACAGCAGACTGATACAACATGGCTGCCTAGTACTTGTACGACGGACTTCATGGACAATTTGGGAAGTTATTATGAGGAATTGAGGTCCAACGTAGAGATAGGGATTTGTCTATGTATATAATTTATATGCATCAAACATGTAAAACCAATTTGATCAAGTTCGTGAATGAAAATATTCTACTTCTCAACACGGCATTGCCACGATTTCATCTGTGCCTGAACGACCCAACACTGGCAAAAGGAGATTCAACTCTGTAGGATTGGCATTTCATTGCTCCCGTTTGAACAGATCGAGGAGATATCACAATCCTTGGACAGATTTGAATGAATATAAATTTGAATACATTCTCTTCCCCCCCCCCCCCCCCCAAATCCAGAGAGAACTACAGATCATCATCTCAATTTCAAAAGTCTCAACGACTATTTTTGGCCCCCAGAGTCGTGCATAGCTATGACTCGATTCTGTATCGAAACATGAACGCATCGGGTAATGTCTACGTCCCAAATCTGAAACGGGGTGGGTCTTGAAGGACGCAAATAACGATTACAATCTTTCAAATTGAGATAATGATCTTCACTTTTCTCTGAAATTGAAAGAATGAGTATCATTACCCCATAAATCCAGCCTCATGGTTTTGATAACCTCCACGTGTCCCTTATGAAAGCAAAAGTCAACATAAACACATGTCATACATTCCAACAATCACAAGCAACTTCGCAGCTCAGTCTCAATGATTAGATATAGGGAGGTGAACGTCGAAATGACTTCTGGAGTCTGACAACCGACCCTGACCCTGACCTCTGACCTCTGACCTGTTTGTGTAAATAGTTAGTGAAGATCTCCACTGAGGCAACATGATCAATAAGTGGTTCTGGCTGGCCAATGCGAAGACATTGTGACAGGTGGTTTCACGGAGAGTTGGATATCGAGAAATAACCACTGTCTGTCTGTCAATCTGTCAATACATACTTCTCGAGGTGTGACGTCACGTTTTGACCGGTAGAGTGGTTCACTGAAATTAATGAGAGTGATCTTTCTCCAATCGAAGTTAATACAAAAGGAAAAGGAACACCAGATCGTCTCTTTGGTTAATGTCGTGTACTAGTTGCATAGTATTCGTTGAAATGTCAAAGGAAGTGACGTCACATGACAATTGGGAGTCTTTTGCTTGAATTACGTCAGACTCTCACATCACTGCTCTACTCCTCCCCTCCCCCTCCAAGTTACACGTGACAAAATCATTGTTCCTCAAGGCATTGTATTGCAAACTTATCCAACTTAGAACTGTATAGTTTCTGGGTCAAATCTGTTGGACCATTTTTTAGAAATATCATCTAAATGTTTCTAAAAACTCCATAAGATTAGACTGAGTGGAGAAAAATTGATAATGAAATCTCACCAATGTAATTCAAATTTTTATAAAATTTGAAAATGGAAGTTATAGGCCTACACATAATTAAAAATGTGTGTGCAATTCGAACCAGCCATTTCGAAAAAAATAATGTGATAGGCCTACATGTTCTTTATTCATCGAATAAATAGACATAATAGCAGAAAAATGTCGCAGTGATGGATCCACGTCTCCTTAGATTCGTTGGTATCGAATGAAGTATATTCTATATGATCAAGGTGTGTTGAGTTTTAGAGTTTACGTCATACATATCTCGCTCATCGTACAACGCATATTCAGCGTTTGCATAGTTATTACTTCTCTGTTGATGATTATTTGCTGGAAAACTTCAATCAACTTCAAGACTATCATTTTATCTCTTGGCAGTGTGCTTTATTGTTATCAAACTGTGTTATACTCATCAAAGTCACTGCTGTTTATTTAATCGAACAAGAACGTTATTGATTGTAACGCAATATTTTGTATTTTGTATTCTCATATTTCATGTTTACGTTCATTCTGACATGTCAAACATTTTACATCGTGAAATGTTTAATTGATCAATACATACATTATTATTATCATCATTATCATTATCATTAGTTCTTAATTCTGAGTTCTGAATTTTCAAGTTCTAAATTTCGTACTTTTGATATTAACGCACTTCTTTCTCACTTCAAATTGAACGCTGCATATTTATATCTATTCTCTGTTATTTTAACCCACAGACAAGCCTTTCTAGGATTTGTGGAAAAGAGTTTCACCATACCATATCTGATCATTATCAATATTCTAATTTTTCTTCCATGGTTCCGGTCATGTATTTATTTATTTTATACCCATCACCGATCAAATATAATGTATAATTGTTATTGTAAAAATGATTGTAATATCAAAACGTATAATGAGAAAAGAAGAAAATTATCATCATCATCATTGTTACAGGAGAGCAAGAAGTACAAGTATAATTATATGTGTAATGTTATATCCCCTGAGACAGAACTACTTTGAATCACTTTCTATTGGAATCGAAACAACAATTGTTGGAAAAATGTTGTATATTTATAAGAATGGTTTCAGTTTCTTTTTAGTAGCTGTTTTTATTCTCAGAAGATCGTCAATCGATAAACTCCAGATGAACTTGGAACAACTAAACTTTAGTATGTATAAAAAGTTTGTTGATCACTCATGTCGTTTTAAAGACAAACAAACAGACAAATAAACAGAGGAAGCTTCTTCGGATACGGAGCTTTGGCGCTGCTCATTCTTGTTCTCAGCTGAACCCATACAGAAGAGATAATAATACGTTCTACTCTCAATTTGTTGGATTTTTTTTATATTGTAACATAGTTGACATATCGTTTGAAAAATTTGATGTATACCGTACAAGGCAAACGCAGAATATGCGTTGTAAAATGAGCGAGATATCTACATTATAAAGTACTAGGAAAACGCCTTATATGCGTTGTGAGATGAGCTTAGAAGTATGGAAATGTAGAATCAAGAACATTTTGGTCAGCTCAATGTACATATACAGGCCATGGATCACTTCAGAGGTTTAAAAACCGCGGCCGTCTGTTGGTATATGGACCTTGGTTTCCAAACAATTAAACCAGTGCCTTCTTCATATCCATCACAGATTTTAAACGTTTTAATTTATTGGTGACACTTGTTGCACACATTTAATAGTTTCTTAATTGCTTTCTTAATTGCTTTTATTGATGTGTAAAAAAGTACATTAAAAATGCGTTCTCTCCGTTATTTCACATCCGATTGTCTCACAAATCGCTTAAAATATGTATGATAGATCTTTCCACATTCAGTATAAATTTGAGAGCTTTTGGAAAATTTTGGTTTTCCAAGTATTTCTCCCTGGCCTATTCTTATGGGGATTTTCCATACTTTCCAAATTTTTTCCGGAGACACCGTTTGACCGATTTTTCTGAAAAACAATCCCAACCTATTCTGGTATAACACCAATTTAGGAAAAAAGTTTCGAGTTGATTGAAACTTTTTCCTGACCTGTATGCCGCGTACAAAATTACACAAAAAAAAAAAAAAAAAAAAAAAAAAAAAAAGATAAAAACCAAGCCCAAAAATTTTCGGTATATGGAATGAAAATCTTCGCTACGCTCATCTAATAATCGGAAACTATACACACCTTGATCCTACTAGGAAAACGCCTTATATGCGTTGTGAGATGAGCTTAGAAGTATGGAAATGTAGAATTAAGAACATTTGGTCAGCTCAATGTACATACACAGGCCATGGATCACTTCAAAGGTTTAAAACCCGCTGCTGTCTGTTGGTATATAAACCTTGGTTTCCAAACATATATAAATTCTTTATTCATTTGAAATAAAGACTCTGCCTTTTGAAGAAGGTTGCCTATGGACACAGAATAGAAAAAAATAACGAATATAACAAATTAGTGAATGGTACAGAAAAATAATGATAATATTTAGCTAAATTCTAGAAAAAAAAAGTTTTGTAGTTGATTAATCAATTATTTAGAAAAAGAATAGTGAAAAATAAGAAAATGCAAATGATATGAGAAAAAAAATGGCTACACACTGAATTAATTCAAATTATATAAATGGTTTCTAAAAATTGAAATGGATCCTTTTAAGGCTAAAAGAGTTAATGAATAAATAAAACTATTACTAATATTGAATCTTTTACAAAATTCAACGAAGAAGTGAGGAATTGTGCCTCTGGCACCAATCAGGAGTCCAATCACTTCCACGTCCAGCAGATTGTATAAGGATAAAAAATATGGTATGGTGGGCTCGTAGATCAATTTCTTCTCTGCGTCTACCTCATCAGCTTGATTGGAAGTTGTCTCAAAACGGATGGTGGGGTCGAGAATATAAGCTTGTCTTGTAACGCGGTTAATGGCAATGATATCCACACGTCGAGAGCTATCGTTGACCCCCGTACAAGACACTTCCTCATATACCTCCAAACCGTTCTTTCGAAGTTCGACTGCCAGAGCGGAGCGCACACTGTGATGACGTGTGTTCCTGAGAAGCTCTCCATGACTGCAGAAGCCAAGTACGTGGGGCAAGGTTTCTTTCTCACTGAGGCAATGCCTGCAGTGGTAACCGTCTTGGCTTCGACCATGGAGAGCTCGAACAGGAGCTGTGTTGCACGTAAATTTAAGGGCGTCACGCCATTCTGAAGAGGACAGCCCTTTTTTATTTGATACCCACTTATTCGCGGGGGTAAAATCTTTATACATCACAACACCTCTTCCTTTTTGAATGAGAGAACACCAACTATTGAATTCTTTATCGCGTAAGCAGTCTCTAATAGTTCGGCTTGACAACTTACTGGATCCCTCTTTTCGTTGCAATTCTTCAGGTGTAATATTGAGTTTTTCAAGGCATATCTTCCTTTCGGATGTTGTGTCTCGAGTTTTTTGGACGTAAGGATCTTTATACCAGTGCCTTCTTCATATCCATCACAGATTTTAAACGTTTCAATTTATTGATGACACTTGTTGCTCACATTTAATAGTTTCTTAATTGCTTTCTTAATTGCTTTTATTGATGTGTGAAAAAGTACATTAAAAATGCGTTTTCTTCGTTATTTCACATCCGATTGTTCCATAAGTCGCTTAAAATGTGTATGATAGTTCTTCCCACATTCAGTATAAATTCGAGAGCTTTTGAAAAAAAAAAAATTCCAAGTATCTCTCCCCTGGCCTATTCTTATGGGGAATTTCCATACTTTCCAATTTTTTTCCGGAAAAACCATCCGACCGATTTTTCTGAAAAACAATCCCAACCTATTCTGGTATAACACCAATTTGTAAAAAAAGTTTCGAGTTGATTGAAACTTTTTCCTGACCTGTATGCCGCGTACAAAATTACACACAAAAAAACAAAAAAGAAAAAAAAAAAAAAAAAAACATAAAAACCAAGCCCAAAATTTTTCGGTATATGGAATGAAAATCTTCGCTACGCTCATCTAATGAAATATATTTCATTCGATACCAACGAGCCTACAGAGCCGTGAAACTATCATTGTAATATATTTCTGCTATTATTTCTATCTATTCGATCAATAAAAAGCATTTCTTAAAATATTTTCTTTCACACGGCTGGTCCAAATTGCATACACATGTTCAATTATGAGTTTCATTCTCTTGTTCACATTCGAGGAAAATTTGAATTAAATTGGAGCGATTTTGTTTTTCAATTTTTTCCGCTCAGCCTTATCTTATGGGAATTTTAGAAACTCTGATATGATGTTTTTGAAAAATGGTCCAACCGATTTGACTAAAAAACTACACAGTTATAAGTTGGATAAGACGTCTGCGTATACTTAAATACTTTCATGTCGATCGGTCAAACCCTGCGACCTGTGCAGTGCTTACGAAAAAAAAAACATGAAACAGACAAAAAGCTTCGTAAGAATTAGGATGGAAATCTTTGGTAACGCTCATCTAATAATTCACCCAAAACATTGATGCATTCTATTGTTGTGGACATTTTTGTCATTCATATTCATTCATATTCAATTAATCAATTTTCTTCCCCCTCCCCCTCCCCCTCCCCTACCCCCCTTCAATATTCAATTTTTAAAACATTTCTGTTATAATTTCTGTAATAATAAGCTACATTCTCATATTTAGTTACATTTTCTTGATTTATTACCTTGCTTTCTATGTCATTCTATCAATTGCTTAATCATTCTGTGTCGATTATGGCAGCGACAATTGTGATGGCAGGGTCCTGATAATGAAGTTAAGTATGTATGATGAATGATATTCCATGATATTGTGTTTGTCAGATTGGTACGTCACACCTCTTGTCTCGTGAATTGGTATCCCTGCAGTTGGAACACACAACAGTTATAATCCAGCACACGTAATTAGGCGTATAAATATAATAATACATATCTTCCAAGTACCTCTTCTGTATTCCGAGACGACTTCATCTCACCGACTCCTAATCTTTTATAACTTGGCAACACTGCCTTTCGCGACTTCATGAGAATGAAATATTAATAATTTCAGCCTTTACTTTATCAAAAACTTTATAAAAGAGCTCGAAGAGATGTTATAAAATCTCAGTTTTTCTTTTTGGCAATTTTATTACTTATTATAGGCCCTACGTATTACAGTTACTGGTAATAACGAATATTGTTTTCTTTATTGCAATAATATTTTACTGGGGCCAGATTAATAAACGTTGATCTTTAAAAATAACATATTAACTTTGTGTTTAATAATGGCAAATATGCTTCATAAGTAAAATGAATGTCCATTTTTATTCCTAATGCTATTAAGTCCGGAAGAATTCAGTGGACTGGGATATCTTATAGCGCTCGCGACGAAGAAGGGTTCGATCGACCGTCCCCTCCATCTCACATTATTAGCGCACGGGTGGTTCGCGTCTTCTTCTATTGAGGACACACGTATATATGTTATAGTGCTCGCGAAAACGAAGAGAACGCGAACAATCGCTTAATTCATTCCATGTTTTGTTTCCATTTGCTTCAACTTCCCATCCTCAGCTTGTTATGATGAAATATTCGATGGATATTAAATGTCAGAAATGGTTTGCTCACTTTGAATGTCGGAAAGAACACAAATAAAGTGGATCTACCCATAGACTAACCTTTTCGGTATCAAATGTACATATACACGATCGGTGTGACTTTTCAGACGATGATATTGTAGTGAAACTGCTCCATACCATTGAGAGAAGTAGGCCCATCGGATAAAATAATGTCGATTCATAATGAACATTCACAATTTGTTTGTTATTTGTATGTAACGGTACGATGTGAAGTGAGAATCGATGGTAAAATATGTTACTGTTACATGCATGTGATCTTTGCACCTCTATTAATGATATTTGAGTCATCAGAATTTCCGACATAATATGTTTGCATCTTATGACGTATTTGTCAATGTTGTATCTTGCACGGTTGGCTTCACAATGATTTATATTGGTTTAGAACTTTAGATCTACTGGCGCGGGTTCGAGTCCCGTTCGTTCACCTATCATCGCCATATCACTTGATCATTCGTATCCCCATCCCGTATTGACTGTCGGTGGGGGAGTTGAACAGCATATAGATTGACACGAACATAATGTGTGGGTTGTATAATGATTAGTTTTTCGAAAGAGAGAATGACTTTCAATGGGATCGAAGGGAAAGCTTTCAGCATTGACGCGAACAGAAAGTTTTCTGTGAGACCTTCTCAGGTCAGAAGGTCAAACCGACCGATAAGAAACTCTTCATCTATTTCAGATCTGTATAGGTTCTGATAGAATCGGTCAGACCACGTGATATTTTTCAAATAATGGATGCTTCATTATTATTTGAGACACCTTTTTTTTAACTTGTTTTACAAATCATTGTTTCACAGTTAGTTACGGCTATAAATGGATGGCTTGATAGTTTGGATAAGAGCACTATAAAGGCGATCTTACCACCCTGAAGAATAATTGATATAATTATGTAAAACATTTGTAGAACATGATATATTTGTTGTATATTTATGATCGTCTAGTGTAAGTAAAGAATATTTATGTGTTTCATCAATACCGAAACTTGAAACAGAATGATTGTTCCCAATAATTGAGGCTATGAAATAATAATAATAATAATAATGATAATAGCATTTAATCAGTATAACATTTGGTTCACAAAGTTGTTGAACAAGTCAGGTCAATGTAATAATAAAATAAAATCATGTTCGTATGTGATTAGTATATTCGTCTGTTGTATAAAATGCTTTTTCTAATAGAAACAACTTTAGAGTGTGATTAAATTCTGAATTACACTTCGCATTTTTGATTTGATTCGGAAGTCTATATTGTGAAAGGTGGCTCCGGCATATGATGAACTTTCAGTAAAAAGTGATAAGTGGTGTGTCTTGGTATGTATGTTATGTCTGTTGCGTGTACAATGATTGTGGAGTTGTTGGTTTGAAGCTTTGAGAGGAAAAATTTGATCTTATCAGCTTGATAATATGAAACAGATAGAAGCACGGAGCAGTGAAAATGCCCAGTTCCTGGAACATTTGTTTACACGGCGTCCTTCTTTTCACACCAACCATTGCTTGGATCGCTCTCTTCTGCGCTGTGAATGGAGGGTATTGGATCGTTTGGACGGTGCATCACAAGGACGATCTTACCACCTCAATGAATTATCAAAATGAGATAACCAATTCAACAAACAATAAAAGGTGAAGTAATCACTTCAGGGAAAGTAAACAACTCGAACATTTACATATGTAGAGTGACCGTATTGTATGATAATTATACATCCAATACTTGTGGGAAGCCCTCGGAAGCCATCGGGTGCAATGTGATCACAGAAGATCCAATGAGAGATACGATCACGAAACATAACAGACAATTACAAGATGGCATCATTAAATAAATTCAAACGAGAACGAGAACACTCCGAGCAGATGATTAAAATATAAATAGTTAATACCACTCGACTAATTAACTAGTAATCATGATTTATGCATTCATAGCACATCTTAACTGTTGTAACTGAGAAATGTAAGCTGGTTCCACCGTGTTAATTATGCAGCTTTACATATAAAACGTGCGCTGCACCAGTGGACGTAACCTCGAAGGCACAGGAAATGGTTTCCTCAGAAATTTAAATTGTAATTCATAAAAATAATAGAGAGATTTAACGGCTGCTCAGGGCCTGTGAGACTGGAACAAGTTCACTTACCAAGGCATATGCAGAAGAAGAAGAATCTTTCAGAGGGCCCTCATTCTGTAACAATAAACGAAACGGAGGCGTGACGAAAGTGTCAGAGCCCATATGATATAGGCCTACACAGTGTTAAAGTATACGAGATAGTTGGGACAAATCAAAGATGACCTGATTTCGTTTCGTTCTAGAGTTCATAGATTCAGAAGTAGACATGGGTGTGAAACTTCCATTCAATTAGTATTGGCTAAGGTAAAGGAGAGAATGATAAAAAGGGAGATTGGAATAGCAGTATTTTTAGACCTTAAAAGAGCCTTCGAAACAATAGATAGAGAAATACTTATTAAAAAACTGTCCAAATATGGTATAAACGGAGTAGTATTAAGGTGGCTAAGCTCCTATCTAGAAGATAGGAGGCAACAAGTAAAATTTAATAACATTTACTCGGATATAGTTAAAAATGAAGTGGGAGTACCACAAGGGTCAATCTTAGGACCCCTATTATTTATTGTGTACATAAATGATATGTGCAAGGTTCTAAAAAAATGTAAGATTTATTTATATGCTGACGACGCACTAATAATAGGTAGCCATGCAAAGGTAGAAGGAACTTCAGATAAGGTTAATGAAGATTTAAAAGAAGTTGAGAACTGGTTAAGAGTAAACAAAATGAAACTTAACACTTCAAAGACGAAAGCAATGGTAATGTGCACAAAAGATGTAAGAAAGAAGAATGTAAAAGAGATAGAAGAGGTGAAAGTGGTTATGGAAAGTCAAGATATTGAAATTGTGAAAGAAATTAAGTATTTAGGAATAATATTAGATAATGAGTTGAATTTCAAAAAACATGCTGAGTATATAATCAAGAAGATGGCTCAAAAAGTTGGATTATTTATAAGAGTGAATGGTTGCCTCACAACAACAGCAAAAATACAAATGTATCAAGCTTTGATAGTTCCTTATTTAGATTATTGTAGTTCAATTCTGTTTTTATTACAGAAAAATGAAATTATGTCATTACAAAAAATACAAAATAAAGGAATGAGAAGTATCTTACGAGTGAGTAGAGATACGTCAATATTAAAAATGTGTAAGGCCCTATGTTGGCTTACTGTCAAAGAAAGAATTTTATTAAATAGCTTGACTTTAATTTATAAAATGAATAAGGGTTTTGTGCCTGCCTACCTTTGTAATAAGATAATTTTAAATAAGGACACACATAGGTATAAAACTAGAAATAATGATAATATAAGTATTGAAAGAACCACCTCAAAAGAGGAAGATAACTCTATCTTTGTTAAAGGCATTAGAATATATAATAGGTTACCTGAATGTATAAAGAATGTTAATACAATAAGTAGTTTTAGGCGTGAATGTTGTAAGATTATAAAAGAAAAGAAATTAGTTCCTAAGGCATATGAGAAGAATAATCTCAACTTTTGGGATAAATGTAATTAGATAAGTATTGATTGTAAACTATGTAACCTGTATGAAATGTATATGTAAATAGCTACAAATGCTGATAAAGATTGATATTATTATATAATAAGCCTCCTGGAGTATCATATGTGCTCTAACACTTTCGTTGCGCTTTCAATTCGTTAACAGTTTCGCGTCATGTAAAGCCCGCTTTACAGAATGAGGGCAGCAAACGACATGGATGCGTTACGATAGTTCCAGAGCCCATATGATACACCATATTGAAGTGTACAGAATCGTCCGAACCAAACGAAGATGGCCTGCTTTCGTTTCGTTCCAGAGCTATAGAATAACAGTTCAGGGGCTCCAAACTACAGCCCGCGAGCCGTATATTATATTTAATTATATATATATATATATATATATATATATATATATATATATATATATATATATATATATATATATATATATATATATATATATATATACTATAAGCCCTATGTAATGATATGATCTATACTAAGTTATATATAGACTATACATCATATTATGAGGTTTCACTAAGTTCAATCTTCTTGTAATTGGTCAGATTGTTCAAAATATGTTGCATTATTGCGTTTACTCTGTTCAACATAACTGTTGTGGCTAGCCACCCTCCGTGGCTCAGTCAACTGAGGCACATCTATATAAACCGAAGTTCCCGTTGGGCTTGGGTTCGAGTACCGCATAAGGCACAATTGTTTGTAAAAGTCCTTTCACCGTATCATCACTTCATCGTTTCATATCAGCTGCTCATTCGTACTCCCGTATAATCTAGCTGTTAGTGGGGTCGTTAAGAATCATAAATCATCATCACAACTACTGTGGCAAATGTAAACGTTTTCCCACTTATAATAAAAAACAAACTCTCACATAAATCATCAAATAACTTCATCAGACATCACCGTTATCCCTATTTACGTATTCGCTTCGTGTGAAACTGACGTCTGTTGACAATAAATGGAAGGCAGAAGTGATGGCTCGACTCATGCGCGCAAAGGATCATGGTACAGCCATGGTCAGAAAATAATCCTGTATGTGGAGTGCCTGCACACTGTGGACTTCCTTTAGTGCGTATAATCTTTTATATAACAAGCTCGTGTCACATGTTAGAGGATGAACTCCTCCGAAACGGCTCGACCGAGTGTCGTGAAATTCCTCACGCACATTCGATAGGGGTGGTATAGAAGGTCCTAAAGTATACGAGATCTTCCGCCATACTTTCTCCTATGAGCAATATCCAAAAAATTTGGAACTTCAAGGAAGAGACCAGTAAAGGCGTTGTACAATGACATTGACGGCGTGCACAAGGTCCGCCGCACTCGGCAACACATTTGGGGGTATACGCTAGATAGCGTATAATCCGTCATCACCTTATTTTCACATTAACAACCAACATTCACTACAAATCACTTCGATGGCAAACAACGTTTGCCGAGTCAGCTAGTATCAGTATAATTTCTTCAGGCTACATTTCAATCTATATAGCTTGATCGATCACTTTATGTGACGGTTACTGTACATGTAATCAACTACGTAATTCACAGTGCACTTAACCATAGCTCGATCACTTATGCAATAGCACAGCTCTAACGTCAGTGCTCTGGTGAATAGACGTGACGTCATAGGGGTCCCCGCAGCACGTCATGATTCGGATGAGAGATGGTGCTTCCCCCCGGTACTGCAGTCGCGGACTGTAGATCTACTCCTCGACAATCGCCCTCTTGGAACCTTGGTTTATGAATATGGTCCGCGATGTGGATGTGCATTATACAATAGTGAAAAGCTGTTGAGAGGTCAGTATATGTGTGCTTGTATAATCCACGAGAGAAATGAGCCTAACGAATAAATAATCGAAGTAGAAGACTTTGTACCATGCTCTTATTCTACAAGTACACACGGGATGGAAGTAAGGCGGAAGAGCAAGAGCCCATGGGATACAATTAGTTAATGTACGGTACTGAGAATAGTTTCAACAAAACAAAGACGGGATGTAGTGATCAACACCCTCTATCATAATATAAAGAAGGTGTGCCCACTCGCATCTTCCAAGTGAAGTATTTTTGCGGTTGGAATCTGAGTCCATGTTCCAATTCGCCTGTAGCGCAACTATTGTTTTTATATCAAACTATATAGAACAACAATGCTCAACAATGAAAGACAATTAATTAGAATGTATGAAATTGATATGACGATTTCTAGTTTTCTCTGAAATGAGGGAGATGAATATATAGTCATCATTTAGCAAAATCCAGTTTCATGGTTGATGTCATTCAATAATTTGATTGTTGGAGAAGACAAAAAGTTTCATGCGAAACGGTTAAACGGATTAAACGGTTGAACGGGATATAAACGGATAATATAAATCAATCATTCAAAAACACATCCGAATAGATGTGTAATTATGATTGAATTTCAATATTGCTCACGTTATTCTGTGTCGTCGAGCAGTTCTTTTGTCAGAGCAGAGATTTGGTGAAGAATTTATACTTATATAGGCCTATATATTTGCTGCAAAAAAATCTTCCTTGTCTGTCCTCTCTGCATTGCTGGTAAAAGCATAATATCGTAAATACATTCGGAACACAAATATGTAAGCAAATCAGTTTTTGTTATAACAAAAAAGAGTAGAAAACGTGCAGACTTTGGGATGGAATTGAAGTGTTTGATACTGAAGAGATTAAATCACAATTCCTTTCGAAAGAAGAGAATCTTTAACGTATAAATGAAGTTCAATTTCTTATCACTGCCAATTGTACAGATCTTGAAGCCGTCTGAAGTCAACAACAAGCGTACAAAGCAACATGTTTCAATTGTTATTCGATTCGAAATGTTTTGTTACACTCGTAAAAGATTCATGATAGAGAGAGAGAGAGAGAGAGAGAGGGAGAGAGAGAGAGAGAGAGAGAGAGAGAATAGAGAGAGAGAGGGAGAGAGAGAGTGATAGAGAGAGTGAGTGAGAGAGAGTGAGAGAGAGAGTGAGAGAGAGGGAGAGAGAGAGCGAGAGAGGTACTGAGAGAGACGGAGAGAGAGAGAGAGAGAGGAGAGAGAGAGAGAGAGAGAGAGAGAGAGAGAGAGAGAGAGAGAGAGAGAGAGAGAGAGAGAGAGAGAGAGAGAGAGAGAGAGAGCTAATCTTGTATCTTCTTCTTCGTTGTCTCGAGCATCCCCGAAGACTCCCCCCCCCTCTTCTTTCTTCAGAGGACCCAGCTTCTTTACCGACAGAGGAACATCAACAACCATGCAACTTTCATGAGGGCCGAGATGTGCACCATGCAGTACCAATAGAGTAAAACTCAATCCTCTAGCGAAACTAACACAGATGTACCGATCCTTACGGGTAGTAGGCACGGCACATGATATAGGCCAACATCATCACATAACATAATATGTATATATATATATATATATATATATATATATATATACATATATATATATATATATACAGGCCCTATATATATATAAATATATATATATATATATATAGGCCCAAGTATATATATATATATATATATATATATATATATATATATATATATATATATATATATATATATATATATATATATATATATATATATATATATATATATGGTAAACTAATTTCTACGGTGAAACCACGTACTTGAGTATTAGCGTCTCGACGTTTCGACGGAGTTTTATCCGCCATCTTCAGGAGTCTTGATCGGTGAGAGTTCAGCTGACTAATGACACGAAGTGCCACTGATGCTTCGTTACGTAGATCTGTCGTAATTTCGGGCTATCCAATGAACAGCCTTCGTCAGGTTTCTAAAATGGTGATAGGGTCGGGCGAGATGTTAGTCCGTGATTGGACTAGAAATCACACTCTCACGTTTGGACTTGACATGAGCGGTGTTCATCCTTGCGGTCTGACTCCGAGTTTGAACTCTTGTTGTTGGCGGAGATTGAGAGCTTCTGGCCGTGGTATTTGACGCACTGCGGACTCGCTTCGAATTGGCGGTCACCCATCCAGTTGTAGGCCCAAGACAATGTTGCTTAACTGCGCCTCTCCGAGTGTGTTGTATCAAGGTTGACGGGGATGAGTAGCTCGTCGGCCCGGCACAGAAAACCGTGTGGCCTGGCTTTGACGAAGCGGTAACCCATCCAGTTGGTGGCCCGAGACTTTGTTGCTTAACCTCCGGAGATGTAATACGGGTTCTACGCGGGGATGTGGCACAGTTAACAGGGTGTGACGTCATGTCCTCGTCAGAGATACGGTTGCTGTTGTTCGCCGAGGGGACCTGGTTTGTTTGTCCTGAATTGACAATGATGTTGTTGACTGTGTGGTGAGACGCTCGTACTGTAATCGTAGCAATGATCGGTTTCCATGCTGCAGATAGACGGCGGCTGTCATCCCTTTTGTTCATGTTATTGGCATGTTACTTCCGGCAGATAAGGGTAACGCGACAGTTGTACTGAACACTGTAGATTATAAGAGTAAGATGTTAGCCATACTCGATGATACGGCATACAAACCTACGGCCCAAGACTCCACAGTGTATTTGGAGAAAACAACTCGTTCCCTCATTCTGGCTGCTCCTATCGATCCTAAGATAAAGAAGACTTTGATCCCACAAGCTAATTCATTCCGTACTCCGAAACTCTATGGTTTACCGAAAATTCACAAGGATGGTAATCCTCTCAGACCAATTGTCAGCGCCGTGTGTTCACCTACCCAGGAGCTAGCCCGATACCTCGCGAGGCTACTCCAGCCTCATGCAGAAGATGCCGTATCATATGTGAAGAACTCCACTCATTTCGTCCAATTGATCAAGGATATTCAGCTGTCCACTGATGATATTCTTGTCAGTTTTGACATTGTATCTCTTTTCACTAAAATTCCTGTCAGTGAAGCCTTGGATATTATAGCTGAGAAATATCGTCCTGCGGCCCATATAATACAATTAGCTCGCCATTGTATGACGTCCACATATTTTATTTTCGACGGTCATTTCTATAAGCAAGTTGAAGGAGCCCCGATGGGATCTCCGCTTTCTCCTGTCGTGGCAAACCTTTACATGGAAAATTTCGAAATCCAGGCTCTGAACTCTGCTCCCTTGAAGCCACGCTGCTGGTTTAGATATATTGACGATACTTTCGTGGTATGGCAGCATGGACGACACGAGTTGGGGCTGTTCCTTGACCATCTCAATAAGCAACACCGAAATATCAAATTCACGATAGAAGTTGAGAAGGATGATGCTTTACCTTTTCTCGATGTCCTCGTCAAAAAGAAAGCAGATGGTTTCCTGAGTCACACAGTGTACAGAAAACCTACTCACACTGACCGATACCTAAACGCCGCATCGCACCACCACCCAGCCCAGATAAAATCCGTGGCGTACACCCTGGCAACCCGATCTCACAGGATAGCTGACGAAGACCACATCAAGTGTGAATTTCAACATCTCCATAAAGCATTGGAACAGAATGGTTTTTCCAACCGCATAATCCACAAAGCTTGGAATAGGAAGCCCAGATCTCAACCTACTGAAGAAAAGGAAGATCCCAAAGCAGTTGCTTTCCTGCCTTACATCAAGGGAACCACCGATCTAATCAGTAAACTGCTGGTGGCGCAGAATATAAAAACAGTTTTCACTACTGATAAGAAGATCGGTGAACTCCTAGGAAGTTGCAAAGACCGGGTCCATTTGGAAAACAGTGGCGTTTATGAAGTCCCGTGTGCTGACTGCAGCATGACATATATTGGTCAGACTGGCAGGAAGATGGCGGCGCGTCTCAAAGAACATCGTACGTATGTCAATAAAAACGATCCGACCTCCGCCCTAGCCCAACACGCCTCGTCAAAAGGTCACAATATCAACTTCGATGGAACCAAGGCTCTAGCTTCCGTTTCCCATTTACGTCCACGCATTGTACGGGAAGCTTTGGAGATAGAACGGAGACCCAATAACATGAACAAAAGGGATGACAGCCGCCGTCTATCTGCAGCATGGAAACCGATCATTGCTACGATTACAGTACGAGCGTCTCACCACACAGTCAACAACATCATTGTCAATTCAGGACAAACAAACCAGGTCCCCTCGGCGAACAACAGCAACCGTATCTCTGACGAGGTCATGACGTCACACCCTGTTAACTGTGCCACATCCCCGCGTAGAACCCGTATTACATCTCCGGAGGTTAAGCAACAAAGTCTCGGGCCACCAACTGGATGGGTTACCGCTTCGTCAAAGCCAGGCCACACGGTTTTCTGTGCCGGGCCGACGAGCTACTCATCCCCGTCAACCTTGATACAACACACTCGGAGAGGCGCAGTTAAGCAACATTGTCTTGGGCCTACAACTGGATGGGTGACCGCCAATTCGAAGCGAGTCCGCAGTGCGTCAAATACCACGGCCAGAAGCTCTCAATCTCCGCCAACAACAAGAGTTCAAACTCGGAGTCAGACCGCAAGGATGAACACCGCTCATGTCAAGTCCAAACGTGAGAGTGTGATTTCTAGTCCAATCACGGACTAGCATCTCGCCCGACCCTATCACCATTTTAGAAACCTGACGAAGGCTGTTCATTGGATAGCCCGAAATTACGACAGATCTACGTAACGAAGCATCAGTGGCACTTCGTGTCATTAGTCAGCTGAACTCTCACCGATCAAGACTCCTGAAGATGGCGGATAAAACTCCGTCGAAACGTCGAGACGCTAATACTCAAGTACGTGGTTTCACCGTAGAAATTAGTTTACCATATAATATTGGCCACGAGAATCTACGCAAACATATATATATATATATATATATATATATAGGGATGAAGTTTTGAACTTTCATGGTCGTTAGTATTTGAATCAATATTTTCGGGAATGTCATGTGTGTTACAATTATTAGAAAAACGATTAAATCCTTCTTCTCAACGTTTCAACATGTTTTGCAATGCTATCATCAGGGGATTATTCATGTTGAAACATGTTGAACGTTGGGAAAATAGATTTAACCGTTTTTCTAATAATTGTAATACACATGATATTCCCGAAAATATAAATTACTAGGAAAACGCCATATGCGTTGTTAGACGTGCGGATAGTAATAGTATGGGTACTAATGGTTAAGAACTGCTTCGAGTGGTACCAATTTGGCACATTTAATTTTTTTTCTTCAAAATGGCTGACCCGATCAAGCTGAACATTTTTAGAAATGTGTATCAAAATGTAATTCAACTTCACGCAGAATTTCATTTTTTGAGAGAATATTTTTTTTTTCCGCCATGTTGTTCTAATGGATATTTTTGAAATGTCTAAAATTCATAAAAAAAAAGTTACCCCCCGATAATGCCACAAAACTGTACAGTACTAAGTTAGATAAGAACCATATTGAAAAAAGTTTGAACTTCATAGCTGTAGCCGTTTGACCTGTGGAGAACCGACAAAAAAACATGAAAAGAAAATAAAAAAACATAGAAACGAACACCAATTTTTTCTGTACCGGTATGTCAAATTGAATCCTCGCTAAAGCTCGTCTAAAAATCCATCAGCTGTGTTATTTGGGGATAGCTTGAGCACACAGGTGATGATGAATCTGTGAAGTGGTGGTGAGTGTCAGGATAATTTCGATTACTGTTAATGCAACATGGCATCAAACAAGGCGTCGCGACGTCTCAAAGTTGGACAATTCCCTTATCCAGGATTCGCATAGGGAATAATAAGGAACGAAAAATTGATAGGACTTTTCAGAGGTTAATCATAGAATAAGCTCTTCATAAATACACGCTTCGGAGTGAAAAAAAATATATTATGCTCAAATGATTCGAGTATTATACACTTCTCAATAAGCCAAGGTTCATATACGTTCAAATAATTATTCCCAATCATGGAGGCTCGATAGCTGAAGTACGTACCGTATAGTAGGAAGCAAGTCTGTGGAGGAGCCGTGTATTTGATCTAGGATACATTTCTAGAAGAGTGTGGAGGTGCCGCGTGTTACCAGTGCTCATTCAGTCAGCTGAAACATGGTGGAGGTGCCGCATATTTCCAGTTTCCATTCAGATTAATTAATCATGGTGGAAAGCCGTATATTTGATGTAAGTTATAGAGCTAACTAGAAGTTTGAGGAGGTGCCGTATCTTGTTTTCATTCAGTCAGCTGTATCACAGGTGGAGGTGCTGTATAATTCCAGTATCCATTCAGCAGATCAATCATGGTGGAATAAAGCCGTATATTTGATGTAAGTTATGAAGTTGACTAGAAGCTTGTGGAGGTGCCCATCTTGTTTTCATTCAGTCATCTGCAACACGGGTGGAGGTGCCGCAAACCTCGACGTCCGCGCTCGACGCTAATCCCCCGTCATCCTCGTGTTTCATCTGGACCCCGTTAAACCCGGCCCCAAACATGCTTGTGCTTCTACAAGATTACCGACTCACGCTAAGCCGGTCGGCTAAACATTATTATAATTCCAAGCCGCGTTCCACATCCCACACACGGTAGGAACTGCACTCTTCACATCGTACACCACATGTGAGGTCCATTCACGTTCAAAATTCTCCTCAAACTTATTATATTAACTTACACTCGAAACTAAAGACTGTAAGCTTACTAAATTGCTACTTGATTCACGACACTATTCCTACGTCTAATTTTAACCAGTTAAAACTTATCTTCCAAGCTGTCACTTGAGCGCAACATAACCTGAAAGTTGTTCCCCAAAGTCTTTATATATAGCTTTTATATAGCTATAGCTTTTAATCATTCTTCATTCATCATCATCATAAGTGTGTGTAAGTGTAGTGTTGTCTGCCTTTGTATCTCTTTAGTTCATGGTCAAAGTCTCGAAAAGGGTTTTCAAGTACACAACATATTGTCTTACGATCATTTAGTTAGTAAACGAGCGTTGTCTCTCGCCGCATAGCAACGCATAACATAGCAACGCAAAATAACAATCATTTCATCAAAATAATTATATTCCAAATTTGAACATTCATGTTTCCATTATAATTGTGAAAAACTAATCGGGAACTATTGGCAATAACAACAATAATTATGATGAATTATATTTTTCAATAACTAATCTATTTATCTTATTTTTTATTTTTCATCAGCCAATCTATTTGATTTTCATAACAATCAACAATACACGACATTTTTCATGTTCAAAAACCCTATGATAGTATAATCACCCCATAACCAACGACTCCGTGCCGATTGATTGATCGATAGATTATAAAGTTGATTCAGCTATGGAAAAAGCAATGGATCATAATTATCACGAGCTGGAATTACCCTTCATCACCACTCAGCATAAATCAACCATTCAAACAATCATTCAGTCAGAATGGAAGTCAATATAATTGAGCGCACGGGTGTCGTTTAATTCAGAGATTAGTGCGTTGTTTGTTGATAACTTACGAGAGGTGAGAGACATTGAAACTCGAATACACAGAAGCAGAAATATGAATAACTTCAAAATGATGCGTGAAATCAAATTATCAATCGTAGGTCAGGCTCTATATTATCATTTTCACATTGTAGGGTGTGATATCGCCCTTGTGGGTGGTGCCCTTTCAAACGATCATAAATTTCCATTCTCTGTCTTTATAGGGAAAAAGTGGCCTTGTGATTAAATCTTCGATATCGGAGAGAAAAACAATCACAATATACAGCTGAAAAAATGTGTTATTTTATTTTATTTCATTTATTTATTGGTCCAAATGGATCATTACATATGGATCTTCACAAATTAACGTACTTCACACAAATCAATTAAAAGAAGTTGTTGACATTCAGAAAGTACGTAAAGTATGATACTAACATCAGATACAGGATGGAAATAATTCCAGCTGTCTATCCGAACATCTCTGAAAATTATACGATGAAGGTGAATAGTTCTCACGAAAACCTTCATGAAAGTATAAAAAATATCTTCGTTTTATTATTGTTGGAATTTTGATATATCATACCGTTCGAAAATTATCACCAAAAACCTGATATTTCACTAGATCAATTTCCACATAGACCACTCTCAATCTAATTTTATGTATACGATAGTCTATTCTATTGAAAACGAGCATTGATTTCAAAAGCGAGCATAGTAGATCGAATAAATTGCCGTTATCGCCCCCTTGAACGCTATCTGTCCATACTCCTGTGTACTAATAATCCCCGAACAGCGGTATTATACATCAAGTCAGTCATGTGGTAAATTAAAATTATTTCATAATCTGATATTTCAACTGGAAATTATAGTGATTCACGCTGCATTTGGTTTAATATTTTGTGCACGCTGGCGAAATCGAACGGCCGGGCTATAAATATAGTGGAAAAAGAGGATGATTAAAAGGAAATACTGTCTGATCATCTCGTATCCTGGATCCACCGCATCACGAGAATAATTGAAATAAAAAAAGTTACGGAAATTGGTTTCGGGATTTTAAATGTGATTTATTCTTTCGCGATTTCCCACAAGCGTATGATCATAATTGACTCAGTGCCGAAATCAACAATGTGGGCGTGCTCTAATTGGCAATTCAAGGGAGTGCATCTACATTCCACGGTGCTTATAAAAATAGAGAAATGTATCTTCACAATTGGTTTTCATGTTCAAGAAACTAGTCTAATTGATTGAAAAGAGAATATATATACAGACCATTTATATAGTTCTCACTAACCCACTCAGTAAAGAAGTGAATATGTACCCAAGTAAATTCTCATTAAAATTAATCATAATCCCTCAAATGAATGAGGCAACAATGATAGAGCCATAAAGCCTTGATAGCGCTTCCTAGATCGGTATAAGTGACTCAAGGTGTGTAGACTATACAGTGTCGCGTATTCGCCAAAAGGTTTGACAAACTGTTATAGGATGTAAAGAAGACTGTTAGAAGGATACGTGCAATCGGGGTCCGGATATAAACGCACACGTAGTTCCATTTCGGATAAATAACATGTACCTTTATCCTCAAACATAGAATCGAATGCGTTTTCATTCCTTTCCTAATATGAGAACGTAAGAGATTTTATTTTATGTTTGAAGCTTTACTTTAGTACTATATCCACAGCCAATCTCTACCTCCTCCCAAGGGCACCGTTCTCCAAGCATTGGAAACCCGTTACATAATCTGCTCCGCTAGGTTGCAGGACCGTCGCCCACCGTGAGCCTGGCGTCACCTGGCGGCGGCAGCTCGCAGACGCTGGAGCTGGAGGCTGGAGACGGCGACGCCACCTTCCCCGGCGCCAAGCTGCGACTGCGATGCGTCGCGACGCTGTTCAACGTGTGGCATCGCAGCAGCGAGGAACTGGAACTGTTGGAGGATCAGCCGCAGATAGCGTCCGTGCGCAGACAGAACATAGCAGGTAATGACACGGGCAATCTGTACTAGAAATCAACTCTACAGAAACTCGACTGACCTAAAAACTAACCAACTGTACCACAAGTCAACTGTCTTTAAATCAAGTGACCCAAAAATAGACCGACTCTACTAAAACCCTACTGTACTCAAACTCGACTGACCTAAAAATCGACTCACTGTACAAAACCTCAACTAACCTAAACACTGACACTGTACTATCAACCACCTGCACTGAAAATCAACTGCCTTAGAGCTCGACTGACCTAAAAATAAACTGCCTTAGAATCGACTCACTCAAGAATAGACCGACTCTACTAAAGCCCGACTGTACTAAAACTCGACTGACTTAAAAATCGACTCACTGTACAAAACCTCAACTAACCTAAACACTGACATTGTACTATTAACCACCTGCACTACAAATCAACTGTCTTAGAGCTCGACTGACCTAAAAATCATCTGTCTTTAAATTAACTGACACAAAAATGGGCAGACTCTACTAAAACGCGACTGTACTAAAACTCGACTCACCTGAAAATCGACTCACTGTACCAATCGTCAACTGATCTGAATATTGACACTGCACTATTAACCACCTGCACTAAAAATCAACTGTCTTTGAAAACTTGACTGACATGAAAATAGACATCCTGTCTATGAAAAAATGGAACTATAGGAACCAACAGTACTAGAACCCAACTGTTCTGAGAATCGAAAGTCCTGAAACTCGACTGACCTGAGAATAGCCTGACTGAACTGAAAACTAACTGTCCCAAAACCAACTGACCTAAAACCCAAACTTCTCAAACTTCCATTTCTTGAGCAACCTGTACATATTTAAAATGAAAGGTTTGACAGGTTTGACGGAATATTTCCGAGTACAATCATGATGAGCAGGTGCAAAGTTCATCATTATACAAAGGATAAACAATAAGGAGTGACAGCCCTCGATATAACTAGGCCTATCACTCTACTAATTAAGGTCGTGGCCAATTAGTACTTCATCCAAGCATTCACTTCGAGGACTGTGGGAAACCACGAAAAACCACGTCAGGATGGATCAAATGTTTGTTGGTCTTGAAATATACATTTTTTCTTCCAACTTATATTCTTCTCGTCTGTTCTTGTTTTCTTCGTTTCTTGAGACATTGATAGTTGTGATGACATGGATGCAAGGAAAACCAAGTGGCAGTGGAAAGTCTCGATCCCCCATAGCCCTCTCGACATTAATGATATCCTGATGGCCGTGCACAAAAACAATCTGCCAAGGTTCCTGTATTCTTTTGAGTGATTTTCAAACTTTTCGGACCCAAATATCTTGAAAATCCTAGAAATAATGAATGTGCTTACATAAATCTATTCTAAAATACAATATATTGAAACGCTAATATCGAAACCACTTCTCAGAGTCATAAAAACTCTGTGTGATCTGATTGTAGTGTAGCTTATATCGTAGATTTGATACGTGTCACATTTGCTATTTTTGTATTCGTATATGTTTGTTGATTCGTGGTCAATTTACAAAGGTATTGTGTAAACCACGTCCGATGATCAAACAAAACCAAACATTGTAGGCCTACATATATACATAGATGAAAGAAAAATTAACAGTAAATCAATTTTATAAAAAATATAAGAAAAATATAAGAGTAAGAAGAGTCGGTAATTCAGTTACCTGGAAGCAATTAGTCTGAAGAATTTGCCACTAATTGCTCATCAGTTCTATGAAATCACGAGTTCTTCAAGAGGAACCCGCAAGAATCGTGAGAAGAAAATCTGATTCTGAACCTCGAACTACAATCAATGAGAATATCATCATTGAATGTGAAACCTTTCAGCTATTAATTAACTTGAAGACATTCTGAGAAAAAGTTAATTGGAAACTGAGAATGACGGTTCCTCTCTAGTATCGGCGAGACGCGAGTACTTTGTAAATATTCGTTGCGTATTTACAACTTGCCTCACTTCAAAAGGGTTGATTGGATGAGCGTAGCGAAGATTTTCACTCAACTCTTACGGAACTTTGTCTGTGCGTTTTTTTTTTTTTTTTTTTGTTTGTAAACACTGCACAGGTCGCAGGGTTTGACCGATCGACATGAAACTTTTTTTTTATATGCAAACTTATCCAACTTAGAACTGTATAGTTTTGAGGTCTAATCGGTTGGACCATTTTTGAGAAACATCATTTAGAAGTTTCTAAAAAACCCATGAGATTTGGCTGGGCGGAAAAAAATTTAAAAAAAAATCTCTCCAATACGATTCAAATTTTCCACGAATGTGAACACAAGAATGATATACATGAATAAAAATTTGGTTTGATATTCGGACCAGCCGTTTTGGAGAAAATAATATAATAGATGTATTTTATTCATCGAAAAGATAGAAATATTAGAAAAATGAAAAATTGAAAAATGTTGCATTGTCGAAGTCACGGCTTTCTAGATTCATTGACATTGGATGAAGTTCATTTCAAATGATCAAGGTTTGTAGAGTTTTCGATTATACTTTATATAGACATCTCGCTCATCGTACAACGCACATCCTGCGTTTGCCTAGTTATTATACATAGAGTTACGCTCGTATCTGTGTCCTGCGGTTCCGCTGGTGCGCGCGCACGGGAAAGGTTCGACAACTTTCTGGGAGCTTGGACCGGCGTCGCGCTGGGGAATTTGCGCGCAATTGGGTTAGTGCGTAGTGAGGTTGCGGGGTCAAGGTACCGGAGAACAGCGGATTTGAGCTTTATTACGTAATCGGGTGTGTTGGCCCAAAGTGTATGCACTATGATAGCAAAAGTAAGATTGGTGAGAGGTAAAGTACTTAATGGCGGTGACATTCAGGAACGGTTATGTTGACCCGTGTTTGAAACACGGGAGGTTATAGGCTAGTATATTAAATGGGGTTTAACGACGAATTATTATGATAGCGCAGATCTGATGACGTTGGATGGACGATAAATGAGATGATGGGATGATGAGATGAAGGTTCCAGGGTAATGGGAAGGAGTGGGAAGGAAGCTGTATTATAAGCTATATATATATATATATATATATATATATATATATATATATATATATATATATATATATATATTACTGCAGCTATATGGGAACGCGACTCTTGACAATTCTGAATGCAGATGTCTCTCCAGAGCTGAAAAATATGAGAGTGAACTGTTGGGTCTTCAAGTTTTGCGTGGCGATGGAAGTTCAGATTAAACTGCGAATCGGACCATTGTTCTCCCTGACGTTCACTTGATCTTGTAGTGTAATTGTTTTTTCTCTATTTTTCCAAGATCATATTCTACAGAGAAGACTTCATTTTAGACAGAAAATATGCAAGTAGTGCTAGTCTGGGACTATACTTTCAAGATGAAATATTCAGTGGCTCATATTCTTCCTTGTGATGCATAAGGTTCAACCTAGCTGGGCCGTCTCTGCGCACCCCGTGTGAACTTACGCCATCAGGAATTAGATGAGCATAGCGAAGACTTCCATTTCAAGTACCGAAAAAAATGGGCTTTGTTTTTATGTTTTTTTTGTTTTTTTTTTGTAATTTTGTACGTTGCATACAGGTCAGGAAAAATCACCAATCGACTCCAAACTTTTTCTGAATATTGGTGTCACATCAGAAATGGGTTTGAATTGTTTTCAGAAAAATCGGTAGAACAATTTTACAGAAAAAAATTGGAAGTTTGGGAAATCCCCATAAGAATAACCCAGTGGGGAAATAATTGAAAAACGAAAATTCTTCAAAAGCGTTCAAATTCACTAAACATTCACTAAACTCACTAAACCACTATCATACACATTTACACATACTTGTGTTAGTGTTCGTGATACAGAAGATGTTCAACCTTGTTAAGTTGTTAGCCCTGGACCGCCTCTTGGTTCTGCATGATGCTCTGATAACCGAAAAGAAAGCTCCGAGCAGAGCGATTATTAATTCCAAAACTGCTTTTCTCTCGAGGGACCGAATACATTATTTCCAAGTGCTCGTAGTACCACGTCTTGCCACGTACATCACATAGCAAGCAGCACATGCATACACTCCTCGAGGTGTCGTTTAACTGGAAATTACTCATCAGAAACGTCATCTTAGATTCTAGAATTAATCAAATTTTAACCCAGTTCTACTAAACTCTCATTTCTCTACCTCTGTTTCTCTCTCTCTCTCTCTCTCTCTCTCTCTCTCTCTCTCTCTCTCTCTCTCTCTCTCTCTCCCTCTCTCCCTCTCTCCCTCCATCCCTCTCTCTCTCTCGGATACAATTGCAATTTACTCGAAGCACCACTTGAGCGAGTTGAGAACTGACGTAAACTTACGCAAGTTACTAAAACTGAATGGTTATTCCTCATTAATTCAGTTTTACGGCGATGTAATACGAAGTAAGAGAAAGGTATTTCATATCGCGCGTATTACCGAGCCTCTGTCTTGTAAGTAGTTCAGCTCGGAGTTTCACGCGGACCTCTTATAATAATCGGCCCACAACGCACACCGGCCACGGTGGATCGCTAGAAGACGGCGTTGTGCTAAGCGTGTTGTGCGGCAAGCTTGTTACTCTTACAAACTGAGCATTATGCGTCGTTCATCTTGGAATCTTGAGGTTTTCTTCAGATCTCTTCTGGTCTATTGAATAGTTGAACAGTTAATTTACATAAAAAGTTGATAATTTGGTTTGATAACAAAAGCATTCAAGAATGAGAAGAAAAAGAAGATCGTGGTAATAGGAAGGGAAATTTTTTTTCCCAGTGTAGATGTTCGAACTGTTTTCTACTCCTGAAATGTCAACCTGAAGATTCATAATTTGTTGAGGGAGTAATCTTATTCGAATTATTCTTATGAGTGTTCAAGATCGCGCTTGTGGTGTACCGTTCAAACTATCCTACCTTCCATTCATATAGCTTCAATTGTGAGAAAATGATTTTGTATCAAGTTCCGATATCATTGAAAAACAAATTGATGAAATAAATAAAAGTACATTTTCTTGGCCTATAATCACATCAAGCTTGTCTACTGAACTGTAGCTGCTTTTAGAAGAGCAGACAAATCTGAAAATATATGTTGTATTTGATCTTTCAGTGCAGAGAAACGTTTGATTCCATTATTGACTCACGAAAACATTCTATTACATATTGTATTGCCTCGCGATTCGATAAAAAGCTCAACTCGAACGTTCACTAGAACTTATTTCTACCTTCCATCTCAACCCAAGTAAAACGTCCCATGCAGTTACATGGTATCAAACAGAAATGTTGAAAAAGATGTTGAAATGTTGAAAAAAAATGTTCAAAAAGAAATGTTTCATTCCAATAATAATGTTATTTAGGTTTATTCATTTCTTGGAATAGTAACATCTTACACATTGTGCTGATAAGTACGGTAGGGCCTACGTGCTACGAAATTAGTCAATAATTAATCAGTCAGTGTTAAGCATCCGCTGGCTAGAGAACTCATTCGAGGCATTTTGTTCTGATTGTTTGTTCCTCCTAGCTCCATGCTACATGACTGTTCACATAATACGTGTGAGTAATAACTATTCATCTCGAATCGCCTGAATGTCAGTGTATACGCCTAAAAATACACACCTTTCAACCGTATACACAGCTGACAATATGAACACTTCAAGAAAACTTGAACCTCAATTGTCACTCTTTTTATTAATAACAGGCCTCCTTGACTTGAATCCCGAAGTGACTTTTCACCAAACCGGAAGTAGGTTTCAGATTAGTTTTAATTTAGATTGAATTACTTTAGATCGATTGTTCTGTTGGGTTAGGTTGATTTGGTTTGGTTTGATTGACCAAGTTGGTTAGGTTGGGTTCGTTGAGATTAGCTTAGGTTGCGTGAAACAACAACAACAAAAACGTTCGCACGTTCTGACATACACCGATGGTTACCCCCATGGGTCAACCTTGAATTAAAAAAAAAATAGACCTATGTGGAAAGTCATGGTAATTTCATATTAGATAAGACTTGAAAACAGATTGTAATATATTCATACAAGTAGGTGTATTCATCAGAAAATGGATGAATAAGCGGAAAACATATGAAGTTGAAACTAAAATTCATGAACATTTTAGCTAAACTGTATTTACTTGCGTTGTGAAAACCTCAACTGACATGCGACTCAAGTCGAGCCAAGTTAGGGGGTATACCCACCCACACAGCGTAACAGTATTGGCATCATAACATATAAACAATTGCAGTGACTTTCCGGATGAATGTATTTTAGTGAAACTGCTTCACATTATTCAGAGAAGTATCTCCAGATATATTGTCGATCCATAACAAACATTTACAATATGTTACCGGTACGTATAGTTATTTGTTACGGTGAAAGTCAATAGCAATAAAATCGTGTGTTACTGTTACATACAAGTGTTCTTTCCACCTTCGTCATTTAAAGTAGTGTAATTTTCACCACGGTTTTTTATTGAGTATGTTTGATTGTAGTTTGATGATAACCACCTGTTAATTACCATTATTAAATTTGAGTGATTGTCTGCGGCAGATGATGGGTTTTGTGGCTTGTGTATCTACGTGGTTCATATTTGATGATCATATTATGTAGTTGTGAAATCTTTTCGCTCTACTGGGACTGGGAACGCATTTGACTATAGAATAGGACTTTCTTCGCTTTAGTTTTCCTCCTCACGATGAAGAAGAAGTATAGGGCAGAGGCAGGATCGGATACTCGGTTCGAGGAGCTAATTACCCCCACCTGTTTACACAAACGCCTCGATTCACCTCGCTACCTCAGCAACTATGGCAACAAGAAGTTCGATCTTCGCCCGCAAAGCGCCACCTCAGCACTTTTACAGCGCGAAACTCACTTATAACGAGGTAACATGTGAAGTGAATAGAGGTAGCATCGGACATCAAACTTGCTGACTTGTGTATTCGGCCTTCTATTTCTTTCAATGGACGAATATCCTTGTTATACAGTAGTATATGGCTGAGATTGTATACCTAGGCATATATATAAGAATGAACCTCAGGCCTATATTCGAGCTATCGTATCGACAGATGAGCAAGAGATTCAGAGCGGTTGCAACAAACTATAAATTGAAAATCAGAAGTGTAATGTTAGCGTGGTCATTTTTTGAAATATCGGGTTTCAACTCCGGACTGATGATAGCGCAGAGTCTAATAGCGTCGGATGGATAGTTAGATGATGGGATGATGATATGAAGGTTCTTGGGTAATTGGAAGGATAGTGGGAAGGAAGCGGTCATGGCCTGTATCGTGCGAACCATCCCGTCGTTATCCTAGACTACATAGGGAAACCATGAAAAAACCCTATAAAGATGGTCGGCGACGGGGATCGAACAGTGTTCGAAATTAGCCTCGTCTCCCGGATCACATGAAGCGAGCGCGTTAACCACTGCGCTGCATGTGCCGGTGTGGAAATTAAACTACTTTACTTGCTTTATACATTCACTATACGCACTCAGCATATTTTGGCATTATCAACTCCATTACCTTTCCATGCATGAAAACAGAAAGATGAACATACGTGTGGAAGTGATTTTTCTCGCAGTTTTTCTTCTGTCTATATTCAAGTATGTTTTGTAGAGGATGTCACTCAAAATTTGGTAAAAACCAGTACTCCAGCTGATCAGACGAACAACGAATGCCCGACAGTCGGATTATCAATATAATTTAACTATACAATCAACACGCAAAGCCTAAAGCGTCAACAATTCACCCTCAAGTTTCCTAACTCTGGAGAGTCTCCATGAGAATTGGTTTGGATGTGTGGAATCGGAACAGTTTATATAGCAATAACCCGAATGTGTACGAAAATGCACCCAAATGCAGATGATCGAAAATATTTTGGAGCATGAGGTTTAGAATATAGAACAGTGTATGCTGAATGATTTCAAACATAGCATTTCATTTACACGTTGCTATGATATCTGATCGGCCCTGACGAAGAATTGTTCTATGAGGGATGGTTTCAGAGGCGGCGGTGCCCTAACATTATTGAGGGGTTGGGATGGATAAAGTTGTCAAGTCATAGAGAATGGTGTGAAGTGTGGGACAGTGGGAAATAGTCACGTGACTTAGGGAATTGGGGGGTGGAGGAGAGATGTTTATTGATAATTACAGGTGTCAGAATATGAACCAAGTTGCAGGAATAATGAACTACAGATTATTATTGTAGACACACTTGCAATTCGGAAAAAGAGGTTTCGGTATGAACTCATTCAATATTATTATTATATATACAATATATATATATATATATATATATATGCCTATTCATATAATATGTATATTGAACAATCTTACATCGAATCTTTCAATCTGCCTTTCTACTACTCTGTAAAAAAAAAACATCCGAATGAATACATAATGAATCCAACACAAATTCAGTGGGCCTACGATTTGTTATACCACAATAATTTGGTGTTGGTAGCATCTATGACTACCAATAACGTCATAGTATACAATTTATTCCTCTTATGTGTGTCTCCTTTTTCAAGTCCAGTTTTAACTGTACTTGTATAATGATGATGTTTATGTCGACTCAAATTCAACTTTGACTCTTCGGTTCAAATACATAAGTTACCACTGACTTGAATATCATGAGAAAACCGCCAGTCACGTGGAGTCTTCATCCCGCTCAGTCAACTGAGTCTTGAAAGCTTGCAATGACAAAATAACAACGCGACTGTAACTCAAAAAAACAAGAGCTTCATTTTACAAGTCATGCTTTCTCGATTCTCTCATCATGAGGGCTTTGCTTGCGCATATCGTTCTGCGCAGATACTACGTCATCGCGTCTTCTGTCCTTCACCTATAGAGCTGGCTTCGTACTTACGCCCCTACCTTACTTTCAATGAAAATAATTGAATAATCATTCTGGCAGCTCTTTATTATTATGACAGGCACACGACTCTGACAACTTTCCTCTTAAGCTCTTAATTATATTATATCAAAACAGCTTTCAACATTCAAGTCTTTCATCAACTTCATATGGGCCTATATACTCATATATATATATATATATATATATATATATATATATATATATATATATATATATGTAGATATTCATATATATATATATATATATATATATATATATATAGATATTCATATATAGGGTCTATATATATCTATATATATATATATATATATATATATATATATATATATATATATATATATATATAGGCCTATATATATATATATATATATATATATATATATATATATATATAGTCTATGTGTGTGTGTGTTTATGAATATGCACTCATAGTATTTGAAATCTCGAAATTCCCAATTTAAACATTTTGTACCATATTTCAGAGATAGTATGAAAGTTCTCGAATGTCTAAAGAAATTTCGATTTCGGTGATTTTATTGTGACTATTGATCTCGGTGATTTTTGGGGGATTTCGATTTTTTTTCCATAGTGTACACCTGATCAGACCAGTCGGTCTGATATTCCCTTATCACCGAAACCCTTTTGTTGACATGTAAGCTCCTTCCCTCCTACCCTAAAATAACGCGGGGTATTCAAGGTATGTCTGTCTCACAATCACACGTGTATACTTACTTCTCATCATTCAGAACTATTGCCTCACAATAATCCTAACATTTATCAGCCCAGGGCTCTCACCGCGTCTGTCACTTGACATAACGTCCTATGCCTGCTAGCTCAGAGAGAATTGGGCTTTCATTAGTCATTGTGTACTGCAGGAGGGCGAAATTCTTTAGCAACAGGCTTTAATGTTTCTCCATTATTGTGACCACACAACATCGTAGTACTGTTCGTGAGGTGGTTTGAAATGTTTTTTTCGTCCAAGAGACCGTGACTTTGTTATTATCTTATGTTAACATATATATATATATATATATATATATATATATATATATATATATATATATATATATATATATATATATATATATATATATATATAGTATTTAGCTCTCATTGGGAATATCCGAACAAAGTTATCGGAGTTAGGCTATAGGACTAGCAAGTTATTCCACTAGTTCAATAATTCAAACTGATCTGAAAAATGTGAATCTTATAAACTATTAAAACTATGTGCATCCTTGTGGTCACATGAGGTTGAATGGTCGATTGAGTCACATTGAAATACATGAAGAAAATAAATGAATTACAATATATGAACTGAAACTATAGCAGGCAATGTATACACCGGTCACATAAAGTACACTTCTCCTTTGTTGTCTGTTTGTTTGTAAGCACTAACTTATCCGACTTTCAGAACTGTATATTTTTTGGGTCAGATCTGTTGGACCATTTTGTAGAAACATCATCTCAAAGTTTCAAAAAAAAACCTAAGATTGGGCTGAGCGGAAAAAATTGAAAATTTTAATCTCATCAATTTAATTCAAATTTTCCTCAAATATAAAAACGGAAGTGATACACATAACTAAAAATGTATAAAATGCAATTTGGGCCAGCCGTTCCGAAGAAAATAATGTAATACATGTTCTTTATTCATCGAATAGATAGAAATAATAGCAGAAAAATGTTGCAGTCACTGATGCCCAGACTCGTATTGGTATCGAATGAAGTATAATTTTATATGATCAAGGTGTGTAGAGTTTTTGATTTTACTCTATATAATATATCTCGCTCATCGAACAACGATAGAGAAGTATACAACGCATGTTCTGCGTTTGCTTAGTATAAGTAATTAGTAATTTAACGAATCTGTCTCACTCAGTTGGTTTCTTCAAAATGACCATGCATTTTTAATCACTAAGGTTACAATATCCCACATCACAATAACAGTAGCACATACACGTAACAGGGTATAATGTAAGTTTTCCACACAATATACTCGTGCAAATAAACTGGGTTCGCTTGGTGAAGACAAACATTGTTAACAGCAATACTTCTTTGTTTAAAACTCTCCTGTATTCAAATTACCACGACACATTGTGTTACGTTACATTACACGAGAGAAGGGTTTGAACGACCGTCTCCGCTTTCTCACATCACTGACACACGGGTGGTTCGTGCCATCATATCTCGCGATACAACTATAGGGAGTCATGTAAACACTATTTATCCTGTTGTATGGCATTGCCTTATACTGGAGTTCACTGTTTTGTACGGTATAAGATCAACTTTAGCTTTAATTGAATCCTTAGAAGTTGAAGGCTGGAACCACCCGGGCGCTAGTGATGTATAATAGAAGGAACGATTGATTGTTAATTGCACTTCTCGTGAATACATTTTTTTCAAATGATGCCCAACGACCCCACCAACAGCTAGGTTATATGGGGGTACGAATGAGCGGGTGATAATAAAACGATGGAGTGATGGTAGGGGTGTACAAACAACGTGTACAAAAAACTAATGCCTTAGGCGGGACTAGAACCCACGCCCAACGGTGACTTTAGTTACTATACCGCTAGTAGCGATAGTTGACTTAGCCACCGGGGTGGCTCGTCGTGGATACAAGTTACACATCAAAGATGTAAGCTCGAACCAACCGCGCGCTAGTGGTGTGTGATAGAAGGTACGGCCGTTCGGTACCTTCAACTCTCGTGGACACCATTTCACGAACGCTCCACCTGGTGCCGCTTGATTCGCCTGGTACAAGACGTGGTCCCAATGACGCGTGTCCGAGTGATTTAGACTCGTATAGCTACAGTGACGTTAAACCTGTTGATGCAACTTGACGGCGCTGAGCTAAGCTCGTTAGGTTGGCAGCTCGGTAATAAGCTCTTAGCACGAGTATACATCACGGCTTGGTGGATAGATTGTAACTTTTGCACACGCTTTAAGCTCGTGGCTTTCTCTACATATCGAGTGCAACATGTGTTATAAGTATGTGCTCTGGCAGGAAATCAGTTATTGTTAAGGTTTGAAGGCGTGGTGAAAGCGAGGTCATTTGGCGCATTATGTTAATGTTCCGTGTACTTTGCCATGGTTGTTAACGCTTGTGGAAGTCTTCCAAACAAATGGAGAGAGTGGGATGAAATACACTAGAATAGAAAGATAAGATGATATGAAAGAAAAGAAAATAAGACGATAGATGGAGGGAAGATGAGTGACAAGAAAACAAAATAAAATGAAAATACAAACGCAAGGTTCAGTTCTTCCGCCATATAGTCCGGTCACCAAAAGGCTTCCACTCGACCGAGACGGTCCGAACTTAGTCTGGAACCTCACTCCAGACCTTATCACCATAAGTGACCCTGCTGGGAGCAAATAAATTGCTCCCGACGAGAGCTCTGGGGATCACGAGATCACGCAATCCCCCACACCACGTCAAAGTGTCCGGATCCTTCGAGCTTTCTGTGACCATCACTCGACGTTCCGCACACCACGGCAGAGTACACATTTCCCACCAGTAACACTTATAGGTTGTTTACGTCGGCGTCTAACTCCGCCGGTAATAAAGTCAAATCAAGCGTTTTACGGGCGCGCTCCGGCGGCTCTGCCGGGTTTACTAAGTGGCAGGTGGTTTTTACTACAATCACACTGTGATATTAGTCTCCCAGGGATTATAACTTTGGATTACGAATGAAAATAATACGCTTTATTTACCCCTTCGGTTCGGCGGGGTTTCCTCCTCGGCAATAAAACACCGGGTTGGTTGTGAGCTTTCATCTTCCGCGAGACTTATCGTCGGTTTGTGACGTCAGCACACAACAGCGTCATATACAGGCTTGTGCGCATAGACATGCGCAGGACACCTCGATAGGAACGGCACATGGAGGAGCAATGGAAATTTATCCATGGGTATACATTTTCTAACGAAGCTATCTTTTATGCAGTATACGCAGTGTGATCACGTGTCATTTCACTGTTGATCGAGCCAATATGCTCACTCCATTGTTGGAAACAAACGAATAAATAAGTGACCTAAAATATTTTTCTTTGATAACATCGAAACTTGATACAAAATCATTGTTCCCCAATTATGGCTAAGGATGAAAAAGGCTGAGAATGGCTAAGGATGACCTAATATAACATCTATAGTGGGAAGGCAAATTGTCGTAATTATAAGCGAAATTTTCCCTTTTTTTTCGTGGTATACAATTAAGAAGGTCATCTTCATCGATATGGAAAGTGTCGTAAGCGACATGACAACGCATTAGGCGTGGTCACCGATACAATTTTGTCGTAAGCGACAAGCATTCTGTCCATATTGCCCCGCTCCTCCCCCTTCTCCCCTCCTGCTCCCCTATACCAGGGCCACATAGCCGTCAATACCCGACCCGATGTCCAACACCATCTCAACTACTTCATCCACCCCGTGTTATCGTATTCAGTTATTTTAAGGATTGCAGCGGGAGATGAGGTTTACAGGTGGTATTTTTTTCTATCAACATCGGAATTTGATACAAAATCATTGTCTCCCAGGTAAGGTGGTGCATGAAAGGTAGGATCGTTCGGACGAGGCACTAGAAAGACGTTCCTTCCTAAAATCAATAATAATATAACTCACTTAAGGGGGATCCTACAATATTTTCAATACGTTTTTTCAACTCTTTCCGGATAGTACTCTCTAAAATATGTTGAAAAAAATATTTTTCACTTTTTGAAAAAAAAAAAATGGGGGGGAAATTACGGAAAATTCAATAATATATAGACATTTGTAAATTCTTGCAAATTTTCTGTGCGATTTGAGTTATCCATTTGATTTTTGTTGTGCAAATAGTACACACTCTGAATACAGGGCTGAAATAAAAAAAAATGTGATGAATTGATATCTCTAATTTTAAATCCAATTTTTCGGAATGTCATATTTGGTTGAAGAAGTAAGCTAATTTCTTCATGTCATAGCGTCAGCATTAGTGGCTTGATTTTAATATAAGTGAAACCGGCTCAATCTGCCAACATTTGCGAATAAAATGACACCTCACTTGTCCCGATACATCAAATATGAGCAGAGTTCTCTACGAAACTTTATGCACATGTTTTACGATATTTTACGCTCGCTCGAAACTGAGATTTCGCACAATTCTTCGCAATAACCGAGCCAGCCAAGGGCGCTCGACTAGGCCGGCGACAGCGGTCAAATTCCCAACTACTGTCTAGCGAGTTGTGGGTGTGGCCTAGGAGGATATACTAATATTAAATCCTCCTAGGCTGTAGCGCGTACTCGGCGGCCGGCAATTTTTCTGTATTTCGAGGCCTTGCTACTGTTGTGAACACGTGCGCCGGAAATCGATGGAATGTGATTTCGTTCATTTATTATTTATTTGGGTACATTTTTACAAATTATTTTAATATGTAATATTTAAAATGGGAAAACATACACAACCTAGTAGAGCTCGTATTCTCTCTCTCTTTCTCTTTCTCTCTCTCTCTCTCTCTCTCTCTCTCTCTCTCTCTCTCAAGAGAGAGAGAGAGAGAGAGAGAGAGAGAGAGAGGGAGAGGGAGGGAGAGAGAGTGATAATACCAGAGACAGAGCATATCCTTCGTTTATGGTACTACCTAGCAAGCGCGGTATTTGATTCGGAATAAAGAATACAATTAGGATTTCCTATAGATTGCAGAATTTGAGTTCATTATATTTGCGAATGTTTATTATTCAATCTTGGTTTTCGTAGATATACTCTATTTTATTATGTCGTATTTTTATATTTTTTATTTATAAAATAAGACTGCCTTGAATAAAAGATTGCCATATGACACAGAACAACAAAACATGGGATACATAATGTATATAAAGGTAGATAAGATAGTATTTTTATTAAAAATACTGTTAATAATTATTAGTATTACTCGAATTAAAAATGATTTGAAATAACTAAGATCAAATAATAATGATAAATAATAACAAAGAGAATAATAATGAATATATAAATTCTTTATTCATTTAAAATAAAGACTCTGCCTTTTGAAGAAGGTTGCCTATGGACACAGAATAGAAAAAAATAACGAATATAACAAATTAGTGAATGGTACAGAAAAATAATGATAATATTTAGCTAAATTCTAGAGAAAAAAAGTTTTGTAGTTGATTAATCAATTATTTAGAAAAAGAATAGTAAAAAATAAGGAAATGCACATGATATGAGAAAAAAAATGGCTACACACTGAATTATTGAACTGACAATAAAATTATTATACTGAGAAATATTTATGTTATGGACCTATGATGTTATGAAGGGCCTATACCAACGATGATTATGTCCTTATAAATGATTCCTCAGAATCGAAATGGAACCTTTCAGAGCTAATAGCCTTCACATATTAAATCTATAAAATATGTACTCAATCTGAATTTTTTACAAAAATACACAAAAAATCTTATATTGCCCCTAGCTCCGATGAAAAGTCTAATTATCTTGTTGAGGTTGTACTTGTATAAGTACCTTACAAATATGATATTGCTGGTTTATAAATACCCCTTTTTTCCTCATCTAATTTCTGTGTAAATTGTGGATTTATTTTGTGAATTGTATGTTTAATCGTTACTTATTATGTAATATATTTATGCATTTACGGTATAGCTAACATTATTTGGATTACTATATGGAAGATCACACCGCTAATCAATCAATCATCCGACATGGGCCTATGAAATATTGTGCCAACAGTGCCATAACACGATTACATTTCTATGTAGTCCCGCTTCACGCTTCATACACATTTTGTTCATTGTGTAGGCCTATGTCTCGCATATCTTATGCATAGACCTATCTGATTCAATACGGTCATTTGGAATTGTTTAGTGAGACTAACTTGATGATTTTTAATCGACGGCCCCAAATCAACAAGCGAGTATAGTGTATGATACGTACCCTGGCTCATGTTTCATTCGCTAGATTTAGAATAGGCCTATACATTTTCCTGATTGGAAATGTAGGGACCTGATTTACGGGTGTGTTCTGTCAAGTTTTTTAATTTTTGTCCGTGCTGTATAGTGTTAGATAGGCTAAGATTAGTGAGGAACATCAAGACTGTTATTTTACGTTTCAAGCCGCGTCTTTACCCTAGCAATCAAATGCGGTATGATCCATACTAATGCATACATATTCACTCCCTTTTTATAAATTGCATCGATAACTGATTTTTTCTATTATTGTTGCACTGACATGAGTTATGAGTCTTGATATTGAGGGATTGAAATCAATTATAAAATAATGAATGTATCTTTGAATAAACCTCTCCAACAGAAAACTAGTTCATTTGATTAGCATTGTTATACATGAATGAAATGTTCGTCACATGAAAGACGAAGATTCTGATCGACCGTCTCCCCTTCCCACACCATTAGCGCACGGGAGTTTCACGTCTCCATCATACCCTTTACCCGAGTCGAAATATAATATTAGAATGTGTCATTGCTTATTCAGAGTTTCTCAGATAAGCCAACATTAACGTAAAGGCGCGCCGCTGAAAACGAGCGGTTATCATTTATAAACACAGGCAGCAGTTCTCGGGAATTGGTTGCCGTTCCCCTTCACCACTCCCCTGACCCAGTACTTCCACACCGATCGGAAGAAATATGAGGAGAAACAAAGCAGCACATCCTCACTCCAGGAGGTCTCCAGAGAGACTGTACACTAGCGACAATGGTTTGAGTGTTGACCGGCAGGATCAGTGTTAATTAGTGAATAATTCAAGCATTTGTTTCTGGAAAAAAAATCTTCAATCTTCTTATTATCTGAATATTTTTCCTTTCTTCTTATTCTTTCTTCACTTATTTTCGTATTGTATTAGGCTATAACTTATCTTTCACCATCCATAACCACGACTTTCTCATTCAGCCTTCCTAATAGCACATCCACTCTCCTTGATGATGATTACTGTTTGCTTAACGACCCCACCAACAGCTATAGGTCATACGGGGGTACGAATGAGCAGGTGATTATGAAACTATATGAAGTGATGATGAGTGAAAGGACGTTCACAAAAACCCATGCCTTATGTGGGACTCGAACCCACGCCCAACGGTGACATCAGTTTCTGAAGCGGTGCCTCAGCTGACTGAGCTACCGAGTGCGGCCACCCTCCTTGCTATAGCTAACATATCAACATACAATAGTCAGCTAGTACTAAACTAGGAAATATCTCTGCGTAGAGATAACCATTTCCTAATCATAATAAGATTGGGCTCTCAGAACAACGTCCATGTCGATAACTCACAATATCGCTCTCGAGACTTGACAATGTATAATGTATAATGTATAATGTATGTAGTGTGTTCCAGCTGTCTTCAGCCCCTCGGGTGTAGGCAACTATAAACTAGATGATAATTAATTACCCCAGTGGCATTGTTGGTACAGGTTACAATTATTTGGCTTTGTGGTAGACTCTATAAGGTCTAACTCAGGGTTCGATGAGGAGAACGCACTAGTTGCTCGGGGTCGTGATCTCGGGGGTAGAGCAACAGGTTGACGGCTGTGATTGGATGTTGATAAGCCGGATGTGACGTAACACTTCTCGGTGACAAGTGGTGACAAGTGGTGACAAGTGGTGACAAGTGGTGACAAGGAACTCGGTTACTTTGCCTGACCTGCATGTCACATACAAAAAGACAAAACGAAACATAATACTTAGAAACGAAGTCTGATTGACTTCAGTAAGTGAAGTAGGAGTCTTCGCTAATCTCATTTCATAATCAATCTTTTAATTTTATTCCATTTAATGATGCTTAACGACCCCAACAACAGCTAAGTCATACGGAGGTACGAATGAGCGGGTGATAATGCAACGATGAAGTGATGATAGGTGAAAGGACGTTTACAAAAACTCATGCCTCATGCGGGACTCGAATCCACGCCCAACGATCACTTCAGTCTCTGGAGCGTGCCTCAGCTGACTGACCTATCGAGGGCGGCCATAATCAATCAAATCTTTAGAGGTGTTACGAATCACCCCTGTGATGCCCTCTCCGAACGATCCTACCTTGTTATTCTTGTTATGCATCAGTTGACGATCTATGGCTTTCCCATTCTTTTGAAAAAAAAATACTATACGATTTGTTGCGAAATTTTCAATGAAATGAATAAATATTCCAGATGAATAAACAAACGTGCAGTGATTGTGTTTCTTCGATGAACGTCACTTTGTTTGTATTCATTGTGTATAGGACAAATGTAAACATTCACTGAATATTCTATCGTATGGAATACAAGATGGAGAAATCAGATGGGAAATATTTGTTCGGAGCATATTTGTAAATATTCAGAGCTAATCAATATTCGAGTTGGGTATACTGACGGTAGGCTGCGCTGTTGATTGTTGAACATACTTCGAGATGTGTTGTTCCAGGATAGATCAAGATACACTAAGATACATCAGGATACACCGAGGTACGGTATGTTAGGATACATTAAAATTCACTGAGATAGGCCTACATCAAGATACATGAGATACATCAAAATACACGAAGATACAATAGGATGCACCGAGATATGGGTCATCAAGATACATCAGACGTATATACACATCAGAATACATCAGACCCCTGGTCTGGCCGATTTGCCCCCAAAACTAGACAATTTTGATTAAAATGATTCCGCGTGACCAGAATGAGTATCATGTTGATTAGTCAAACCGCGCGACCTGTGCATTCCTCAAACGAAGAATTCAAAAAAATATATAACACACAGACAAAGTTCAATAAGATTGGGATGGAAGTGTTCGTTATCCCTCATCCAATTATAGTCCCTTCTGTACATTTATGTAAATGAATATGTTTTGAGAATAACTTCATTACATCATTATCATCACTCAGTGACGGTCGCTAGTAAACAGTATAAATACATTCAAAAGTCTTATATTACAACGTTACGTATCCGTGTCTTTGTTCTCTTCAAACTTTCTGGTTCTTTGGCCTTTTAATTAGTTGATTAAAACACGAGCTAATGTGATAACTTCAGCACAAGCTAGCTCTGTGTTGTCATGGCGACAGAATAAGAAGTATACAAGAAGAACGACTTCCACTCGGTGTCATACGCAAATCTAAATCCACTTAGCAAGTTTCACTTAAGAAACTAAGAATGAAATAATCTAACGTAAACAGTTTGTTATAGCTTCTTCAAATGTTATTCCTATGTGATGAGGATAATATTATTCCACTTATACTTTCTTTGTTATCTCACTCATTGTGACTGTTAGGCGGGTAGGCCGTGCCTGACTTGTTATTGTTATCTCTCTCATTGTGACTTGTTAGGCTTTTACATCAGGCCTGGCTTGTTATTGTTGTATTTTCCTTTGTGACTATTACTGGCAACAATAGGTCTGCCCGTTCTCAGAGCGGCTTTTCAGTGCAATAATATGTCAACTGGTTTACATTAATTACCCCTTGTAAACAATGTGTGTTTAATGCTAACGTCGAGTCGAGGAAGTGTGAAATGTGGTTGAGTGTGTAAAGCAATTCCAGATGAGACGGTGTCAAAGTTCAACTTGACAAATTAGATGAGATGAAGATGTAGATATTGTTGAAAAATAGTTATAAGTGTGGAAATGAATTTTACTATACATTTTCCTAATGTTTGTTGTAATGTAAATTTGATTGATCACACCACGAATATGTTTTTATTCATCTCATCCATTAATTCCCGATTACTATCCGCAGTTGCTACTTGTATTGGTGGCAAAGGTCCTAGAACTGAATACCCTGCATTACAGAATATTGTTCATATAAAATGATTCACACGCAATTGATAAGAACAATATTAATTATTGGATTCATAAATATCACATTGAGTGCCATTCAGACCAGGAATCACTCAAACTCGGCACCTCCACCGCAAAGCACTGACATCGTATACACTCGGCACCTCCACCAAAACAGACTCAATTATGTTGGGATGATTCAATGCTCGTATCAACTGAAGAACAGTGTTGTTTGCCAGAAAGACAAACACAAATATTGGCGATATTTCAATTTGATTATGAAGTGTTATTTTTTAGAGTTATTTATCATGAAGAGGTTTGCGATTAAAAACAAAATCACGGATCTCCCAGAAATCCAGTCTCACGTTTCCTTCTTTGTCCCTTTTTTATAACAAACAAGATTTATTCTAATATTGGTAATTTTTTTCCGATTATCTGAGACTTTTGCATATGATTTGTTAATATCGCAACTGATACTGATATGTGCTTTGCCTCTGTTTCAGGATCGAGCCAATCAGTCGAGGTCTCTCCCTGCCTGATGGTGGCCACTGCCTTCTTGTTGTGGAGATAGCGGTGCGAGCAGCACACCGTTGTCTGGACCGACCTACAGTGAGCTTAACATGATGTGTGTGTGTGTCGGTGTGTGAGTGAGACAAAAGACAACCTCATCGTTGATATTGTTGAAGGAGAGAGAAGGAAAGAGAATATGAACCTCACGTGAAATATCGATGGTATAAAACAGTAACGTCTAGATAACAATATGTGAGGCTATGACAGATCAGTGATGATGTACACTTGTTTCCACGAGAGTAGAAGGTCGTGTACCAACATAACCAACATAAATATAACCACGTTATATGTACATGTCTATATCTGCGGTATGTTCAGGGTATTGTGATACGGTGATGATGTCATACAGAGCAATGTGGCCAATTTCATCGGTTATGTTTTTCAACTATTTCATAAAGTATACATGGAGGCTTTTGGGCACGATTTGAAGTGATTTTTAGCGACCCTCCGGAAGAGTTTTGAATCTTCGTTATTCGTGAGACAATTCATCATTTACAAGAAAGTATCACACTAATCAATCAAAGATCTCATCAAGATACACTCGAAAACACAATTTTCGGACAAAATATGGAACGTGTTGAGTTGTTCATCAAAAACAACATAAATTGAACCAGTCATGATATATTTTGTATAAAATATAGTGGAAGAAAAAATACAAAGAGATGTCAATAACTTTCATATGCAAGATATAACAAGTTTCCCTTTAATTTTGTGACGAGATTTTAAATAAGGAATGTCAATAAAACGATAAATCATTTACACTGAGCGAGATTCTGTAATCATGAAAGATTCTCACGATCATCCATCATAACCATCTTCTTGAATGGGTACAAGTATCGAAAACTCTTTACATCAAGTGGATTAATCGTTGATTTCATGTAGAACATGAAGTGTATCCACAGAAGTATCAACATTCGGATTCTGAAGGTCTTTAACGATATGTTCTGATAGAAATTCAAAATAGTGAACAAAGTAAGATTTGTAAAAGTGCATTGGATTGAGATAACTATAATATCATATTGTAGAATGTTTTGGAAGGTTTAAGGCATGCTCATTCTTCATAGGGCTAAAAGTTCCCTCCAGGGTGATTTTACACATGATCATAAAACTTCAACAGTGCACGATACAGACTTAACAAATACATCACCTGATGACATGTGAGAACAATATTTGTCGAAAATGCCAATGAGTCAAAATTCATAATGACAAAGGTGGAAAGATCACTTTCGTGTAACAGAAACACTTGATATTTTTGCAATCGATTTTTACCTCACAGTTTACCGTTACATACAAATATGTGTTACATACAAGTAACATGTAGCCCAATGTGATTTAATTTTTATTATGGATTGACAGTATTTTATAAGATACTACTCTGAATGATGTGAAGCAGTTTCACTGCGATATTTTCAAACGGAAAGCCACTGCGATTGTTTATATGTGATGTTGACACTGAGAACGTTACGCAGTTGGTGGATACCCATAAATCACAATTCACCCGATTGAATATAATAACGCTTCTTGTTTGATCCTTATAGTTCTCAAATATGCATTCATACCTAAATAAACATCGCAAAAATGTTTCTACTCCAGTATAGTCTGATGTCTCGAGTTGATGATAAGTTTTAACAAAAGCACCAATTTATCGCTCAACTTCGATATCTCGATAACCTTTCAAAAGTTGGAGCGAAACATCAACAATCGACTTTCGAGCGCAATCGATATATTTAATGATCTCCATCATGTCTTTCTATGCGAGTTGAAGTCCTCAGTGGAAGAAAGTTCTGTAAAGAACCGTTTCGAGCGATCAGGAGTCTTCGAGAGGACGCTCTGCACCTGCGCTCTAGACTGACTTGAATACATGACGCAGTCGTTCCATGTTCAACAGAATATGTACTTCAGAAAATGTGTTCCATATACGATGTATAATAAAAACCTGACCAATGAGATGTTTATAAAGGAGATTCCATAACGTTTTCCTTGACATTCCAGAAGTTTGTAGAGTAGCCGATAATGAAGATGTGTAAACTGTACTGAAAATCAACTGTTCTCACTCTCGACTGCCCTAAAAATCAACCGACTGTTGTACTGAAAACCAACTGTGCTAAAACCTCAACTGACCGAAACGCCTATTTCTTGATCAACATGTACAGAAGTGAAAACACACAAACTCACAAATTGTTACCACCCATAGAATGTATCATATATTTTTTCAGGGATGGTCCAGGTTGGTAGGGTAGGGTGGGTTTGTGTCAAATAAAATTTCCGAGGTGACGGAGCCAAAACTTTCACTTCAACTTTCGTACACGTTTCTCAAGAACTGAAAGATCAGGGCAGTCGGTTTTCAGAACAGCTGATTTTCAGGACAGTTGGTCTTTAGTAGAGTCGACTCTCAGGACAGTTGGTTCTTCGTATACACTCGGTACCTTCACGCAAATAGTGAAGGAAATTTCCACATATTCTCATTGAAAATAAATGTGACCATCTCCGTGATATTAATTATTCTTCAACAAAATTAATCGACTAAATTGACTACGTCTATCCATAGAGAAGTATACATCTCTATGGTCTATCATCAAGCAGGTGCAATGTTTGGTCAAATCGATTTAGTGTGAAACATATCTGAACACATCATTTATGATTGTCTCGACTTTCGACAACAATCGAATCCCAACAAGCTTTGAAATGTGATTTGGAACTGTCAAATCGCATCTATAATGCGCAATGATCAGGGCTAGAGAGGCTATATACTTTACAAAAGTATATAGCCTCTCTAATCAGGGCTAGAGAGTTTGGAGGGCCGTGCCTGCAACTATGTAGCCTACGCCAATAAGAAGGCGGTGGGAATAAACAAATATGGCCAGACTTTCCCGATTTACAAACCGTTTTGACAAAAACAAATCAGTAGGCGCCAAAAAAAGCTGCACGTAACCTGTTGAAAATTAGAACTAGAGAAAAGATAAAACTAAATGAAAAGCGCGGGCCTATAACTACGTTGATCAAAATGTTACAATGTTATTGACGGTTTTCTTCCAACCTTTTGTCAGCCATATTGCATCAATTTAAAAGCGCATTTTACTGTTACAGTAACATTTTACTGTTACTGTTACATTTTGCTGTGTCGAATATCATGGTGAACAATACTCGAAACGTTCCAGACTGAACTGGTTTGGCTAACCGTTCCACACGGAACCGGTTTGGCCAATCGTATCCCAGCCCCATGATGTACTAATATTCATCAAGAATTTGCAAATTCTTGATCCTCGAATCTCGAATCCTTTCATGTTGTAACGAAATGTTCCCGGAGCCAATTGAAATGATCTCCACTGTGGGTAGAACTTTGCTCATGTTACTCTTCAGGGTTGTCCTAAGATCGGATCACGTGTTAGCATTGTTGTGATCAGACAACTTATTGCGTCAAGTATGAGGATTGGTAACAGTTGATGTGATTCAAGGCCCATTCACAATGCGACGCTAACAGTTACAACAACGTTAACACCAACACTTACGCGTTAAATGTTTTGGCTTCAACTACCACTAAACATAACGCTAAGATATGCGTCAACATGAAAGCTCGCAAACTCCAAGGTTTCATGTTGACGTTACTGTGAAACAGAAGAATCAGCCAATAGGAACCTTCAATATCTAAAAAATTAGAGCCAAAGTGGCGGGTAAACCGAACTACCTGGATTGGTCAACAGATCTATTTTGACGGTTGAGGGAGCAGTGACAATGGAAATAACCTCGAATTCTGATTGGCTCTTAATTGTGTGCTCTTTTTTAATGTTGGTGTTCATGTAAACAGACTGTTTGGTTCAAAGTTTGCATTATACGTCATGCGTCAGTGTTACATGTTGACGTTAGTGTCGTGTTGTATTGTGAATGAGCCTTCAGAGTGATCCGCAGATTAGTTCTTTCCCCTCACCCCGTGCTCCTGATGAAGTACCCTCGCCTGTGCAGGGAAGACTTCTAGAAACTAAACCTTGTTGCTGCAGTACTTGGTATCGCATTACACCTCTTGCAGGGCCTCGTGCTAGCTCATTGCTGATTGGTCGGTGTAGTCACGTGTCGCCCGTGGATGTGTACTTGAATCTCTCATTAGATGTTTTTTTTTGTAATGATCTTGATATGAGTATGTTTGTAAGAATGACTTGTGATTGTTGAACTACGAGTTATAATAATGTTGTTCATTATATTATATTTATGTTATTTGTGTAATAGTCATAATTATGTATTTGAAGATCCTGTATTTAACTGTGAATGAATATGTAAGAAATTACCCACTGTTAGCTAATAAAATTATGATAAAAGGAATGGTGTATACATTATTTCTTAAAATGTGAAGGTTTTTTGTTTATATTAAATAGTTCATTCGTAACTATCTAGATTCCTGAGCCCTTACCATGCCTGTCAATTGAAAAAACGTCCTAGGCATATACCTATAGCTCAGAGATACTAGCACTTCGATTGGTTAAACCATGAGAACTGAATACTATGACCAAGATGTAGTGATACTAGCATTTGTGGTTCCTTTCGGTCAAATCATAAGTGAACGGTCCATTTGCATGTCGCGAAGTAACGGAACATTGCTTTCTGTTGAAACGTACAGCACGTGATTTTCATAGAACGGGTACTATTACCACTGAAAAAATATAGGGCCTATGTACATATAGGCCTATACACTGAGATATATTATATATATATATATATATATATATATATATATATATATATATATATATATATATATATATATATATATATGAAGAGAGAGAGAGAGATACATATTATATAGATAGGCCTATATATACCACACACGTGTCTATTCGAGAGAATAATGAAGTATTATTTGTTTAAATAGGTATTATTCTATTTTCAATCACCCTTCAACAGAGTCCCAGAGAGTCATGTCCCTAAACTCGAGGATATTCCCCTGATGTCACGGCCCCCCAGACTACCAGACTGCCTCTGCTACCAGGTCAAGCAAATTTGTGACGCTTTCAAAATGTCTCCAAGACATAAAATCCGGATCACAAAGTTGTGCGCTGAACTTTTTTTATTGTCTTATTTAATCTCCGGTTTCGGTATTCAAAAGGAAATGAATACGCAGCTCGGAGTTGGGGTCGCGTTAAACACTTGGAAAAGTTTTCACAGAATCTGATCATCATTTACTGCCGTTTAGATAAGCTGGAAAACACGTAAAAAAGAAAAGAGTTCAGTTTAAGGGAGACAGGTTGCGAGATTGGATGGCTTTATCGGATGATTGCGTCATCGAGAAGCTCACTTCTTTTTTCATGTTATCGTCCGGAGAGATGGATATAGGCCTACGATGAAAATAGCTAATTAAAATATATATTATGATGGTACTACAATAATAATGATATTGATAATGATGAGAATAATTTTGATATTGATACGTTTTATTTATCCATTCATTATTTCTCTCAAATTAGTTTAATGAAATATTGAATTTTTGAAATATATTGAAAAAATATATATAATAATAAATAATATGATACCAAATATTGAAATGATTATACATGATAATCATGTAGTATTGAAAGGAAATAATATTATCATATTATAAAAGGACCACTTTTTTGGAGAGTTTAGAACATTCAGTGCTCAATTAGTGTCCTCGATTGCCACCAGTCCTACATATTGGTGCTACCATAAGGTCTGTTTGTTTGTTTTGCACCAGCTGAACTAAAGTGTAGCTGGTGTGAAAAGGAAGTACGTCATATTACGGGTTTTGTGCAGGAAATGATACCGAAATGATGAGGTACAAACAAATATGAAATTGACGATTTTTCGGTTCCTAGACGCGAATTTTGAAATGGAAGCAGACCCGTTGATGGAGAAAGAGATATTAAATATCATGGAATGTGATCAATGAATAGTAAATATTCAATAATGACAACCCTTATTCGATTATATATTTTTTAATTCTCATTAACACGAATTTAAGCGTCAACAACTAATGAGCCAGCAAAGCGTCCGCCTACAACTTGATTTTGGCGCCTGCCATCTTGCACTGAACTAAGCACACCAGCTCCGTAGCTGGTGTATAACTACCTGAACTAGTGCAAGTGAACCGGGACAAACAAACAAGAAAGTGCAGCTTGGTGCTGAACCACGGTTACAAACAAACACGATTGTGCAAGAACTGAAGAACCAGTTCAGCTAGTGCAGGACAAACAAACAGGCTTATAGTCCCGAGAACACATCTTGTGCATGAGGGGGAAAAGGGTCAATGGGGGAGGGTAGAATCACTGTTTCTCGATAAAGTATATGGAAGCATCGGTATATGGAAGCACTAATTGTTGAAATGATGGCAATGTAGGGCACTACTTCAGCACTGAATGTTCTGAACTCTTCACAACTAATGATCTTGTTGTGATAACTTGAAGTGATGCCAATTTCACGAACCTGTAAATCATTTCATTATTCATCCCATAACGTCTGAATTCTCAGTAATTTTATTTCATCTCATTATGAAGACAGTGATCGAGTGCAATTTGGTTCCACTTGACTTGATCGAGAATTGAATGGGATTCTTACAAATTATGTCACTTAATATGTTCGATTGACAGCACCAAGAAGGCCGTGGAGAAGGTGAGCTGCTATGACAACGGCACGTGCAAGCTGGCAGGAGCCTGCCCAAAGACCATATTATCTAAGAGGACGCAAAAATAGTCTTGTTTAGGCTTGGCCACATTGCTCATTAACACTACCTGTCGCACTGGAGTGAATCAGAAGATAGATATCTGCTTTACCGTCAATGTCCAATGCGTTGGCCTGTAACACCGAACTTGTCGTAATTATCATATCTTGATCTATTTACACACATTTTCTAAGATAAATAGTGAGGATATATACCACTGAACATGTATTTAAATTGGCCTATAGCCTTGCTGTACCCACATTTCCGTATTCTATTAGAATAAAATTACTTCGCTTTTGCCTGGATACCATTGTGACAGTACAAAGCTTACAGGTCTTATTTTATCATTAAAATCCTTTCTTTCATTTCCCATACTGTTTCCTCTAATGTAATCTGTGATTTAAAACTGTATGTTAACTTTAATTAATATGATCACTTTAGAGCACGATACAGTATGAGTGGTATTTATTTTAACTTCACTTTTTTGTCATATATTGTCATTTTCTTAAATTCTCATAGATAGCAGCTAGTGCAACTTTTTACTTTTCATTCTGAAAGGGTTGTACTTGGAGGTCGTTGACCAATAGCAACCCTTCAGCAAGTGTACCGTTGTTCGACACCTCAAGACGCCGTCACTGGACCTTACTTCGTTTCTGTCTGTCTAGTACAGCAGGTCGTTTGTCGACAATTTTATTATTTTTAGTACAGGTCAGTCGAGTAGGCCTACTGACGCCTTGTACTGAGATTATTATCATTACTATTCTCAACTCCGTCTCTGTCTGCCGAGAGCAGCAGTTCGTTTGTGAACAGTTTTTTTGTATTAATAAATAGGCCAGTCGAGTACTGCCGCCTTTTTTTGTGTAATTTGATGATCACACATTTTATCATTCGTATTCATTACTACACAATCCTAAGTGAAATACATCCATCATAAAAATATCGCCTGCACATCAAGAACGAACCAAGATTCTAGAACACACACTTTAAGAACACAGTTCCAGTACAGCTTCGGTATTGTTTATTTTATTATTGTCTTATTTTTATTATTAATATTTTAGCCTGCCTAAATTCATTTTGCCATTTTAAATTCACTTGCTTTCATTCAATTAATATTTATCAAATCACCCTCGTAGTATTATTCAATTCAGACGGTTAGCTACCGGAGGGGTTGAATAATCACGCTATCTTTTAAAGTAATCTACCGAATTTCATTTTGTTTGTCTATTTTCTTTTCTTTTAATAAATTTGCTTTTTTACTTGATTTCTCGCAGATTACATTCACCTTTATACTGATAGGTAACCCGACATGTTCACTATATTCTTACCGTCCTAAATTCACTGCTATTTTACCTTTAATTAATCGTTTCTCCTTGTCACCTAATTCAATTTATGTTGTGTTTGATCTGGGGATTGAACATCACAACATGGTTAAAACACTCGATAATAATACAGATAGCGACGTCTCGTCCATTCATGATGGAGCTATAATATTCCATGAAATAACTTCTTCCGAAGAAAAAGAAGAAATTGGTTAATTATGTGAATCAGAGAGAGTGTGGAGAAATATTCGTGCTGACCTACCAAAGATATAATTCACTCCACTCCGATACGCGCGCTAGCATCGTTCTGTCGTCGCGGCTCAGTTTTCCATGCGTCTTCTAATGTAGTAAGATAATAAGGTCTTTGGCCTGCTGTTAGAAAGCCGTTAGAAAGTAGGCTTTTATTTTTGTAAGGACATCGGAACGTGATAGAAAATCATTGTTGCCCAATTGAGGCCATGTATGAAATGTAGGATCGTTCGGACGGAGAATCACAATTGAGCGATCTCAGAATACAGAAGACTGATTAGAAGAAGATAAAACATGCAACAAACAATTAATCTTGAGGTAATAATTTCTGGGATGGAAAGCAATTCAAGCTATACATGGGGAAGGAAGACGATGATTTTCCTAAAATATCTCATCATTTTATCTTGTTATTTTCTTTTTTTTTTTAATTCTCTCTTCTCTGTTACTGTATTCATAATAATATTGGAAATTTTTTTTCCGATTTCTTTCATATTGATTGTTTGAAACAATTCTCACTTTTTACCCATTTTCATTTTCCATTCATTTTCATTCAGAATTTCCCAGCAGGAAGCTCCAATGAATAATTTGTAATGCAATGTAAGGAGATGATATCAGAAAAAGATATTAATTTCAGGGATGAATCGGATCTTCTGATTCCCAAAACCATCGAGCACTTAGACTACAATTATATAGATTGAAATAATAATAGGCATAAGTCTTTATTCTATATATAATGAATTGGTCAAGAGACTAGTAGGCCTACGACACAATGATAACTAATAATAACTTGGGGAATTGATGGAGAAGTGTAATGAATAGGATCCCACAATAACACATAATAACAAATGACGATATAACAAATTAATAATTCTGATGGTCCAACTATAGAATATCTAATTATGTTATAGACAACATAATGTTTTCTTTATGTCCAACGTTAATGGATAATGTTTAATTTAATTTACATTATGGAGACATTCTGAAATTTTCTATTATACGGAAAAAACAATCTCATCAGATTGTCGAAACAAAGCTTCTATTTGTCAACCGACTGCGAGTTGACTTTCATCTAGCTCGTACAAATCACAAAAGAAGTGTCTTCAATTACTAATTACTGATAATCTCTTTTCGTTATACGTTCCATTTCAAAGAACACTTCTTCAGCTTAGGCCTTTGAATGTATGTGAGAACAAAGAGCTTGTGCTACATTCCATCCAACAACGCAGACTACAGTCGACGTAATAACATGCTAATTACGAGAGATGACGACAGCAAAGATCTTTGTGTTCATCTCATTTCGTTTGCTTTACTCGCAAATAAACGAGTTGATTCCTTGCGCTTGACTTACCGCAACTAACATCTACCAGCTACCTCTTCGCAGATATATTAATAACTCTCTCGAGAGCTTGTTTTTCTTATGACTAGTCTTATATTAATTGAATCAGAGAGCATATGAAATAATTGGAAAACAAATTCTCAAGCAAAGTTTCCACCCGTTCTCAGCAGTCGTACAATATTTTCTTTCTAGTGCCAGATTATAACTTTATAATTGCGTTGGAAAGCAAACGAGAATAAAATGCCTTTTGAAAGCTATAGTAATTATTCCGTTTTGTATTTAATCTTTACAATGCAGTTCAGTTTACCGCATACTTAACCCGAAGCCAACTGGTACAGCATTACATTTATATAAGAATGAGTGTTCTTCGCTCGTTTTCAACATTTCAAACATAACATTCTGAAAATGTTCTTTCATTAACTAGTAATTGTGAATATATATATATATATATATATATATATATATATATATATATATATATATATATATATATATATATATATATATATATATATAATTGTGTGTGTATGTATACAGTATACACACACACACACACACAATTAGTGTTATCGTCGTGCCAAGTCTTAGAATTGATGCACTGATAGTATCCGTTATGTTTGCGTCAGTTTGTGGGGCGGGGGGCTCAAATTCACCCCCCCTCAATTGATTACTGTCATTCTGAATATCTGTCAAAATTTAGTGCTCCATTACTGCTACACCTCTGCAAAGTTTCAGAATTACTGCAATGAAAATTTCGAAGAAAATACCGTTCGGTTGGGTAACCGTTGAGAAAAGAATAGCAATTTTTTGAATCACCATATTAAGATGATCTGAAAGGGGAAAATTGTTCACCATTGCAAAAGAATTCCTCGGAAAAGCTTGAAATGATCACCAAACACAGAGTAATAATACTCATTTTCACGCCATTTCATTTGAATTGGCCGTGCCGCATCGGAGGAAAAATGACCCTACATCTGGAAAGTTGATTGCGTATGCGAGATGAGATTTGTATTGAGTTCAACAGGTAAATTTCATATACGCAGTCAATAAGAGCTGCATAATAGAGGTATTGAAAGACTTTACTCGATAGTCTCAAAAACAGTTGTATGCAGATATCGAGTGCATAGATTCAAATATCTCACTCATTTTACAGATGGAAATGGGCGCTTGTCTCGCCTAGCATATTATAGCACATATTATAGAATGGAAATATAGACAGGTATTAAATTTTCAACATCTTCTGGCTGGCATGAGAATAGTATGGATTTCTCCGGATACGTCAATGGAAACTTCATTTTCGCTGTAAAACCCACCTGGCTGATGTTGAAAAACACCATAAAACTGGCAACTGGGCTTGTTTTCATAGCCTAGTCGCTTGCTAGTTACGTAGCGTAATGGCTAATACGCCTCCAATCATTGATGCTTTCTTTCTTTCTCTCTTGAGATACTTCCATGGATTTTTCTTATCTCTCTTCGCGATTATACTATTTTCTCTTTCCTAAACATCGAACTCTTGATATAAAATCATTGTTGCCAATCAAGGCTAGGGATGAATTATTGACATTTTGGAAGCGGTACCTCTTGGTTGTTTCAAGACTCAGAGGCGGTCTTTTGTCACCAGATTGATAACTATATAACTCTGGACTATTAAATTTCAGAATCAATCATATTTTTTCTGATATATATTCATATATATATATATATATATATATATATATATATATATATATATATATATATATATATATATATATATATATATATATATGTTGTCTATAAGTTTCACGTTTTTCCACTTACTTGATATGCTCTACTCTCGCGACGTTTCGGGAAGATTATACTTCTCATCATCAGGCTCTCCAACCGATCACACGTGTGATCGGTTGTATAATCCTGAAATTTGGCAACAAAATTCCTCCATTTGAATCAGTTTTGCTTCATGTGGTTTCACACCATTCAATACTTATCTGACAGTGAATGAATACCAACATGCGGGAAGATAGACGACTTAATTGTGAGACATTTTTTTTTTAAGTGACACGAATAGGGTGAAAAAACATTCCCAAAATTGAGGACATTGATATATCTGGTGGATATGGTGGATATGGCTTGAGTAGCCTATTGATGGGATATAAAATTAATACATTCCAAATCATCTTCAGCTGATATTCCTTTCACATAATGTGTGAGATTTTGGTTTCGATTCCCTGTTGAACGCAACAGAATATAAATCATGCGCACGTGTTTCATAGGAAATAGGCCATATGTTTTCAATAATCGAAATCACATTTATATGAAAAAATATAAAGGCCTACGTAATAAATAGTTATAAATATTTTTTCTCTTCTCGAAACTTTTACATTCAGTTGTTAATTCCAGTTCGCCAGGATTAGCCCACTCCTAAACTAGCGGAAATTTCTCGGGTGAAAAACTTCTGAATGACGAAACCGAAAACAAAACGACTCTTGGGATTCAAATTGTGTTTAAATTCTTCCGAATCCGGGCCGAGTTCGTCTAAAAGTCGGTCAGTTTAGAACTTGAATCGAGCTCGGGCGAACATTATAATAATATATATGCTCTTGGCTTACTATATACTTTATTCAGCATAATGAATAAATTATAAGTTGAGCTCGGGAACAACGAAGTGACTTTAAATATACTCTTTTTTTATTCCTAGTATGATTACACAACTTCGTGAATTCCACATCCTTTGTGGCTCTTCAGAACCAATTACTGACACTTCTCGTACGTTCCCAGTGGCGTATATTTCATACGCAGTGGGAACACTGCCATAGATTATCTGCTGGTTTATACACCAGTGGCGTTATCATATATATATATATATATATATATATATATATATATATATATATATATATATATATATATATATATATATATATATATATATATATATATATATATATATATATATATATATATATATATATATAAACATACATATTCTCTGCATACATACAGTAAACCGTCTCAGTTTGGGTACACATGTCCACCCCACGAAGATAATATCGGACAATGTAATAAGTTAAGTGTGGGGCACGTTGACTGATATCAGAGTATTTCGTTATTTTTTGTGTTTAGCATAACATCTTTCCAAACGAAAAGACAAATGGGTTTCCCAGAAGAAGTCAAAGAAGATGAATAACCAAGCACGAGGATATAAATCATCATATTGATCCTTGAAGATGAACTCACGTAGTAATGCCGGACAATAGCTAGCGAATGAACCGCAGCCGACGTCGGTAGCTCCGCCTGCCACCGCTAGACCGCGCGATCCACGGCGCCGTGCTTGGTCAGCACTCTCCTTCCTGAAGCAGGATTTACATGACGCGCTGTGGATGCGGAGCGTACTTCATGAGGGTTGTAAGTGCTCCCTAGTGGTATTCAGGGATGTCGCTAGGTTTTTTGTATTGGTGAGGGGGGGGGGGTGGAGGTGACATCAATAAAATGACCGCCCAGCTGGACACCAGCCGCAAGCTAAACGGGGATCTGGAGCACCGCAGTTAATTTTTTGAAATATATTGATTTTTGAGTGTTTTTTTCGAATAACAAGCAGTTTTGAAGACCAAAGTAATTGAACCAATATGGACATTTCCAAAGTTATATGAATTATTTCAATCATTCTGTACATTTTCGCGATTTCTTTCAGCAAAATATTTTATTGTGTGTTTATTTGTAGGACAAAATATATGAATTCTTTTGAATGGAGGATATATTATTGGTGGGGCGCAAATGTCGATTCGTAGGACGCACATCTCACTTTGGTTCCTTTATAACGACGTCCCTGGTGCTATTATTATTAAAGGACATCACAACACTGAACCTAGATTCTTACGAATAATGACGATATTCATTCCCCTAATTTTAGGGAAAACTAGAAATCAATATCTTGATTCAAGAAATTAAAATTATTCCATCTCTCCTCTATATGGTCCGTTTTTTTCGGAGCTGTGATGTTTCTATACAGAGATCGATTTACGGCATGACTCATGTTTTCTGGAGGACAAACAAATGATCTACAATTTCTTATGCATATGATGGTTTCTGGTTTTCCCCAGAATTAGGAGAGAACCATCGACATTATCAATTCAAATCTGGTTTTAGGGTTGTGATGATTTTTATGGAAACAGAACACAATATCTGCTAGATGTTTGTTTGAAAGTAAACAACTTGTGAGGATCCGCACAGATAGCTCAGCTCAACTCTCGTCCGCGGGCTCCGATTGGCTGATATTATAATACGGCTGATCCGCATACTTCCCATTACGCGGATCCGCACAGATATGCCGCGTCATGTAAAGCCAGCTCAACTCAGCCTGTTCGCTTTCGCAGCTTTACGGAAACTCCCATACGTGAAACTTTTTATCCACTTTTATTGGACATTTCCTTACATTTTAGAGCACTGGGAGTTTTTCCTATATAGGCCTATATATATATATATATATATATATATATATATATATATATATATATATATATATATATATTCAACTCCCCACTGTTACCTGTCCACTAGCTCCACCTTCGAAGGGAATACTTCGCACATGAGGGAAAGTGATGTCCAGGAGCATATCGTGAAAATAAGTTCGGTTATGTACAAGTGAAATGCGGACGGCATCTTGGTGCACACTCCAACACTATCCCAGCTACAAAATTCCTAAATTGGGGACAATTAGAATGAAATTGAACAGTTTGAAGAAAGCTGGTTCTCAAATGTTGTCTACTTCATTTTATTTCATTCTATATTTCATTATAATTTTCATATGTCCATATATATTCCTCCATATATCAATTCAATTTCCTCTAATTCTTCAAATAATTAATTGTATTCATATTCAATGTTGTACGGCGTCCAAGTGACCATTTTGGCTCCAGTGTTTGTTTTCAGTATCCATAATTATAATGATGTATGATGAAGTGAAAGCATATTTTCACACCATCTCCAAAATTCTCACTCACACAGAATATAGTTGAGCTTTCTCTAAAAAAAAAATATATTCACCTATTTTATGATTCAACAATGAAAGTATTGACAGTAGTTATATCTTGTTCAACCCAAATCTTCAATTTTTATAATCCGAATGAGAACACATTGAAGAACACATGAGAACACATTGAAGAACACATGAGAACACATCTAGAACATTGAGAACACAATCAAAAGTTGAGGAAAAAAGAGGAGAGAAGAAAAACGAATGAGAGAGAAATAGAAGGAGACGACGACGTCTGCTCAACAAGCTGAAAGCTGTTATTCGGAACGCGTAACAAGAGAAGTTCAACTAAATTGTTACTTCCGACAATTCAATTCTGTATTGTTATCGCTATGGAACCCCTATGGCTATACATATTAACACTTAACCTATATATCCTGCTGTTCATGATTCTACACCCACTATTCCAGTACAATAAAACATTCACAGGAAAAAAAAAGAGAACTCCATTTTATAGAATCATGCAAATATCATATGGATTGACAAAAACAAAAACAGTCGACCGCATCGGTATAAAAATAAAAATACAGCGGACATTTTTATTATAACCCTAATATATTCGACTAGATTACGTCATCAATTTCAGGCTATCTGTTCGGGATGTTTTTATTCTCTCCACACTGCTCCCTGGCGGTGATTATCAGAACGGACAGCGAGATGACAACGGTCCAGGTCGCATGAGGCTGTTGAATATTCACAAACCGTCTGCACACGAGATATGCTGGCTCCGAGCGACCGTCTCTTCTATCTCACAGCACTAGCATACGGGTATTTCGAGCCTTCATATCTCCCGGTCACTTGAATTCACGAGATAATTTGCAGGTTGCGAGCGACCCTCCCCCGTATACTACACCATTATCACACGGGTGGTTCGCGCCTTCAAATCTCCTGTATATCATTTGTATCCACAAGAGAAAGTCCCGATCGACTGTTCCCCCTATCCTACAGCACTAGCGCACGGGTGGTTCGCGCCTTCAAATCTCCTGTATATCATTTGTATCCATGAGAGAAAGTCCCGATCGACTGTCCCCCCTATCCTACAGCACTAGCGGAAGGGTGTTTCGCGCCTTCATCTACCGCACGTACCCCAGCCACGCAGCATGTATGTGGCAGTAAGGCAATCAACAACCCGACTATTGTCTGATTAAGTCACGGTTTATGAGCCTGGAGGCTAGAGATAATAAGCCGGATCCTGTCAGGATGCGTGCGAGGCTAGTTCAAGGAACCACAGGAACAGACAGGACAGAAGCACCGGAATTATTCGAAGTGGTTATTTGTCGGACCGGAAGTGGACTTTGGATTGGTTTTAGTTTGGAGAGTAAATGAGTTAGGTTATAGTTGGTTTAGGCCGCCTTCGTTAGCTCAGTCAGCTGAGGCACGCTTCAGACACTGAAGCGAATCGTTGAATCCCGCATAAGGGAAGGGTTTTTTTCTATACGTCCTTCCACTCATCATCACTTCATAGTTTCACATTCACCTACTCATTCGTAACCCCGTATAACCTAGCTGTTGGTGGGGTCGTGAAGCAAACAATAATCAAGCAACTTTTAGTTGGTTTAGGTTAGTTTGAATTGGTTGGGTTCATGCCTGGATTTATTTAGGTCAGTTTAAGCTGCGTTCAACAACAACAACAACAACAACAACGCCCGTATTTTGTGACGTAGGCTAATGGTCTGATGAACAGTGGCTGCCATAATTATTTGTTTCTTTCTCGAATACATTGTTATTGTTTTACCATGACTTTGGCTGATAGTCGTCTGGGTATACGCAACTCTTGCTGATTCCTGGTGCAGCTAGAAAACATAAGGGTGAACTGTTAGATGTTACAAGTTTGCGAGGTGAATAAAATTTCAAATAATATAGTGGTTCAGATTATTGTGATCCTTGACGTTCACTTGAAAGAGTAGTGTACTGTTTCTTTCGATGTGTAAGGAATATTCTCTTCAGAGGACACTTGAAAGTGGACGGGAGAAATGCAGCGCGAAAGAATTACGTGCATTAATTTCTTTATTATGTATGAGAAGGTTATAGTGTGATTTGAATCATGGTGACAGCACATTATGAGTCCTGGTTGCACAGCTCTGGAAAGCTGTTTCATGTATGTTGTATTATGATAACTTTAATCAAAGGTCATAACCTGCTCTCAGGAAGGATTGTTCAATCCGTCATAATTAGAGACAGGATGGAAAGCGAATGTCTCCCATCACTATTGATGTATGATGTGTGTATTCAAATTGATGTACGTACAGTCTGGATGCATTTCTAACTGGGCAAACGCAGAATATGCGTTGTGAGATGAGCGAGTTATCCATATGAAGTATACTCGAAAACTCTACACACCTCTACACCATAATTTATTACGTTATTTTCCTCGAAACGGCTGATCCAAATAGCATACGATCCTTAATGATGTGTATCATTTTTGTGTTTACAATTGAAGAAAATTTGAATTATATTAGAGAGATTTTATTTTTCAATTTTTTCCGTTAGTCCAATCTCATAGGGTTTTTAGAAAATTTGAGATGATGTTTCTAAAAAATGGTTCAACAGATTTAACTCAAAAACGGAATAGTCATAAGTTGGATAAGTTTGCCTTTACAGAAAAAGTTTCATGTCGATCGGTCAAACCCTGCGACCTGTGCAGTGCCCACAAACAAACAAACAAACAAACAATCGAAAAAGCACAGACGAAGAGTAGGATGTAAATCTTCGCTAACGCTCATCTGAAAACAATATGAAAAGGAAGAATTTACCCAGTTCTCGCCACATCGCTGTTTGAGTCCGGCGCGTGCAGTGACTCTGTATTCTCGTGCGGATATCCGGTGTAGTTTAACGACGCGTCAACGACTCGCACTCGTTACACTCACACACAATAGTGATTCGACTTCGCTTCCTCTCGCCGCGGAAGTAATCTTCTGATATCGTCACGTCGGTACGTGGTCACGTGGTCACGGTCACTTCCGGTTTGAACAGGTTGGCCAACCGCACATGAACGAACTGAGGCGAGTGGACCAGCGGCTTTAGTACACTGGACCGTCATTCAGGAGACCCGAGTTCGATATCCCTCATGATCGACCATCCTGGTAGAGGTGTATCGTGGTTGTGTGTTATTTCGGTTCATACTGGGACGGTTCCTAAAACACGCTGTACACGATCAACATCAACCGTCAACATTGAAGGTCGTTAATATTGATGAGATAATAGAGCATGTTCAATTCTCTGCAACATGTTGACGGCGTCTATAGGTAAGACCAGACTTACGGGTTATGTACTAGGTGTCAACATGTTGAGTCAACATCTTGACGGGTAAAAGTTGATCGTGTACGGCGTGTTCTAACAACAGGCCACGATCAACTAATTCCCATTATCCAGAATGAGTGATAAATTACTTCCCATCTCATAATCCCATCACCTCATTCTTTATTCAATGACTTCAATAGATCTGTTATCAATACAGTATATGAATAGAAGAGAAAGATACCAATCGAAAAGCAATCCATTTCATAAAGATGACCGTGAAGACAGCTCATTACTAAAATGATATCACGAATCATCACTGATCATTATTATCATTTTCTTTTCAACATCGGAACGTGATACAAAATCATATTTCCGCACTTGAGGCTATGGTTGAATTGTTTGAAGAATATCATGCTACCATATTTTTCAACGATATTTAAATTACCCAATATATTGAACATTAACTTTTACAAAGGGACTGCCCTGTCTGTGATCATACTTTTCTGTCGCAAGATGAAATACTTCAGTTTACAAAAGCTAGGAAAACATTGTGAGTTCAAACCGTTCTTTTATATATCCAGACATGACCGTTTTTTGTATTGAGAGAAAACCAAATACAAAAAAATGAAAAACACAAAAAATGAGAAACTTTGCACAGATTTTCCTAGGCTCGTTCCCAACGATTTTTCTGTGACTTGACGAAAAATGAGCGCATAAGTTACAATATAAAACGAAATGGGATTGCTAGTGTTTTGTGAGAAAAAAATATCATTTTATTATCTCCACTATTCGGACATGTAATAAAAAATCTCGTTTATATTCTGAGGATAAAACAGCGAAACGCTCGGCAATAACATCTCGGAATATCGTGGCGTTGCGTTGTGATTGCAAGGGTCATTAGTCAGCTGAATGACCTACACCGTCACTTGTTTCTAGCCTCTGAGGCAGTTTCCTAGCAACAGCTGGCGTGGGAACCCGCGGGAAACTTGACGGAAACTTGACACAGGTTTCTCTGTCAGCCACTCACACAGTGTGGAGAAAGGACGGAAAGGAATGTGGTCGTTAAGCAAGTGGAATCAGAGTCGATCAAGTAGCGAAGCTAGAGCTGAAGAAGGTAGAACTACTTCATAGGCTTTGCTTGGAATTATCATCGTTATCGTACCTTGGACCTGATTGGATGTTTCCAAATTCAAAGATAACCTATAGGGATGGGATAAGTTGGGTTCGGTTTCAGTCTTCTTAAATGTTTCTCTCTTGTATTATGCTTCGATTCAATTGATACGAAGGTTTATACTCCATTTATTCGGTAAACGATTTATATTTCACGATTGATTCTGCAATAATTGAAGCGATTTCATCTCTTGCGTTGGGCCCTATATTATAAGTGCAAAATGAACTCGCTGTCGACGCGGATACTAACAATACGGGATTATGAAGCGCGTCCGGCCAGTGCTGCCGCGACCGATGCACTGCGGGCTGCGTTCAGGGGTGAGTAATGATGACGCTACGTGATTGTTTGTGGCGCTGTCACGTGTCCGTACCACGAATCGTGTCCCCCGGTGGCTAATGTAGACACTAACTACACGTACGGTGTGAACGCGGCTCCAGTGTGGATTCTAATTCGATCAAGTTTATTCTGATTTTTTGTTTTTTCGTCATGTCCGAGTTGCTATCTATTGCAGAGGACTTCCATCGCGTTACATAAATTATACTTGAATGTAATTTTCGTTGTGAAATGAAAGTAAAAACAGTTAAGGGATGATGGGTGGAGTGCATGGAGTCAACAAGGGGTGGTCAGCGTAGGGGCAAGGGGGAAAAGTCCTATTAGATATGACGTATCATAAGTATTCATAGCACTATAGTAAATATAAGATAATATATGATTCTAATTGATAGAGTGAATGCCTAATTATGCTGATTACGGTATATCACAATTCTTTTCCCGATTATATAATGATGACCTTCACATCAGCTATCAATGGAAATAAATAAACATAGCCCAAGAGACTCAGCTCAAAGTGGGGGAAATCAACATCCATTTGTTTGGTTTACTGTCAATACCTATGCTGGTATAATGTCCGGGAATATCACATAATCGGTGATACCTTTGACGCATTACGGACTTTGTAAACTGAAATACTTCCATCTGCAGCGAGAGATTCCATCGTCTCGTCAAGAGTACTTACTCATCCTCAGCCTTCATCAGGAGACCATGGTTGTGTACCGCAATTTCGATACTGATGAGAAGATAAAAAATAATACTCGTGTCTATGTAGGTAGATCTGTATCAATATCACCTGTAGCATTTCAATAGAATCGGTATGATTAACGATAGCAAATACGAACACAATTGATTATGATATATAAATGGCTACAATAATCCACGATCAAACATTTGTGAAGTATATATATATTGTATTTTCACGAATAAAAATGGCGATGAATGATAAAGAGAATATTCGAAATATTATCACAAAAGTGACAATTAAAGTACATGATAAAAAGAGTCACAAAAAGAGAAGTTGAACTGTCAATGTTGATGAATTGACGAAACTACCCCCACCCTCCTTCCAATTTTCATCCCGTATACCTCCACCTCCCCTTTCCCCATCCCCTCCTCCCCCAGAACTCCAGTTCACTGGCACTGCCCTCTCGTGTGTTCCCATAACAACCAGCCGTTGCGGACAGAGAGTTCTGCTGGCCCGTACCCAAGATGCATTGAGGGTTGCGTTGGTTCGCCGTCTTGAGATGGTGTCTCATCTCAACTCTGAATTACGTTCCATTTCCTGAGCTCTTTCCTTAGAACAATCTATTGCTCCTCTACCTAGTGTTGTTTTGTAGAAACTTGATGTAAACATCTATTTACATCAAATATTTGCATCTAAGATGCAGTGCATATTCCCATCCAAGATGCGATGGAAGTAAACAACTGCGCTAGGCTTAAAAAAGGATATTAACTGGTAATACAATTAAATGAAATGTGAATACTTATTTGTTTGTGAAGTGTGGACTTTTCACACGGGTTCGATTACATTTACAAATCGTCCAGATGTAAGTTACTTGCAATATAGCTTGCGTAATTATGAATTACTTCACAATTTAAATAATGCACAATTTTAACTCACTATATCGTTGTCTATTTCATAAGAAACTGCTTCAGACAACTGAGTGAACATAAACATCATTTTGTGTGTATTCGTAAGCAAAGCAAAATTGGTACATATTTTTACCATGGGAGGGATAGGAAAATGAGACACCATCTCAAGATGGCGAACCAACGCAATCCTCAATGCATCTTGCACGTACCCACAATGTCACATATTCACGGTCAATGACCGATCGTACTGGATTTCCGTCTAATCGTATCGCATTCAAACTGCTTCACACCAATCAGAGGAGTGTCTTCTAAACAAGTATATCCGTAATCAACAATCACAATATGTTACGTGACTTTTGCATGTAAAGGTTCGCTGTGAAGTAAAAATCGATGTGAAAATATCAAGTGTTACTGTTACATACAAGTGATATCCACACTTATGTTATGACATTCGAGTCACATTTCTGACAAATATTGTCTATACCTTATTTGATTCATTCGTTTATTGTTTGTTGTGAAACGTTGTTTGATAGCGAGTTGTTACATTCAAAACCTTATTTGCTCAACGATCCCACCAACATCTGGATTATTTGGGGCTAGTTAATGTTAGGGTCAATTAACAACCCATGATTATAGGAAAAGAAGGAAGCGAGGCAGAGATTTTCAGAAGTCAAACATGGCTCTATAGATACTAATACTGTTTGAATAATTCCGCCATCGGTACCCCTGTAAGTCGACAGCTTGTTCTATCATTGAACTGTAAAAGTCTTGAGAACGAGAAATAAAATGCGAAGTGCATTCCAAACGTATTGAATTCTTACAACACGTACCACAACATGGATATATCACATCGAGTATTATGAAATATTCATCGTGACAGAATAGTTTCGAACAATATCAAACTTTTAGTCCTTATATTGAGACACTTTTCAAAACCATTTCGAACACATTCCACGACATTGTATTCAAATTTATTGCAAACTTTTTCTGTTCGTCTACAATATTTCAAACTGTTTTATATTTATTACAAAATATATTCCTTCACATCCTGGATTATCTCTGTGATAGTGGTTATTGTAGAGTGAAGTACATTCTTCATTGTTCCACATTCTCCATTCTATCGGTGTTTTGTTAGATATCGAAGTGTCTATTCACAAAACCGGAAGTAGGTTTCATTTAAGTTTACTACAGGTTGTTTGTTTTGTTGGGTTTGTTCAGACTCGGTCAGTATGGGAATTGATTTGGTTCAGTTTGTTTGATTAAGGCCCGGTATTACGAATAATACATTTGTTGATTAAGCGATAATTAGTGGATTAGCATGTTATTGCCCTTGCTTACCAATGTTATTTTTGTACTGCAATTGATTATTTAGCTTAATTAAAACATTTTTATTATTGGTATTATGGGCCCTAGTTGGACAGATTGGGTTGACTGAGCTTAATTCAGGTTGTACGCAATAACAACAACAACAACAACGTTAGCATGTATTGATATACACCGAAGGTCCGTGAATAGAGGCTGCCGCTACATGTTCAATACACTCCATTTTATATTGCTCGTGATTAGAAGAAAAATGTGAGATACAACACACACCATGGACGCATTGTGATTATTCTCAAATTCGTGAACCAGATTCATTCGATATACTCAAACCTAGTGTGTGGATGATCTGTAAACATTGAACCCATACGAATCAATAGGGAACTACCGCCATGAATGCTCTTGGTGAATGATATCGAGAGAAAGTTTAATTTATACTGTATAGTAATTTATATACATCTATGGATGAGTACTGTATACCAATAGCTTGCTTAGTATGGTGATGTTTGAAGTGTTGTCACAGAAATTCGAACAATATCATATTACCAACACAGCCTGTAGAATGAAGGAAGACAACATAATACCAACATCTCATATTCCTTCTTGAATAGTAAACAAGTCCCAGTGAAGAATCGTTCGCTGGATTCTTATTTCAATTGAGTTGTTATTCATTGAGAGACTAGGAGATGCTATACTCTCGACTCTTGGCCTATTTATACAGCTTCGTTATGCTAATGTCGTCCTACCATTCTTCATTTCAGTATATGTAAATTACATGACGAGGTGCTCCTTGCGACCTTCTTGCCCGTAACTCGCCCCTTGTTTCAGACAATCCGCACGGCGCGTATGTTATTATTATATATATATATATATATATATATATATATATATATATATATATATATATATATATATATATATATATATATATATAGGCCTATATATATATATATATATGTTGGCGCCGAGTTTCCCTTCAGTCTGGAAGCTTTTATCTCGTTGTCCCCTTTCTCTACTTTTAGTGTTTCTACTCGGTCGAAACTGCATTCTTCTGTTATTCCGTCATATTACTCTACACGTCAGTACTCGTCAGTAGGCCTACATTATTATTGTCTTTACCCTTGACCTCTTCACTGATTTTCACATCATCCCTTCAGTTGCAATCTCGGTTTGGTCGGAACTAGACGTGTAGTTCTTGTTTTCGTCCCGGTTTCGGACACCCATTCGTCAGTGGCTTTTTTCGTTTATGCAAATCGCATTAGTTTTTCTACACGATATTCTGTGAAGATCTATTTAGTCAAATCACGCAGTATTATTCCGTTTCGTATCGTTTTCGTTCTTTACCGCAACCCAACCTAAACCTTACGTACGTATTTCTCCCTCCTACCCTCGTCTTCGCACATAGTGCATTCCTTTCAAGTGCATCGTGGCGACGCATCAAGACACACCGCCAAGGAGAAACTCGGGTATCGTGCTTTATATTTCAAACCCTATACAGTCCACTTATATCAACCCCAGTCGCCAATAGTCGTAGGATTATTACCATCCCGTGCCGCAAATAAATCCTGTTGGATTTGTCACGGCGCAAACAATATATATATATATATATATATATATATATATATATATATATATATATATATATATATATATATATATATATATATATATATATATATAATGATCATATATGTGGTTTCAGCTCACAGTTTTGTTCATATTTTCACTGATGAAGAGAACATATTGCGATAACAACAGAATAATACAATCATATGTATTTTGCATAAATATATAGCTAGAAAATATGTTTCCAACTTATCGAAATGGGCGCATTAGGTGATCCTGATTATAATTCTTCGTTCACTCTCATGATCTATCGTGGTCTATCACACACTAATCCGAAAAGATCAAAGAGTCGAATAATAATTACTTCATTTTTCCGGACGAACAAAAAGCCGATCCTGAAATGCAGCTATAGCGTATGACGCTCCCGTCACAAACATTGATGTACGCCTGCAGCTAGGCAACTTTGTGTGCACGCCTGTATTCGGGCCGCAGCTTTATGACGTCATTTCGAACGGGAAACGGAGGCGGAAAAACATGCAAATATCTCGTAGACACAACACACCGCCTTCCTACAACACGCGACACAAACGGACAAAGACGATAAGATGTTACACCGTGTTATTGCTGAGAATCGTAGCTTTCAGAAACAATAATGGTTGTATATTGGAGAAAAAAAAAATCGGAACAAAATGATGAATTTTCTCAATAACACGAGAGCAAAGAAAAAGAGAGATGAAAGAAGAAGAAGAAGAGGAAGAAGAAGAAGAAGAATAAGAAGAAGAACTAGATAATAAGAAGATTCAAGATTCTTTCTCCCCACTGTGAATGTTTGAATTGTTTTCTGACCCTGAAATTACTACCTTATTCAAGATTTTATTTGTTTTTTTAAATGAGTTATCATATTTTAATTATTTTTTGGGGTGGTAAGATCACCCTCGTGGTGCCCCGTTCAAACAATCAAGTTTCGATGTTATTTTCGAAAAAATACTAGGAAAACGCAGAATATGTGTTGTAAGATGAGCGAGATATCTATACAAGGTTTAATCAAATACTCTACACACCTTGATCATTGGATGATCGTTAGTAAATGATTTCCATCCCACTCTCATGAAGCTGTATATGTGTGTGTGTGGTTTCTGTTTAATTGTTTGTTTGTTTGTGAGCACTGCACAGCGTTCTTTAACTGCAGTGCTATAAAGTGCAAATCATTCACAGTACACTGACAAAACAAGAAACAAAAATAACAAAAGAGGAACAAAAGAAAGACCCAAAAGAACTAAAAAGTTACAAGAATTATCCCGTACGTTTCTCAAGAAAGTATACGAGATTTTCCCACGACACGCGACAAGACAGACAGACTGTCAGTCTCTCAGTCTGTATGTCTGTCTGTCTATCTGTCTGTCTGTCTGTCTGTCTGTCTGTCTCACACAGCTCAGCCAGGCTTCATATTGTTGTTTGTACAGAGAGTAACGAGATGTCATGGCAACCTCGCACGCAGCCACAGGACAACAAAGCCAGCCAGATGAGATATGACTCAACAGGATGTAACCATTCCGCGGTGTGCGACGGAGACAGAACATCGGGACGAAGTTCATCTCACTTCAACAAGCTATATACACGAGTGTTCGCAGACAAAGAACGGGGCGCTAACTGAAATGATAAAGGTCAGGAATATGGAAATCTAAAGAATTGTTGAACAGTAGTTATACAAGAGAGAGTTTATTTTTTCTCTGAAGAACTTTTCTATTCGGTCTGTAAATAAGGGTAATGTCTCTGAAAAGTTGGAGGTGATTTATTCAGCTATCTATTTAATTGAATTCCAAGTGGAAGTAGAAAGAGAGGCTTATCTCACGTGTTCTCGATCTTATTTTCCGTTTGTTTCAAACTCTGTAATTAATTGACTCGAAGTACGTGAATAACGAGCAACATTTGACTATATACATGTATATATTATCGTCTGCTGGAAAAGAGGACGCCATCTTGGATACATACAGGTATACCAGTCGGAGAAACAATGTTCTTTTGGTTCGGGAAATTACGTAACTGAGACTTATACTAATTATAGATAAAAAGCTTTCTGGATATATTATTTCGTGGGAAATAGATGAGACTCGGCCCTTCCACCAAAAAAGTGATTACCTGTGTAAACTCGGCCCTTCCACCGTCACCCATATAAACTTGGCCCTTCCACCGGAAGAATGGTTACCCGTGTAAACTCGGCCCTTCCACCGTTACCCATACAAACGTGGCCCTTCCACCAGAAGAATGGTTACCCATGTAAACTCGGCCCTTCCAAAAATAGAATGGTTGAAGCAATGTAAACTTGGCCCTGTCACCATGCAAAAGAATGGTGACCAATATAAACTTGGTCCATCCACCAGAAGAATGAGTAACCCATGTAAACTCGGCTCTTCCACCAAAAGAATGGTAACCCATATAAATTTGGTCCTTCCACCAAAAGAATGGTTATCCATATAAATTTGGTCCTTCCACCAGAAGAATAGTTAAACCCATGTAAACTCGCCCAATAGGATGACTACTCATAAAATCTTGGTCCTTCCACCAACGTAATGGCTGGCTTGACATGATGTCGCAGAGAAACGTGCCTCTTGCTTCATCACATCCTCAGAGTCTTCAAACGAGATGATTATAATCATCGGCTCATTTATGATATTGGGTTTAACGACGCACTGAAATGATGACTGAGACGTATTGGCGTCGGAGGACTATTGGAAGGTTACCCAATAGAGGTGTTGATAACAGAGAACGTGTAAAATATCATGAATACAAAATGTATAACCATATCAGCTCATTTGTGTTCAACATTATGAATTATCCAAGTGTATGCATACATTTAGCCAATTTGAAGAATTGAATTTATATTATATTTTGATGAATATGAGGACCAATTTTATGATCTGATAGTCAGTGGATTCAGCGATAGTTAGCTGATAGAGTTGGTATCCCCCTTGGCTACGTATGTTATTTTCGTACCCTAACTAATTGTTAGCTAATTGATACTTTACTGAGATAAGTTCGTAAAACCGGCTCTAAGCGATAGTTGATCGGTTAGATACTTGGAAGGTTTGTGTCGAGAAACAAATTTCTGACTTCCTCCACCATAACAACAGAGCTAACGGGCGGTCCAACACAGAGTGTGTGGATGTTTCATGCCATATGAATCAGTGCACATTGTTGTCGGTGCAACAATGAGTGCCGCCATTCAAGAGAAATGAGAGGAGAAACTGTGTTATTCTAGTTCTGGGTAGCAGAACACTGGCAATAGCCACTGGTCGGGTGATACTGTGGTCACAAGGATAACGGTAGAGCACAGACCCGAAGTCCAGTCACGTGAGCTCCCGAATGTACCCGATCTCTCCAATCCAATCGTAGAAAGAAGAGTACATTCAACTCACATATTATTTTCAGTGTCATCTAGTGGCCCAGTTGATGACGCCTGCTCATAAAAACGAAGAGACTCGATTCGAAAACATACAATTTTACTTTTTCTTGTTTTCTGATATTATATAAAAGTCTTTAGGTAGGTTATGGTCCCTCTGAAGTCTAGGCTAATGCCGGGATGGTTTGTACAATAAGTCACCCATGACTTCTTCCTTCCCACTATCCTTTCCATTACCCAAGAACCTTCATCTCATCATCCCATCATCTCATTAATCATCCATCCGACGCCATTCAGATCTGCGCTATCATAACAGTGCGGCGTTAAACCCAATATAAAAAAAGACTGCACTTCGGCTCCGCCCTACCTTTATCCTTGTGCAAACAGGCGCACCCCCACTGATCAATATTATGCCAGAACCAGAATCAACACTTGGTGCGAATGTGAAATCGAGTTCATAACAGAGAAGCATATTTGTGAAACCAAACTAATAAATAAATCTGCCTGACAGAAAGTTGGTATCGATAGCAACGGCAGTAATTCACAATCGCACGAATAAACAGCACAAACTTGTTATCAATCAATGAGAGTGATCACGATGTAATAATAAACAATATTGTCTATTTGCCGAAACAATATTAACCAACACAAACAAAATACTCATTTTGTGTATGTAATAAATTAGCAATTAGCTCGCGGATTGCGCTCCATTGAAAACATATAATTACTAAGTAATCATCCGAATAGCAACCTGATACCAAACCGATGTCATCAGAGTAATGTGCGCTAATTGCTGTGTAGGATCATTGCTCCACGCGCATGCGCACTGCACAGCGAGACGCCATATTACCACTGACTTGCAACAGACTATAAGTGACCACTAATCACGCACTTGTTGCACTTGCGTCTCGACACAAGACGGTGGTTAACTGAATATATATATTCATATATATATATATATATATATATATATATATATATATATATATATATATATATATATATATATATATATATATATATATATGGGATATTTTAGTCATGTCGTAAAAGATACGTCTCGACCGGGAATTGAACCCGGGACCTTCAGATTGCCGGTCCGCTGCTCTCCCACTGAGCTACCGAGATATTACTTTTATGTCATGGCTTTTATGTCATGGCCGAAAAGAGTACACAAGGACCTGTGGTAAAGTGCAATCTTTACACCTTGGGTGAATCTAAGCCCTCTAAAGGGCTAGCCCCAGGAAGTGTCGTCACTCTGAGAATAGCCATGCCATAAAAGTAATATCTCGGTAGCTCAGTGGGAGAGCAGCGGACCGGCAATCTGATGGTCCCGGGTTTAATTCCCGGTCGAGACGTATCTTTTACGACATGGCTAAAATATCCCATATACCTCGATATTGGATCGTATCCAAGAAGTTTAATTATCACATATATATATATATATATATATATATATATATATATATATATATATATATATATATATATATATATATATATATATATATATATATTAGTGATGCCTTCGGGTACCCGGGTACCCAGGTCGGGTACGGGTAATGCATTACCCGGGTAATATTCTGTTACCCGGGTACCCGGGTACCCGTCTAAGTTCCGGGTAATTGTGCTAACCAGTACCTATAATCTATGACTACCAATAACGTAACGGGATAAGCAACTTGATCATTTCCTTTCGCACCATGCGGGAATCAAAGGGATGCCGTCATTCTCAATTTACTGGTAGTATTATATATTGATTCATAAAAGTAATACGTGTAATGCACTCTGTGAATCCAGCTCTTCCCAATTGTATTAAGCAACGCTGGAATACATTTCATTTGAATTAGCCAATCTAAATTTTAAATACGTGTGTAAAAGCATTGGCCCCCTAGTCAAGAGCCATACTGCCACATTTACCAATTGATAACTGCATTAATTACTTGACATCTGCGAGAAAGAACAGAAACAATGCAAGTACTCAACTATGTACTTTACATTGAAATACGAGCTGAATGCGTACGTTTTGATTTGAAATTGCGAATCTCAAAAATGTACACTTCAGCGCGTCACATTTTTTGCTTCCATCATGGTGAGAAGACGTCCAATGTTGAAAGTATATAACTTACGCCATGTTCCTTATCCCGTTACGGTATTGGTGGTCATAGCTATAATATAGAAAATAACTTTTATAAATCACTCAAGCTACCGAGAGAAATTCAACTTCGCATTCAACATAAGTTTTTTCACCTACCTTCCCAGACCTCCCTCAACTTGTCATAATGCGCTCGTCAAATCTAGTCGCATCACCTACCGTTATCTGTGGTCACACGTGCAGTGTACTGAATCCCTCTCCTGTCAACCGCTCTCTAGTTGCCATGCCAAATACTATTCTTTACCGAGAACTGAGAAGATTATGAAACGTCAGAACCACGGAACTAGACAGGGGATGATCTAAATAGGCCTACGTTTTTTTTTAAATTACCCGGGTAATACCCGGGTAATTTCGGCGGGTACCCGGTTCCTAATTTGTTACTCGAAGGCATCACTAATATATATATATATATATATATATATATATATATATATATATACCGGTATATATATATATATATATATATATATATATATATATATATATATATACCGGTATATATATATATATATATACATATATATGATGCCATCTTCAAGAATTCTTCTCCACAGCTCGGCAAACGTTCCTGAAGATGGCAGGTCACATTTTCCCGAAACGTTGGCGAAGAAGAGAAGGTCGATCCCAAATGGGATCGTAATCTCTCTGAAAAGAGCAAGAGCAGGTGGCCAGATAAATCGACGTAACATTCGATATGCTATTTTTCAGAGATGTAGTTGTCTGTATAGTAGCAAATCTCGTTCTGAAAATCATCAGATCTGGAAAAACCTGCAGAACAAATATGGCCTATGAAGACGATATTTCTGTATGTTATGTTGGTGGACGATCCGCTTCTCGCGTGGATACAAGTTATTCATATTACACTCATTTGGCTGCAGACGATGTTGATAAATCACTGGAATGAATCCAGGAAATATTGCTGTCGCCAAAGAATGTAACAAAACAGCAAGATAAGCTAAATGAAATCTAATTACAGTGTGAAGTGAGATGGTTAAATTACATTTAATTCGTGTGAATGTAGGTAGACTGACCTGACTATATACAGCGCAGTAACAAACAAACAAAACCCCTCTTGGTATTGTGCTAATATCATTCATATATATATAATATATATATATATATATATATATATATATATATATATATATATATATATATATATATATATATATATATATATATATATATATATATATATATATATATATATATTTCTGTGTGTATATAAACACAAGAAACCTCGACCCTAATTTGACTGTATATATCATTACCTACAGCCACCCTGTCGTAAGGACCGTAGAGACTGAAACCCACAAGCTTTTATTCTGAACACAACAAGCATTCCCCACTTATCATTTTTAATCCTTTTTTCTTGCTCTGTACCGAGCTAATGATAGCTGTTTTTCTTCTTTTTTCTCTCTTGTTGGTATATTAACTCTCCAACCTTGCATGGCTACTTTCGGCTGCTCAACTGATCATGCGTAGTGAATAGGGGAACCAGGCGATATAGCAGCCTTAGCAGCCGATATTCATCGGACCATCAGTTCAAAATCCTTACCGAAATACGTTACTCAACGTCAAAAAGGCGTACATATTCGTGTCTCGGCAGCAACTTCACACCGGTTTCCGCCATATTGAATAACTTGAACTTGGGCCTAGCAACCACATAAATAGAGATGTGCTACCACAAGGCCTTCTATGTTATTGCCTGATGTGATAATATAGAAAGCCTCGACTAGCAACACCTAACCTCTAACGCCTTGCTTTTTAACGTCCAATATGGCCGCCCGATCGGAACGAGCATATGTATATCTATGGCTGGCCGCAGAGTGACATAATGTTGGTAATATATATCTATGATCAGCTATTGTTACAACAAGCGAACGTTGTTGTTGTTGTTGTTGTTGCGCGCAACCTTTACCAACCTTGATATCCCAATCCAACTAACTGAATCGATCCAAACTTTTCAAACTGATCAAAACTAACTAACCTAACAAAAAAAATCCTTACTGATTCTATCTGAACTAAAACCAGACTAAACATACTTCCGGTCTGACGAATAGCCACATCGATCTACGAGGCCCACAGCCGACGTATTTCGATGAGGGAAGCTGATACTTACTCTTTCCTGCGGTTCACATCACGTCTTCTTTCTCTTCTTTGTTTGTTTGCTTGTGCACCAGGCTGGACCGATTCATCTATCCCATCTGTTTCTAGAAGTCAGTCACATTCTAGCTTGGAACTATAGATACACGACAGAAGAATTTGCATGTACGCTGTAAGTGATCAATTGTGGAAGTTGTGAATTGTGGAACGTGTTCATATCTAAACAATCACATTCATCAGATTGTCTCGCATTGTTGGTGATTTCCTTGCAACCATTCGGCAGCCATATTGTATTGAAAGGCACATTCTGCTCTACTTATAGTATCGAATATAGATAGATAGATAGATAGATGGGTTATTGTTTTTTTTTACATTCCTTCACATATAGCTAATTAATTGAAAACTATAACAACATAGAATGATAAAGGCGGTCACATTAATCATTATGTATTTTGCAGCTCGTTTCTAATTGTATGTTCTTGACATTCAGCCTCTTGACGATCAGAGGTTTGTTTTAGGTTTAAGAATCGATGGGAGTCGATTTAGCGAAAAATCTGTTTTTTGGTGATAACTTGTGGAAGGTATGAGATATCGAAATTCTAATACAGGGAAAAACACAGATAGTATTGATACCTTGAAGATGATATGGATGAAAAATATTCAATTTATATCGCATAATTGTCAAACTTAAGCCTACACAGCTGAGAATACACATTCGTTTTCATTTTGTGATGCTTAACGACCCCATCAACACCTAGGTTATACGGGGGTACGAATGAGCGAGTGATAATGAAACGATGAAGTGATGATAGGTGAATGGACGTTTACAAAAACCCATGACTCATGCGGGACCCGAACCCACGCTCAACGGTGACTTCAGTTTTTACCGCTAGCGATAGTTGGCTTAGCCACCGGGGCGGCCAGGTTCTTCATCTGTGCACGTTCGACTGTTGAGCAATACGATTTGAATGTTTATATCTTTTAACGTCAGATAGCTGTGACTGATGTGGCAAATCTGTTGAGAAAATGTACTTCATGATAATCAGCATGTATGTCTGCGTCTTTTTCATGTGACTTACACCCCCGTTATTGTATTCAGTATATCCTCTGAGAATCAGAATAAAACAGCGTTGTGCGTGTTCGCCGTGTATAAGCATACACTAGTGTCCCCATTTCCCACCGTGTCACGTGGTATTTCCCCGCCGGTCAGGAAATCCATTATTGTATCACTATATTGCACGTGTTATTTGATGCGTTTCGCTCAGTGTAATAAATACTAGGTCATTGGTGTATACGAACTTCAATGCGTACTATGAGCAGAAAACACCTGTAATCGATTATCCCCAATCAAGCGTTTTGCGTAATAACCACCGACCTGAGTGATGCACAGACGCAGCGGGATGATTTGACACGGAGAGTTTTATTGGTCCAGCAACACCCATCTGTTAGCACGAGGTACAACGCACGCTGTAGCTGCATGATGAGTCATTGCACCGGGACCGAACAGGAGAACAGGAAGTAGATTGGTGGTTGATCACGTGGGACACGACCACTGATCTCTATACATATGGATAGCGTATAGTCGCGAACTGCTAAGAAGTGAGTGAAGCGGAGAGAAGGCCAATAGCGCTGATCGGTGGCCTATGGATCCCCCCATGGAACCGAACCAGAGTGAATCTAGCCAGTCGGCCATCTTTTACCTGCAGCCAACCTGCAGCTACTACGCTACCCGTATATACCAACCTATGAGCGTATTTTCTTTTCAAGCTACTTCAATTGAAACAGGGAATAAAGCCGATATTGTTCACTGGGGCCAGAAATAATCACTAGAATACTAGAAATAATCATCAAAATTATATTCGCCTCATTACAGATTTTACTGTAGAATTTTTACTGCAGTCCGATATCTGACAGACTTGCGCGCTGATGTTCACGCCGAAAGCCAAACCTAATATCTTTTACCAAAACTCATCACGTGTCCGTAGACAAGAAGAAATCGCAGTGGTCATCTCGCGTCACGTTAACCCCATGATGCTTGTTCAATTGGCTGACATATTAGGCCCAGTACACTCTTCTTTTAGCTTCAGGTTTCTCTCACTGCATATGCTATCTATGTGTATCAGGGGCGGGCGGTAGATATTTGAGGGGGTACGCTATAAGGGGATGGTAATTTGTAAAAGTTGACGATCTCTGCGTTCAAAAGGGAAATTTTGGATTTTCGTTTCTTCATGTGATTTTACGGAATTTCAAAATGATCTCCAAGCCTGATAGATGAGCTGAAATTCAGGAACTATTATTAAGTCCATTCATAAGCTTATAATAATTATTCACTGGAAATCAATTATGTTACTATAGGGATTCAAAAGATTTTAATGAAGTGTACAATCATATTTAATTAGAAATATACATTATATATAGAGATGTTTGATAAACGTTCATGCTTTTTCATTGCTGTATGCAACGCTTTAGGTTTTTGTACCCATATTTACACCATACGTTTGCCTCTTTGCTAAATAGCAAGCACGGTCAACAGAAGTTTGCCCAACGACTCAGACCGTGTGAGCCTCATCACACGGTCAAACGTATCAACTGTAAAGTGTCTGGTATACTCCCGGTTTCGTTCTTTATGCGCGACACGTGTCTACTAACATAACACAGCCAGCAATACGCATCCCATTAGTCAGTAGGCCTATTCGCTGGATTCGCATAGCCATTTTCAAATATGAAGTGTAATAGCTTGAATCAGTTCTACAAACAGGCCAAATTACAAATTGATATCATAATTATTTATCAGTAGGAAAATAGGGAATTATGTAACAAAGTACCACGCAATAATAGAAGTACATAGGCCTACCATGAATCGGACCGTGGACATCCATTTTACCATCGACGCTCACGCAGTGGGAGCCAATTGTTTACTGACCACGCGACTCGCCACAGTATACGCACTGTCTTGAGTTGTTCATTAGTACGAGGCAGTACGAATCTGACCGGAGTTATACGATCTGCAGGCTGTATAGAGATCAGTGGACACGACGTACAAGTGACTCTTCGTCGAGCCGGAGGTAGCTGGTTCAGATTGGTTCCAGTTTGAATTAGTTTGGAATCACTTTTTCGTTGGGACTCGAGTAAGTTAGTTTAGATTAGTTTGGATGGGTATTGATTCAAGAGATATACTAAAGACTACTCATGTATAAGTAACTACACGAGATTCAAACCCCTTTCATTATTACCTGAAGTTACGTCAATCATCGCTACACATTCTCAGAGCGCTGCTAGCAGTCAGGTTGAAGACTTGGCAGTCAACACAGGCAAGCATCCGTCTAACTGTAGACTGAAGCACAATCGCCGAAACGATTTTCAGCACTCTTAGCGGTGATTGAGGGTTGATAACGGTTGATTACAGGGTAAGGGGTGTGGGAAGGGTAGCGACAAAGAAGTGAGGATAAGAGTGGGGATGAATCTTAATTCAACTTTGGGTGAACTGTCTTTGTATCTCTTTTGTCTATGTGGGTAGGTATGGTTCATCAAATTGGTTGGATTCATTCATTCAGTTTAGTTCACGTTGTGAGCAACAATAACAACAACAACGTCTGCATATTGTGGTGACATAGGCCGAAGGTCCTGTGAATAGCGGCTGCCATTATATTAATTATTCAAAACTTCTGAATGTCGTGTTTGTGTCTTCTATCCTGAAAACCGATGTACACTGAAATGGCAGTCTCTGTCCATCGGATCATCGGTATATCACCATGCAGACGTTGTTGTTGTTGACGTTGTCGCGTCCAGCTTAAACTACCATAAATAAACCCAATCTTATCAACTTATCCATCTTAAGCTCACCCAAATCTAACTGAACTGACTGACTTGACCAAAATAGACAAATAGCCACTTTCTACTAATATTAACCCCCCCCCCCTTCCCAACACTGGGGCACAATCAACAGGTAATTAGCTTAGTATGTTTAGTTATGTGCATACTGAGTAGTGTTTACCTGCGGGCAGGGACGTAGTTAGGATTTGTGCATTGGGGGGGGGGGGGAGGGCATGCAGGTTACATAAATAACCACCCAGCTGGACACCAGCCGCGCGTTACAAGAGGTCTGAAGCCCCAGAGTGAATTTTTGTGATATCCTCATTTTCGAAGTGATTTTTTTCGATCCACCAACAATTTTGGACTATTTGAACTATTTTGGTCTATTATAAAAATTGAATCATTATGGATATTTACGTCATTATTTTCAATAATTGAATCATTTTGGACATGTATGAAGTTAATTTTGAGATTACTCTCCTCCATCTTAAAGCCCCGCCGGAATTGCACAAAAATATTGTTATTTTTTAAGTGATTGTTGCGATCTACAAGCAGTTTTGGAGCCTAATAAGTGAATAACTGTGGACAATTCTGACGTTATTTTCACGATATCTCCCGGCAAAATATATGATTATGTGTTTATTCGTGAGTCAACATATAACTTATATATGATATTCTTTTAAAGCTAACGTATATAGATTGATCTGCGTAATTCCAATCATCGTATCATCACGCTATGTTGCCTCTAAACTAGTTTGACAAGTTTGAATGGTTGATGCCATTGTTGTCAATTATTCATATTTTTGTTTCATTTTTTTATTTGCACTTTACATTTAATATATATATATATATATATATATATATATATATATATATATATATATATATATATATATTCATATAATGAATCACAGCAAATAAAAACAACCACTACATCCACAGTATCCCACAAAACTACAATTGAGTGTGGTTCATCTGTGGGTTAAACAAATTTTATATTTTCGGTCAAATTTATAAACAACATTTGTAAATGAGAATTGAAATGATTTCATTATGAAGTAGAAGAAAATAACGTTTTGTTCTCAAATGGTCAGAAACGCAAATATTTTTAATTTTCATATGATGATTTTATTTTGTTTGACGTGAAATTGTTTATAAAACATCTTGAGCAAATAATCGAATGACTGACTGTATTCGCTTGACAATTACGCGATATGAGTTGAATCCCTCGCATCTTGGAGGTATTGAAAATATATGTGCTTCCTCTATATCAGATTCAGAGATCTTATACCTTCAAAAAACTGGTATTTCCCAAAGTCAACTCCCGTGTACTCTTAAAGAACGCTGCTCGTGAGATAATTAGACTATTCAGCTACAACATAATTCGTGGGAGGAGAATAAAAGTCAGCTTTAAGCTCGGCTCTCGGCTGAGTCATGTCGGACCAAGGCGGCTGTCACCTGAAGTGTAAGTAAGAGAAAAGCAAAACTTTCAGTTTCCTACAAAGTAGCAAAAAGGCTTATCGGACTTCCTTAATGCAGTCAGCACAAGCAAAGTAAGTCTAGCTCTCTCTTCCTCCTTCTCTCTCTATCTTTCCCTCTCTCTCTCTCTCTCTCTCTCTCTCCCTCCCTTCCTCCCTCCCTCACTCACAGTAAGGAACCAAACTTACTCTTTTCTAGCTTTGAATCATAACTAAAAGTTTGCCTACGACTGACTTTGCGTTCGGTACGGAGAAACACGACTTTATACGACCTCTGCTGTTCTTATTATTCCTATTCCTGTTCTCCTGCTCGTTTGGACAGAATATATCGTCATACAACACTGTAACAATGTACCCATGACTTGCTGCGAGACGAAAAACACAGGACACGAGTCAAAGTACCACTATACGATGTGACGGTATATAGGAATAATACCAGTACGATGTAGTGAAACCACAGCCCTCTTTATTCAGATCATTATTTTCAGATAAGAAGAGACTGTATTATCCAATAAAGAAGGCTGTGAGTTAAGCCCACTGACTTCATCATAAATATAAAGAAGGTGTGCCGACTCACATCAGAGCCAAAGGTCCCATTTACCTACCGGATTCCGTTGTGAACTAGATCAGATAAGAGTGGCTACGGTACCGGTGACATTGATGAACTAACCAAAATTAATGACTGAGGCATAATTGATGTTGTTACCCTGTTAATGCGATCTTGGGTTGTCAAACTGACAACGCCAAATTGGTAGGATTGAATGCACTGAAAGAGAGTACTAAGTAGTCTGCCTTATATTTAACCTGGTGTCATACATGATCACAGACATGATGAATAAAGACTTTCTATGCCCTATGCACTGATTTAGTTCAGGTCTATAGGCCTGGGAGAATTGCAGCTGTATTCCCTTGTTCCTTCTATCACATTCAGGTACACAGCATACCTTACCCATTCTAGTTGTGTGCAGAATTGAATTCTAAACTGAATATAGAAATGAATTTAATAGGCCTAAGGTATCAACAAATTGTGTGAGATTGATGTTTGTAATCGAAGCGAACAAGATTTGTCTTCAGCTTGACAGCTTCGGTAAATCCGTGCATGAGAAATGTCATTTATGACGTAATTATTTGATTGCTATTAAAAAATAATATGTGCATCCAGTTTTTCTCGCATGTTATCTATTGAGCCGTGTTCAGCAGTTCAATGTGAAGAGCGATAGTTGTGCGACAGGCAAATGGGACCTCTATGACGGCGGAAATGCTCCAATTGGAAGGCGTGAGTCTTTAGATTACCTTCTTCAGATTACGATGAAGTCAGTTGGTATCACAACATCGTGATACCAGTATCATATAGACTGTGGTATCCGCGGCCATGAGTAGAGCTAAGATCTGACAACATTATAGTGAAGAGCAGTACAATAATATGAATGGGGAGCAAGCTAGAGTGAACCGTTGTCAGTTCTATTGTGAAGAAATACGTAACTATTAGGCCCTATTTACACGATCCAAATTTTCATCCAACTTCTGTGATTCAAGGCTGGTTACAATTTATTGGACCGTCTGAATGGAAAACTTGGAGCAAAAAGCTCTCATCCAACCCTTTTGGACACATTCTTTCATCCAAGTCATGTCGTTTAGCCCTATTTTTCGTCCAACCTTTGATGAAACCAACCAATCAGAAGCTTTGACGTCACACAAGTCTAATGCGCATGCGCACTTGGCGGCGACCGCTCGGTCTCCCGCCATATCTGATTGCCAGTCAGCTGTTATACTAAGTCAACGAGATACTAGATCAGCATGTTCAACTATTGGGATTAATGTGCCGTGAATGACCTTCAATTGATTAGATCATGTAGACAGGCGTTCAATGTTTCATCATATCATTACTGTCAAAGTACTTGAACCAACCCTCGAGTCCAAGGACTTGGTTGAAAACTTGGACCGTGTAAATATAGCTTCAGAAAGAAACCGGGATGGAAAAGTACCAGAGAGTCATGCAGCGTGGTCTATGTTCCACATGAGAATTAATCATTTATGTTCGATTGAAACATAGTCAGTTGATTCCTCATTTCAACGTTCAGTTGTTCTCGCGACTGTCAGCTGGCAGATGCGCTGTTAATGATATCGATCTGGCAATAACAAGCACTGCCCTCGAGACGTAATATCAAAACAACATTACGGTTCAATGAGTCGCATTTTATATAAAAATAAATCTTTCGTCGTTTCTGCTTGAATCTCTATTTTAATATAGCAAGAGATTATAATTGGCTGAAATAAGTTTCTATAGCAACAAAAGTAATGTTGATAAAGATTCCAGCTGAAGTAACAGATTCTGAGTTCGAGATTCAGAAACACATCATTAGAAGGCGCTTTTCAAAGGTTAGAGATTCTTACAGTTCAACACTTGAAGCCAACAATAGAAAATATTTCACCAATCAAAACTAGAACAGATTATGTTCGGTTGATAATACCAGACCGGCACATGCAGCGCAGTGGTTAACGTGCTCGCTTCATGTGATCCGGGAGGCGAGGGGAATTTCGAGCCCAGTTCGATCCCCGCCGCCGACCATCTTTTCAGGGGTTTTTCATGGTTTCCCTCTGTAGTCCATGCTAAGGCTGGGATGGTTTCTACAATAAGTCAGCCATGACCGCTTCCTTCCAACTATCCTTCCCATTATCCAAGAACCTTCATCTCATCATCCCATCATCTTATTAATCATCCTTTCGACGCCAATAGATCTGCGCTATCATGACAGTGCGCCGTTAAACCCAATATGAAAAAGATTCAGAACAACATCGAACTCAGTTAGGTATCCATCGTAGATAGCTATAGTTCTAGTTCCAATATAGAAATGTGAAAGGGTGAAAAGGTGAAAAGGTGACTGTAATAATCATCCGACTTTGTTCACCATTTTGATGAAACAATGAACAGTTTCATGTCCTTGCTATTCATTCATCAACTACGAAGTAACATTATCCACAAAGAAAACATTTCCCTGTAAATTGTTTCAAGTTCAACGAAGTCCTGGCCACTTGTCCAACTTCCACGTATACCGTACTATACAAGCATCCTGTTTTAATTACAGTACTGCCTCTCTCTCTCTCTCTCTCTCTCTCTCTCTCTCTCTCTTTCTCTCTTTCACTCTTTCTCTCTCTCTCTCTCTCTCTCACTCTCTCTCTCTCCATATATATATATATATATATATATATATATATATATATATATATATATATATATATATATATATATATATAATAGGCAATAGAGCAGCCCGAATGGCTGAGGGTCTGCAAGCTAATCTAACTCGAATGTGATCATTGTTATACCCCTTCCTCCCCCCCCCCGCCCTCTTCCCCTTGCCGCTAAACAAGCCTACGTGACGCCACACGGTCACAAGTACTAGTTTCCAATTTCCTCTTAATGTGGTCTTGATATCGGAGATCCTGCCGCGCGATATCACGGCCCGTTCTATGTGATGACCCCGGCCCGTTGGTTGCGCGGCATAAAGCGCTCTGCGGGGCCGTGAACCGTTGCTCAGGACAATCGCTGCTACTGGCGAGAACAAGCAACGTGATACGTGATGGTCGGTATTAAGTGGGGTTTGATCTCATTGGTGCATCTCTGAATAGGTATTGTGATGCTGATAATAAGGTTCATTTGAGTAAGCTTGTGGCGGATAATTGAATAATTAAGGCGTTCCTAGTCTCCGTATAACGACGAAGAGTTCTCACTAGGGTGGTTTCACAGATGTGAATGATCATAAAACATGAACCGTGCAAGATACAAAATTATCAAATACATCATAGCATGCAGACAATATTTGTCGAAAATCCTCATGAATCAAAGTTTAAAATAACAAATTTGGAAAGATCAGTTGTATATACGAGAAATACTAGATATTTTTGTCAAAAGCTTATATTTACCTCACAGCGTATACCGTTACGTACAAATAACACGTAACTTATCGTGAATGTTCATTATATGGAATATGAACCGACAGTATTTTTGAAATGGAAAGTCGTCACTACGCTCACATAATAATATAACTTTCAAATAGAATCCTCATGAAACTCCCTTTTGAGGTGAATTACAAACAAATGCAGTATAACCCCGAGGCTAAATCGGAACCTGCATGCGCAGAGTTTGTCAGAGGGTTATGACCCTCCACACGTTTGTTTTACATCTCATCTTTGCATGCAGTTAAGAGTGCATGGGAGGCGATTATCAGTCTTTTATGGACATCAGTTTAATATCATTTTGTATCAGACAATTATTGATACGACGTGAGTTAAATAGTTATAACGAACCATATTTCAGGTATTGAAGATTTCTGTAGGAGTCCAAGGGAGGGGGGGACGCAATCCCCCTGGTCTCCCCTTGATCCCCCTGGCTACGCCGCTGGTGTCTCCTGGATGACATAAGTTTCCCGCAGTAATCCAGTTGCCAGGCAACCTTCTCTCACGGATACATCTATACCAATTATAACTCTTTAATTCGGTCCTGGTGTTTTTATTTCTCTCGTATAGGATCTACGCACTTTCTGATCCCTGTGCATGTATATCCAATACTTTGCTCGATTACATCCGTTTCCGCCGCGCTGACCTCGCAAAGACGCGCTTTTGATTCCTGAGAAGGCTCATTCACAATGCAACACAACACTAACATCAACATGCAACACTAACATGCACACAACATGCAGTCACTTTTGGTCCCATTCAAATACAGAAAAGTTCTCGCCACAAGGATGTACAAAAGTAGGCCTTGGACCGAACGATTGACATGCGCGGTATTGACTAACGTAGTTCCGGAACAGGTCTGGATGATCTTTCTCCAGACCATCGTCCAGGATTGTCCCCACGACACCTTTCCCTGTGATTCCTTCCTGCCACGCTGGCTGGACGTTCATGTCCAAACCTAACGTATGCAAGGAAATCCGAGCTGTCTATTCACAAAACGCGCCAACGTTAACGTTGAACATGGAAGTAGCAGCCAATCAAACGCAAGGCTATTCCATTGTCACTGCACCCTCAATCGTCAAACTGAATCTGGCGACCAGTCCAGGTAGTTAGGTTTACCTGCCACTTGTCTCTCATTGTTCTGATATGGAAGGTTCCTATTGGCTGATTCTCATGTTTTACAGTAACGTCAACATGAAAGCTTGGAGCTTACAAGGTTCACGTTCGTGTTGACCTTGACGTTATGGTCCATGAACAGTCAATTCGCACGCTAGTGTTAAGCGTTAATGTTAGCGTTGCAATGTGAATCGGCCTTAAGGCAGTATAGACTCATGCATGGCGGTCGGCTCAGGTTGAATCGGATTAAAAGGCATGAGGGGGATGGGAGGGGGTGAGGGTGACGTAATAAGTAACAGCCAATGAAACGGTCTCCTTTGATCTGTGCGGTTGGGCACGGTTAGTTAGCGGCCGAGGTCAAAGGGTGTTGCGTCAACTGTTACACCACACGTGGCCTATTGGCACGCGGCGCAGTGTGTGGCCAGCAATGCTGAGAAGTGAAGCCTATTCGCACGAAACTTGATTAGCTGACCACTACAGGTTGGACGACGGCGATGTTTGTACGCTTAGGACGGGAAACACAATAAACACTGAATCACTTTCATCTTTACAATATTCTTGTGGCGTAGTCGTACTAGAATGCTACAACCTATATGTACAATGAACTTTTTTAATTTTTAAATTAATTCGTATTTTTTTCAGTAAGAGCTGACTACCAATTCAGTTTGATATTCGAATGTCAATTGGTTAACTTTTGGTCAACTAATTGGTTAACTATATGAAAATATGTACTTAGCCCATAACAAGTGGATTAGCTATAATTAGATGAGCAATTGCTGAAGAATTCCACTCCACATAGAGAAAAAAAAACTTCATCCGTTTAATCTATTCTACAATTAATTTTTTAACAAGTCAGGCAAAGTATCCAATCGACTTGAAACTATTTCTGAACATTGCTGTCATACCAGAGTGAGAAGTTGACATTGTTTCTGAGAAAATCGGGAACATTGGAAAATCCTACGAATATAGCACAGGATAGAATTTTCAATATATCCATATCATCCGTTTGCCGTGGAATGTTCACATAATCTCGATATTGTTTTAATATATATTTCTACTAAGTTTGAGAAAAATTCGATTCGATGTTTCTGAGAAAATTGATTATTATTTGTTGTTAAGTGAATATAATATTAAGATTATATTTATCGATAAAAATCTGCATGCATGTTGGATTAAGAGTGATAATAATGAAATAATATGGAATATGAATGGATGAATGAATGAGTAGGGAAAGCAGCTCATAATATGTTGAGATTCGAGGTCAAGTAGGCCTACATTTTTCATGAATATCTCGTCCATCTCACAACGCAAGCTGCGGTTTGCTGGTTATTAATCAAGGAACAAGAATACTATTGGTAACCAAGAGTAACAGGTCAATTCGCTGATGATACCAAATCAACCAATCCATCACTCACAAAACCGGACAACAAACACATTTTAATCTTCCATATCCAACTGAAAAGATGCTTCAATTATTATAATATTTGATGGAGATTCCTGACGGGTCTGTATTAATAAATCACGCGATCAATAATACCGTCACTGAGTAGCCAACTAATTAACCATTCCTAATAACAACACTTTTATCCAGAAAATTATTTTCAATTTTCCCAGTAGTGCATAACTATCGAGCTGTATCCATATTTCATCATCAATGTTATTAAAACCAATTTAATAAATTCTTTGAAACGTTTCACAGAAAACAACCATCCCAATATTTTTAATTACTCAATATTATAGTAGACAGCCACTCATGGAAATATTGCACACAGTTTTTCTCTTCAACAGTTTTTCTACCTTGACGGGTCGACAGGCAATCACTCCAGATCAGGACGTATCAGGAGATCAGGATGTGTCAGAAGGAATCAGTGAGTCGCGTGTAATCATCTCCAAGTGCATACAGTGAAGTATTGGATATTAATGATATGCAGCGGCCAGAGGGGAGGGGGGAGGGGGGATTCACATTAGCACAGAGAACCGATGGACCATGTTCGTGCATACTGAAACCGTATTAATAACATATTCCAGAATCTGGGTGATGTGATACAGTGGCGTGCGAACCACAAAACAATGTTCACCTAACAAACAACTGCAAGTGCAGTTTAACGCCAGCCAATCACACTGTAATTACGATAATACGGTGGTTGGATACACTGAGACAGGTGTACCAGTGGCTAGTGAACTGAACCGTTATTCAGAAGACTGGGGTTTGATTCCCGCCATGTTCGACCATACTGACTGAGGTGAATCGTGATTTCCCTCTGTTTTCAGGTTCATATGGGGATGGTTCCTTGACAACAGGCTACGCCCACATTTGTTGTCATTCGTTGACAGCAGGTCTTTTCATGCATGTAGTCTAGGCTGATGCCGGGATGGTTCCCACAAACCACAATGTATGCCACGACCGCTTCCTTACCAATACCCCTCACGTTATCTGAGAAGCATCCAATTATATCATCCTCTCTTCAATCATTCATCTGACGCCAATAGATCTTGGTTAGCAATTAACATGTCGTTAAGCCCAATACAAATGAACAAATGATTATTGTTTCCACTGATGTTTATCTTACGCTGGAAGTATGTTCATGAAGACAGACTTTCTTCGAGCTCGTCCATTGGCAACGTGAGTCTAACCAGGCAAACGCAGAATATGACCCCCGTGAAGTTGGCCACGCACATGTGCGAAATCAAATTTTGACTAATGTCATTCGTTAGTGCTTCGTTAGTGCAGGTTAGTGCCACAAATAAAATCGTTAGTGCTATTATAGTGCTGGCACTAATTTACCAAATACATGTGCGGGGCCAACTTCACGCTGGCCCCGCACATGATCGGAAATTGAAATTTTTTGACGTCATCATCTCATATTGTGTTAGTGCTCGTTAGTGCCACTCATTTTATCGTTAGTGCTGCACTGGTTTGGAGCAAAAACGACCCAAGTCATGTGCGGGGCAGCCCCGCACATGAGCAATTATAGCGTTTTTATGGTATATAAATTAAGGTCTTCGTTAGTGCTGGTTAGTGCCACAAAAATTATCGTTAGTGCTAGTTTAGTTTGGTCACAAATAAATGTCAAAAGTCGAGATATAATATAGCGCCGGTGCTATCTATGTGCGGGGCCAACTTCACGCTGGCCCCGCACATGATCGGAAATTGAAATTTTTTGGCGTCATCACCTTAGATTGTGTTAGTGCTGGTTAGTGCCACAAAAATTATTGTTAGTGCTAGCTCAGTTTGGCCATAAATTAGTTTCAAAAATCGATATTGAATTTAGCGACTATGCTATCTATGCGCGGGGCCAACTTCACGCTGGCCCCGCATATGATAGAAAATGTTTTATTTTTCGATGTCACCATCTTGGGTTGTGTTAGTGCTGGTTAGTGCCATGAAAATTATCGTTAGTGCTAGCTCAGTTTGGCCATAAATTAGTTTCAAAAATCGATTTTAATTTAGCTACGGTGTTATCTATGTGCGGGGCCAACTCCACGCTGGCCTCTCGCACATGGTCGAAAATTGTAATTTTTCGACGTCATCATTTCAGATTGTGTTAGTGCTGGTTAGTGCCACAAAAATTATCGTTAGTGCTAGCTTAGTTTGGTCATAAATAAGTTTCAAAAATCGATATTCAATTTAGCGACGTGCTTGTGGCATAACTAAGCCAGCACAAACGATAAATTGTGTGGCACTAACCAGCACTAAACAACCCAAGATGGTGACACTCGACTTTTGACATTTATTTGTGACCAAACTAAACTAGCACTAACGATAATTTTTGTGGCACTAACCAGCACTAACGAAGACCTTAATTTATATACCATAAAAACGCTATAATTGCTCATGTGCGGGGCTGCCCCGCACATGACTTGGGTCGTTTTTGCTCCAAACCAGTGCAGCACTAACGATAAAATGAGTGGCACTAACGAGCACTAACACAATATGAGATGATGACGTCAAAAAATTTCAATTTCCGATCATGTGCGGGGCCAGCGTGAAGTTGGCCCCGCACATGTATTTGGTGAATTAGTGCCAGCACTATAATAGCACTAACGATTTTATTTGCGGCACTAACCTGCACTAACGAAGCACTAACGAATGACATTTGTCAAAATTTGATTTCGCACATGTGCGTGGCCAACTTCACGGGGGTCAGAATATGCGTTGCAAGATGAGCGAGATCTACATGGAGTATTATCGAAAAACTCTACACACCTTGAAGCATATCAAATATAAACATACTTCATTCGCTTAGGCCTACTATCGAATCTAGGGAGCCGTGAATCTCTGCAACATTTTTCTGTCATTATTTCTATCTATTTGCTCTATGACCACCACTCTGACTATGACCACGTTATTGGTAGCCATAGATTTGCTGAATAAAAACATAATATGAAAAATTATTCTCTTCAAAAAGGCTGGTCCGAAATGCACACAAACAACCTAGATACAAGTTCGTTATTATATGTATCACTGTTGTGTCACGATGTAGTGATACCAACTTACTTCATCATAATCCAAAGAAGGTGTGCCGACTCAGCCTTCCAATTGGAGAACGTCCGCCGTCATAGAGGGCACATTTGCCTGTAGCGCAACTATCGCTTTTATATCGAACTATATAAAACAACAATGCTCAACAATGCCATACACGGCTCAGTAGAATTATTATATTGTAGGTAGCATTTGTTTTTCACGAAAATGATGGATTTTATAAGTTCGATAATGTCACCGGTACCGTAGCTACACAATCTCATCTAGTTCACAAGAGAGTCCGCTAGGGTAAATGGGGGATTTGGGCTCTGATCTGACGGCAAGCAAACAATAATGTCCGCCATGTTATTAGTATGGGAGTCGGCACACCTTCTTTATATCAGGATGAAGTAAGTTGGTATCGCTACATCGGTTAACATTTGAGAAAAATTGGAATGTCTTTTTCATGAGATTCGGTTACTATCGAATCTAGAAAGCCGTGAATCAATCTCTGCAACATTTTTCTGCTATTATTTCTATCTATTTCATGAATAAAAAACCTTTATGAAATTAATTCCTCCTAAACAATCGGTCCGAATTTCAAACAAATTCGTAATAGTGTGTATCAACTTTGTGCTTACATGCAGGTGAAATTAAAATTTATTCGGAGACATTTCATTCCTCAAATTTTCTTGCACGGCCTAATCTTACGAGGTTTTTAGAAACTCTGAGACGAGTTTTATCAAAATCCATGAGAGTAGGATGGAATGTCTTCGCTAACGCTCATCTAAAAATGAAGCATCAAGCACTGGATACTATGTTTTTTTCCAGCTGCATTCAATGTAAGCACTGCACAGGTCGCAGGATTTGACCGATCGATATGAAACTTTTTTCACACTCAAACTTATCCAACTTGGAACTGTATAGGTTTTGGGTCAAATCGGTTGGATCATTTTTTGAGAAACATCATCTCAAACTTTCTAAAAACCCCATGAGATTAGGCTGAGCGGAAAAAATTGGAAAATAAAATCTCACCAATATAATTCAAATTTTTCTCAAATGTAAAGACGGTAATTACTCACATAATTAGAAATTGGTTTGCAATTCAGACCAGCCGTTTCGAAGAAAATAATGTACTACATGTTTTTTTATTCATCTAATAGATAGCAATAATAGCAGAAAAATGTTGCATTGTTAATTCACGGCTCTCTAGATTCGTTGGTATCGAATGAAGTTCATTTTATATGATCAAGGTATGTAGAGTTCCACAATTTACTTTCTAGATATCTCGCTCATCACACAACGCACATTCAGCGTTTGCGTAGTTAGTATTCATGTTTCGCATGCTCCATGGAAGAGTGGAATAATAAAATTGACTCTCGTTTCTGACTCCCTGTGAATCTGTCGACCGTAACAGATCGTATTTTATGTGTTTCTGTTGGTGACAGTGGAGCCGTTAGAAAGCCGTGATAGACCCTAGAAGGCCGTGAGAGACGCTATAGAAGGCCGTGAGAAGAGTGTTGACTGGAAGTGATAGACGGTCGGTTTTCATAATATAGGTCTATACTACTAGACAAACGCAGAATATACGTTGTGAGATTAGTTAGATATCTAAATGAAGTATAATCGAAAACTCTACACACCTGAGCATATAAAACTAGGCAAACGCAGGATGTGCGTTGGACGATGAGCGAGATGTCTATGAGTGGATTGCAAGAACGAAGTTTAACCCCGGTCTACTTTAGACGCCGTCTAAGTACAAAATAGCATTGCCTCTGTAATGCTATTTTGTACTTAGACAGCGTCTAGGTAGACCGGGGTTTAAACTTCGTTCTTGCAATCCACCCTATATAAAGTATAATCGAAAACTCTACAAACCTTGATCATTTGAAATGATTGTAAACACTGCACAGGTCGCAGGGTTTGACCGATCGACATGAAACTTTTATTTTATATGCAAACTTATCCAACTTGGAACTGTATAGTTTTGAGGTCTAATCGGTTGGACCATTTTTGAGAAACATCATTCAGAAGTTTCTAAAAACCCCATAAGATTTAGCTGAGCGGAAAAAAATGAGAAATAAAATCTCTTCAATATGATTCAAATTTTCCACAAATGTGAACACAAGAATAATATACATGAATAAAAATTTGGTTCGATATTCGGACCAGCCGTTTTGGAGAAAATGATATAATAAATGTATTTTATTCATCGAAAAGATAGAAATATTAGTTGAAAAATGTGCCATTGTCGAAGTCACGGCTTTCTAGATTCATTGACATCGGATGAAGTTCATTTCAAATGATCGAGGTTTGTAGAGTTTTCGATTATACTTTATATAGACATCTCGCTCATAGCATATTCATAGGTTTCGACTATACATTATAACTACTAGGAAAACGCGTTATGTGTTTCCGCGTTGATGGATGAGCTAATAAGAATGAAACTGAATTATTTCAAAAAGTTAAATCAAGTTGATGTTTTGACGGCATTCAAATTAAAAATTAATGTTTTCATTCGGTTGATTTATTTCGTAGACTATTCTCATCATGAAGGAAATATTAGATGCAATCTAAGATACAATATATACACCTTGAGATCCAATTATATTCATTACTCATTCTAAATAATATCTTTGATAATAAAGAAGGCTTTGTTTTGATAGTTCTTCAATAAGTGGTGACACTTGTTGCTTGGATTTAATTGGTTTTCTTAATAGCTTTGAATGATGTATAAAAATGTCATTAAATCATTTTTTATATCTAAACGACTGATTGGATTCCAGTGAAAGTTTGGAATCATGTGTATCATTATTATATTGAAATTCGGTGAAAATTTTAATTTTTTTGAAGGACATTTTTTGTACGAAAATTTTTCTCCGGCTTATTCTTATGGGTAATTTGGAAAATGGAAAATTAGTTTTCTCAGAAGTGGTGCAATCGATTGCGCATAAAAATCAATGAGATTCAATCCAGATGATGACACTTGGGCTTGCCAAGTTTCAATTGAATTTGAATTTTCGTTTGACCTGTAGAGCGCGAACAAAAAAAAAAAAAAAAAAAAAAAAAAAAAAAAAACATGTACATTTTTTTCGGGTCAAGTGTAATTGAGTCTTCGCTTCGCTCATCCAATGAAGTATACAGTATCGCGTTAGATGATGATATGTGTGATTTGTGGCAAGTTTCATCAAATATTATCTTTCCGTTTGACCTGTGGTGCGCGGACAGAAAAAACATGTTTCTTTATTGGGGTGCTGTAAAATTGAGTATTTGCTCCACTCATCCAATTAGGCCTGATCTTCGGGGTGGTAAGATCATCCTTAGTATGCTCCGTCCGAAGGATTCTACCCACCGTTCATTTCTGGTATTAGATTGGAAAAAAAATCAATCAAAATCAAATTATTAATAATAATAATAAAAATAATAATAATAATAATAACCCATGGCTTGAAGCCTTCATAAATAATTTCTCGAAACAATCAGAATATACATTCGGGACGCATGCGCCTACGTGCTACCCGAACCAGCCCTGCGTATATCCACCCCAGGCTCGGTATGCAACCCGCCTTGTTACGCCACCAGGCCTGAATTAGTTGCACGCTTTGACACCACGAATTGCATGCGCTTCAGTCGCTATTGACAGAATGCTATCTGGATTCGATTTGATCCAACATACGTGTGTGTATACGTGGATAATTAATTGCGGTCCATCACAGACTCCAATCAGAATCATTAACATGCACTTCCTGCCACGAGGGTTCCGAGTCTGGGACATTATTAGCCGAGATATGCGATCGAACACGAGGGCTGATCGATAGCATTGCAATCGATCAGCGGAACTGGACTAATATGTATCAAGTCGCGGTCAACAGATTGTTCGGAGACTGATAAGGACCGGATTGATTACTGCAACATCTGCGTGGTGGGATGAGAGCGTATCGCATAATTGTCTAAAGCTAGGTTCCCATGACTTTTTTTCACGTCCATCCGTCAAAACTTTGTCCGACGTCAATGTTCAACCAATCACGTGTGAGAGAAAGCGTCGGTGGGAGGCAACGATTTTTCCCCGTCAAAGTAGAGCCAACTCCAACTTTTGACTTCCGGCACGGAAAGGGACGAGACGATTGGCGGGAGTAGTGTTGAGTACTAATAATCAAATGTAGGATCGCATCGTCGCATTTCCGTTTTATTTCGATATTACTGTTATGATCACGCGCAACATCACACGTTGTTTTATATTTTGAGGTTATATCGAGGCAATTAGAGAATGTACCTGCTTAATATACCTGGCTAAGATAGCGTCATGTTCGACTTTTTGGTTTCGATGGTTGTCTTCAAATAGTACTGTTTTTTCCGATAGAACGCATTACCCAACGTCACTTGAAAAAATCGTCATGGGAGCCTACAGCTGATGAATGTGTTTTTTCAGCTTCAGACTTTTGACAATGCCATTTAAGTTGAATGGTTTTAACTGATTACATCTTGAAGGTATCGAAAATATCTGTGTTTCCCTAATGATATAATTTTGATACACTAGGAAAACGCGTTATGTATTTCCGCGTTGATGGATGAGCTAATAAGAATGAAACTGAATTATTTCAAAAAGTTAAATCAAGTTGATGTTTTGACGGCATTCAAATTAAAAATTAATGTTTTCATTCGGTTGATTTATTCCGTAGACTATTCTCATCATGAAGGAAATATTAGATGCAATCTAAGATACAATATATACACCTTGAGATCCAATTATATTCATTACTCATTCTAAATAATATCTTTGATAATAAAGAAGGCTTTGTTTTAATAGTTCTTCAATAATTGGTGACACTTGTTGCTTGGATTTAATTGGTTTTCTTAATAGCTTTGAATGATGTATAAAAATGTCATTAAATCATTTTTTATATCTAAACGACTGATTGGATTCCAGTGAAAGTTTGGAATCATGTGTATCATTATTATATTGAAATTCGGTGAAAATTTTAATTTTTTTGAAGGACATTTTTTGTACGAAAATTTTTCTCCGGCTTATTCTTATGGGTAATTTGGAAAATGGAAAATTAGTTTTCTCAGAAGTGGTGCAATCGATTGCGCATAAAAATCAATGAGATTCAATCCAGATGATGACACTTGGGCTTGCCAAGTTTCAATTGAATTTGAATTTTCGTTTGACCTGTAGAGCGCGAACAAAAAAAAAAAAAAAACATGTACATTTTTTTCGGGTCAAGTGTAATTGAGTCTTCGCTTCGCTCATCCAATCATATCATTCAAACGTTAACATAAAAAAGTGATATTTCGCTAAATCGAATCTAATGCGCTGATGAATTCGATTCGAACATTTCCAGTTTTCCTCACTGATATACTTGTGTCCACGGTAAAAGACAGTCCTCTAACCTCTACAAACCGAATAAATGTGACATCGTCAATTGATCATCGTCAATTCTGATTATTGATAGACTCGTTGCAGATTTTGGAAGATGTAGTTGTTTTCCATTAGTTAACCTCGTCATTATAAATCACGTGACCCTTGACAAATCACGAATATAGATTCAACGGTGATGGACTATTTGTGTGTGACCGTAGAGTTGGTTACACTACCTTGATTGATCATTGTTTGCTAAACGACCCCACCAACAGATAGGTTACATGGGGGTACGAATGAGAAGTTGATGATGGAACCATGAAGTGATGATGAGTGAATGGACGAATTTAAAAACCTATGCCTTATGCGGGATTGAAACCGACGCCTAACGATGACTTCTGTCTTCAAAGTCGAAGTCATCCAATACGCTTCCAGACAGACATATATATATATATATATATATATATATATATATATATATATATATATATAATATATATGTATATATATATATATATATATATATATATATATATATATATATATATATATATATATATGCATGAGCGTCGGCAGCGGGGGGTAAGGGCGTGCACTCGCCCCCCCCCCTGGGACCAGGCAAAAATTAATTTGAATTTGAAAATTATTTTGAATTTTTTTTTTTTTTTTTTTTTTTGGTGACACCGACAGCGTGGTCATTTCGTCACCCATTTTCATACTAAGAGTTTCGAATTTGTGAAGTTTTCATAATTTTATTCATTTTAGTTTTAATTTTCATTTTCATTTCAATTCTAATTTTCATCGTTCGTTTCCTTCAATATATAAGGAATATAATCGTCTACAAAAGCAATTAAATCATATTTTATCCAATAAATCGGTTAGATTCATGAATTTGAATAGTTTATCTATCCGTTCTGAGTCATCGGACAATATTTTATCTAAAGTGGTATCTATGGACAACTGTTGTCGAATGGTCGAGTATTTTTCACAATCAATAAGTATATGTTTCACAGTGAGAATATCATTGCATGTATCGCATCGCGGTTTGATTTGTTCCATTGTAAACAGATAAGCTTGAGTCAGGAGAGTGTGACCTATTCGCAAACGGGTCAACACCACTTCTTCTCTTCTTGAACTTCGGATAGAGGAATCCCAAAGGTCAATTGTAGGTTTAATTTCACGAAGCTTGTTGTTTATTTCTTCGTCCCATTCAGATTGCCACTTATGTTTAAACAAGAGTTTAAAATGAGATTTCAAGTCAAAGAAAGGTACAAGGGGTTCGTCGACAAAATGTCTCAAAGTAGCATCTTTAGCTGCTTTATCAGCGATCTCATTGCCCTGAATGCTCACATGACCAGGAATCCAACAAAACACTATATTGACGTCCCGTAATGCCAGGTTGGTCAGTAGGTTTTGCACCTTCTGTATCAAGTAGTTATCAGGATATATGTTTGTAATAGCTTGTAGTGTACTAAGCGAATCTGAACAGATAAAGAATGCTTTCTCTGGACGGTTGGATATATGTTCCAGAGATTTAATTATAGCTACGATTTCTGACGTGAAAACACTACACATTGAATTCAGTTTAAAACAGCATTGAATATCAGTTGACCAAAACGCACTCCCTACGGAGTCGTCCAGTTTTGATCCATCCGTGAAGTAATGAACAAAGTTTTGGAAATGTGAACATATTTCGTAAAATTTCTGACGATAAATGAGTGAGCTGGTATCCTCTTTTCTTAAACTTGTTAGTTGAGTATTGACTTGAGGCCTTGGCACCAACCAGGGAGCAGTATTGCTGGATCTGGTTGGGTAGACAGCGGGTATAATTAATTCAAAGTCGACCAAAAGACGAGACAGTCGAATACCTGTAGGTAAGGTGGCAAATGGTTTTGCATCATAAACGGGTTGGAATTGAGGTTCGAATATTTGTTTATATGCGGGGTGATTACGCATAGACTTTAATTTAGACGTATAGCCAGCGAGAAGATATTGACGACGATGTGCAAGTGATGGTTCACCCGATTCACAATACAGGCTTTCAACACGACTGGTACGGAGAGCTCCAATGGCCAGTCGAATGCCAGTATTATGAATGGTGTTAAGCGGTTTGAGATAGCTAACACGAGCAGAGTCGTACACCATACAGCCGTAGTTTAGTTTGGATCTTACAAGTGCTCTGTACAGCATCAACATGGTTGTTCTATCCGCTCCCCATGTAGTCCCACTCAAGTATCGTAATAAATTCAGAGATTTGTAACATTTATTTTTGATAATAGCAATGTGATTTTTCCAGTTTAATTTTGAATCGAAGTTGAGACCAAGAAATTTGGCATTATCAGAATATGATAATAGTTCTCCTTTCATATAGAGATCCGGATTTGGGTGCAACCCTCTCAAACGAGAGAAGTGTATGCACTTGGTCTTTGATGTAGAGAACTTGAAACCCGTCTCTTCAGACCATTTATCAAGATTATTAATGGTTAATTGAATTTGTCGTGCTGCTGTTGTTAATCTGGATGACTTGCAGAAAATGGTTGAATCGTCAACAAATAAAGATGAAGTTACGGTGGCAGGGATACAATTTACAATGCCATTGATAGCAATAGCAAATAGAGTTACACTCAAAACTGAACCCTGTGGTACACCATTTTCTTGAAAGAATGATCTGGATAAAACGTTTCCCACGCGAACACTGAAGCGACGATTAGATAGGAAATTAGTTATAAAAATAGGGATTTTTTTCTTTTAAAAATGATGTTTTTCGAAACTCTGTAAGTACCGACTGTGCCGGTGACATATTTTAACATGGTTTGTTACACAGGTGGTCATGAGTCTGATGTGACTGGGGTGGGTAGGCAAGGCTATAGACCTACCTTCGCCGACTGACGAATATGATTTATTGAGCTATTCTTATTTCCTGGAAATTTTGATATTGGGTATCATACAGCCCAATCAGATTCTAATAACTCATTTTGGGCATTTTGTATGATGAAATATTCAAAAAGATGAATTGGATCAACTATACTTGCATGGAATTCAACCAATTCAACATTATCTGTCTTCTTTCTCTATGAAAATCAAAAGCTAATTGAATAGTCACAAAACCTCCCAAAACACCATGAAACGATGAAATTTCAAAAAATCCCCTCAGGGAGCCCTGTCCCCCTTTCCCATTGGGACTTGTGCATTTTTGAATTCGGGATATATTGTCTCCCCCCCCCCCCCCCCTTAATTTTCTTCCTGCCGACGCCCATGTATATATATATATATATATATATATATATATATATGTGTACAATCATATATAATAATCATGGTATACTCCAAGACTCTTCAAAAATCGCGAACTCCCCCGGGAGTTGAACCCGGATCTCCAGATTGCCGGTCTGACGCGTTACCAACGGCTGGATTACCAAAAACCTTTTTTCTGCCAATTTGTGGTGCAATCCTCGAGTCTAGAAATTTGTGACTGTACGAAAGATATCGAAAATTAACACTGTTTAAGAAGACTTTCTTTCTGGCGTTATGGTAGCGCGTCTGACTGGCAAAATCTGGAGATCCGGGTTTAAGTCCCGGGAAAGTCGCGACTTTGTACTGTTCAAATCATACCATTTGAAGTCGTTTTCCTGGTGGTTAATCAGAAAGCTATTGATCACATATATATATATATATATATATATATATATATATATATATATAAAAATAAACATATACATATGCATGTACGTATATTGGGTTCATGATGGGATACCTCAACTCTGGTTCAACCAAGTAGACGATCTGCACACAAATATAACTTTCTTAATTTGCATACAAATTATGCAAATGTTCTAAATAACATTGGATGGTTTAAAAAACGACTGAATTATTTAATACTTCAATCATTTGGTCCAGAGTACAGCTATGATCCAACTCAAATGTCGAGACGCGTCGTAAAAATGTTAATTAAAGTCTGAACAATGCTTTGTGTTACGTACCGTTTCAAATGCCATAAAGCAACATACATGAATACATTTTCAACAGCGACATTATTATTAAAAAAGCACACACACACATATGTAGGGAAAATATGTAAATATGTTGGGATATGAAATACTGTGTATAACAATACTCCAACATTTCCCTTCTCATAGCGCTACACAATACGCCTACAGCAGTTCATGTTTTTATATTCAAAAGAATTTCTCCATCGACTTTTCTCGGTAAATATTATCAGAATATTCTAATAAATAATAAAAAAAACACTACAAATAGCTTTTTTCTCTTTGTATTATTGTTTCCCCATCTCTGATATTATTGTTATTCGCGCTTGTTTTTGCTATGGCACTCGAGAAGGCTGTGATCGATGACGTCATCATATGCAAGGCCCCGTTTCGCCGCCAGGAGCGCTGTAATACGTCACATCCGGTCGTCGCGAGCAGATGGGGCGAGCGTGATGGATTTGACAAGTAATGGCGCGTTTTGACCTGATCTACAAGCTTTTTTACGAGTTTTGGATTACAGCTGTTGTGATTATTACTGAAATTGTACAACGCGACAACGAGGTTCAGCATCATTACTATCACATTCCATCAACACTTGTATTTAGAAGGTGAAAGCTGGAATTATAATGATGTTCATTGTTGAATGTTCATTTCAAAATGTCATTGATGTATTTCTACAAGGCTTTGATCACATTTTATCAGGTCTTTAGAACTACATAATTCGTTCCATGCAGGACTCATAATATTATATTGCATAATATTACGACAACCATCATTTGAATCAAAGGCCTTATTATGTAACCTTCTACGAACTGAATCTCTACCCCACCGAGAACACTATATATAATTGGTGTATGTCTCAAAGTGTGTAAGAAAACCTATTCTAACATTCTAACATCCCTAATGACACTTTTCTACTCGTTTTATTCTTCCTTATTTTTTCTACTCAGATTTTTGATGGGTTGATTGATTGACTCCTCGATTTTACTAGGCCTATACAACTTGCTTTCACCTCCATTCACGATAAAATTAGCCTCATATCCACATTTATTGTTGTTTGTATTATAATCTAAATCAACTCATTATATATTGCATCATATTATTACGACAACCATCATTTGAGTCTTTACATCACCGAGAACACTGCATATGACTGTTATACGGCTCAAAGTGTGTAATAAAACCTATTCTATTATATAAAATGTATATGAAATTGAATCCGACATTGTAATCAAAATGAGAACTAGTATTTATAACCAACTGTCACCGGACCAATGGCCCAAAGCTGTAATTTATGAATAAATGAATAAATAATAATAGAAAAATTCACAATCACACAAACATGGAACAAATTTTTTTGCATCCGACTGAATTCGTGGGATTTCATGACAGATTGAACTATCTCCGCATCAATTCTTTGAACAGACTATCAGACTTGGAGCAGGACAAACTCTATCGTTGTGGTTGTTTGATATTTGTTTAGTGAGAGACTTCTCAATTCGGATGTTCACTCAGATATATTGTGTGCATAATTATGATCATACATGAGACACGAACACATCTTAGGGCTTTTTGGTCTCCAGAGAATCAATAGTACAGATGTTTTTCAATTTGAAATCTCTAGAAAATGATTCGAATCTTGCGTGAAATCATAAGAGAAAGTTCTGAAGTCATCGAATAGTAAACAGAGAGAATGTCAATGTATTTGACGGCTCTCCGCAAAGCGGGAAACCATGATGGTATATAGCGTAATAATACCAATACATATAGGTACAATAGTTTCACGAAAGTGATACAAAATTGATTACAAAAATATCCTGAAATATTACTAATTTAATTGAGGGTATATAACAAAAGTATGAAAATGAAAGAAGGTATTATCAAGATGATTGCCATTATTTGAAAGAATTTAAATGATGCTACATGCAGTGTACATACTGAATTTATAAAAACTGAGTGTACAATATTCCTTAATAATAACTTCCTTGCGAATTTGTAAGTATTGAGGATAGTGCATTAAAATTTAGGAATGGTGCCACGAGCTCCTACCATTAATATCACTACATCCAAGTACTTGGCATCGATTTGGTATTTATTTGACAGATCTGTACATTGATGCATGGAATTGGTTGGGGTTGGATGTTTGAACATGTTTGATGTGCGTCAGTAATTGGGAGTAATACTTCTAGAAAGTTTCCATTTCGAGGAAACCAGATTGAAAGTGTCTTCTTCTTGGTGGAGGTGCCGGGTTGGACAAGCGACTCTTTTGTTCCACATAATCTGCGGGGATGAATGTGTGATAATGAAGTTGAACATGGATACCGATACTACGATTCTCTGCCAGAATAGCTTTCCTTTAATTCCGTCACCAAAATTTGCTAATATTTTATAGTAAGTAGGCCTACAAGCACGGAGAAAAAAGTCGGAAACAGAATAATTCAAGAATAAGTAGTAGAGGTGAATAGATCAAGATAATGAGAAGATTTAATAAGAACTATATTTTTCACTGGCAATGTGAATTTTTAGAACTTTAAACTATCCGTGCAATTATTACCTCGAAATTTATCGTTTGTTGAATGAGTTATCTTATCTCAATCATTTTTTGGGTTATAATCTTAGTTATAGTTAGTTAAGTTAGTCAAATTCTTCATTTATCATCAATGAAAACATCAAAAAGGCGAGATTCAGTCTTTCAACCACTCTTCCACCTAACCTTGTTCTTCAGACCACTATTGAACGATCCTACCTTTCATCCATAACCTCAATTGGGAAACAATTACTTTGTTTCAAGTTTCGACGTTATTAAAAAAAGAATAGCTTCAAATTACTCTTCTTTATCTTCTGGTTAAACTTCCAGCCTCTCACGGCAAGAGCTTCCACGTTAACTGTTGATTGTCTCAGCCTAACAGCCGTGCCGGTAAAGTAGGTAGTTACTAACCATTACCGGAACCTTCTCCATTAAAACAAACGGACTATCAATAACAATCACGCGGTGTTTATAAATAACAGATAGCGCTGGGGTCACCCTGTTCTGAGGCTGGCCTGTTGAATACTCGGGCTAACGGTTACAGATTGTCGGTCAGTAGGCATTCTGAGAGCTCATTTAGAAGTAGTTAGTACATTCATTTATTTATCGTATTTCCATTCAATTGTCACAAGATTATCAATAATGAAATGATAATAGGAAATGGAATTTGAATCTTATGGGCAGTCTTGAATGCATAATTAGACGAGCTTTAGCGAGGATTCAATTTGACATAGGCCTACTGAGAAAAAATGGTGTTCGATTTTTTTTTCCTGTTTTTTTGGTCAGTTCTCCACAGATCAAACGGCTACAGTCATCAACTTCAAACTTTTTTCCAATATGGTTCCTCATCTAACTTAGATCTATATAGTTTTGTGGCATTATCGGGTGGAAACTTTTTTTTTATGAATTCTAGACATTTCAGAAACACCCATTAGAATAACACAGCGGGAAAAAGGAAAATATTTCCAATTTCCAAAAATATGAAATTTTGCGTGAAGTTGAATTACATTTTGATACACATTTCTGGAAATTTTCAACTTGATTGGGTCAGTCATTTTGAAGAAAAATAGAAAGTGTGCCAAATTTGTACCACTCGAAGCAGTTTTTACTCATTTCCACCCATAGTATTACTATCCGCTCGTCTAACAACGAATATATGGCGTTTTCCTAGTTTATATAGAATGTATGTTATAATATCTGTATATTTTGAATCTTTTTGAATCTCGCGAAGTAACTTATACATGTGACGTATTGAGTATCTCTTCAGTCAATGGTTGCCATTTAGACACTTGTTGCACATCCCGATAGGAAACTACTTGACTGGGGACAATTTTATCACCCTTGACCTTTTTTCTGACCAACGTCGAAGCTTGACAAAACACCATTGTTCCCCAATGAAGGCTGTGAAAAAAAGATAGTTTCGTTCGGACCAGGCACCACATGGGTTGTTATATCACCCCGGGTAATGAACGAAACAATACATCTTATTTAACGTGATAATATTTTATGGGATAGAAAACAATTCAGACATTTACATTGATTGATTGATTAATATTGCTTGACGACCGCACCAACATCTATACGGGGGAACGAATGAGCAGTTGATAATGAAATTAGGAAGTGATGATTAGTGAAAGAACGTTTAAAAACACATGCCTCATCAACCAACGCCCAACAATGACTTCGGTTATTGAAGCGATGCCTCAGCTGACTGAGCTAACGAGGGCTTCACATTCACATTGAGGAGACTAAAATTATACCACCATCTTTATTTTCTCTTTTTTCCTTTCATTCTTGAATTTTCACTTTTTCATCTTCTCTGTTCGTGTCTTCATCACAATATTCATGATTTCTCTTCCGTTGTTTTCTATAGAATAATAATTCAATAATCATTATTCTTTCACTCATCCATTCTTCAATCTTTTGATCTCCACTAGGAATCCACAATATAACTGATGTGCATTTACATGAATACGCTCTCGTTCTGAATCAGTAAATTGTTTCAATTGTGAATCGAATTATTGTATTTGCAAATACAATAGTTGTTTGCCAATTTGAATATTTTCTATCAGCAATAATATGATTGTTATAACTTTTGCCACGCATTTACTCGCTCAATCAGTGCAATTATATGTAAATTGGGATGATTTCCAATCACAAACTACAATATTTGTTTGGATAAATGTTATTCAATATTCTAATTATTTGCAATGTTTATTCGATCTATTTAGCGAGGTAATAAATTGATGCACTGCTTTTCCAAGGTCAAGTCAATACGTGGATATTGACGTATGTATTGAACGTTGGTGACCGATATTAAGGGGGACCAATCCATAGCGTGAGATTTTCACGTAAAACATAAACGATCGTATAGTGGCTTTCCGTTTGAACATATTGAAGTGAAACTGCTTCTTAGCATTTGGAGAAGTATCTTATGAAATGATATCGATCCATGATAAACATTTACAATATGTTACGTGTTATTTTTATGTTACGGTACGCTGTGAGCGGTTAGAATCGATGGCCAGAATATCGATTGTCACTATTCACTATCGAGAAATTGCCACTATACAATGCATTACCAGCACGCATTATATTGTTGAAAGATCACAAGTTATTCAAGACTGCTTTAAATGAATACATATTGGACAATATTGCTTTTACTCATCATCTGAACCTTGTTTTCATATCGAATGAGAAGAGATATTCGTATTTATTTTATATTAATCTATATTTTATTGATTCATGTTTTTTTTTTCGATTAGGTGACGATTTCTGAACGTTAGGTGGAATATGCATGTTCAGAATAATGAACTTCTATAATACTACCCTACATTATATGTGTACATTGATATACTGCTGACGGAAACAATATCATAATGTGTTGATCAATCTGTTGAAATAAAAAACTATTATCATTATTATTGTTATTACAAATATACAAAAACTTCGCTATTGTGAAATTTGAGTCGTCAACATCTCAATGTATTTATTATCCACATCTATTGATGTATCTGTCGATTTTGTATCTTGCACTGTTCACGTTTTATGATCACTTTTATCTGTGAACCCCCTGGTGGGAACATTCAGCCATATGAAGACTGGGGACGCCTTAATGAAGTCAATTAACGAGTGAATTACCAGTGTAAACGACGAGGCTGATTATGCAGGTCCATCAGCCAATAGGCGAGCCGCAAGCGACAAACAAACAACGCTGTATATAGTCACGTGATTGTTCGAGAGTCAACAGATTGGCTGGCCACAACAAACAGGGGTCAGAGGAATAACCTTGCGCATCCGATTAACGGCGACTAACAACAATAAAGTATCTCCATCGTTCGTTCAGCAGAGTCAAGATGTAATTCTGAAATTAATTCTATATTGGAGGATACTGATTACCAGTTTGTACGTACGGTTTTTGTTGAATGGTTAGCGAATTACCTTATACTCATCCATTGTTACGCACATTATTTCCGTAGCTTGAACAAAAATTGATCGATTATTACTCAATTGAGAGTTGATACAACCGACTCTGAATCTCAATTCGATTGAATTTAAACGAATCTCAGATTAGAGGAACAAATCTCAAATTGAAGGATCAAATCTCGAATCGAAGGAACAAATCTCAAAATCTTACGTAAATGTGGACACATTTCATATCAGAATCATACTGATAACTCATACGGTTGACTGATGATCAAATCAATACGATTACTTTTCTTATATACTTTTCAACTGCGTAATCAATTTGAATTCATATTTCTTAATCGAGTTCATCACACCTTTTATCAGAAGTAAATTATCTACTATATTCCTACATTATGAGCGCAGTCCTGGTATTAAAGTTAATTGGTTTTGAGAACTTGAAATGGGGTGTTAAGATTGTACTTTTGGTGCCCAGTCCAAACGATCCTGCCTTCCATCCATAGCCTTGATTGGGAAACAATGATTCCGTATCAAGCTACGATCTTGATGAAACGAACGAAAAGTTATGAGCTATCAATACTTTTGGGAATTTAAAAGCGGAATTCCATTACAGTAAGAGACAGTTGTACAAGTCTTAGTCGAGTAGGCCAACTAATCCACCAATAATTAGTTGAGGTAATAGAATAACATATGTAACCAAGGGTGACGACATGTTGATCCGCTAACTATTACCTGATCCACTAACAATCGATGAATAAATCTGAGCTCAAGCTGGATCTATATGGTGAATGAACTCTCGGATAAGGATCCGTCAATGATTTGTTTTTATATGATTTCTATAAAATAACAATATTGACAATAGAGTGGATCTAAATTGTAGATTTTCAATAAAACTACATCAAAACCACTCGAGCACGACTTTGTTGAAACGTTGTAACAGATACAATGAAAGCGAGTGCACTAAGCCGATAAACGATCAGCGGCTCGACTCGATTAGCTCGTGATGTGAACAAGAGTAAATCCTATTAAAAAAAACTCGCACAAAATGTATGTAAAGCTATTTAGTGACAACATTAAACCATTGCTTGCAAACAAGCCTCATCCTCTTGCAATGAGAACCCACACACGGCCAGTTCGGATCTATATTGACATTCCAGCGTAAGTGACTGCTAACTAGCAATCAGCTATGCTCTACAATTGGTGACAGCCCGGCGGAATGTAATTCTCCGGCCGCTCACCGCGCGTCAGTACCGTAGCACTGTCTCGTTTACTTTCTACAATCGGCATTTCATCGCAGGCGGGAGTAGGGGGAGGGGAATTTTCTAGATTATAATTCAATTCTGGGTTGGTGCCGGGAAACTGTTCGTCCGATCCACGGTGTGCGCTAATGCAGTCCAGCGTGAGAGTGAATTGAGAGGAGATAAAATGTATGACAGAGAAGGGATTATATGGAGATAGTTTATATGTGGCCGTGGCGTCAAGTCTGTCGGAATGCTTCAATATACGATTGTCGAGATAGAATAGAAAATCCATGGACGAAATGCTTTTTGGATGGATTTGCCGAAGATAATATAACGTGTATGTTTAGTTTCCCAAGCTCCGGTCTAGTGCCAGATTTGGTTCAGCAGACTCCTGTTTCATTCAATATAAATTCAAATATGTACACATATATAAATATATAAATAAATAAATATATATATATATATATATATATATATATATATATATATATATATATATATATATATATATATATATATATATATATTATATATATATATATATATATATATATAGTAGGCTAATGCTGCTCCTGAGTTAATGATGAGGACTCTCATAATATTATAAATTACAACTTTTCAATTATAGAATATTTCTGGTATATTGTTTCGAGGTGAAGCTGGCCAAGAGGAAACAGTAAAAAGTAATAAACATCTCGAACGAGTAATGTGAATTTGACACACAGACATGATCACTTCACCATGGAGGTTCAACGTCCTTTTACAAGAATTAATTGCTTGCTGTAAGTTCTTCAAAGTTGTATAATAGTTCATTCTCCTCTCTTATTCAAATACAACTGAACAAATATTAAATACATAGTTTCTCTATTTATTTTCTCCCATCTCTTTCCTCCACTTACTAATATCAATTCAAACTCTGATGCTACATGATAAATTGAATAAGTCTTATTATGTTTTAGTCCGAGCTAGATGTTGAACTTAATACATTGTTTGCACTCGCTTATTACATCATATAGAATGTTTTTTCTGTCTTTGAGGATGTTTTTTATTGAAATGTTGAGTTTCTTATTGATATGTTTCACTTACAATGTTTAGATGTCGTTTCAGTTTCACTTATGTCCTGAGAAAAGTATCAACTCTCCCAAGATAGTTGGCGTCGGCGTTCAAGAGTTAGCAAGATGTTGGCAATGTCCCAGATATTATTATCAACGTGAGAATTCCAAATTACGCTCTGATAGTCTGAAATACACTTGAGTTTAGTTCTTCAAAATGGAAGAAGGACATCTGTGAATTAGTGCTTGTAAGATCCTGCAAGACAATATTCGATCGTAATATCTTGATTCATTTTTCATCACCATTGAACCTTGATACAGAATCATTGTTTCCCAACGGAGGCTATGGATGAAAGGTAGGATCGTTCAGACGGGGCACCACAAGGGCAATCTTAGAACACAGAAGAATAGTTAAAATGAGTCAACTCAAACAAACAATGATTCGCTGAGGTTATAATAATTTCAGGGAAAGACAACGATTCGAACATTTACATTGTGGAAAAAATCTATCGTCCTATTATGTCTGCTTATTCAAAATGAGTTGCATTGTACTCTCTCAAATCTTAATGATTCCAATCCTAATTGGACGAGCTTTAGCGAGGATTCAATTTGACGTCCTGAAAAAAATTGGTTTTCATTCATTTTAGAAATTTCAAAAATACCCATTAGAATAACATTGCGGAAAAAAAAAATATTTTCCTAAAAAATGAAATTTTGCGTGAAGTTGAGTTACATTGTGATACACATTTCTGAAAATTATTTTCAGCTTGATCGAATCAGCCATTTCGAAGAAAAAAACATAAAATATGGTAAATTGGTACCACTCGAAGCAGTTTTTACCCATTTTTACCCATACTATTACTATTCGCTCGTCTAACAACGCATATATGGCATTTTCCTAGTTTATTCACCAATCTTTCAACTTAAATCTCCCAATAGCTACAATTTGAGGGGCCCAAAACAGGGTAAATATTATGGGGCCACCCGGAAGTATCTTTACAAACCCGTATAGGCCCAACACACCGCTTGCTCTCATAATATTATTAGACTATGGCTTACTCTTATCGCAAGTCTCGCTTTCCTACATCGGCTGATTAATAAAATGAATTAGGTTCTCACGAATGTTGTGAATTATGGTGGTGCTGCGGTAGAGCGTATACGATGCTAAACCCGAACGTTACCGATTCGATTTTCTTTTCATGAAAATAGATTTTTTATGTTGTATAATTATATCCAGTTTTGTTTTCTTGAATGGATCAAAATATGAGGTAATATTGCCTTAATAGTTAACATTTCAGAAAATTGACTATTATATGACTAGGGTTAGTTGGGTTAGATCAGAGCCTTCTTGTGTTTTTCTCAGGTCGAGCTGAAAAAGTTGTACTACATTTTCTTCGAATGTAACGTTTTATTACCGAAACAGTGTGATTTGCAATAATTGACGCAAGTTCAGCTCTTGTGCGTCGAGCCCTATACGTGATTGTGGAGTCCCTATACACCGGGCCAGTCTGTCTCTGATTACGATAAAATATAAATGCTTATACACTGGAAAAAGTAAAATGTGTCTATGCATAAAACCCCGAGCACGTAACGCAGAACGTGGGAGAAGGCGGTGGAAAGCAGAGCTGAAGAAGGCGGTAGAACGCAGAGGTAAACAAGGCGATGGAATGCAGAGCTGAACAAGGCTGTGAGGGCTGGAGAAATTGCGTCGCGTTGATTTGATTGGATCGCGGTTCTACGCGTCGTATTCCACACACAAGCGTGCGTGCAAGTGCGTGAGTCAGCTGTCCTCATTCTATACAATCACTTCCACAAACAGAATAGGGTGGGAATCAACGTTCAACGTTCAGAGGGAATCTACGTTCACATTTATTTGAAACTTTTGAATTGCATATATATATATATATATATATATATATATATATATATATATATATATATATATATATATATATATATATATATATATACATAATATATTTGTGTACATGGCTTTCTGTTGAAACGTACATCACGTGGTGTTGATAGGATGAATATTATTATCACTGGAATATACCGCCTCGTCAGGGAATCGAGCCCCGGACCTTATGCTTAATACACATACGTCCGTTAACTTATCATCACTTCATAGTTTCATAATCACCTGCTCTATCCGTATACCCCCGTATAATATAGCTGTTGCTGGGGTCGTTAAGCAAACAATAATCAGTCAATCAATCAATCATATATATATATATATATATATATATATATATATATATATATATATATATGTCCTATATATATATATATATATATATATATATATATATATATATATATATATATATATATATATAGCCTATATAATGGCAAGAGGCACAGAAGCAACGATAAGCAGGTAGGTCTTCAAACTTTGGAAGTGATCCGAGGTCTGTATAAATAGAGTGAGCTAATTCAATTCCATATTTTCACACTAGCACGCTCATCTCACAGAGCAAATACTGCGTTTTCCCAGTTTCATTGTGCAAACATGATATGTCCAGTGGACAGAGGTCGTGTCATGTACCGTGTTGATCGCTTGACGAGTGGAGGCTTGTGACGTCATGCAAGAATAAAACACAGTAAAACAAAACAAAAAATTACAATTTATTAGCATGAATCACAAAACCTATTGTTGTGTACTTTGTTTTCATTGTCAAGCTGATGTTACGCTATGATTCTACAGTAATTCCTAGTTGTGAAAATGAGTATCTAAATTCATATTTCACAGCGCCAGATTGACAATTAGCACAAACAAGCGGAATATAAAATCTATGTTTCATAACCGGATGATGTTTCATCATTCAATCTCACCGTCGTAATAGCACTTTTTTTTAATGTTGCTCAACGATCCCACCAACAGTTAGGTTGTACGGGGGTACGGATGAGCAGATGATAATGAAACGGTGAAGAGATGATAGATGAAAGGATGTTCACAAAAACCCATGCCTTATGCGGGACTCGAACCCACGCTCAACGTTGACTTCAGTTACTACCGCTAGCGATAATTGACTTGGCCACCAGGACGGCCTTAATAGCACTCATCAGTTATATCTAGGAAAATAGCTATCTACGAGGTTATATCTACTGAAGTGGTTTATGGATGAATTGCTTGGATTCCACTATATACTTTGTCCCAAGGTGTGTATAGTGAAATGAAGTCATGTCGAAAATATTCTCCAACTGATTTTGTTAAAACTAGGCAAACGCAGAATATGCGTTGTACGATGAGCGAGATATCCATAAAGTAAAATCGAAAACTCTACACATCTTGTTATCATTTTAAAATAATGCATTTGATACCAACGAACCTGGTGAGCCGTGAGTCCATCACTGCAACATGTTTCTGCTAGCTATTATTTCCATTCATTCAAGACTGTAATAAAAAACATTTATTACATTATTTTTTCAAACCGCCTGGTCCGAATTGCATACAAATTCCACTATATACTTTGTCCCAAGGTGTGTATAGTGAAATGAAGTCATGTCGAAAATATTCTCCAACTGATTTTGTTAAAACTAGGCAAACGCAGAATATGCGTTGTACGATGAGCGAGATATCCATAAAGTAAAATCGAAAACTCTACACATCTTGTTATCATTTTAAAATAATGCATTTGATACCAACGAACCTGGTGAGCCGTGAGTCCATCACTGCAACATGTTTCTGCTAGCTATTATTTCCATTCATTCAAGACTGTAATAAAAAACATTTATTACATTATTTTTTCAAACCGCCTGGTCCGAATTGCATACAAATTCCACTATATACTTTGTCCCAAGGTGTGTATAGTGAAATGAAGTCATGTCGAAAATATTCTCCAACTGATTTTGTTAAAACTAGGCAAACGCAGAATATGCGTTGTACGATGAGCGAGATATCCATAAAGTAAAATCGAAAACTCTACACATCTTGTTATCATTTTAAAATAATGCATTTGATACCAACGAACCTGGTGAGCCGTGAGTCCATCACTGCAACATGTTTCTGCTAGCTATTATTTCCATTCATTCAAGACTGTAATAAAAAACATTTATTACATTATTTTTTCAAACCGCCTGGTCCGAATTGCATACAAATTTTAATAATCTGTAGGTCTATTATTCCCGTCTTCACATTTGAGGAGAATTGAGTCATAATCGAGAGATTTTATTTCTCAATTTTTTCAATTTTTTTCAATTTTTTTTTTCAATTATTTCCCATTCTTTATGATTAAACAGTGGGAGTAGCGGGTAAGCTGTCAGTGACAAAAAGTGGAAGTTGTGAAAAGTCTGAAAATAGAACGCGTGCACATTTCAACAATGACATTTATTGAAAATGTACATTGTTGACAGCTCATTTGTAACATTTCGTCGGCTATATTGGGTTCAAGAATTGCATTCTGTTGTTAATTTTAGTGTCGTATAGCGAGGGTGGGATATGCGAACATTATTGTCGACAGTTAACTGTGATTTGAACAGGATGTGACGGATAGCTGAGTCGTGGTCTGTGTGAATATGAAAATTAATAATACAATAAAGCGCTAAAGTAAGTTCAGATGATAACCGTCTTAGTGTTCCTCATTGAATAGAACCACTAGCCAAAATATACTCTACACTTATACTACCATAATACTCTATGATACGGTATAATACTTCTCATTTCCCCGATCTCTATGTGTTGCATATATCATTATAAACAGTACGGGTATGAATCACTTGCAGCCTAATCAGTGCACTCTAGCCCACTAATAATGCATTGCGGTGACCTGGGGTCTGCCCGCTTTAGCTGAGCCCGTTGATGACCTGAGCCTGAAGCGACATGAAGCCGCAGCATTGACGAGGTCAGAGGTCAAGAGTGCATCAATACATTCAGGTACATAACAATTCAGACTAGCGGTTCTAGGAACGGGTTTGTAAATCAATCGTAGAGTTGTTGAGTATTGCAGTTTCATGCATGATGAGAAAAATGAGCCTAATCTTCATATTATTCTCATTCTTATTTGCATTTGCATTGTCACTAGTGTTACTTTTAAATTTTTGGTCCGAATTATAGATCCATTTCAATAACATCGAAATCTTCATAAACATTAATTGTTTCATTAAGGATAATTAAGGATGAGGATAAATTAGCAAGACCGTATTGATGCGGCACCTCGTGTATCTTGATTGTTTTGATAATGCGAGGTGGTCTTATCACAAAAACGATTTAGATTCTGTTTGAAATAATATTAGTCGAATAAACCAAAATATATTCATCAATTGAAGAGAAATCAATATATTTAGATGAGCGTAGCGAAGATTTTCATTCCATATACCGAAAAATTTTGGGCTTGGTTTTTATGTTTGTTTTTTTTTTTTTTTTTTTTTTGTGTGTAATTTTGTACGCGGCATACAGGTCAGGAAAAAGTTTCAATCAACTCGAAACTTTTTTTACAAATTGGTGTTATACCAGAATAGGTTGGGATTGTTTTTCAGAAAAATCGGTCGGACGGTTTTTCCGGAAAAAAATTGGAAAGTATGGAAATTCCCCATAAGAATAGGCCGGGGGAGAAATACTTGGAATTTTTTTTTTTTCAAAAGCTCTCAAATTCATACTGAATGTGGGAAGAACTATCATACACATTTTAAGCGACTTATGGAACAATCGGATGTGAAATAACGAAGAAAACGCATTTTTAATGTACTTTTTTACACATCAATAAAAGCAATTGAGAAAGCAATTAAGAAACTATTAAATGTGAGCAACAAGTGTCACCAATAAATTAAAACGTTTAAAATCTGTGATGGATATGAAGAAGGCACTGGTATAATTGTTTGGAAACCAAAGTTTATATACCAACAGACAGCCGCGGTTTTTAAACCTTTGAAGTGATCCATGGCCTGTATATGTACATTGAGCTGACCAAATGTTCTTAATTCTACATTTCCATACTTCTAAGCTCATCTCACAACGCATATAAGGCGTTTTCCTAGTGATATTCAATTATCGAAACAGTAATATTGTTTTTTGATTTTGAAAAATGTTTATACTGAAAATTAGGTTTTTAATATTGAAGTGTTGATAAAAACAGCTCATGTACAGCTTAGTTGCTAACGTGCTTGCTCATGTAATCCGGGAGGTGAGGCGAAAATCGGATCTGATTCGATCCCCTCGATCGACCGTCGATATTTTCGGAGGTTTTTCGTGGCTTTCCTAACTCTGGTCTAAGGTTATATATACCGGGATAGTTCCTACAATATAAGCCACACTGCATCCTTCTCACTATTTTTCTCATGATTTAAGTAATGTCCATCCCACTATCCCATCATCTCATTGCTCATTCATCATACGCCATGGATCTTTGTTATCATTACAGTGCGTCTTTATACTCGATATAGATGAAAAAAGTATATGGCCTATAATTAAATTGATTTATACTGCCTTATTTATATTTATAATATATTTACTTGTACTGTCTGAGCACTTCTGTCGCAGTCTGTCTCAGTATTAAACATGTGACGACAAATTTTCTATCAACTCTGAGATAACTGAAATATTTCAAGCAAACAGTATATATATATATATATATATATATATATATATATATATATATATATATATATATATATATATATATATATAGGCCTATACACGGACAGTTTTTCGCTCTTTGTGTTCATGTTTTGATACATGATCAAACAAACATCCAAGCAATCAATTTCAGGTTGAAAAAGCAGAAAGCCAGAGAAACAATGTCAAAAGTTGTGAGGGAGAAAATCAGGCCTACTGGCTCGGAAAATGATAGGTGGCATCAACATCATACATAGCCACTCGCTTTCGACTCGCTGGGAAAACCCAGGGAAACTCTCGATATTGATTGGCTGTTTTTCTCACAAATCTCTGTCCTATCAATAGCATTCGATCTCTATTTCATGGTTGATCGAGTCGTCCAGACGGCAAAGTACATGATTATCCAGAAAAACAATTGGTTCAAATTCTCTTCACTGAAACATGAATGAATATGTTGAGTTGGCTGAGTGCAGATTTAGCGATTCGAATCTCTAATACCATACTATACTAATATACCATTACCATTATTAATAATAATAATATGGTTTATTGTCAATTTTTCGAAATAACATTGTTATATATATATATATATATATATATATATATATATATATATATATATATATATATATATATATATATATATATATATATATATATATGCACACGAATATTAATACATTTCTGATAACTACGATATATTGGCGTCGCTCTATGATATATGAGATGATGGGATGATGAGAAGAAGGGTTATTTTATTCAGAGCCGCCGATTGTACCAACTGCTGATGATTGAATATTAATAAGTTATAATCAATACTTAAGGTACAAAAATAGCACACATATCCAAGGATAATAACAAGTCAATTTGCTAATTTTTGCCTAATTCACTAATCATCACTTGGTACAACCGGCTCTAAGTGTCTTTGAATAGTGGGGAGGAGTCGGTCGTGGCCGCTGTTGATAACCATCCCAGTATGGACCTGAACGATAGTGGAAAACTACGAAAAAACTGTCAGTATGATCGACCATGGCGGCAATCGAACCCCGGTCTAATGAATGACAGTTCAGTGTGATAACCACTAGACCACCTGTATCACTGATAATAATTGAATGATACACAACCACATTATTTCCATTTTCCGTAGAATACTTTCCAATATTGGAATGGTAGGAATGATACGATTTGAGATCAAAATTGTGTAAGCTTATATAAAACAAGTATGTATAAACATGATATATTTCACTGATCAAGTAATCATTAAACAATTTGATGACATGATTTGTTTTCAGTTATATTTGGCATTCAAACGTGCTGTTTTGTTGTATCAGCGAGACAGAAGATAGAGTAAAACGCGTGTCAGACGGAGATAGATTTGTCGAGAGAGCACACGAATCCTGGCTCGCACACGCGCAAAAGCTATCTCCGAACTGTTGGACCACGTGACTCGGAGGCAGCGCCAGGTGGAAGCGCTGGAAGCTGGAAGCTGGAATACAGGCCCTGGAATCCACATGGAAAATAAAACACTTCGTGGAAAGTGCAGCAATGAAATGAAATGGAATAATCATAAAATTCCCTGTTTGTTACGTTGCGACTGTGTTTTTAATTACTTTGCCGAAAGTCGTAAAAGCTCCAGGTTTGTTGTATAAACTTGAAGTCACTCCTGATGGGAGAGAAGTAGATTATTTCGTGAAAAAATGAGGAAAATGTAGGGAGTATATTTTATATCTCGTAAGTTTGAAAATATGACATTACTATTTTCAATTTGAAATGTCTTCATTTGTTCATGAAGAGTCATAAACAGAGATGGAATGACTGAAGTCAAGTGCAAACGTTTGCATATATATTTATATACATATATGTGTGTATAGATGTATCATGGTTCGAGTTTCTGTAGTTGATGAAATGTTATTGTTCAAAATATTTTCACTTAGATTCCAAACCTCTTTTCAAGAGCGAAAACAACACATAATCTCGTGGTGGATTTCATAAGAGCATGGCGTCAAAATGTCGAGCAATGAAGTCCAACTGTCGAGTTCGAAGTCGACATGTCGAGCATAACGTCGGAATGTCGAGAACGAAGCCGAAATATCGAGTATGAAGCCGAAATGTCGAGCATGAAGACTTCTTTCTCTCCTCCTTCTTCACCTTTTCTCTTTCGTCTTCATCTTCATCTTCTTCTTCATTTTTCGTTGTTCTTGTATAGGCCTATTGTAAATTTTGTTTCGATTTTTGTTAATTTCAACTTGAATGCGAATTTTACAATCATTATCACTCATTTATTCCTTGATCCAAGTGAATATCAAAGACTACCGTGTATTCTGTTTACTCTTCAAGCAGTCTAGTCCTGGGCTAACCAAAGCGCGTATATAACGACACAATTCTGCTGCGGAGTGAGAGCCGTATATCACACACATCTCTTGCACAGTGACACTACGTCAGACATTCTCTCTCTCACCTCCTCACACTTTCTCACTCCGATATCTTCTTTTTTAATACCATTTCTTACCACAAACTTTCGCGCATCTCTTTCTACTTCTTATTCTCAACACTTTTAACCTTTTCCTTCACCCTTTGCTTACATCACACTATAAATCATTTCTCAACGACCTCTCCTCTTACACCCTCTCGCACTTGAGACACTCAAGATGGAGAATAAAGAAGTAAAAAGTGAGATTTTTTGTGCTCATTCTTTTTAGTGTCTTCTGTCAAGTTTTGAGAGGATGAAATAAAAGTTCCGAGAAGTGATAAAGAAAATAGTTAAGTGTCTCGCTCTATGGGACGATTACTGAAATAATATGCAACTAGTCAGAGCTGATCGGTTGTCTTATTGTTGCACATAGACATCTTGGCTTTTATCTCCGAGTGCATTTCCTCTGTACGTACACTTACGGGCACATAAATTGTGTGGTCCGGAAATTGAATGTTTATATCGGCACAGTTGCATATACCCTTCATAGATTAGGGGAAATCGTACATGGTTCGAACCCCGCTACGGTCCATCTTATAACATGGGGTATCCATGGTTTCCCTCTGTAGACTAGGCTAATGCCGGGATGGTTCCTACGATATAGCCACCACCGCTTCCTTCCCACTATACTTCCCATAACCTGAGAAAAATCCACATCATCATACCATAATTTCATCAATAATTCATCCGACGCCAATACATCTTAGTTATCATCACAGTGCGTTGTTACCCGCAAAAACTGAATGATTTAATAACATCCATGTATACATTTCAATAGTATACAATATTATACCCATATTATACATTGTATATTAAATACGTAGTGATGTGTATTAAACATATTATATATTGTATTATATATAATATACCGGTACATTTTTTATTGATATACGTAGGGGTGTGTATGCACATTGTCTTCTAGTTCTAGTGCGTAGGGCCTATAATGTCAGTCCATTATCTACAGAATGAATGTGAATGTAGGCTGATCGACCACTTTATGTGCCCGCATGTGTACTTATTCCAAGTCGACTACTGCAGCTACGAAACACCCACGCTACTCTAAATGCTAAACGCCGCCTAGCGATCGAGTTGTGAACTGGGGCAAGAAGACCATGGGAATCCCACACTAGACGTCAAGGCTTCGCAGCTTGGAATAACTCGTGTTGATATTAATTCTCGAAGACGATTGCATGCAATTACTTTTCCAGCTATACAGTCACGAAGCGCGATATACTTCAGTTCAGAAAAAAAAAAAACACAGTTGCACATAAATGCGCAGTGGCAAGTTCCCTATCTATCCTATATGTTCATAGGCCTGTATTGATTCATTTATTCTGGGTTCAACGATGTACTGTACATGATAACCAACATCTACCGGCGACGGATGAATGATCGATGAGGTGATGGGATGGAGGTTTCTTGAACAGTGGGAAGGGAGCGGTCGTGGTCTATATTATAGGATCCATCCGAGCATCATAGCCTGGACTACAGCGGCGAACCACCAAAAAATCAGTGAAAAATCCCAATGAAGATGAACGGTGGCGGGGATCGAACCGAGGCTCGATATGCCCCCAACCTCCCGGATCACATGAAGCGAGCGCGTCAGCAACTGAGCCACTTGTGTCCGTCTTCTGTAGCTGCATACATGTATCCACGAAAGAAGAAGACCTCGATAGCTCAGTTAGTTGAGGTATCACTTCAGAAACTGCGTTGAAGTCACTGATCGGGCGTGGGTTCGAGTACCGCATATGGCATGAGTTTGTGTATAAACTCTTCATATGATCACTTAGTAGTTCCATAATCACCTGCTCATTCGTTCTCCCGTATAACCTAGCTGTTGGTGAGGTCGTTAAGCAAACAATAATAATAATCATCATCAGAAGGTATATGTAGTCTACCAACTGTAGGCATATGATTGAAGAACGTATTGCTACGTGATATGATTTTAATGTGGAGGATCTGAAGCTTAATTTTGAAGAAAGTAGTTTTGTTCCGCATTGTAAACGTTGCCATGACAACTGGAATAACTCTGAAAATACCACAGGTATACTCAAAAGCATAACAGTGATTTCAGCGGTTATTATGTTGATGAACGGCATTCTTTTCTTGTAGTGAAGTATGCCTACATGGACCTACTATACACGAGTCTCCTGCATTCCTCCGGTTTTCACGAATAAACAACGAATAGTTGCATGACCATTCTGAAACTCGGGTCAAATATTTGCGGTGTTCAAAATGGCTTGAAATGCACCTGAATGATTGATACTTTTTCGAAGATTGATCACTGATTCAAGCATATATATGGTGCGTGCGCATCGCATCTTCTGGTCGACATCATTCACGGAACAAACTACACGCATCTGTGCCTATCCAAATCAGGGTGACGTTGTTGTCAGTAGAAACCGAAGTGGCTATCCATCGAACCGGAAGTGGTTTTACATTGGTACTAGTTTAGATTAAATTAGATTAGGATGTTTATTTGTTTGGGTTAGACAGTTCCAGCCAGTCTGGTGGATAGGTCAAGATCTTTGGTTTTTGTTGGTTCAGGCTTAGCGCAAAAACAACAACAACAACAACAACGTCCTCATGTGGGAATAAAAATTGTTGGTGTGGTGAATAGCGCCTGGAAATAGAGACTATACAAAGGCAAGAGATATTTCAGCGCATTTCTACCGACTCCAATTGTTGCATGGTCAACGTTCCGTGCATTGGGAAAACAAATGGATATTATATATTATCACTCGTACAGCGGGGTTGCGGAGTTTCGGTGGAAGTGCCAAGTTTGATGATGTTGCAGAGTTTTGGTGGGAGTGCCAAATTTGATGATATTGCGAGTTTTGGTGAAGGGACAACTTTGATGATGTTGCATAGTTTCGGCGGAAGTGCCAAGTTTGATGATATTGCAGAGTTTTGGTGGAAGTGCCAAGTTTGATGAAATTACAGAGTTTTGGTGGGAGTGCCAAGTTCGAGGTCTCTATACAAAACATTCGAAAAAGGCGTCGAGTCATTTATGAGAAGGCAATATTGTTATTGGCAGTCGCTATTAATCGGACCATCGGTCTATTGACGCCACATGCGGACGTTGTTGTTGCTGTTGTTGTGCGGAGCATAAACTAAACTAAATCGACCCAATCTAACTGACTTGATCAACCAAATTTATTCAAAATAACTCAACTTGAACCAACCTAACAGAACAAACAACCCAAATTAATTTAATTTCAATTAAAACTGATCCAAAACCTACTCCCGTTCCGACGAATAGCCATTTCGATTAATATTCGTCGCACTTTCCTCTGTCAAGTCACTGCGATCGCACGTTCCGAGTCGCAGAGGATGACAACAAGACGTTCCTGAAAACGTACCGAATTAATCGTCGTTCAACTACGTAAAGGAGACACGAAAAACTCGGCCGATAAACCAATCCCCAGCAATAAATCTCATTGATTTAAATTACATGGTCCAGAAAAAGTCAAAACGATTTGTATCCGGTAGTTTCCCAATCCACTCTCGCCCCCCCCCCCCTCCCCCTTCTCCTTGCGTGGTTTGGTGTAGGGTTGGTGAGGTGGGAGGGGAGGGGAAGTGTCTTCTTATCCTGATTGAATTAATCCATCCGGCCCCTACGTGTCGACACGACCCGACCTACGGGGTGGGGGGACCGTGTCTTGTTGAGGGGGGGGGGGGGTGCCGGACCTTGGCTTGACAAATGGGACAAAAGGATGTAGGCCTACTCGGACATATCCTACTCGGACATATTCTGTGACTGTAAGAAACTTACAAGTTCGAGCTGCGAAGAACTGTTCTGCGAAGCGGAGTGACCTGCGAGCGGACGATACTTGACGAGCGTAATGTCACGAATAGGTATCGACACACCGAGCTCCAATCCAGAGTTCCATACTAGTTTTGAAGTCCGGGTGTAAGAAATATAAGTTATCTAACCAATTTTCTGTAGTTTTCTACATAAACATTACACATCAAATGATTCATGTAATTTGACCACAGTACAATTATTCATCTTCTATATCTCTATAGGCCTATTTTGTGTTATGTAGATTAAATAAACAGAGAATCCAACTATTTTCAGTAGACCTAACCAACGCATTTCATTACTTTCACCAATTCGAGCTGATATTGTAACTAAAAGCTGCGTTACTTCTATGAAATTTGATACCTATCTCAAAGTATTTATGTAATGTGACACAACCATTTCAACATCATCCTCTTCTATTTTATATATAATATGTATTTTTGATGATACCAATGCTTATTCAGATATAATATACATGCATTATAATTCATGGTTCTCATTAGTGATTTTATTCTCACTGTTAACGATGATGATTATTCATTCGAATTATCTCATAAGGTATTTTCTGCTTCTTTTTTGCAGTCTAGTTCTACACGGTCCAATGCATTCACTAAATCAAGACAGAAAGTGAAACGAAAATAATTTAGAGTCAATGGTAGTCCACGCCATGCATCTTGTTCGACTCTCGGTCTTCTGCTGGCAAACCAAAGAATCCATCTGAACATTCCTTATTTTCATTCGAATAAAGAACTCAACAATAACAACAACAACAACAACAATTGACTCAACGTACAAACAAATCATCTATCGAAATGAAACAATGTATTGGAAACCCAATCACATTATAGCTTTGTGTCGCGTACAATCTACTTAATGCTCGCGTATTTAAGGCGTGCCCAGTCTCCATATAGGACAAGAAGTTTCCGCGAGGGAATTTCAAAGATATCAGTGATCATAAAACTCAACCGTGCGAGATACAAAATTTACGTATACGTTATGGGATGCAGAATATATTTGTCAGAAATGCTTATATTGATGAAAAAAAACGATTTTGCATGTCAAAATTCAGAAGCGATTTGCACTATGGGTTTATTCAGAGCAGTAGTGCTGGCGTATACATTGTGAGAGGCAGGTTGTTAGGATCTTAATGGTGTGAACGACAATATTTCTAATTGAACTCAAACAAGGTATTCATTGACACCAATTCAGAAACAGAAGACATAACAATATTTTTTTTTATATTGGGTTTGACGACGCACTGTTATGATAACTGAGATTTAATGGCGTCGGATGGATGATTGATGAGATGATGGGATGATGAGATGAAGGTTCTTGGGTAATGGGAAGGATAGTGGGAAGGAAGCGGGCATGGCCGACTTATTGTAGGAACCGTCACAGCATTAGCCTGGACTACAGAGGGAAACCATGAAAAACCTCTGTAAAGATGGTCGGCGGCGGGAATCGAACTGGGTTCGGAATTCCTCTCGCCTGCCGGATCACATGAAGCGAGCGTGCTAACCACTACGCTGCATGTGCCGGTCATAACAATAATCAACAATAATTAGCATGTAACGAAAATTGAATAATTGAAATGATTCTGATGTCTATCAAGAATAGAGCTACACACGGTTTACGCGCACCGACAATCGTGGAATTCGGAATATTAAAATCAAACAGTCAACAAGATTGATATACTCAGTTTTCCAGATTGTGAAGATCTGGTCCAAAAGAGTACGTCGATCGGGGACAGCAGCACGCTAAGATGTGAGAAGCAGCTCTGTCCCTCTCGTCGTATCTTCTTCTTAAGAGACCGAGTCCCCTTATCACACACGCTTTCATACACACACCTCACTTGTTATAAATACGTGTTCGGTTTGTAGATAGAGACATTTACGCTGACCAGTGAATGTATAGTTCATTCTCCCTAACGACAGACGTCGGAACATTCAATGATATAGATGTTGATCAGTGGTTGATTGTCGATTAGATTTTTATGGAAATAATATAACTATAGTAATTGAAAGATGGTTGAAATAAGAGTAGCTGAATATAACTACTATGTAAATTTAATAAATTTGTTTTTAACAAAGGTGGAAAGATCTGTTGTGTTGAAAGTAACACTTGATATTTTCGCCATCGAGCTTTACGTCATCAGCGCACCCTTCGTTATATACAAATAACATGTAACATATTGTGAATGTTCACTGTGAATTGACTGTATTCTGAGATTACTTCTCTTCTCTTTAATTAATTGATTTCTATAATCACGTCTCTGAATGGCATTAAGCAGTTTCACCATGCACAATAATAATATGTTCGGACAGAAAATCACTACAATCGTTTATATTGGCACTAAAGATGTGACACTGTGGGTAGGTTCCCCTTAATCTCACTATGCAGTAAATCACTGGTAGACATTCATTTGTATGGGAACAAACAGAGCCCGATCTTTTAGTTTGGTCAAGATTATCTTCAGACGACAAACACAAAGACAGAAGTTATATTGTATTGATCTTACATTCCGAAATGTTATTTCAATGCGTAATGCATTCAATGCGTATTTGACGCTGATAAAATACATTGGGAAACATTAATATTGTGTATCAAGTTTCGATGTAGATAGAGAATGAGAAAATGTCAATTTACTTCACGGCTGTCCGCAAAGCGGGATACCAAGATGGTACAGGGTAATAAAATCAATACATAGAAGTACAATGGTAATTTACAAAAGTGATACCTAATTGATTACAAAAAAATCCTTGAATATTATGAAACCAATTTAATTAAGGGTCAATCACAATCGGAACTGAAATTTGCCTTGACCAATGTGCATTGCCAAGTGAGTGTGTTGCATAACTCTCTGTTATCACTGTTGTGAATGAAAATGTTTTCTTTTTTTATCATATTTGAGCGAAATGTGTTATTTTTCATTTTTTGGATGATAAAATTGAAAACAGCATCAACAAGTCACTGCATTGTATTTGAATCAAGTGTTATTAATAATGGTAGCCGCTACTCTTCGAACCGTCGGTCTTTGTCACCACATGAAGACGTTGCTGCCAGACAAACTAACCTATACATGAACCCAATCTAAACACTTGATCAACCTGACACAACGTGAACTAACTCAAGCTAAAACACCTTACCAAACAAATTCAACTGATTCAATATGAACGAGAACCAATCTGAAGCCTACTTCCTGTCCGACAAATAGCCACTTTGGATCATAATAGCATTTATAGCAACAATGGAATAAGATACGACAGAGAGCATGCATTTGACGCGCCATTAAATCCCTTTCCATACACAGTCACAAGAATAAATGCGATACAGTTAAACTAATAACAGGTCAGTGATTCTGATTTGTCCTAATTAATCCGAGACAGCAGCGAGTCTTTGACACGCACAAAGACGTAATTAAGTGACCAATGGCAAGAGCTGTTGTCAGCGCGCGCGGCGGCCACCGAGCGAACAAGATCAAACATAACCCTCTTCTCATGAAGCATGTCCATCAGATGATGTCACTGAGAACAATATACCCTTTCAAAGAAGAAACAGCCGCCCCGGTGGCTCAGTCAACTATCGCTAGCGGTAGAAACTGAAGTTACCGTTGGGCGTGGGTTCAAATCCCGAATAAGGCATGGGTTTTTGTAGACGTCCTTTCACTATCATCACTTCATCGTTTCACTATCATCCTCTCATTCGTGCCCCCGTACAACCTAGCTGTTGGTGGGGTCGTTAACCAACATACAAAAAAAGCTTCCTAGCGGCGAGGTTTGAAGCGGAGCGGGATGTTTTTACGCGCGTTTGAAAGTCCTGTGCTATTTATGCATAATCTAGCATAAGTCTAGCATAAGTGAAAGTCTGTTTCTGACATTAGATACCTGTTGAATCACTATGCAATATAACTTGGTCAACTGGTTTGACCAGGTAGCAAAGATACTTTTACTTCTGCTCCAAGCTGTACGTCCTGTAGAGCCACCTCTTAATTTTTTGTTTCAATTACTTGATAGATAACTGCGTCGTCTGCAAATAGACGGGTACTAGACGACAGCGCGACTCACATGTCCTCAATAAATAGGTCGAAGAGGAAAGGCCCTAGTACACTGCCCTGAGGCACTCCTGACGTAACGTTTACGGTTTCAACGTTTACCGATACCGTTCGAAAGATATTTCAAACATGTATCTTCTTGATAATGTTCACCTTAGTTCATGGCTCATTCACAATGTAACACTGACTGAACACGTCGATGGTGGAAAGGAAACGTCGTGAGTGCCAATCCGAATATATTCTTCACAGGTAGATTTGGATGGGTACTTGATATCAGAGCACGACCGACACCCTCCAAACATTCTAACAGCATGAATAAGTACATTTATATCGTGGATACAAGTATAATATAGCGTACATGACGTTATATATTACGGAGGATTAAGTATGCCTCGAACACATCCGTGTGACGTATATAAATGGGATGTAAATACTTCCTTCATTTTACATATGTGATAATAAAACAGATATTTAATAACCCTTTTATACTCGCGCGCGCACCTAATATTAGAACAGATTAAATTCCAAAGTTCATGCAGAATAAAATTTGCAGTGGAAGCTTCGAAATTGATAAAGACGACGGTTAAGGGGAACCTACCCTCAACGTTACATTTTCAGTGTCAACACAACATATAAACAATCGTAGTGTCTTTCCTTCTGAACATGTTGTAACGAGACTGCTTCATACCTCACCATTCAGAGAACCATCTTATAAAATACTGTTGACCCATAGTGAACATTTTAATATGTAAGGTGATACCGTGCTATGTGTATGTAACGGTACGCGGTGAGGTGAACATCGATCACATGAATATAGAGTGTACTGTAACACATGATATTTCCACATTTGTAATAACTAGGAAAACGCAGAATGTGCGTTGTGAGATGAGTGTAGAAGTATGGAAATCTGGAATTGAAAAATACTCTGGCAGCTCAATCTACATAAACAGACCTTGGACTACTTCAAACGCTGAAAAACCTTACCTGCAACTTGTTGTTATTTATAGAGCAACCTGTCGCATATACACTTTGCATTACATGTTTTGATCCTGATATTTGATGAAATGTATACTTTGTTCCTTTTTCTTCGTTTTGTCTCATCCGATTGTTGTATAAATTATTGAAAATGTGTATGATAGTTGTTTTCATATTCTGTATGAATTTGAAAGCTTTTGATAAAATTCCGTTCCGAAGTATTTTTTCCCCTGGGTTATTCTTATGGGGATTTTCCGAACTTCCTGAATTTTTCCGGAAAACCGTTCGACCGATTTTTCTGAAAAACAATCCCAATCTATTCAGGTGTGAGGCCAATATTCAATGAAAGTTTTCAGTCGGTTGGTCAATTTTCCTGACCTGTAAGCCGCGTACAAAAATACAAAAAAAAAAAAAAAACAAAAAACAGAAGCATAAAAACCAAGCACAAAATTTGTCGGTATTTGGAATGAAAATCTTCACTACGCTCATCTAATAAAATTCGATTCATCAAAATATTCGACAAATATTGTCTGCATCCTGTGATTTTCCAATCATGTATCTCACGAAATACTATTATAAATTCAGGATTATTCATATCTGTGAAATTATACTCTAGCGGGAACTTTTTGCCCCATGTATACTGGCGACCCTTTAAAGCCATAAAACCTGAGTTCACCTCTTCACTGCTCCCATCATATTACACCCGATAATTTTATTCATCCATTTCATCGACCGCAGCTTAACATTTGATGGGAAGAGTGTGTGGAGAGCACTCGACTACTTTTATATGTTATTATGATGGGAAAAAATGAGACGAGATACTATTCCTTTGTGGGCGTGTATGGAGAGATTCCATATCGTGCCTGTTCAGACGATTCCAGCAGAAAATCACCATCTAAAAAGAATAGTTTCATCTGAAGTCATCACGAAATATCAATGTCAAAAGATTCGACTAAAAAAACCTATAAAACTGATTTTATATCCGAATGGAATTGGCTATAGTAATATAAAATATGTAGTAGTTGTATATAGGTGTATCTTTATATCGAATAGAATCGTAATTGTATACTTGCTTCAAAGCGATAGTCGTATTGATCAGTCGATAAGACAGCAATACTATTTTGTCGGCTGTTATCAGAGACATGCAGCTATCGTGCCAAACATGAGGAATCATAGTCGATATGCGCATGCGCTCCTACAATATTCTTCCTCTCACGCTCAACGATGATGCGAGAGACACGCTTCCACAATTCTCATGATCTACGTTTTTTTTTTTCAATAACATCGAAGCTTATTACAAAATCATTGTTTCCCAATTAAGGCTATGGATGAAAGAGGAGATTGGAACCACACGGGTGATATTATCAACCTAAATTATAATCAAAATATGATGACTCATTCGACAATCAAATCCTGAATAAGGTAGTGATTTCAGGGTTAGGAAATAACCACACATTCACAGTGGGGAGAAAAAATCTTGAATCTTCGTAATATCTTGATCTTCTTCTTGAAATTTTCTTTCATTTCACTTGTTCTTTGTTCTTGTATTTTTAACAAAATTGATCATTTTGTTACAATTTTTATTCTCATTCCATTGTTATTGTTTATGTATAA